>JAWWNH010000047.1:2400000-3000000 GCA_034641385.1 Darevskia mixta
AGGTGGGGAGAGGGCTTTCATGCTTGGCTCCTGCTGGCAGGTTTCATCTGGCTGGCCACTGTGAGAATAGGATCCTGGACTGGAGGGACCATTGGCCTGATCCAGTAGGCTCTTAGGTTCTTATGAACTTCATGAACTGAGGTCCTGCAAGAAACTCTACTTTGGTCTAGCAGCTCAGCTCTTGCCAAGCTTATTTAGCTTCTTTGATGAGCTGAGAACATTGTTTAGGGAGAAGGAACGGAGGGAGGCAGGCACATGTGTGATAGCTCATGAGGGGAAATGAAGGGGATAGGTCAGGGGTAGGCAACCTAAGGCCCGTGGGCCAGATGCGGCCCAATTGCCTTCTCAATCCGGCCCACGGACGGTCCGGGAATCAGCGTGTTTTTACATGAGTAGAATGTGTCCTTTTATTTAAAATGCATCTCTCGGTTATTTGTGGGGCCTGCCTGGTGTTTTTACATGAGTAGAATGTGTGCTTTTATTTAAAATGCATCTCTGGGTTATTTGTGGGGCCTGCCTGGTGTTTTTACATGAGTAGAATGTGTGTTTTTATTTAAAATGCATCTCTGGGTTATTTGTGGGGCATAGGAATTCGTTAATTTCCCCCCCAAAAATATAGTTTGGCCCACCACATGGTCTGAGGGACAGTGGACCGGCCCACGGCTGAAAAAGGTTGCTGACCCCTGGGATAGGTGATGAAATTCCAAGATGGAAGTGATGCTGGGTAGTTTATCTCACAAGATGTAACAGTAGCCAGAACGGCAATTGTAATTCCAAACGGCCATTGTATTTCTGCACTTGGTATTTATAGGGTTTCAGCAATAAAGCATGCCAGATTCAGATGGGAGGAGGGAGCAAGATTCTTAGCAAGGTTTGCTTTGCGCTACATGCAGAAATTAAACTTCTAACAAAGCACTGTATCTGAAGAGCCTTTGTTGCGCCTTGTCTTTCTTTAGTCCCTCATAGTAATACCCAGGTTCAACAATTGTCCCCTAGTTTTGAAGCAAAGGGATAGTGGTGGCTTTGGCATGTGCACTTGGAACACAGGCGTTTATCGTGGTTACAGTAATAGTCACTTTGTGTAGCAATGGTGATCTGGCCATATACATAAATGCTCCCAAACAGGCTATATTCTGCTCTGGTGGATCATTCTTGGGCCCTTGGTGGACCAATATTTGTGTTTAAGAAACTGCAAAGTGATATAGATATATTATTTTGCTTATTAATTGCTTAAAAAATCCAGGGCACCATCGTGTACTGAAGCACCTTACAACAGAATTAATAAACAGCTGTAATACACAAGAAGCTGTAAAAATAACGAAACACAGGTCTGCAATTGGGATTGGGTGTGGGTGTGGGTGGGTGTGTAGGCCTAATATTGATGCCCCAAATGCCTTCTGAAAGAAAACAGTGCAGGTATTTCCTTGCTGTTGGAAGACTAGCGGTGAGGGGAAAGAATGTACTTCCCCCACCCCACCATTGTGGGGGGAGCTCCAAAACTCTGGTGCCACTGTAAACGAGGCCCTGTACTATATAAAATCCCTCCTCTCCAAAGTGTAAAAGTTGTTCCTGATTCCCCCTTAAGTGTGTGTAGCAGCGTGTCTCATGTGAATTATGGAGGGTCCATAGACAACTCTGTGCCCCTTTAATATACACACATGGAAATACCGGCTTATCAGCAGTCCCTAAAAGTGACATTCCAAATAAACTGGGCTGACCCACACAAGGGAAGGTCACCATGTGGGTATCTCAGAAGCAGGGAAAATCTCTGGTGGGCCTTCTGGGCCTGTTCACATGCAAGCACCATTTATGTGAATGGGTAACCTTGTGAGCCAGGATGGTGTAGTGGTTAGATTCCAACCACAGTGTCTTTAAGGGTGTTGGAGAAGGACAGAGGAGACTTGGTTTCACAGGCTCTCTCACCCATGAAGCCAGAGATGGAGGAGAAATGGACTCAGAATAAACAAGCCCTATGGAATTCAGTGGGGCTTACCCCTAGGCAAGTGGGTTTAGGATGGCCGCCTTAATGTAATAAATAAACCGAACAGCACCTGTAGATCGGCAGTAAAATGCAGCTGCCTCAGTAATCAGCCGGGCTGGGCTGGGTGGCAGCCCCAGTGCGTTGACTTGTGTTTTGTTTTGGAAGGTCTGGTCTTAAGAGCACAGCACAGCGTGGCCATACATCTGGATTTTCCCAGACATGTCCTCTTTTTCAAAGGTAAAATCACCGTTCAGGGCGGATTTTGAAAGTTTTGCAAAATGCCCTGGGTTTTATTTTTTATTGTTTGTACACCATTCGTACCAGGGCCGCTCTAGGCCTCGTGGTGGTGAGGCCTTGTGCGGCCTAGACCTTGTGTTATTTCTGGTGGCCGCCAGGCCTGGCCCGGCCTTCCCGGGGCCGCTCAGCCTCGCATCACCTGGAGACGCAGCATCTCGTGAGCAGGAGGCCGAAGATAGCAAAGGTAAGGCCCACCTAGAAAGGTGTCTTTTTTGCACTTCGGAATATGGCAACCCTGGCATAAAGCTCAGCCTCTGCTGGCAGGGGGCATAACATGTTAATTCATTAATTGTAGAAAATGATTTCATTTCCTTCACACGCACGCACAACATCCCGCCGCCGAGTGTTTCGGGGTGCTTCCCGTACCAGCAGAGATCTACCTGAAAAATCTGTCAGGGCGAGGGGGAATTTGATGGGAGGAATGGGAGGGAAAAGAATTTAGATGGAGAAAGGAGAAGGTGGGTGATTTGAAACCCACGATAGGCTAGGGTGGAGGAATGGCCTGAATTCAGCCTTGTATTTTCCTCCCGATCGACAGGCCTGCGGGTGACTTGCCTCATGAGGGCAGCACTTGGCTGTGAGGGAACAGGGAAAGCATGAATCAGCCAAGGCCTAAGAAGACTTACTGCACAGCAGCCGTTGTCTAAAAGCACAAGGGAGAATTAAAAGGTGTTTAATGCACACATTAGCAGTTTAAAACTCAGCAAGGCCATTCCCCCCCAAGACGTTTTGGGACTCAATTTATAACGAATTAAAAAAAAAGTTGAAATATACCTTTCCAAAAAGTCCAGAAGCCTTCCTGCTAGGCCTAGTAGGAAATGAGATTGTTAGAGAGGATAAAAGATTGTTTTTGTATGCCACCACTGCTGCCAGAATTTTGTGGGCTCAAAAATGGAAATCGGAGGAGGTACCAAATGTGGAGGATTGGAGACTAAAATTAACCGAATATCTGGATCTAGCAAAATTAACCGGAAGAATTAGTAATCAAAGAGACCAAAGATTTCATGCAGATTGGAGTAAATTTAATGAATATATCAAAAAGTACTGCAAGATATAAATACACACACAGATTTGAACATTACTCTTGCATTGTAACATTATAAAGTAAAAATGATATGTAAATCAAAGAAATCAAATACAACAAATTTATATAAGAAAAGTGTAAGAATGAGGTGAAATAAGAAAACCATAGGGGGAAGGGAGGGAAGTCACAATACTCGGTGGAGTATATGTATTTATGATGAACTTATGTGGATGGTCATAAGAGTGTTTTGTTGTATTAAAATGGTAAAATATTGAATAAAAAGATATTGCAAAAAAAAAAAGCAAGGCCATTCCCCCCCCCCCCCGCACCCGTGTGTTTCAAGTCATATTTGCATGTTGCTATACACACCAGAAAGGGGGCAGGGATGTCTTCACCTAATGCACATTTCCTGTTTGGTCCCCCCCCCCATCTGCAACACCCCTGAACTCCTTTTCACAAAGCTGTTGTCTGAGCGTGCGCAGCGGCTGTCTCAAATGTACACACCTCGGCTTAAACTGCAAAGGGAATGTGGATTACACATTTTCAAATCGGGTGGAAGCTGGTTTGAGGGGTAATGCATCAAACAGCAGCGTTTCTCAAGAACTTGCAGGATTGATAGGGATGATAACATGCATCATTGTGCACAGCTTCAAACACCAGTGGTAAGGCAGCACGGGAGCCAGAGCAAACTGTAATGTGTGCACAGCCTTGGAAAACTGTTGGTGGGGACTGCTTCCATGCTGACAGGCCTTAGAAAGCAAAGGCTAGACTTTTCAACGGCCTCTGGACTCACACACACTTTCTGATGTTGCTGCCAACATCATGTGCGTGTTGAGAATTGCACCCACAACAGCGCAGGCTCCCCAGCCCTGGTATGAAACTTCTGGGATAGCTCAGTTGGTAGAGCAGGAGACTCACGATCTCAGGGTCGTGGGTTCGAGCCTCACTTTGGGCAAAAGATTCCTGCATTGCAAGGGGTTGGAATGGATGACCCTCAGGGTCCCTTCCAACTCTACAGTTCTATGATTCTATGAGGCGCCATCCAACCATTTTAGAGACTCCACATTTCTGTAGGGTTTACTCCTTAGCCTTTTCTTCTCCCAAATATGTCCTTCAAGGCAACAGGTATGGAATGTTCCTTGGGGTTTTCTCCTGAAGCATTTCTCAAGAGTGAGTATGGCCGCAAGGCAGTGGGGGTTTAAGATCAGTGCTTATTTCCCCTAGATGGACTACCTTCCCAGGATGACGAGCCCCATCTGCTCTCTTTGACAATACTTGAGATGAAGAAATCATACCATCCACTTGGCTTCAGTAGGAGATCCTACTAGGATACCCTAGTATGTGTGCCCATCCCTTGCAATGTTTGTGCGCACCAGAGCCTGAAACAGCAAGTGAAAAGTGCTCGCCTCTCTTGTCACTTCCCATCTTGGTGGGAACTCGGAGACATCAGCTGATCTTCAGCAGTTTGAAATGGATCTATTGAGCAGTAGCAGCAGGCAGCTGGCTGCCTAAAAGAAACGCCCCTTCCTAAAGGGAGCAGCGGGGGGGAAACCCCTTGCCTTGATATCCAGTCCATTGGGGTTAGCTTCACAATGGGGATGAACAGCCCTGACAGCAGAGAGCTCCCTCCTGCTGCTGGCAGCAGCAAGGCGCTCTTCTATGTTCTCCCCAGGCAACTGCCACAGGCAGAAGTTTAGTTTCTCCCAGCAGATGGATGCTAATATACCCAGAGACACGTGGCAGCATAAATCCATAGATGGGAAGACCACCTTAGATCTGCAGAACTGCTGCTTTTGTAAGTGCTACACAATGTCTGTTCTGCACTTCTATGGAACCGATCTTTCAGAGGGGTGACACCCTGGAACAGTATATTGTTTCTGGCACCCTGGACTCCCTTGGGAGGAAGAGTGGGATAGTAATTTCATAAATAAATGCATGTTTTTGTTTAGGCAATCCTACTCTAATATGTACAACTGACCTGCATTTTAATAGGTAATTTTCTTCTTTTTGAACATGTAAATATTTAACTACTGGTTTTATTTGTATTTGAATTATTATTTTTTAATGTCAACTTGTTTTTAATTTCTGGCTTTTATAGATAATTGTAACGTGTGTTTTATGTAAAGTGTTCAGGCGTTTTGACAATGAAGTGGTATGCAGATTTTACTGAGTAAGATAAATGTTCGCAAAATATTTGCCACTGAGTGATGGCCTATTGCATAGTATATGGAAGATGGAAATGAATCCTATGCAAAAAGAGAGAAAATGCGAATGAGCACAGGTATCTTGTAAACAAGGAATATATTTTTAAAGGAACCTGGAAATCATATTCAAAAACATTTTCAAAGATTTAACTTAGACCACATTCATTCCATCTATTTGAAGCCCTATGATGCCATGGCTTCTCCCCCAAAATTATGGGAGCTGCAGTTTGGCGCGGGTGGTAAGGTAAAGGGACCCCTGACCGTTAGGTCCAGTCGTGAACGACTCTGGGGTTGCGGCACTCATCTCGCTTTACTGGCCGAGGGAGCCGGCGTACAGCTTCTGGGTCATGTGGCCAGCATGACTAAGCCGCTTCTGGCAAACCAGAGCAGCACATGGAAACGCCGTTTACCTTCCCGCTGGAGCAGTACCTATTTATCTACTTGCACTTTGATGTGCTTTCAAACTGCTAGGTGGGCAGGAGAAGGGACCAAGCAACGGGAGCTCACCCGTCGCCGGGATTCAAACCGCCGACCTTCTGATCGGCAAGCCCTAGGCTCTGTGGTTTAGACACCTACAGTGGTACCTCTGGTTACATACCTGATCTGTTCCGGGGTGTCGTTCGCACCCCGAAAAGTACGTAACCAGAGCGGCGATATTGCGCATGCGCCGAAGCGCAATATCGCACTCCGGAGCATGCGCGACCCGAGCAGAACACTTCTGCGTGGAGCATGCGCAGACCGCGTGGATGCTTCTGCGTGTGTGCACGCGGCGAAATCCACTTCCGGGTTTGCCGCGTTCGTAACCCGTGTCGTTCGCAACCTGCAGCGAACGCAACACGAGGTACGACTGTATTCCCCTCATGGAGCTACAATTCCCAGAGTTCTCTGCGAAGAGGGATTGATTGTTAAACCACTCTGAAATATGTAGCTCTTTGAGGGGAAAAGGGTCTCCTGACAAGACTCAGCACACGGCAATTTAAAGTAGTATCATAGTACTTTAAATGTATGATGTGAATGTGACCTTTAACAAAATCATACCCTCCAATATTTTGCCGATGAAAATAGGGATGTTCTTGTTCCGTTGTTGTTTGTTGTTTGTTGTTGTTGTTGTTGTTGTTGTTGTTGTTGTTGTTGTTGTTGTTGTTGTTGTTGTTGTTGTATTTCTACCCTGCCCATCTGACTGGGCTGTGCTAGCCACTCTGGGCAGCTTCCAACATATATAAAAACATAGCAAAACAATAAACATAACAAACTTCCCCATACAGGGCTGCCTTCAGATATCTTCTAAAGGTTGTATAATATAGTTACTTATAACTTTTGCTCGGTGATTGCATAACTCCATACCCTCCAATGAAAATAGGAACGTCCTACCATACCCTCCAACATTTCTCTGATGAAAATAGGGACGTCGTAAGGAAAAGCAGAACATTCCAGGATCAAATCAGAAACCGGGACGGCTTCTGTAAATCCAGGACTGTCCCTGGAAAATAGGGACACTTGGAAGGTCTGAAATATTAAAACTGCACCATTGTATTAATTCAAGAAAACAGTTGCATTGATCGTGGCTCATCTGGTCATTATCAACACGGTTGAATTTGACTTTGGCTAGCAACTACTCATAGTGTTGCATATACATGAACTGGTCTACCCCTGAGTTAGCCTGTTGCATTGGCATGAACATGCTTTGCTGAGAGCACACAAGTATAGCTGGAAGTCAGCAGGGATTTCTGTATAGGTGAAAGCACCCATGAAAACCACTGGCTTCTTTCTGGGTTCTGCAAGTGGGGTTGCCAGCTGACCAGAAGGAAAACTGGAATGGCCTGCTCTTGTGTCTTTAATAGCTCTGGATATACAGGATTAGCAAGTGATAATATTTATTTACTTCCACACCTGTGAAAAGCTTCCCCTGCTGATTCCTGCCTGAGCTACAGAGGTTCAAAAAGTGGGCAACCCTATCTGCCAGATAGGCAGATTATAGGCTGTGCTGATGTGAGACCTAAAATGACTCCCCTAACATGTGTGTGTATGTGTTTTCCTTTTTTTTTACATTCCTACTGCAGAAATGTGAATCTGACATTTTTCCAGTACTTTTCAGTCTTGGAGGTTGGAGAGCCTGCATGTAGATTCTTACATTATTTCTAAAAACAGTTCTGTACTTGCTGTTCAATTCAATATTTGAACGCCGTTAGTCTGATGTTGAGCATGTGCAGTTGTAATGTGTTTAATATGAAATTCATTGGTGCTATAACGTTTTATAGGCTGGCGACAGTCACAAGATGCAAAGCCTATCATTTGTTTGATTTAGCTATTTTTAATGTAGACGTTCGTGCACTACAGTAAAATGAGTTCTGCTTTTTTTTTTTAAGCCCACCTCAAACTGTACAGGAACTTTTACTTTGTTAATTATACTACCGTCTTTCCCCCTTTTTAAGACACCGTCTTATAATTTTTCCCCTCAAAAAAACATAGGGTGGCTTATTTTCGGGGGGGTGTCTTATTTTTATTACATCAGTATGGTACGGTACAGCCTCCCCCTGCGCGCTGAGCAGGTAGGGCAGAACTCCGCAAGAGGCGCGTTTCCCCCCGCGCCTCTCGCTGGTTCGCTGGCTCCCTGCGCATGGGGAACAGGCAGGGCAGGAAGAGGCGTCTCCCCCCCCCCCCGCTTCTCTCTGCGCGCTAAGCAGGCGGGGCAGAACTCCGCAAGAGGTGTGTTCCCCCCCCCGTGCCTCTCACTGGTTCGCTGGCTCCCTGCGCACACAGGGGGGGGGGCTGAGGAGGCGACGGGAACAATGGCGGCACCACGGCTTACTTTTGGGGTACGTCTTACTTCTCACAAAGGTAAAAAAAACCCTGCCATGGCTTACTTTATGACTACGTATTAAAAAAGGGGAAACAGGGTAAAGGAACTTAATATTTGACTTTGCTTAAAAGCAACTGATGCAGTCTTTTAAAAAAAGACAAGGGTTATGCAAATATGTGTACACTGTTAAATCAAAATCCATAAGTGTTAATTGGAATATTTCAACTTTATTTGATTCAAGAAGGGATATTGGCCCTGCTGTCAGAGCTGCCCTTTTTGTGCGAGAGAGAGGTTGTGTGTGGATGGAACACATTATCCATTTCCATTTGTGTGTTTTTTTAAAAGAATAATACTGAGATCTTGCACAAATGTTATTTTTCCAGACTAAGGTTTGCACAAGAGTGATAAAGAAGTCTTGTACAAAGTGCCTCTATTAAAAACCGAAACAAAATAAAGCCATGTGCATGTGCCACAATTGATCGCCGAGTTAGTCTCCCAAATGCACGGTGTGGAGATTTGGAGCTACAGCTCCTCCTACCTAACCTGGTGGTGGTTGTAATTCAGATGTGCCTTTGCCATGCAACAGTTGGTGGAAATGGACACAATTATATTGTGTGGACTGCCATAAACAAAATGGCTTAGGTGAGGAGCAGATGAAGGCAGGGGTGTGGCATTAGAAATATATTTGAGCCTCCCCTGCCCCTTGGAAATGCCACCCCCTGTCTATATTACAGCCTCATAGCCGCAGCTGGCTGTTTGCCTATAGCAGGGATGTAGAACTTGTGGCTCTCCAGATGTTGAACTACAATTCCCACCATCCCAGCGTATTGGGCCATGCTGGCTGAGGCTGCTGGGAGTTGCAGCCAGAATTCAACAACACTGAGAGGGCCACAGATTCCTCATCCCCAGCAGTAGAGCTGCCATTTGACATTGTTCTGAAGACAATGTGCTTGTCCTGTGCTTTCAACAGCTGCTGAACCAGAAGTCTGCTGTGATGCAGCGGTGGGGAAACTTCCCTTGTTGAACTTCTTCTGCCAGTTATTAAAAGCTCAGAGCCACAGCTGGATATGTTGATATTGCAGATTTCCTGCGGTCCGTATTATGGTAGGCAGTTAAATGTTCTGATGGTGTGCTGTGCATTATCAGACATAAGTCAGGTCCAGAACCCAAGTAAAACCTGCTCAGACTCCTAATTCCTTGTCCTGTCCTTTATCTGAAGTGGCAGGTTGTAGTTTGGAAAACATGGACCAGAAATGTGGATCTGGACTCTATTTTACCAATAGTTCCTGTTTGTGCGGAAATCTGCTTGAGGGACAATTTCTAGAGGCGCCCTAGTAAAGGCAGCTGGAAATCCAGTGACCAGCTCTGACATCCAAGTCTCTATTGCACTACAGCTTGATATCAAAAGTGGATGTTATGCACAGCTAGCTAAGGGAAAGGTAGGGTTGCTAACTGACTAGAACCATTCCAGCCTGACATGCCTTTGACATTGACTTGAAATTGGTTTTTCACAGCATGGATATCAGCACTATCGCCTGCTAAGATCTGCACATCACATTGCTGTTAAAGGCATAGCTATAGGGATGCACATTCTGGTGTGTGTGGGGGGGAACCTAACTTCACATATGCACTTGTAGAGGCTGATCCGGTGGTGAAGGATCAGGAAAGAGATATTGGAGTACTTGTGGTGGACAGCTTGATGAAAATGCCGACCCGGTGTGCAGCAGCCGTGAAAAAGGCGAATTCCATGTTATCGATCATTAGGAAAAGGATTGAAAACAACAAGAACCACCTGCCAATATCGTAGCGCCAATGTACAAATTTATGGTGAGATAACACTTGGAATACTTTGTACAGTTTTGGTTGTTGTATCTTCAAAAAGATTGTAGAGCTGGAAAAGGTTCAGAGACGGGCATCCCAATTGGTCATAGTACTGAACCAACTCTCCTGTGAGGAATGGTTACAACATTTGGGACTTTGGTGAGTAAGGGGGTTGGGGGTGCGATAAAGATGTATAAAGAATTATGCATGATGCAAAAGAAGTGGACAGAGAGGTGTTTTTCTCCATCTCCCACCATTCTAGAACTGGGACCATCCAATGAAGCTGAACGTTTGGAAGATTCAGGACCGACAAAAGAAAGAACTTCTTCAGACAGCACATGGCCCCTCCATGGTTGTTGGCTTTCTTGCAGGCATTACCTGCAACATGTCATTGATGCAATAATGTTGCATTAGTGGTGGGTTTTTCACATTTGTTATGTGAAAGGTTGCAGGATCTTGGCCAGAAGCTACAGGGCATGCACATATCGCAAGCAAAGCAGCATGGCTGCCTCAAACCCTTTGCAGGCACAAATTGAACTGAAAATGCAAATTGCATGTAACCATCCCGATAACATCATGAGTGCAAGTCGTGATGGATGCTTAATAAAAAGGATGCCTGCAGGGGACCACATACATAAAGCTGTGGAATTTGTATCGGCCATCAGCTTGGATGGCTTTAAAAGGGAGTAAAACAGATTCAGAGGGAAAAAAGGCTATAAATGACTATCTGTCATGAACCCCAATAGGTGCTTCACCTCCTTCATGGTATTAAGGTTGCCAACTTTTTACTTTTTACCCTGCTCCTATGCCTTTAATAGCAGCCTGGTGTGTATAAATTTAAGCAAGTGAAGCTTTTCCTTACATGGGGATAAAGAGCTGGGGAAAGCTTCTTCCCCTACTTAATTTCTGATTACCATTCTTTTTTCATTTTTTAAGTCAGAGGAGTAAAGCTAGTTTAAAAAAAGCTGGCAAACTTCCATTGCAATGGCTTACTTTGATTTAACTTTTCAGCACCATTCCAGGAATTCCTGCCTTGCTTGTTTAACATAAAGCAAGCATACCTATTTTTCTCTGTCAAATCCTTAAGCACATGATTGTACTTCTATGTAAAAATAGCAGGAAGTGGCTTGCTAGGCCATTATGTAGATATGGGTTAAGGGAGAAGGGTATCATGAGGCCTCAGTTTTTCAGGTTGCAACCCGCAGCTGCTGAGCACTGTGGTTTTCCTGCCAGACGCAGCTTCCTGCATTGTGTACTACTGATTTGACGAGCTATCTTTTTCTCTCTCCCACCCTCAAATGTCTAAACGTAGGGTTTTCTGTGTAGAAAAAAACCCCAAGTGGTCATTCTTCATTGATTCTAGAATAGAATATTGTGTGTATGCAACCTCTGGGAAACAACTTGAGATGCCCATCAAACACATGTCCCTCTGAAGCACTAGCGGCCAACCTTTGGTCCTCCAAATGTTGCTCATCCCTGACCATTGGAAACACCGGCTGGGGCTAATGGGAGTTGGAGTCCATTGGCATCTGGAGGGCCACAGTTTCTCCCCTCCTGCTCTAAAGAAGAACCAGGTTGAATCGGATCAAGTCATTGCTCTCAAGAAATGACTTCCATTCACACAATAGATCTTCCCTCTTCCCCTGGCCACCCCATATGCTCCAGAGGGTTGAGGACAACCCCAGAGCAGATTTTGGGAGGGTACAGGGTAGGGGGACAGAAAGGAAGAAGCAGGAGGGGAAGTCCCATTGTGTAAGTGGAAGTTGTCCCAAGAGTACAACCCACAATCTTCAGATGGAAAAGGGAGAAGAATGTAATGCAGGTTAACTCTGTGTCCAGGGCAGCTGTCTACTAGCTCCATCTGGTACGCAGGCTGAGACCCTACCTGCCCGCGGACTGTCTCGCCAGAGTGGTGCATGCTCTAGTTATCTCCCTCTTGGACTACTGCAATGTGCTCTACGTGGGGCTACCTTTGAAGGTGACCCGGAAACTGCAATTAATCCAGAATGTGGCAGCTAGACTGGTGACTGGGAGTGGCCGCCGGGACCACATAACACCAGTCCTGAGAGATCTACATTGGCTCCCAGTACGTTTCGGAGCACAATTCAAAGTGTTGGTGCTGACCTTTAAAGCCCTAAACGGCCTCGGTCCTGTATACCTGATGGAGCGTCTCCAACCCCACCGTTCAGCCCGGACACTGAGATCCAGCGCCGAGGGCCTTCTGCCGGTTCCCTCACTGCGAGAAGCAAAGCTACAGGGAACCAGGCAGAGGGCCTTCTCGGTAGTGGCACCCGCCCTGTGGAACGCCCTCCCATCAGAGGTCAAAGCGATAAACAACTACCTGACATTTAGAAAAAAAACCTGAAGGCAGCCCTGTTTAGGGAAGTTTTTAATCTATGATATTTTAATGTATTTTGATATTTGTTGGAAGCCGCCCAGAGTGGCTGGGGAGACCCGGCCAGATGGGCGGGGTACAAATAATAAATTATATTATAAATATATTATTATATGCAACGCCATCCTCTGTCTCTGTTCATGGTAGGCGAGTCCACTGACATCCTTCCTCAGGCTGTATTTGGCCCAGGGGAGTCAGTAGAGTGTGAGACTCTTAATCTTAGGGTTGTGGGATCGAGCCTTACATTGGGCAAAATATTCTTGAATTGTAGGGGGTTGGACTAGATGACCCAGTCCAATTCTATGATTCTATGATGGGTGTTGCTATTCCCTCTTCCACTGCCTGTGGTGGAACTCCTTTTGTATAAACCTTTGCTGGGCCTTAAAGTTAGAGGCACCTGAACCCTGAGCTGGCTGAAAGTTTTCCCCTGTACCTGCAACTTTGTGGGAAAGCAAAGAACGTTGTTTCCTTATCAATAGTTAACAGTGCCCAATATATACACTTTCTAGAATTTGTACTGCTCTGCGTGGTATGAAAGTCCTCCATACAGGAAATATGCATAACCCATGCTGCATACCCTGAAACCAAATATGGACAGAAGGTTGATCAGCATTTACTGGGAGGTCTCTGATTTGCTGTAGATTAGTCCTGAATCCTAATTTTTCCCTTCTAAATTGGACAGGTGATATGAAGGAAGCTTACGGTGGGGCAACAGGGCAGGGGACCAAGGGTAGGGTTTTGTGTAGCGGGACTGTGAGCTCAGCTCTGATACTGAAAACAAGTTCCTGCACTGAGCAGAGCATGTGCTCAGAAGTACTCTTGTTCTGTGAATCTGTTGGCATGCTCCCCCAGCCCTGCCACCTCAGTATTTTGCATTTGGTTGTGCTGGTAGGTCTCAGGGTTCTGGTAAAAACAAAATAGATACTATAAGCCTGAAGTCTCCCTACCCTCACACACACACACAAAAAACTTGATGCAAAAACAAGAATTGTCAGAGTTTGTTCAGTCACAATAAAAGAGGAAGTGAGAGAATGAGCAGAAGGCTAGTGAAGAACTCTCCCCTTGGCCTTCATTAAATGCTTTTTTGTGTTATTGATGGTTCAAGGGAAATGAGGGAGAAATCTTTATTTCGGTAGACACTAGAGTTGTCAGATTTTCTTTTAATGAAAAAAGAAGATATCCTGGAGTTGTATCTTTATGAGTGAGTTCTAGAAGCCAGAATGTTCTGAAATAAAAGTACATCCAAATGTTCAGCGGCAATGCCACTGCGTTCTAGAATAAAGAGCATTTACATAAAATAACGGACATCTGGCAACCCAGACGCAGGGCCAGGCAAATGGAACAGGAAGTGCCCACAAGAAATTACAAAGTCACCATCCCCAACTCATCAAAGCTGTAGCTAATTGGTAGTGCAATGCTGTGCATGGATATGGTCCTCTCAGGCTCAGTTTTTGGCATCGGCTGATGAATGGCTAGGAAAGACCTCTCTGCCTGCAATGTTGGGAAGCCACTCCCAGCCAGAGTATGTGGATGAAGGGTAGCCAACGTGGTGCCCTGCACATGTTGTGGACTCCCAACTCCCATCATCTCTGACCATTGGCCTCGCTGGCTGGGAGTGATGGGAGTCCAACAGGATCTGTAGGGTACCACATTGGCTATCCCTGAGACAGACCAATGGTCTGATTCAGTTTAAGTGATTCCTTTATTCCAAGCTCAGTCCATTTGAACAATGGAGAGCAGAAATTGAAGGGCTAGGCAGAGCAGGACTCTGAGAGGGTCTCTATGAAGGTTACCATGCCCTTCCTTGGTATGACATTCTCTTTTGGATGTTACATTGCTTTATTGCAGGGGTAGGCAACCTTCGGCTCCCAGATGTTTTGGGACTACAACTCCCATGATCCCTAGCTAACAGGACCAGTGGTCAGGGATGATGGGAGTTGTAGTCCCAAAACATCTGGGAGCCAAAGGTTGCCTACCCCTGCTTTATTGGCACCATTAAAAACATTGCTGTGTCTCCAACTCCAGTGTCCAGCCTGGACACTGAGGTCCACCTGAGGGCCTTCTGGTGGTTCCCTCACTGCGAGAAGTGAAGCTACAGGGAACCAGGGAGAGGGCTTTCTCGGCAGTGGAACTCCCTCCCACCAGATGTCAAGGACTTTTAGAAGACATCTGAAGGCAGCCCTGTATCAGGATGTTTTTAATGTTTGATGTTGTATTATATTTTTTATATGTGTTGGAAGCTGCCCAGAGTGGCTGGGGCAACCCAGCCAGATGGGTGGGGTATAAATAATAAAATTATCATTATAAAACTGTGGATCAGGCTAACTCTGTGTTATATGGGTGACTGATCCCTGCTGTCTTGAGCATGCTTTACTCTAGCATGTGCATTTTTATACCCATTACATGGCTGGAGAACAGCATTGCAAAATTCGGAGGAGTGTAAATTTAGAAGGGTGGCTGTTTCAGTTCACGTATTGTTTTGGAAAGCATGAATTCGGCAGTTTTGCCTCCAGATGTGAACTGAATTGAATTATTCCCCCGTCCATACCTGCATTACACTGAACTGGTCACCTGCCATTTCTGACATCGCCGCGTTTCTTATAATAATAATAATAATAATAATAATAATTTATTATTTGTACCCTGCCCATCTGGCCGGGTCTCCCCAGCCACTCTGGGCGGCTGGGCCACTTCTTGGAAGAGCCTTCCTGCTACCCTCCTTGGCAAGCATCTCCTGCCACATCTCTTCCTGCTCCCCTTTCCCAGCCTCATGAATGGTTGTGTGACTCAGGACTCCTGCCTCCCCTATCTCTCTGTAGCTGCCTACTCACTCCACCCCTCTGCCCCCAGCTGTTCTCTAAACTCCACGCTGACACACTTGTAACGCCAGGGCGGTTTTATGCTAGTTCCCTCTCCTCCCCAAGAAGTCTTGGCCACGGCGCAATTACAGCCTAGGGCTTTCTCAGTGCCTGCCACCTTACACCCAGCGGCATCACCCGCTCAACCCTGCCCTCACTGGAAGGCACACGTGTATCTGCCACTCTTCCCCCATCTTTCTCCTTGCCTGCCACCCCAGACCTTGCTGCATCTGCTGCTCTAGACAATTGCTGCCATCTCCCACATAGCAACCCAGCATTCTGCTGCCATGACAACAGGACAGCGTGGGAAGGATGGAGGGTTGCTAGGGATGCGATGTGGCACCTTTCTTGGAGTTGATTATAGCCAAAGCATAGGTGCTATAGTACCTTTAGCCCCATGGTGGTAGGACCCTCAGTTAGGAAGCCCTTCAGGTGAAGCACTATTTCCAGACCCCAGCAGGCTGGGTTAAGTGGATAAAATTCCAGAAGGATGTAGCTCTGCCTGTACTTTTAAAGCAAGGCAAGATTATGTGTTCTGGTCCTGTCTTCAGAAGCAGGGCTGAGGCACTTCTAAGTGAAGTTAGTGGACTGTATAATAATAATAATAATAATAATAATAATAATAATAATAATAATAATTTATTATTATTATTAATTAATTAATTAATTAATTAATAATTATTTGTACCCTGCCCATCTGGCTGGGTCTCCCTAGCCACTCTGGGCGGCTTCCAACAAAGATTAAAAATACATTAAAATGTCACACATTAAAAACTTCCTTAAACAGGGCTGCTTTCAGATATCTTCTAAATGTCAGGTAGTTGTTTATCTCTTTGACATCTGCTGGGAGGGTGTTCCACAGGGCAGGCGCCACTACCGAGAAGGCCCTCTGCCTGGTTCCCTGCAGCTTTGCTTCTCACAGTGAGGGAACTGCCAGAAGGCCCTCGGCGCTGGACCTCAGTGTCCGGGCAGAACGATGGTGGTGGAGACGCTCCTTCAGGTATGTGGTGCAGAGATCCTCTTTATTCCCAGCCTGCTGTTTTGATATCCCAAAACTGGGCAAAACAGCACATATAGCTCAGAAGATCTACACATGCAGAAGACCCCAGGTTTGGTTTCTGGCATCTCCAGTTGCAAGGGTTGAGCTCTGATTGGCCTAAGTCATTTCTTCCCTGGCTCCTCCTCTGGGTGGTGCTTCCTGAATAAAAGCCCTTGAACTTCCTAAAATCAATTAGTTTCCTCTCCTTCTGAGTGCAGGAGTGAGTGTTTGAGGATGTAACGGGAAAGACCTCTGCCTGATATCCTGGAGACCTCCAGCAAGTCAGAGTACAAAAGTTCTGCTGTAAGGCCGCTTTCTGCATTCTAAAAGGGGGCAACTATTGTCCTTATCATTTGTATGACAACAGAGGAGAATGAAGATCTTGAAGATCAGTAGGTCTGGCCACGCCAACACCTCTGGCATAACCATTCTGATGTTCTTCCGTCTTCCGGCTATAAGATAATACATCTTCTGCACTTATATCCCTGAATATGCCCTTTAGTTCATATTTCCCTTTGTGAGAATAGTTCCATATTGTCCGAGAACCTGGCTCTTGGAAGCACTATATAAAGGACATAAAGTAGGAAAATAAAGGCTGATTGTCTTAATCTGCGTAATTTATTCTGAGCACTATTTCTTCCACCTCCCCTTCTGATTTGTGCAGCATGAATACAGCTCTGGATTCTGGGATTTTGAGGGGGGGAGAATCCCCTCTTGCCAGCTTAGCTCTGCCCATTAGGATACCAACCATGAAGCTGCACAAACACCATACTTTTAAAGCACTCCCCACGAGTTCTAGGAATTGTAGTTTACCTAGTGTTGCCATATTTCAAAAAGTGAAAATCTGGACACACAAAAATGACATTTTTGAGGAAATTCAGCAAAATCTAGACTTGCCATATGTCCAGATTTTCCTGGACATTTCAGCAATTTCTGCCCAGACACTGCTTCCGACTGCCATATTCCAGGTATGTCCAGGAAATTCCAGACGTATGGCAACCCTAAGTTTACCCCTCACAGAGCTACAATTGCCAACTCCTTTAGCCAATTACAACTCTCAGGGGAAGCCAATCTGACAAGGCATTGGCTCCCGTCAAGCTGGCTCTCCCTTTTATTTTTATTTTTTTTGCAGCCACAACCACAGAAACCATGGTTGGTTCACTAGATGGAGCCACAAAATTTGGCTTGCCTGGCCTGCTGTGTGGACTTCATTCCCTCCTGGTTTCATCGTCTGCTTCTATTAGATGTGCCAATGGGGACAAGGAAGGGAGCAAGGAGGGGAAAGAGCATGCCAGGCTGCAAAATGAATAAATCCCCCAAACAAAAAAAGTTCTGCAGCATGAATAGACATGGCTCTAAACCCCCACACTCACACCCACAAGTTCAGCCAGAGCACAGGGGAAGAGAGCAGGGCTTCCAAGGAGCATCTGAAGCCAACTCACTTGACTTGGCTTGTCCCCCACCTAACGGCTGCCTTTTGGTGTGAGGTTCCCTTTGGGCAATCTGCATTATGGGAAGAGGTACAGCTGGCTGAGCTGCACAGCAGAGCAGGCAGTTGGATAGAGAAAGCGAACTGAAGGGGGGGGGAGTGGCTTAGAGTGGCCTGGCCTGGCTACTAGCCGTGAAATTTCTGGAATTACAGGGGAGCCCTATTCTATCAGGGCTGAATTGGGGCCATGAACAACCCCATCTAAATCCAGGCCTGAAGGCAGACCCTCCAGGTGTCCCTATTTTGCAGGAACAGTCCCGGATTAACAGAAGCCGTCCCGGTTTTCTGATTTGATCCTGGAATGTCCGTGTTTCCTTAGGACGTCCCTGTTTTCATCAGTGAAATGTTGGAGGGTATGGAGTTATGTGACACCCCCCCAGCCAAGGAGATCATAGAATCATAGAGTTGGAAGAGACCACAAGGGCCATCCAGTCCAACCCCCTGCCAAGCAGGAAACACCATCAAAGCATTCCTGACGGGTGGCTGTCAAGCCTCTGCTTAAAGACCTCCAAAGAAGGAGACTCCACCACACTCCTTGGCAGCAAATTCCACTGTCGAACAGCTCTTACTGTCAGGAAGTTCTTTCTAATGTTTAGGTGGAATCTTCTTTCTGGTAGTTTGAATCCATTGCTCCGTGTCCGCTTCTCTGGAGCAGCAGAAAACAACCTTTCTCCCTCCTCTATATGACATCCTTTTATATATTTGAACATGGCTATCATATCACCCCTTAACCTTCTCTTCTCCAGGCTAAACATACCCAGCTCCCTAAGCCGTTCCTCATAAGGCATCGTTTCCAGGCCTTTGACCATTTTGGTTGCCCTCCTCTGGACACGTTCCAGCTTGTCAGTATCCTTCTTGAACTGTGGTGCCCAGAACTGTACAACTATACAACCTTTAGAAGACATCTGAAGGCAGCCCTGTAGAGGGAAGTTTTAAAAAACGTTTAGTGGTGTGTTTTTTAACGTTTTTATATATGTTGGAAGCCACCCAGAGTGGCTGGGGCAACCCAAGCCCAATAATGAAATTGTTGCTGTTGTTGTGGAATAGGACTTAATTCCCATATACGGATGGGAATAGGAAAGGCTATTTGTGAGGAAGGCTGAATAAAATACTCCATGGAGGAAGGATTATAAAACCCACTGGTGTATGAAAAATGCTGTCTATGCTTCATGAATAATGCTAACCGCTATTGTGACATCATTATGGTTGGTGATGTCACAGACAAGGGGCAGTGGCTTCAGGTGTGACTTGATGTCTAAGCACAGTGGGCCAACGCGGATGAGGGAAGTGTAGTTGCAAAGGGCTGCTGTGCTGTTTTAAGGACTGTTTCCCAAGATTGCGAGTGAGTCAGACACGCAGCCTTTTCCCCATAATGTTCCAGCCCCTTTAAGGACATCCTTGTCTCGTGTGTGTGGGGGCGAGGACTGTACTTTGCTGCTGTCCTTCCACATGGCAGGGAGGAGAAAGGGAGGGAGGGAGAAGGAGGGAGGGGAAAGGGACAAGTGCGTTGCAAAGCGTGACTGAGAGAGTCGCATCCCACACAACTCGCTGCTCTGCTTGTCAAAACCTGGCAGGCTGTTGGGGGAATCAGCCCCTTGGAGCAGCTGAAATGGAGGGGGGTTGGGGTGGAGAGAGCAGGGGAGAGAATGAAACCCCTGCGGCTGTTCCTAGGTAAAGGTAAAGGGACCCCTGACCATTAGGTCCAGTTGTGTCCGACTCTGGGGTTGCGGTGCTCATCTCGCTTTATTGGCCGAGAGCCGGCATACAGCTTCCGGGTCATGTGGCCAGCATGACTAAGCCGCTTCTGGCGAACCAGAACAGCGCACGGAAATGCCGTTTACCTTCCCACCGGAGCGGTACCTATTTATCTACTTGCACTTTGACGTGCTTTCGAACTGCTAGGTGGGCAGGAGCTGGGACCGAGCAACGGGAGCTCACCCCGTCGCAGGGATTCGAACCTCTGACCTTCTGATCAGCAAGCCCTAGGCTCTGTGGTTTAACCCACAGCGCCACCTAGGAGAGGATTAATTTGGCAAAAAATCCAGGGGAGATCATCTGCCTAGCATAAGCATAAAACAGGGCATGTCTTGCCCACGTAGCAGGGTTAGGCAGCCTCTTCTTCAGGTGGCAGATTTGGGGGATGCCATGGAAAAGCAGCAAAATTGCAAATTACTAATTTTGAGAATTTTTACTATGATGGGGGTGCTGTGTGGATATATATATATATATATATATATATATATATATATATATATACTAGTGCCTGATAGCTGCAACAAACATTATCTCAATAATCCTTGCAACAAGGTAGGGCAGTATTATCATTCTTTGTGAAGATGTTGGAATGTAGGAAGGCATCATTTTCTGTTCTGCCCTGTATCAGATGCATACAGCACTGCTTGCCTTCCACTGCAGTTTATCTTCCATCGAAAACTACGTTGCTCGTCTCTGCCCACAGTGGTGAGATTACATAATTTATGTAATTAGTTATGTAAGTTACATTTTCATTACGCTCTTCCGCCCCATTGATTTCATTGCAAAGGAGGGGAAACATAATCCGTTACGTATTGTTTGCAGGCTGAAAGCAACAGCAGTAAATACCAGTCGTATTCACTGGACTGATTTACGTTCCAGACATGAGACAAATAAGTGAACCCTGGCAATTTCCACCCCCGTCTATGTTTTAATCAGAATTCTCTAACATCCTTAGCTGAAAGTGATGAGGCAATTTTGGCAGGCCTAAGGCTACCTAGTCAGCTCATGACTGATGTATATTGGAGCCAGGATCCTCCCCAGCTCACAGCCCATAGCTATTATACTATACCAGATCTCAGCTGCGAGGCTGTACTATCAAGTTCAAACTTCACCACAGCCAGGAACTCAGTAGGTGACACCAGACAAGCCATTATTCACCCTCAACCCCACCCTGTCCTGTCTGTGGGAATAATTATGACTTTCCTTGTAACAGGAATGGGAAGCCTTTGGTCCTCCAAATGTTTTTGGGCTCTCATAAGGCTCAAAAAGCACGGGCCAAGGATGATGGGAGTTGTAGTACAACAAGATTTGGAGAGCCCCAAGTTTCCCATCTCTGCCTTACCATGGTTGTATGAGTTTCTGAAAGGGTGTTTGTGAGCCCTTTGAGTGCTTAGGGGGGCTAGTTCTAGATAAAGGCAATTAACATGGATTAATTGTTCTTTGTCTACCTGGAATATTCCCATTTATTTCTCCCACTCATCCAATGCGCATGCGTATTGTGGGAATTCAAATCTTTGTTAATGATTCTGAGGGTGGGGAGAAAACACATACGCACACTGCTTTTCAGTAGGGGCAGTTCACCCATGTGAGTTGTTCAAGTGATGCACATTCATGTGTGAATCAGTCATCATGAATATGAAATAGGGAATGGTTGTTATTCTGAATTAATGTGGAGGACACAATACAGGTGTATAGGATCCATGCTCTTCATCCTCATGCTCCCTGCAGCCAGAGCGTGTGTTGCTTCCTGTGTGTGTTGTTGACAATTACCGGTAGTTGGCTGTTCCTTGGCTTGCTGGATGAGTTCAGTTGCCTGCCAAACACATTGGTGTCAATTCACATATATTGCAAATATATTTGCAAAATTTCAAATATACCTGAAAAGTTCTGATTAACGAATGGTGGTGCTTGTTTTTGTGGTTGGTTTTTATTTGGGTTTTAACTGTATTATTTGTGCCATTGTAACCCACCCTGTAGTGTTATTGGAAAGGGCAAGGCCGGCCCACCCATGAGGCAGACTGAGGCAGCTGCCTCAGGCAGCAGAATCCGTCAGGGTAGTGCTCTTGTGGGTACCCTGCCGCTGCCACCATCACCACTAGAGGATGGGCTACCTCTTTTTGAATGGCATCTAATCTAACAGTGTCGTTATTATTCATAGAATCATCGAACTTTAGAGTTGGAAGGGACCCAAAGGGTCATCCAGTCCAACCCCCTGCAATGCAGGAATCTCAGCTAAAGCATCCATGACAGACAATGTCTAGGTGGAGGGTTCCTCTTCAAAAGGGGTCAACCCCAGAGAGTCTGCCTGCTCACATCTGTCTATAAGGTTGCACAGCAAGAATTTCCATACCTTTCACCATTCCTAGAGAATCAGCCATACCATGATGAGTCATGGACAGCTTACACGTGGTTTTTCTCTTGAACCTGCAGGCTGTTTGGCAAGGAAAGTAAATCTGTGTGTGTTCAAAGTAACTTCCTTTTCCATGGTTACCACAAATACCAGCCCAAATGCTTCAGAGATGAGACAAGGCTTCTGGGTGTGTCTTTTAGTCAAACATCAGAATCTGCACTCTCTGTCTCCGCAGCAAATTAAACCCTGCTTCAAAACTCCCTCCCAGTCTCTGTTTGCGAGACCTTGCGACTTTGCAAGGTCTCCTAAAGCGGTGCAGGGCTGGCTCGGGGTGGGCAGCGGGAGCAGCATGCACCCAGAAAAATGCGCTCGGGGTGATTGCCCCGGTAGCCTCCCCCCACTACGCTCCTGAAGCCAACCAGTTCTAGCTTTGTCCCCACCCTCCTCTTTGCTGAGTTGTAGAAGGTCAACACTGAGGATGGAGGAAGCTGCTCCGGGCAGTGCCTTCCCCTGGACCGGTTGTATGTAAGGAGGCAGGCAGGTTGGGCCTGGCTGAGGGCAAGCAGAGGTTGGTGGGGCAGTGCCCTGTCCATCCTAATGGACCTGCCTCCGTGACTGAAAAGTCTCTCCAGAAGGGTGCAGGGCCTGCCTGCCAAGCAGTGTGGGTTGGGGAAGGCTGGGACTGGCATGGGAGAGTCCCAGCCTGATGATTGTCCCACCCGTGACAGCATTTTTTCCTTAATTTTGTATCGTTAAATTTCTTAAACTTAATTTCTGATTGCATAGTTGTAACCAATAAACATTGATTTAAACAGATATGCTGAGTTTATCATTGATTCACCTCCCAACTCACAGAGTTTTTCCATAAATCAAACTTATCTCAAGCTCCATGTCCTTTTTATGTCCCACCCGTGACAATACTTTAACATTTAATAAAATTGTCAAAAATAGCCATAAAAATAATAAAAAATTAATAAAATTTCAGTATCTTATTAAGAACATAGTTTAAATTTTGGTTGTTAATTTTTATGTATATTTACATTGTTACACATGTGTGAATACCAAAAAACATGGTCCAAGTGTCCCACCCGTGACAATGGAATGGCCCTAATGGTGGCTTTCCGTTTTGCTTTTGGATACTTTGGTACTGAGATAGACATAGTTGTATTTTCCATTTTAATTTACTGTATGTGGCTCTTCCTCCAAGGAGCTGAAGAGCAGTTCACATGTTCTTTGCAAACAGTCTTCTTAATGCAGATCCTTAGCTTCTAATGCGGCTCCTTAACTTCAGCCGTTGAAGCTTATCAGATGCCTTCAGGCCGTCTTCTGGGTTTCAAGCTTCCATAGCTGATGGCTAATTCTACGCTGGGCATTTCTTCACAGGGGTGAAGCCCTTTTTCCGGGCTCTAGCGGGGGTTGGAAAAAGATGATGAAGCCAGCAGGAAGCTGGGACAATGTGGGTGCGTCGCTATGGAGACGCCAGCAGCACTATCACTGTGATGCAGGGTGCCATTCCTCAACCATCCTCCTAGTATGGCATGTTCCTGCATTGCTGAATACTGCAAGAGATCAGTGTCTAAAGGAGAAAAATGGAAGAACTGGGCTATTCCTCTGCCGAAAGAGAGTTGGAAATGGGAGAAAGAACACCATCTAAGGGTTTATACATGATCAGCTCATGCAATGGCACCCATATAAATTGCAGTATTGGGAGAGGAGGTGGCACGTATATCATGACTTGCTATATGTATTCAGAACTCTGATTTTGCACCATGCAGGTGCAAATTATGGTATTGGGTGCAGAGTTCAGCATGACTTGCTATATGTATTCAGAATCCTGATTTTGCACCATGCAGGTGCAAATTATGGTATTGGGTGCAGAGTTCAGCATCCCCTAAGCTTTCATAAATTCCCAGTGCTTAAGGGGGGGTGAGGTTAGTGTGAAAGTTGAATTGTGAGAAACTAGGAAAGGTGGGGGCAGGGCAGCCCTCTGTTATTGACCTGTGGACTTCCCTGCCCTTCACCATGGTTAAATAAGCTGAACAAGTTGTGCCAAATAAGTGTGTTAATTTTGTGTGCTATATACTGGTTGCAGAATTCAGCTTTTCTTGATGCAGGCTGTTTAAACACCAGAGCAGGTCGCACAGGTCCATTTTATTTAGGTGCACTTTTGTGCACGCTCATCCGCACACAAGCACTTTCATTCAACTCTGTCTCTGCGTTTCCCTTCCAGACTTTCATGGGTGGTGCTTGATGGGATGCATTTTCACTTTGTCTTGTTGTCCCCCTCCCCTTAACTAATACTTCCCCAGCCTCCATGAGTTTCTGGAAACCTGAGGTCCATTGTGAGCATGCGCCCATGTATTTGTCTACATGTGTGCACGGCCAAATTTTTAAAAATTATTTTTGAGAAACACGTTTTTTTATATATCAGTCTTGCAAAAAGCAGCAGAACATAGCAGAACAAACTCAGCCAAGAGCATAAGGTCGAACAGATTCCTCACTGGCCTTGCAGACAATTTCATTGTCCAGAAAGTGGGAGAAGCAACAAGAGGATCAGCCATTTTAGATCTGGTCCTAACCAATAGTGATGACCTGGTTAGTGGGGTAGAAGTGGTAGGATCATTAGGTGGGAGTGATCATGCTCTTCTGGAGTTTATTATACATCAGAAAGGAGCAACCAAGCATACTAAGACTCAAATTCTAGACTTTAAGAAAGCCGACTTCAGAAAACTTAGGGAAATGCTGGGTGTGATCCCATGGTCAGTAATACTTAAAGGGAAGGGAGTTCATGATGGATGGGAGTTTGTTAAAAGGGAGATATTAAAAGCACAACTTCAAGCAGTACCAATGAGACGAAAACATGGAAGGTGCCTAAAGAAGCCAGGGTGGCTATCTAATGAACTGAGTTAAGATTTAAAAGGGATATGTACAAGAAATGGAAAAAGGGGGAAACCACCAGAGAGGAATTCAAACAAATAGCCAGCACATGTAGAGACAAAGTCAGAAAAGCTAAAGCACAGAATGAACTCAGGCTTGCTAGAGAGGTTAAAAGCAATAAAAAGAGTTTTTATGGGTATGTCCGTAGCAAAAGGAAGAACAAGGAAACAGTGGGGTCACTTAGAGGAGAAGAAGGTGAAATGCGAACAGGGGACGCAGAAAGGGCAGAACTCCTCAATACCTTCTTTGCCTCAGTCTTCTCCAAAAAAGAAAACAATGCCCGACCTGAAGAATATGGAGCAGATGATTCAGCAGGGGAAACACAGCCCAGAATAAGTAAGGAGGTAGTACAAGCACACTTGGCTAGTTTAGATGTATTCAAGTCTCCAGGGCCAGATGAACTACATCCCAGAGTATTAAAAGAACTGGCAGAGGTGATTTCAGAACCACTGGCAGTAATCTTTGAGAATTCTTGGAAAACAGGTGAAGTCCCAGCAGACTGGAGGAGGGCAAATGTTGTCCCTATTTTCAAAAAGGGGAAAAGAGAGGACCCAAACAATTACCGCCCAGTCAGCCTGACATCAATACCAGGAAAGATTCTAGAGCAGATCATTAAGCAAACGGTCTGTGAGCACCTAGAAAGGAACGCTGTGATCACAAAAAGTCAGCATGGGTTTCTGAAAAATAAGTCATGTCAGACTAATCTGATCTCATTTTTTGACAGAATTACAAGCCTGGTAGACGAAGGGAACACTGTGGATGTAGCCTATCTTGATTTCAGTAAGGCCTTTGACAAGGTGCCCCATGATATTCTTGTAAAGAAGCTGGTAAAATGCGGGCTAGACAATGCTACCATTCATTGGATTTGTAACTGGCTGACTGACCGAACCCAAAGGGTGCTCATCAATGGCTCCTCTTCATCCTGGAGAGAAGTGACTAGTGGGGTGCCACAGGGTTCTGTCTTGGGCCCAGTCTTATTCAACATCTTTATCAATGACTTGGATGATGGGCTTGAGGGCATCCTGATCAAGTTTGCAGATGACACCAAATTGGGAGGGGTGGCTAATACCCCAGAGGACAGGATCACACTTCAAAATGACCTTAACAGATTAGAGAACTGGGCCAAGGCAAACATGATGAATTTTAACAGGGAAAAATGTAAAGTACTACACTTGGGCAAAAAAAATGAAAGGCACAAATACAGGATGGGTGATACCTGGCTTGAGAGCAGTACAAGTGAAAAGGATCTAGGAGTCTTGGTAGACCACAAACTTGACATGAGTCAACAGTGTGATGCAGCAGCTAAAAAAGCCAATGCAATTCTGGGCTGCATCAATAGGAGTATAGCATCTAGATCAAGGGAAGTAATAGTACCACTGTATTCCGCTCTGGTCAGACCTCACCTGGAATACTGTGTCCAGTTCTGGGCACCACAGTTCAAGAAGGATATTGACAAGCTGGAACGTGTCCAGAGGAGGGCAACCAAAATGGTCAAAGGCCTGGAAACGATGCCTTATGAGGAACGGCTTAGGGAGCTGGGTATGTTTAGCCTGGAGAAGAGAAGGTTAAGGGGTGATATGATAGCCATGTTCAAATATATAAAAGGATGTCATATAGAGGAGGGAGAAAGGTTGTTTTCTGCTGCTCCAGAGAAGCGGACACGGAGCAATGGATTCAAACTACAAGAAAGAAGATTCCACCTAAACATTAGGAAGAATTTCTTGACAGTAAGAGCTGTTCGACAGTGGAATTTGCTGCCAAGGAGTGTGGTGGAGTCTCCTTCTTTGGAGGTCTTTAAGCAGAGGCTTGACAGCCACCTGTCAGGAATGCTTTGATGGTGTTTCCTGCTTGGCAGGGGGTTGGACTGGATGGCCCTTGTGGTCTCTTCCAACTCTATGATTCTATGATTCTATGATTCTATGATAGGTCAACAATGTGGCCGCCACAGACACACATGTGCCCTCAGAATAAGTAAGTAAGTAAATTTCTATTTATACCCCGCCCTCCCTGGCCAAGACCGGGCTCAGGGCGGCTCACATCAAATATCAAATACATTAAAACACAATCAAACAATTGATTAAAATACAGCTTAAAAATTAGAATCAGGATAAAATTAAATGATTGCCCATGAATTACAACCATAGGGGTCGGGAACCTCAAGTATCCATCAGGGCCAGCTATCCATGTTGGTCCCACATGAGCCAATAAAAGGGCCAAAGAGGTAACTTACAGGGTCCCATGGGGGGGGGGTCAAACTGGGCCCGGACTGAAGGCCAGGCGGAACAATTCCGTCTTGCAGGCCCTGCGGAAAGATGTCAAGTCCCACAGGGCCCTGGTCTCCTGTGATAGAGTGTTCCACCAGGCTGGGGCCAGAGCCGAAAAGGTCTTGGCCCTGGTTGAGGCCAGTTTAACCTCCTTGAGGGGCAGGACCTCCAAGATATTATTATTTGCGGACCGTAAGGTCCTCCGCGGGGCATACTAGGAGAGGCGGTCCCGTAAGTATGAGGGTCCTAGGCCACCTGACCCTGTACACCGGGAGCCAGTGCAGCTGGTAAAGCACTGGATGAATGTGGTCCCGCGGCAAGGACCCCGTAAGGAGCCTCGCAGCGGCATTCTACACCCGCTGGAGTTTCTGGGTCAGCTTCAAGGGCAGTCCCACGTAGTCGCCTTTCCTGGCACCTGCAGGGACCTGTCCCCCTGCCTTTCCCTCTGCTAAAAGGAACCTCTTTTGGCCAACATGATACTTTTTTCTCTCCAGTGTAACAAAATAGTTTTGAGCCTAATTGCAGCATGGGGTGATATAGGGTTGGGGAGTTGCAGCTCAGGTGGGGAGCGTTGGGTGCACATGTGGTGTCCAGATCAGTATCTCCGGCTTGCAAATATCTTCACGGGCCCACAAAGGTTGTATGTGGAAAGATCTTGGCCACTTGGGTGAGCAACGCGTTAAGTGCTGTGTGGATCCTCCATTTTAAATCCACTTCCAGATGGTTGCAGAAAAGCAACGCCTCCTCAGTGCTAAAGGGCTCTGAGCATTGAAGCAACGTATGCTTTGCAGTCAAGCATGTTGAAGATATAAGCGTGTGAGGGGATTTAAGAGCAGCTCCTCCCTACAAAGAGAGGTTGCCGCTGCTGCTCTCATCATACCCAGCCCCCTGTTTTGCAGGTTTCTGATCAGCATGTGCATGACAACAGTTTTTAAAGGGGAGCTGGCAACACCAAAGGATTAAGACTGTCCTTATAGGCAGATTACTCTTGGCAGCGTCTGTTGTGTATACACATGAAACACAACGGTGGATCTGGGTGTTAGGAGTATAGGCCAAGGAGTAATATGTCTTTGCTCTGCACATTTCCTTAGCCACTGCAATGCACCTTCAGTCCTTTCCCTTCAACTCTAAACATTCCTAAATAGCCACCCCAGCGTGCCATATAGCTCCCTTCTCTGCCACAGTCCTTGTCAAATAATTCCCAATTCTGCAAAACATGACTATTTGAAACAAACAAACTGCAATGTTTGGTATGAATGTAACGCAGAATGCAGATTTTTCTCATTTGCAAAATATTCAATGTTAGGGTCAGAAATCTGGTCCTGCAACTGCAAGAAGGGCTTGCAGAGCAAGCAGAATGATTGGCATGTAGCCTAGCCTGGGGAGAGGGGAGCAGGAGGAATGTTTCTATTTTATACACAGTTGCACTGCCTCCTAATTCCATTGTGCTGGCTATATGTGTGCATGTGTGTGTGTGTGTGAATGTTCAGAAGATGAGGGAGGGAGGCATGGAGCTATAAATAGTATATTCAGAGAGGAGTTTCTTTTTTAAAAAAAGCTGCTTGGTTTGTTGGAAAAGAGGGAGGTGAAGGGTTAAAGGGATAATTTGCACCCATATTTCCCAGTAGGATTAGAGATCAGTCATATTAAAGAAAAAAGAACCTTCCGTTCCGTCAGAAAGAAAATGGAGAGTACAAGTTGGAACACCTACAAAAACGATAAGAAAGCTCACTAGCTTGCTTCCATTTTGGCTAGTGGCCGCCTGAGAGCCCATTTCATTCTGGGCAGCTCTTCTTCCTGGGTGCCCTGTTCCTGCTGTCTTGCTTTCACCCTTTGGGGAAGAAAATATTTCCCTTCCCAAGGTGCCTGGGTGACAAGGAAGTGATGCTGGTGATTACAGCCCAAAACAAGTTGCTCTGCAATGATTTTCTGTGGCTACAGCATGCATGTTCTGTTCCACTATGAAGTCGGTAGCTTGCCAGCGCCAGCATTTATGACTGCGTTTCCCTCTGGCTTTTGGCAAACATTCGCATTCCCTGCTTTAATTTGAGCCCTGAATCATTCCTATCTCCATGACGCTGGTAAGTGTCTTGATAGCGCATCTGCACCCCTGTCCTTGTTGGTATATAGATATGTGGCTTGAAAGGCGGCGGCAGGATGGAGGAAAGTCAGCTCCTAGTCAGGAATTGCATTGCAGTGGCATCGTGAGTCAGGGACTGAGGGAAATTAGCAGATGTAGCGACAAGAACCCACCTCTAGAATGACATGCCGATCGGCACTTGAGAAATGAAGCGAACCAGCTGTGCCTGTGCTTTATATAAAGGCTGATTCACACAACTTGAGGGGAAGGGGCCCTGGTTCAATCCCTGATTGAAGCTCCCCGGGGCTGGCTGGGGAAATTCTCTGCCTGACAACACTGCTGCCAGTGTTGACAATACTGAGCAAGATGACCAATGGTCAGACGTGGAATAAGGCAGCTTCCTACTGGGGAGCGTCTGTGTGACTGGCCTTGCAAGTGCTTGGAAGGAGACAGCCAAGGCCAACCAAGTGATTTTGGCACCTGTGGCGGGAAACCCCGTGAGTCCCTCTCCCTGAAGAAGAAGGCGCAGCAGAGACTGAGAGTTCTAAGGAAAAACCATCTTCTACAAAAGCTGCTGCTTGCCTTCTATCACTGTGCCATTGAGAGCGTGCTCACTTGCGGCTTATGTGTGTGGTACGGAAGCTGTACTACCCAGGACAGGATGGGGTTGTGCAGAGTTGTTAAGGCAGCAGAGAGCATTGTTGGCTGCTTGCTCTCCACCTTAGAGCAGATTTATGCCATGAGGTGCCACAGAAAGGCACTGGACATAGTGAAAGATCCATCGCATCCTGGTCACTGTCTCTTCGAGCTCTTGCCATCGGGACGGAGATACAGGATGATGTCGACAAGAACAAGCCGTCTTAGAAACAGCTTCTTCCCCAGAGCGATTGCGGCCTTGAATGGGAAGCCTGGACTTTGAAGTCATCTAATCTTATCTGTTATGTTTTATCATTGTATGGTTTTAATCAGTGTGTATAGTTTTAATCAGTGTTTTTGTAGTTGTTTTGTTTTCGCGTGGAGTCCCCTATCTGGGTGGATGGAGCAGCCAAGTAATTTCGTTGTTCCCGAAGGGGACAATGACAATAAAATATATTCTATTCTATTCTATTCTATTCTGAGAGTGAAAACACAATCATAATTTGTTAAATAATTAAGAGTTTGCTTTGTTTTCATAAGGGATGTGGGTGGCGCTGTGGTCTAAACCACAGAGCCTAGGGCAGGGGTCTGCAACCCGCGGCTCCGGAGCCGCATGTGGCTCTTTTACACCTTTGCCACGGCTCCGGGGTGGCGTGTCTTCTCCCGCTCCCCTTTCCCTCCCGTCGCGTCGGTGTGTGTAGTCAGGGGGGCGGCAGGAGAGCGAGCTGCAGAGAGAAAGAGAAGTTGGCGAGCTGCGACGGGCGCGTTGACGGCAAACCAGAGCCGAGCGCGGAGCCCGAGAGCGAGAGCAGCGCCTCCTCCTCCTCCCGCTTCCCGGCTGGGCAATTGACAGAGCTCATTATCATGCTGCGCTCACTCGCTGCCTGTCTAGGGCCGGAGGGAGGGAGAGTGAAACGCGCGCGCACACAAAAGCTGGTGTGTGTGTGTGTGTGTGTGTGGAGAGGAGGCAGCGAGCCCCAGACAAAGCCCGTGCAGCGCGCACACAAAAGCTGGTGTGTGTGTGTGTGTGTGTGGAGAGGAGGCAGCGAGCCCCAGACAAAGCCCGTGCAGCGCGCACACAAAAGCTGGTGTGTGTGTGTGTGTGTGTGTGTGGAGAGGAGGCAGCGAGCCCCAGACAAAGCCCGTGCAGCACGCACACAAAAGCTGGTGTGTGTGTGTGTGTGTGTGTGTGTGGAGAGGAGGCAGCGAGCCCCAGACAAAGCCCGTGCAGCGCGCACACAAAAGCTGGTGTGTGTGTGTGTGTGTGTGTGTGTGTGTGTGGAGAGGAGGCATCGAGCCCCAGACAAAGCCCGTGCAGCTGTATTTGAGCTGGGCCAGCGCTGGCAGACGTGCTGCCATCTCGCAGGAGGCTCCTGATGGACGCTTGCCTAAATCGCAGCGGGGCGGGGCAGCAGGGGGCGGGGCACCGTACGTCATGCGCAATGACGTAACATGGCCCCGCCCCCTCGCCTAGGGCGCGAAAAGCGGCTCCCAGGTTTTTTTTTCCTTCGGAAATGGGTCCAAGTGGCTCTTTTTGTCTTAAAGGTTGCCGACCCCTGGCCTAGGGCTTGCCGATCAGAAGGTCGGTGCTTCGAATCCCCACGACGGGGTGAGCTCCCGTTGTTCAGTCCCAGCTTCTGCTCACCTAGCAGTTCGAAAGCTCGTCAAGTGGAAGTAGATAAATAGGTACCGCTCCGGCGGGAAGGTAAACAGCATTTCCGTGTGCTGCTCTGGTTCGCCAGAAGCAGCTTAGTCATGCTGGCCACATGACCCAGAAGCTGTCTGCGGACAAACGCCAGCTCCCTCGGCCTATAGAGCGAGATGAGCGTCGCAACCCCAGAGTCGTCCACGACTGGACCTAACGGTCAGGGGTCCCTTTACCTTTACCTTGTTTTCATAAAACCCCAAAACCAATAGCTTGAAGCAACCACCTTATGCTGTCTGGTGATAGGGCCAACCCTGGAGACAGCTCAAAATCATGGCGCCACTTCCAGCTTCAACCCAATGTGCCAAAGTTTTTCCAGAACATGGTGTAATGTGTTATATTACTATTTGGGTTTCCTGTAGCACTCACTAAATGTGGATTATTCTCCCCAAAGTGACAGGGAGCAAGCCAAGCAAGCTATGCTTATGGAGCCTATGGGCTGCTTCATACATCATGTTCTCCAGGACTGAACAAAATAAAATAAAAAAAATTCCTTCCAGTAGCACCTTAGAGACCAACTAAGTTTGTTCTTGGTATGAGCTTTCGTGTGCATGCACACTTCTTCAGATACACTGAAACAGAAGTCACCAGACCCTGATATATAGTGAGAGGGTGGGGAGGGGTATTACTCAGAGGGGTGGTTTTGTTCCAGGACTGAACAAAACATTCTGTGGCAGATGCTAGTCTGGGTTGATGCAGAGCAGCAGGAGAACTTTTTCTGCTCCTGCCCCCCCCCCAATTTGGAGTGGAGAAGCAGCAGCAGGAGAGGATGATTAACCCTTTCCTGTCTGCCATTTCTCTCCTGCTCTCCCTCAGCTGTATTTCTACTAGTTGTAGCTAACATAGATCTGGGAACTCTAGTTGGGGGAAACAGTGTGGCGGAAAAGAGCAGGCCTAGGATGGGTTCTCCTTTCTAAACTGCCATCTCTGACACTTTACAGGTGATCAGCAGTAACCCTGGTCTGCCACCAAATGTTTAGTGCACCCAAACACAAATGAATTTTGCCAACATGTATGTGTATTATATATGGACCCTCACGAGTGAACCAGGATTAGCTTCAGGCCTTCAGCTCCCTGTTGTGTACACTCAATTGCAAATCCTAAGTAACCAGTACCTGTTAAAAGCATTTCAAGTACTGAGTCGTGTGTGTGTGTGTGTGTGTGTGTTGTGTGTGTGTGGAATAATGCCTTCCTTTTGTACAGTACAAAGATCCCCATCATTCTGCATGTTAAAACTGTGCCTTCAAGGTTATAGGAAAAGAAATTCGTTCACAACCACACTCTGCATTTAAAACATTCTTAAACAACTTTAACAGTCATGGCTCCCACCCACCACCAAGAATCATGGGAAATGTAGTTTGTTAAGGGTGCTGGGAACTGCAGCTCTGTAAGGGGTTTCCTGGCAACTCTCAAGCAGTCTTAACAAACAACACTTCCTAAAATTCTTTGGCAGGAGCCATGACTGTTTAAAGTGGTGTAAGAGTATTTTCAATGTATGGTGTGGATGTGATTTAGCTCTTTTCAGCAGGGCTGAGAACTGTCAGACCCACTAACCTTCTCCCCAGTAAGAAGAGCAAGGGGTACCCATGCAAGATTACAATACAGATTACGCTTAATCTCTAATCCTCTGTTGTAATCACAACCAGTGGTGCGATGCATACTTATGGTATGGAAGTGGGAATTGGTGATTGGGTAAGCATGAAATTAATGGGGAGTAGCTATCAGTGGTTAAATATTATTATTTTTGAAAAGGCTCCCTGAAAACCACACCCATTGACCTAGAATCCCTGCCCACTGATTCCAGATGTGGGTGGGTGGACACTTACTAGTGAGAGAACTGCACTCTGTGCAGGTTTGAAGGTGCTCTTCCCATTACAGTTTTGGCAGTACATAAATTAGCAAATAAGGGACCACTGTACTCTTCGTTCCAGATCCTGGCATTGAAAAACAGATTGCTAGGCTGAACCTTGCCTCATGTTAAGGCCTGATATCCATTAATTTGGGCTACAAGAGGTATGGTGATTCAATTGAATCAAATGAGCCTCAACTGGCTTAAAATCACATCCTTTGATTTCGTTGGGATGCGGATTGGGCAGTAAGCTGTCACATCCCTCTCCCTGTCTGCTGAAACTAATGGCTCCCTTGGAACAAAAGAGCTACTTTGAAAAGGGCCAACAGTCCCCCAGGTTCAGCTGTGGATTTTGTAGTGCTAGTGCCAATGCAGCCCACAGGATCGGAGGATGCCTCTTTCAGGCAGCCCCTCCCAGCTAGCACTGGCATTAAAGAAAGAGACGGGAGCAGCTGGATCTGTGAAAGCTGCTGGGATTTTGTTTGCAAGGCTTTGTGGGCCCGCATGAGCCGCTTGGATGCCTGGGCTTGTAAGCTTGCAAAGCACACCTGCTGACCAGCAAAAGGTATTCCCTAACAAGGGCTTGCAACGGGAAACCTACAGTTATCCTTTTGAGCTTTCAGCCAGGGCTGCTGGATTCCATTTCAAATTAGCGCTATACAAAGTGCTTGTTCTGGAAAACCTTCTTGTGAAGTGATGAGGTTCAAAAAATATAGGATGCCCAATATGACATTGTGATGATTATATGTCACATTTACAATACACCAAGAGCGCTTTTTATGCCCTCCAAAACATCGTGGGGAGGCCAGGGATGTAAGGAGGCAGCGGTTTCTGTCCTGTCCTGCGTCCGTCTGTCGCAATCAGCAGTTTCCAGTCTGCTACAGCTTGACGGCGGCTGAAACCTACATTATTTGTTTTGCTATTCCCTGCGGCCAAAACTAAAGTAATTAATGGCGTAATTAATTTCAATGCATTTCAGCTGTAGCTTTCCCCTCCCAAAGCTGCCATTTCCAGCACCCTTAAGAAATTACAGTTTCCAGGATTCTTTGGGGGAAGCCATGGGCATCTCCCTCTGTGGCCCCCTGCACCCCCTGAAATTGGCTCTGGGGCGGCCCTAGAACAGAGTGTGAGGGGATCATTCTGACTGGCAAGCGGCAATGCTTATGCCAAGTGGGACATTCATCATACCATGACATTGAATTCCACCCGTCTCTAGAGGAAGTTCAGTATTGCACTAATGGCAACCATGGACCAAAGTAGCCTAACATCCCTAATTTTTGGAGTATCCTATATAGGAACTCAAAGCTTCCTCCCCATACGCCCAATATAGAGGACATGGGAACCATTGGCAATATAGGTTGTTTGATGTTCCTCTATACCAAAGTAAGCAGAATAAATGCCCTCCTTTTTTGTATTATTATATGTATATTATATACCGCCTTCATCGTAAGATTTCAGGGTGGTTCACAAGATAAAACTACATTGTACCGGTATGTCTCTAAAAAGAGCTAGAAGGTCCAAGAAAGTGTAAATTGGCCACTGGGACAGGTCCTCAGTGGAAATGAATACATCAGATTTCGCTTATTACAGTCAATGGAATAAAATTGCCACCTGCTATAATCTTGCTCCCACCTTCCCCTTCTAGAATGAAGAGAAGCCCAAATTCCACCTGTAAAAAGCCACCCACCCAATCTCCAGCCAGTAAAACTGATACAGCTTCATTGTGGTCAGGTTAGGGAGGTCACTTGTGCATCAGCTTGTGCATCAGCACAAAAGAGGACATGGGTCTGAATATGTTAATTTAGTTGCACAGATATACATTTAGAAGCAATCACTTTAATTGAGATGAAAATAGAATGCGTCTCACCATAGTGGGGAAGGCTGTGATCAAGTTATTTGTATGGCTGCTCAGTCAGTTTCTCCAGGTGCTGCCAACTGACTGTTGAGGGGCAATTATGAAAGCCCTTGCTGGTCTCCCTTCCTCATGTTCTTTATCAGGCACCTCCAAACTGCGGCCCTCCAGATATTTTGGCCTACAACTCCCATGATCCCTAGCTAACAGGACCAGTGGTCAGGGATGATGGGAATTGTAGTCCAAAACATCTGGAGGGCCGAAGTTTGGGGATGCCTGTTCTTTATCTTCAAACTGGACTTGGACCAGAAGGCCCTCCTCTGACAGCCCTTCAAACAGAGAACGGTCCTCTGTAAAGAAGAACACATGGGTTTGCTAAATTATTCATATATGTAATACTTTGTTTTAGAGGAATCTCTGGTGTAATCTCAGGTGTAATCTCAGTTACTCTGCTGGTGCATCTCTCGCTCCTTTTTGCAGTTTAAAGGAAGGAGATTCCCTGCAAATGTAACTGCCTCTTATCCTTTCATGAGCCTATCTCAGCCTTTCTTTGGGGGTATTCATCATCTTTCCAGCCACAGGAGCCAACTCCTAGGGACCGAGACCCCTTCACCCCCCAATAAAATATTTGAGCCCAAGTTGATGGGCATTATCATTCAAAAGGTGTGCATGAGCTACCGTATTTTTCGCTCCATAAGACACACTTTTTTCCTCATAGAAAGTAAGGGGAAATGTCTGTGCGTCTTATGGAGCGAATGCATGGTCCCTGGAGCCAAATTGCATAGGGGCCAAAAGCAGATTGTGCTCTTTTTTTACAAAGAGAGAAGAGGGTGTTGAAAGGAAGCCGCTGAACAGCTGTTTAGCAAGCCATCGGGGAGAGAGATAAGGCTCCCTTTCCAGCCCCGCCCCCTTGCCCAGGCCTCCGTTGTTGAATGCAGAGGGAGGCTGTTTGTTTCCCCAGCGACATGTGACTGGCTGATTAGATTATCTGTCTGGAAACTGTAGAAATGGCTCCCTTTCCTGTAGGACTAGAAGCTGCAGAACTGTGAGTTGAACCCCATAAAAACGGGGCTTTTCCTCTTTGCAAAAAAAGCTGCACCACTTTGATCTGATCCTCAAAAAAACAGGGCTTTCCCCCTTTCCTCCTCTAAAAACTAGGTGCGTCTTATGTTCAGGTACGTCTTATGGAGCGAAAAATACGGTACTTCTTGTGATTGATTATGTGGGGTGGGGTTTACCTGTCCCCCAAATATTTTATTCAAGTTGGTACTCTTGTTTCCAGCCGCCTCCCCACCACCACTCTTGCACATCCTTCCTCCTTTGATGAACTTGGAATTGAGGTACATTTGACTGTTCCCATTAATGCTGATTTCACTGCTTAGTTTAATTATTCCTGCTGTTTTCCTACATTTTCAGAGCTTTGGTTGCTATAACAACAAAATGTAGGGATTTAAAAAAAAATCAAAGACATATTTTTGTTAGCTTCTCTGACTCAGAAAGAAGCAGTCGGATTTGACAAGGATAGGAGTGATGGAAATAACCAAGATAAAGCGTGACTGGCAGGGAGCTCTTTGCAGAGTGGCTATTTGTTTGCTCGCTATTTATTTATTTCCTTTCTTATTTATTTATTCTTTTACTAACTCCCAGTTAAGATTTAAAAAGGGTTTCTCATCTTGTGTTTTATAGTTCCATCTGCAATCTACAGACTGGGATTTCAAAAGGTTCCAGTTAGCAGCACACAAAGTGCTTGTGAAAAATCTGGCCTGTCGTGAAACAAAAAGAGCCGCTGAATGCTAGTCACAGTCTGGTTCATACAGAACAATCTGTTGCTTCCCAGTAAATGTGGTTCAGTGTCTTGGCTTGTTTGTCTCAGTTAGCTGAGGACTAAGCACAGGGTGGGTGCTCTCAGATCAAGATCTGGAGGCTCTGAAGAAGGCCCAAGATTAGGGCTGACAATTTCTGTGTCACCAAAGCAGAGGAAATGCATTGTTTAAAAAATGACGCAGATTTGCATAAGATGTGTATACAGTATATTAATTTATATGCATAGACATCCATTTAGAAATACTATAACTTAAACAGAAGTACAGTACATCTCATTATAGTGGGAAAGACTTTGACCAAGTGACCACTGGACCTGTTTGGTCTGCTACCCAGGTGCCAAACTTTTGACCGGCAACTTCAAGCTACCTTCCTTGGAATCCTTATCTTTAAATCAGACTCAGACTGGGACAGCTTTTCAAAGCAGGACACATAGCCACCTTATGAGGCAATGGCCAGGAGCCTGACATGCACAAATTGGCTTGAAGTAGCCAGCCGTTGTGAAGAAAGGAGTGGGCTCCTTCAGTTTTCGCTCATGAGAGACTGGCATGGTTTCAAAACTGCAGCGGTACCTCGGTTTTTGAACGTAATCCATTCTGGAAGACCATTTGAGTTCTGAAACGTTTGAAAACCGAGGCGCGGTTTCCCAGCCAACAGGACTCAACAGCTGACAGGATCTTGCACTCAGCCGAAGCCGCCTCAGAAGTTCGACTTCCGAGGCACGTTCGAAAACTGAAGCATTTACTTCCAGGTTTATGGCATTCGAAAACTGAAATGTTCGTCAATGGAGACTGTCAGGGACATGCCCTCCCCTGCCAGTCCGGCACTGAGTGGGTACCGGCAGCCTCAGCCTTTGTTGTCAACGGACACGTCTCCCAGTGAGTCTTCCAGCTCCTCCCCGGGGGAGGAGGAGTTGCCGGGGAGTGGCCAGGTGGGAAGGGGTCTCCAGGAGGCTGCAGAGCGACCCAACACCACTCAGCAGACTCACTCTGCGCAGAGGGGTCAGGGGACCAAGGAGGCGGCACTTCAGAGTGCCGAACCTCTGGTGTTGGCGCCGCAACAGGAGAGGGGCACTTCCGGATTCTGCTAGCAACTAGGTGGTAATGTTTTAGGATAGCTACGCACTGTACATACTTTGCACAATAAAATAGTTGAAAGACAAGACGGACTTGGTCTTTACTCATGAGCAACTGTTAAGCAAATATGACAGAGACGTTCAAAAACCAAGGTACCACTGTATTTTAAATTGTTATAACCCATCCTGGGACCTTAAGGTGAAGCGTGTGTAATAAAATAATAAAAGAAGGGAGGGTAGGTTGGTTGGTTGGTTGGTATCACAGTGGTGGGTGAGACTGGACTAGGCCTTGGTCCTGGCTTCGGTGTTATATTCCACAGACAGGCCTCAATGGCTGCACTACACTTGTGGCAATAACAGTTGTTATGAGCATGTAGTTATGAGCATGTAGAGCATGTATGGGTTGTTATGAGCATGTAGAATTTTTAAGAAGAAGTATTGATGACGATGACATGATAACCTGTTTTAAACACATCACACTGACTTGTACCCTGTTAACGTTTCAATGATGGTAAGTCACTGGAGATTACAGCTATGGCAGGAAGACAGCAACACTCCCCCTTTGTTTGCCTCTCAGCAATTAGTACTCTGGGGGACCCTGCTTCTGTACATTAAAAAAGGAATTAGGATTCTTTAAGGTTAAAAATTGAGTCTTCTTAGTTTGCACTGTACAGTGCAAAAACAGACCTGTACAGCCACCTAGCAGGAGAAAGCTGGATGCATCCAATAATAGTGGTCAGCTAAGACAATGACCCTGCAGGTGTCTGTAAAGACTCCTTCCTTATCATAGGAAGAATCCCCATAATGGTGAAGTGAAACCATCTCCAAAAACTATTGACAGTCTCAGTAACAATGGGCATTATATAAGGGTTGGATCCTGAGCTTTTCCCAGAAAAGGGAAATTACATTTAGGAATCTTGATTACATAATTAGTGTCACCATGATCACCAAGACTGCAATTTGTTTTAAACAATTTTTAATATTGTGGGGTTTTTTTATTGCTGTAAACTTCCATGCAACCATACAGTAAAAGGTGGCTAAGAAGCTGAAATTATTGTTATTGTTGTTGTTATTATTATTATTTTCCTTTTATGCCCAAGTGGATTCAGTAGGACATTTCAACAAGCATTTCAATATCTTTATCCTAGCCTGCATTTAAATGGGAATGGTTTTTAATGGTTTCAATGATGGATTTTTAAAGATGTTTTTAATAGTATTGTTTTATTGCTGATATGTTTCCTGCCCTGAGTTCCTTTGGGAGGGGTGGTGGGATATACATTTCATAAATAATGGTTAGGATTGTGCTGTAAATCAGATGCTTTTGAGAGGAAAGCTCAGACTGAGTTCAAAGGGAAGGCACAGAATAGGTGGGAATCCTCCACTGCATTTGGGAACAAAGGAAAATACAATCCATTCAGAATGGCACAACCTTTTTAACCCTCGTACAAGTTTTACAATCAAGACGTTTACAAAGATTATTAATATGGATGTGACGAAGAAAACCTGGGGATGGGGACATGTCTGACCCTGTGCAAGTGCTGACACAGAAATTTCACATGCAATTCCACTGGTCTGTGTGCAAACTCTACAGCCTAGTTACTCATACATACCGTACCTACTGCCCGGAGTACAATGGAGATTGTGTGGATCTCTTCTGCATTGGTGCACTGCTGTTGCTAAACTGACTGGTGGATTTCTGTCCATGCAGATATGATATACGTCCTTGCAGACTTGAGACCAGTTCTCTGTGTCTGGGCATTAATTTCACATGTAGGGGAGATAATTTGGTCTCGGAATGACCGTGTCTCTACCACTCATTGTGCACACCTGCTCTTAAAAGCAGCACGGGTCCTGCATGTGGGTGCCTGCAAGTGAAACCTTTCTATAGCAGCACAGCACAGCAGCTTGTGACCCAGGTAAGAGAACTGTGGCGATTATGTGCTGTGATGTAAGTACAGTTGGCTAGAATTGCTCCCTCAGCACTTTGGAAAGGAAGCAGCCAGTGCAGAATGTGCTGCTTTCTGAATATGAATCATTTTCAACGGTGCCGTCAGTTGGGATATTTAGGTGCAATTAGCATTAATTGGTCCTTTGCTGGCAATTTCAGAATACTGGCTGGACCAGCACATCGAGAGGCTCTTTGAGGGGGGTGCACACATGTCTTCTTAGAGAGGCAATGGTATGGATGGATTCCTGCTTGGTACTTGTTTTGAAAGCATAGAAATGGCCAGGGAAAGCTGCTTGGTGTACTTAGGACACATTGTACCAGATGTCTGGCTGGGGAGGAGAGAGCCTCAAGGTACCCTGGTCCCAAGCCATGAAGGCCTTTGAACAAAACCACATAACTTTGAACTGGGCCTGGAAATGGACTGGAGGCCTGCGTATTTCACAAAGAGTCAGTGTCCTATAATTGAAACACCAGCAAATTTTGGCCACCTTGCATTGACAGCAGGCCGCTTTTTGACACCTGGAATTAGGACGCGACATACCCCTATTTATCCCCACCGCCCACTTAAAAACAATGGATGAAGAGGCGTTAGTGATTGAATGAAACTAGAAGGTGGCAAATTACTCTAGATCTTCTGTGTGTGCAGCATTTAGTCAAGGCAATTCTTCCCCCTCCCCATTGAAAGAATATTTTTTTCCAGCAAACACTTTCTTCAATTGCCATAGAATTACCAGGTCTGCAGTACTTGCTGTCACATAACCTGACCACCTTCATCGCCACTGCCAACCACAGTTTGATTCTGCCTTCACATTTGTCCCTGTACTGTGCCACACTAATTCGCTTGATCCGTTCGGGCACGATGATGTTCATGCCAATTTTGGCAAAAGTGGTCAGTTTTGCAACTTCCCCCACGCGTGTTGAGATTATGTCTCAAACATGTTCTAGGTCAATTAGCATTTCAACACCCTTTTAGAACATAGGGAGCTGTGATCTTGCTCCACGTTAAAAAGATTTGCCAGCACATTCACAAAGCTGGCTGCCATGCTAAAAATAACCCAGTGCCATAGTTTCATCATCCAATGGACATGAATAACAAGCAGCCCTTAGATCTGATGGGCAACACACATGGCTCATCATCTTGGGATGGTGGGAGTTTTAGCTGCACAATACCTGGAGAGACCTGGTCTGAACAAAGACATTGGATTCTTATCTCATTATACATGACAAAGCTTTTTTAACCTTCTCACCCCTTGCTTTTTCCTGTAAGACTAATTGCAGCCGTTAACAGTCGTCAACAGGTTTACCACAGCTATCAACCTTTCACCCATTTCCACCACCCCTCTGAGTAATACCCCTCCCCACCCTCTCACTATATATCAGGGTCTGGTGACTTCTGTTTCAGTGTATCTGAAGAAGTGTGCATGCACACGAAAGCTCATACCAAGAACAAACTTAGTTGGTCTCTAAGGTGCTACTGGAAGGAATTTTTTTTATTTTATTTTGTTTTGACTATGACAGACCAACACGGCTATCTACCTTTAACCAATACCTGGAGGGTCACAGTTTGCCACCCATCTTTGATTTCATACTTACCGGGCAGAGATTCTCTGTGCTCTGTGACGTTCCTAACCTTGGGGTTGAACATATGAACCTCAAGGACTGCCTCTCCCCACCTGGATCACCTTCATCAAAGCCCTTCTCCTTGTATCTCATCTGAGGAAGATGGGAAGGGTGGCCACATGAGAACTGTCCTTCTCGGTGGTGCCCCCACCCCAATTTGTGGAATGCTTTCCCTAGGGAAATGTACCTGGTGCCATCATGGTCTGTTTTTTAGGCACCAGACTAAGACATTGCTATTTACCCAGGCTTTTAATAGTTAAATCAGCCTTTGCTGTGGTGCTCATGTTTTAGTGGGGTGGGATAGGACTTGTCCTTCTTATTGCGCTGTTGGATGAGCATTCTAAAGAATTTTGTATTTACATATTTTGTCATTTCTTTGATTTTATCTGTTAAGTTTTTTGTTAAGTTGCTTTGACACACACACACACACACACACACACACACACTTAACAAATGTAAATCTAATAATAATTGCTGTGCTTTTTAAATAAACAACAACAACCCAGAAACATATGACCGAAACTGTGCACCAGAGTCACTCCTGCTTGATTAAGTCATAGGCATGTCCTCTGTGGAAATGAATGGGAGGAGCAGTTGATGGAGGTGCGGGTGGGTGGTGGCCGGGCCAGAAAGGCAGGCTTGTTAAGACAATTGCAGCCACCTGTAACTCCACCTGCAGCCTCACCTTAACATCGTTTCCCTTCTCGAATTACCTGGATGCTTATCCCACAGCAGGTGGGGATTTGAGCACATTAGCCGCATCATCCCCCTAAGCCTCCAGATGTTGCGCCTTCCCAGCTGGGTCGCCAGATGACCTTGTCCGTTGGGGCAGACTAAGGAAGCCAATCAGCGTGGGCTAATTTTAGCCCCACGACATGTAACATCTGCGGGTGGCGGCGGCGGCTGTGTGTGTGTGTGTGGGTTTTTTTTTTCCTTGCGCCAGCGCCGGAAGGGTGCCTGATGAATCCCTGAGCCAGGCAATCTCTCAGGTCCTGTGCGCGCGCGTGCGCGGGTTCCAGATTCCATGCGATCCAGTCCGGGATTTCCACGTGCCCCTGCAGAAATCCTTCACTTCTTGGCTTGTGCATTCCCAATGTGAGAATTCTCAGGATCTGCCTTCCCACCCCGTTTTAATTCTCCCCTCTCTCATTCTCCCCGCACCTATAACTCCGTAGGCTACAGCAAATGGCCGTAGCGTCTTCCTCTTTCCCCCTCCTTCGGAAACCGTCGGCGAAGGGGTTTGGCGTCGTCACCGCTGCTGCTGCTGCTGCTGCTGCCATAGCTCTGCTTTTTTGATTTCCACGATCCCACCCACCCACCAGCACCTTGATCTCCGCATTCCGGCTCGCCACCAGCCGCTGCTGTCGCCCAGGCAGGCGCAAGAGCACCTCGCCAAACGCGCGCCCATAACCCCACCCAGCCACCTTCTTCCTTAAAAAAAAAAAAGGCATTAGAAAGTAGAAGCCACAAGGAAGGCGGCGGAGGGGGGGTGGCAGCGGCGAAGACGAAGGAGGAAGGCTCGGAGGAGGGCATTGGCGCAGCGGAGCGGGTGGGGGAGCGGGAAGAGGCGGCCTCCTGGTACGCGAGCGCGGATTTCCAGCCAGCCGCGGGAGCCTCGGCAGAAAGAGGACCCGGTCGCAGCGGCGGGAAGGCGGAGATGCGCCCTTGGAGGCGGGCTGCGAGTGCCAAGACCCGGCGGGGGAGCAGCAGAGCTGCTGGCGCCTTGCCCGAGCCGTGAGGTCCGCGCGGAGGGGCGGCCGAGGTTGCGGCAAGACAGCGAAGGGGGATCCAATTCGCGCACCCCACCCGCGTCTTAACCCGCCCGTTCTCCGGCTCGTCTGCATGGGAACAGCCACCCGTCTCCTCGTGCCGCCCTGCCTTGCGCAGCCTGCTCCGGAGAAGCGCACACCCCGCCTCGGCTTGGGCGATCGCCTCCGGTGAGCGACCCAGGACCAGCCCCCCGGTGGCCCACCTCCGCCGCCCCTTCTTCTTCTTCCTCCTCCTCCGGCGGAAGATGCGCGCCTGCCCGCCCGCCGCTGCGCTGCGGAGGAGCAGGTAAGGGCTCCCCGGGATCGCCGTGGTTGGGAGATGCCCAGGCGGCTCCTGCACCGTCCCTGTCGAGCTGCCCTTTGTGCGCGGGGGCGCTAGGGGTCCGGCGGCGGCGGGCAACCGGTGCCATCCAAAGGGGGCGGCGGCAGCAGCAGCAACAGCAGCAGGAGCGCGTGGCCGATGTTGGTTAGCGGCGTGGCCGCCGCCGGCGGTTCCCGCAGAGACTCATGAGCAGAGGAGCGACCCTGCAGCGCCGGACCACCTACCTGATCTCGCTGACCCTGGTCAAGCTCGAGTCGGTGCAGCAGCAAGAAGGCGACGACAAGGCGGGCGCCGGCGATGGGGGCGTCCTGCCCGACGGCAGGGACGGCGGCCCCGCGCGAGTCTCGTCGCCCTGCGCGGCGGATCCCTCCGGGCTGAAGGACTGCAAGGAAGCCGAGGAAGCGGCGGCCGCCAAGCTCAAGAGGCAAGAGCGCATCTTCCACCGGCAGGATGCTCTCTGGATCAGCACCAGCAGCGCCAGCACGTCCGACTACCTGCTGCAGCTCTCGCCCAGCAGCCCCGGGACGCCCAGCTCGTCCCCGTCCCCAGATGGCACAGGGCGGCCGGGCTCCGTGTGGACACCGCCCAGGGGCAGCGCGGGCCGAGGAAGCCCGTGGGACCCCAAGGCCAAAGCCGCCATGAGCCCAGAAGGAAGACCCCTTGCGCCAAAGCCCGAAGGGCTGGGGTCTTTGGGTGCTCCAGCGGTGCCCCCCAAACCTGAGCTGGCAGTGCCCCCCAAGCCGGCAACAGCTGCACTCTCCAAATCTGAACCAGCTGTGCCCTTTGTAGCCCCGCCTTTGGCCCCCAAACCTGAACTGGCTGTGCCCTCTGTCGCCCCACCTCTGGCTCCCAAACCTGAGCCGGCTGTTCCTTCTATAGCCCCGACTGTCCCCCCCAAACCTGAGCTGCCTCCAGCTGTTCTCTTTTCGCCCACCGCTCCTAAGGTTGAGGCTGCCATTCCTCCAGCTGCAACTGCCAAGGCTGAAGTAACTGTGGTTTCTGTAGCTCCAGCTGTGGCTCCGAAACCCAAAGCCATTTTGGTCCCCATCGTTCCCCCCATTCCCCCCAAGCCAGAGGTGATTCCAATCCCCCCCAAGGCTGGGCTGAAGGAGACCTTGGGGGTGCCTGGGGACGAGTCGCCAGTTCCAACGCCCACCACTGCCAGTTGCTCCTCCAGTGCTGCAGCACCAGGGCGCCGCATGTTGGTGAGCCATGCCAGCTGGGGTGGCCCAGAGCCTGGGACCCTGGAAATGAGTGTGGGTCGGGTGGGTGGCTCTTCTTTCTCACACTCGGGAGCCTCCTCTCCTCACCCGGCTGCTGGGAACCGCCGCCTTCGCCTGGCCACCAATAAGCCTTTCAAGACAGTGACCACCAGCGGGGCCAAGGTGAGTGCCGAGCCAAAGGCTGGCAAAGGGGGCCACAAGGGGGCCACCCCCAACCGCCTGTCGTGGCCCGAGAGCGAAGTCAAGGGACGCATGAAGGTAGCTGTCAAGGGCAGTGGGGAGACGGTCCCCAGAGGGGGATCCCGGGCAAAACTATCCCCTCACAAGAACAAAAGCAAGACTCTGGACAACAGTGACCTCAACCATGGCCCGGGCAGTCTGGCCTCTTCTGGCTCCTGCTCCTCAGAGGCAGCTGTAGGGCTGAAGAGAGGCCGGGAGGGTGGTCGGGCCTCTACCCGGGACCGTAAAATGCTCAAGTTCATCAGTGGCATCTTCACCAAGAGCCCGGCATCCACTCCCACCCACCCTGGACCTGGCTGGAGCCTTAGCCATAAGGAGCTGCTCAGCGTCGAATTGGCCAAGGGTGAATTGCCCAGTAAGTACAGTGGCCTAAGAGGCCTGGCCTCTCTCTGAATGGAAGGGATGGGTTGGGGTGTTGAGGGTGGAGGTTTGACTGTGGAACATGGGAGAGGGGCTTGAGGACCGAAGGTGTTTCATTACTGGCTTGGAAGATGTTGGCACCAATAACTTTGCCTTGGGATGTGATGATGGGAATGCTAGGCTGGTTTCTTTCCAGCAGGGAGCTCTAGAATGAAAAAGTGGCATGGATCCGCCACAGATCATTCTGTGTGGGCCTCTACTCAACTTCTTCTATAGCAAGACTGAGGAACATGTGGCCCTCTAGATGTTGCCAGGCTACACCTCCCATCATCCTTGGCCCATTGGGTGTGTCGGGCCGGCTGATGGGGTCCTGGAGTCAAAGTACACCTAGAGGGCATCAAGTTCCCCATCCCTGCTCTGTAGAGTCGCTTCTGTAGATTTCACTCCGAAGATTTATGTCTGGGCTGAGTGGGCCCTCAAGACCACTGGTGGGTGTACCCTGCAAGAGAAACGTGGCATTTCTCTGGAAAGGAGATTCTGGACTGCTTAGCTTTGTTGCCACGGTGATGGGTAGGTGATGGCAGCCAATGAGTATATACTCAAAAATGGAGCAGTTCACTGAGGTGAGGAGGGGTGAGCGCAGGTATGTGCTGTTGCAGCAGCTCCTCAAACTGTGTGTGTGTGTGTGTGTGTGATGGGATTCACAACCTCAATATCTCCCTTATGGTGGAATGTGACAAAAATATTATCACTATTGGGTGTCTGCGGATGCTGGTAAGGATGCTTTCTACAGTGGGTTTTTCCACTATGTGGTCAACAAGCCAGATGCTGAAGGGGGTAACATTAGGGTGGATCTCAGTCTTGAGGATGGCTTGGAACTACTGCTGCAGTGGTACAGGTTGTGATGCCATTCAAGAAGCAAAATCCCTGGGCTAGCTGTTGACGAATTTTCAAATGCAAGAACATTCTGCTTCCCGTATATTTTCTTCCCCCGCCCCCATTACATGTTACGTGCCAAAGCCTTGTCGTAATGAATGGTTGTGATTTAGGGATTACCTAGGAGGTGCTCGGCTAACTCTGAAAGGGGTGGTGGTATCTCTGCATCCTCTACAGCACAACGAATTGGACCCCACCAAAGCAGAAGCAGTAAGTGCAGAACAGGAGCGTAATCAACCTCTGCAGCAAATGGTTCTCTTGCTCACTGTGCTGAACAAGAACTCTGCTGATTTTACAGGTTGCTTCATGAGTATTGGATGGGAGGCAGGTTTGGTGTGTGCACATACCTGTGTGGGTGTGTGGAATGGATTCTTAGAGTTCTATAAAAGATAATTAAGTAGAGATACTGGTAATTGTGTTTGATGGTGTATGGGGAGCTGGGTACCGCTTTTTGCCCTTTCCTACCAGGCAAGAGATAACAGCATCCAACAAAATCTAACAGGCAACAAGAATTAAAAAATATAATAGAAAGTAAAGATGGGGCGACTGTTGTTATTGTTTTCAGAAAATTCAGACACCATTCTATATGGATATGAATGGTGGGACATAGCTCTTTGATGTTGTGGAAGTTTTAATAGAAACTGGTGTGTGTTCTGCATGATTATTTGATACCTGTTGTGGATTTTGACCTGAGAGTCTCAGTTGTGCATGCGCCTGTCTCTTTCTGTTTTTAAAAAGCAAGTTGCTATTCTTCATGGTTGTGAAGATAAGTTTCACATTGTCCAGTGTACTTCAACGGAGATCTCCATTGTACGTGAGGCAGAGTCTTTTTGCCTGTCTCTCTGATTTCTGTCATGGTCTCCAGTTGCATTCTTCTCCTGTTGTCCTTCTGTTCCTTTAAGGAAGGGGCCATAGCGCAGCAGTAGAAGTCGTGGGTTTCAATCCCTGGCATCTCCAGCCAGTAGGTTCAGGTAGCAAATGATTGGGGGAAGACTTCTGCCTGAGTCCCTGGAGAGCATCTTCCTCTAATCAGCCTCTTCCAACATGGTGCTCTCCAGGTAGTGTGGACTCACTACCCATCAGCCTGGTGGTTAAGATTGATGGACATTGTAGTCCAAGATATCTGGAGGACACCAGGTTGGGAAAGGCTGGCACAGGCATTACTGTGGAAACTGGCACACAGCTCAGTATCATGTTTGACAGATTAATTTATGTCGGCATGCATCTATTTTCTATTATATTAATGTACAATTAATGTTCCAGTTCTCTTGGTGCAGAGTTTAGCCTTTTAATTTTTGGGGGTGGGTGGGGGGTGGAATAATGAAGTTCACAACAAAAACATCTCCATCAGTTGGTGATCAAAAGATCCTACCTGCTTAGGAGTGTTTCTTCGGTATATCCATTGGTTGCCTAAAGATGGATCACTTTCCTCATTTCTGGGTGGTTTTTAAAATTGTCTTCTCCTCTATTCCTGCCACCCTCAAAAGACCAGATTATGGTCTTAATGGCTTCTTTGCAGCCCGTCAAAGTCTAGTTGTTCTTCTGATTTTGATGTGTTCCCATTGTGGGAGGGTTGGGAGACCTAGCCAGAAGGACTGTTCCTCTAATTGCTCTCTGAAGTGAGAGGTTAATTGCAGTGGGAAGTTTTAGATTAAAGGGTATATTTTAAAAGGCAGGAATTAGTCCTTCCCCCCCCCCCATCAGCTAAGGCAAGTCCTTGTTCCCACTGTGCTGTTAGCAGGAAACACCCCTGCAAATTTATATGGTACTGTGAAGAACTTCTCCAAGGTCATATTTCTGCATTCAGCTCCCCTTGGCAACTGATAGCTTCTGGTAATTAGGAGAACATTGAGGGATGGAAGGAGGTTAGGGCTAGCTGACCCCAGTCTGGGGAGATCTCCCAAAAGAGCTCAGCATGATCCTCTATGGACAGACACCTGCACCAGAGACTTATAGCTGGTTTAGTAGTCATTTCCTCTTCCTAGGAACCCTGTGAGCTGTGAATCCTATGAAGGGAGCTAAGGGGAGTTCTCTAATCAGAGAATTCTTAGCACTCATGCCAAACTGCATTCTGGGGGTTCTTTGCAGGAGGCTAGATTCTGTAAAGAATAAACAAGGAATGGGAGACTCAATGAAATCTGAGAACCTGACAGCATACCCTCCTCCCAATTTCAAGAAAATGACCTGCTAACCATGTGGACATAGATTTTGAAAAATGTCTAGAAATGCATTTCACATGCCTCTTGCGGTACACACGTGTGTTGCCGCTACAATGAATGGTGCCTGTTGTGGGCAGTCCCCATTAACAAAGGGGATGAGCCCTATGTCAGAAAGAAGAATTGTTCATCCTGCACTTGAAGGCAGGGTGAAAGTTGCCTCTCTCTCTCTTTTGCTTAGCAGTTCATCTTTCTGGGTTAGTGCTGAAGCTGTAGCTGAGCAGAAGCCGCCATTCTTAGGGAGAGCTGTAGGCTTCAGTCGGGATGTGCAACTTTAAAAAATATTAAAATGTATATGCTGTCCATCCAAAAGTGCTCAGAGCAGCCAACAGTTAAAACCCCTGCAACCAATATGTTGGAGATTAAGGCCTTACTATGCTGCAGGGGTAGGCAACCTAAGGCCCGTGGGCCGGATACGACCTAATTGCCTTCTCACTCCGGCTCATGGACGGTCCTGGAATCAGTGTGTTTTTACATGAGTAGAATGCGTGCTTTTATTTAAAACGCATCTCTTGGTTATTTGTGGGGCATAGGAATTCTTTCATTTTTTACCCCAAAATATAGTCCACATGGTCTGAGGGACGGTGGACCGGCCCACGGCTGAAAAAGATTGCTGACCCTGAATGCAGACCATCTCTACCAAGTATTATGGCCTACCAAGTGCTTGATAAGCTCCCCTGCTCTGGCAGTTTCTGGGATCTTCCAGACATCCTTCTGATTGTGGATTCATGATTATTTGTGCTCATGATGGTATGCAGGAGTTTACATGCAACCGTGATTTCAATATTTTCTGCCCTTGCAAAGGTTTTGGGATGGACATATTGCTTTGTTTTCATTTGACACATGTCTTACAACTTCCAGCTGAAATGCTGTTAATAGCTCATGTTGTTTGCTGTTCTGCTTTGGCTGCACCGTAGTGCAAAAATAGGAGCCAACTCCTAGGGGCCAAGGTCCCTTCGTGTGCCCCCCCAGTTGATGTGCATTGCCATTCAGATAGTGTGCATGCACAGTGCCATGTGATCAATTATGCAGGGTGAGGCTAACATGGGTCTCCCAATATTTTATTCAAGTTGGCACCCCTGAGTGCAAACGTGCCCCTCCAGATGGCAATAACACAGTCATATTGGATAAGCATCACATCATATTGGATTAAGCTTCACTAATGAAGTGGAATAATGTGTGGGCAGCCCAATATAAATCCACCACCAATGCACTATTTTTGTATCAATGACACCTGCAAAGAGTGGTCATACCTGCAGAGAAGGGTCTGGAGGGGCCCTGCGCTGTCTGAAGAAGTTCTTTCTTTTGCCTGTCCTGAATCTTCCAGCGTTCAGTTTGATGGAGATGGAGATAAAGTCTCTCTGTCCACTTTCTCTGCACCATGCATAGCTTTTATAGATTTCCATCGTGCCCCTATCACAATCAGCTCTATCAATGGCATGTTGCAGAATACCCCTTCAAAAACAAACAAAAAAACCACCTTGTCTGGAGGACACCCCCCCCCCCCCGGTTGTTTATCCTGCAGGAGGCAAAACCAGGACGTTCATCAAGCCCCTACTGAGGTGTGTTCAGCTTGGCGGACTACTGGTTTTGCTGGCCTGCCCAATAAGGGTTTTCAGGCTGAAAAGCACCTTTTGAGCCATTGCTATCATTATTAGTGAATATTGTTAATGCAGGATAAAATTGAATGCAGGAGAAATTGAAGTTACGTTGTTGGGGGTATACACTCTTGCATATAAGGATTTAAGGGAAGAGCCCCTTTTAGCATCCAGGCTGAGGAAGTGTTCCAGTAGGGTGGTCCAGAGTCGTCCGGGGGAATTCAAGGAAACATTGAACTTAAACATCAAGCCCTCCTTTGTGGTGTGGTGTCCAGATACGTGCCATTTTAGGAAACGAGCCACAATTTTTTCAGCTGCCTTTTAAAATATATGACAGTCCGGGGAATGTTTTCTCTTGTCAGAGCAGCCAATTTTTTTCTATAGCTTTCCTGTTTCTGTGCCCAGATGGGCTCCCTAGAATTAATGGAACTCCTTACAGCTGCTGACAATGAGCTGAGTGTAGCATCTCAGTATAAGGATCACGGAGCCATTTACTAGTACTGACCATTGACAGTTTTCAGTCTTCCTAAGTTGATTGCTGGCCTGGTTAAAGAGAAACTGAGGCACAGGCTCAAGATGCAGCCTTGGACCTTCCTGGAGGTCACCTGGAAAGTCAAAGGCAGGAACCAGGTGGAAGTGAGCACTCCCAGCCTCACTGCTTGTATGACTCCCCCCCCCCCCCTTGGATAATTTTAGATGCGTCACTCTTAAGCACTGATCTGTTTGTAGAAACAACAAAAGCTCCTGTGGTGGCTTTAAAGTCTTGTACTCAAGCATCCATGGGCTAGAGAGCTTCCTTCATCAAATAGGAGCCCCAAAAGTTATGCCAGTATAACTGATTAGCCGTTAAGGGGATTTGGGATTCTTTGTTTCTGCTACCAAATACATTTAACATGGCTGGCTTTCTGCAAGGTGTTTGCAACTCTAAATGAAAGTCAGGACTTGCAGGTTGAATATCTGTTTTGTGCCATGGTGGAGGAAATCCAAGGTTTCACAGCAATTCATCAGGTGTCCGTAACACTACAACCCTGGTATAAGGAGCCATTTGGTGCCTCCGAGTTTCCAACGCTGGGGGCAGGACGGGGGTGTAAATTACAGTTCCCATAATTCTCCTTTTTAGGTGTTTTAAATGTTCTTTAAATGTACACTGTGTACATAGCTCCTGTTGATAAGTGGGCCACCATATTTTCCCCTCTAGGAAAGTGAGTTGCAGTGGCATAGCACATGCAAATGCCGCCTGGGGCGGGTGTGCAGGGCATGCCCCTAAGGGGGTGGGGCGCAGAAGAAGCCCGCTGTGGCTTGCCTCGCAAAGCGGCACAGGGGGTGCATTCATGCACCACAGTCCACCACTGTCCTCTCTCAGCCAGAGCTACTGGGCTTGTGTGCTGCAGCCACTCTCCACCCTAGAAATGGAGCTGCTGCTGGTGGCGTTGGGCTGTTGCGTGAGGAAGCTGTCCCCGCAGCTCCCTCGTGCTTTGGAGCCAGGCTCCCCCAGCCCCCCCCCCCACTACGCCTCTGGTGACTTGTTGACCGGGGAGCTAGAATTAGGATCATCTGTGTGATCAGTTGGTGGTAAGGGCTATATGAAAATAAGGCTTGGCGTCAAGCTGAAATAAGGCATTTATATCCTGTCTTTCCTTTGCAAAGCTCCAGTCGGCTGACGACGTGTAGTTAAAAACAAATGAAGCCCAAATAACTAAAAGCAGCAGAAGACAAAAAGGCACAAGGCAGCCATAATTTCACAGAACTGGACATCCTCCAGGAATGGAACCAAATTAAATGCAGCAAGTTAAAAATACAGTTTAGTGCAGGAGTTCGAAGCCAACTTGGCCAGATCAGCTTTATGTTCCATGAAGAAGAGGGAACCTGTGTCGATTTTGTGATCTCAGCTTTTCCTCTCTAGTTGTTGCAACCAACTATTGGAGATGTGCTAGCTCTGAATTCAAGCAGGGAGTTGAACCAGGTTAGACTTTCCCCAGCCTCCCAGAATGAAGTTGGCCTCCAACCAGGGGTGAGGTGTCCCATTTCGCTGCTTGAGGCAAAACAGGAAGTGCCGCTGTGCCCTGCCTTGCCACCTGCTGTGCAGCCTCTGCTGGTGGAAAAGTGGGAACAGCACTGGCACCAATTTCCAGTGAGCTCCTGAGCTCCTGAGAAGAGGACACGGAGCAATGGATTCAAACTACAAGAAAGAAGATTCCACCTAAACATTAGAAAGAACTTCCTGACAGTAAGAGCTGTTCGACAGTGGAATTTGCTGCCAAGGAGTGTGGTGGAGTCTCCTTCTTTGGAGGTCTTTAAGCAGAGGCTTGACAGCCACCTGTCAGGAATGCTTTGATGGTGTTTCCTGCTTGGCAGGGGGTTGGACTGGATGGCCCTTGTGGTCTCTTCCAACTCTATGATTCTAAGATCTTACCAGAAATTGGTGCCAGTGTTAGAGCTGCTTCTCTGCCAGTGGCACAGCGCCCGTGAGTGTAACGCCTTAGGGGCTTCCATGGTCTGAATAGGTGGGGCCTGCCTCCAGCATCCATTAGCCCCACCCATCAAGGATTGCAGTTCAACAATATCCGGAGGACACCAGATATTGGGGAAGACTGGAGTGGGCTTTTTTCAGGTCTATGGTTTTATGCCTTTCCTTGGAAAATCCCAGAGCGTCGCCAGATACAGATTTGGGGAGTGTATAAGCTCAAGGTATGCAGTGGGGAATAGCTGTGTGTAGACCAGTGATGGCTAACCTTGACACTCCAGATGTTTTGGGACTACAACTCCCATCATCCCTGACCACTGATCCTGTTAGCTAGGGATGATGGGAGTTGTAGTTCCAAAACATCTGGGTTGTCAAGGTTAGCCATCACTGGTGTAGACAGTTCTGTGTGTATGGCTTGAAGCAGGGTTCTTCTTAAAAGCCTGAGGCGGCTTTTAACTAAATTTTTACTTAGCGCAAACCCACTGAAATCAAAGTTAGGCCCATTAATTTCAGTGGACCTACTCCAAGTAAAATTGCCACTCCTTAATTGTTGTTGTTGTTGTTGTTGTTGTTGTTTTAAAATGGAATCCCTAAGTGATGTATATGTATGATTTATGGTTAAAATGAATATAAGTTGAGAATATAAGTAATATAAGAGAAAATATTGAAAGATGAGAGGAAATTACTAAAGATGATTGACAATGAAACACAACAAGGGGGACTCAAGGAAGTCACCCCAATATGATTAGACAAGATGAAAAGGGAAGTTATGATGTATGTTTGTGTTTTTTGGATTTGGTTTTTTGTATTATGTATTATGTTAAGTTTTTTCTGTTGTTGTTTTTTTGTTGAAAACCCAATAAATATAATTTTTTTAAAAAAAATGGAATCCCAATCTGCTGGAGAGAAATAGACCAGGAAGATTTGCTGGTGAATCCTACTGTTTGGCTTCTGTTATGGGAACTTGTACTTCAGACTTCACCCCTCTGGTTGAAGATACATTTTAAATAGATGGCGGCAATACTGCAGAGACTCTGGTACTATGAAGCATCTGCAAGTAGGTCCATAGTACCCCCAACTACTCACCTGGGATGAAAGCAAGTCTTGTGGTTCAAGTCTTTATAAAATACCGCAGAACATTGTGGTTTATTTTTGCTGCAACAGATTAATGTGCTTCCCGCTCTGGAAGTTGTTTCCCTAGATACTGTCCCTCCCCATGAGTCACCTGGAGCTATCTGCTTTACCAGCTTCTCCTTGCCTTGCACCTCCCTCTCAGCATTCCTGTGGCCTTGATTATATGGGTCAATCTGCGGGATAGGACTCAATAGGTGGAAAAATTTGGCCTTGTGTTGGACAGGTGGAGTTACAATCCCTTGCAGTCCTGTGATTCTGTGGTATCAAAGCCATATTGGCATGCTGCTTACTGCTTGCAAATACCCTGCAAATCTTATCTTTTTATTTTCATCATTATTGCATCACTGTGTTGCTGTGCAATTGTGGGACTTTGTGTACAGGCAACCCCCAATTTGTGTAGGGATTGTATTCTGGGTCATCATGTGTGACGGCAGAGTGCACACCAGCCCGATCCACCCCCTTGTGGGTCACCGTGATGTGCACGGTCACGCGTCTATTGGTCATTGTCTGTATACCACACACAGAGGCAAACTTGGGTTTGCCAGCAAATGTGTGCTCAACAGGGAGCTGTGACTAGTCCAGGCTCTCCTGGTAAGTATGCTTGGGTGATGGGTTTGCAGACTCTTACTTCTCACGGGGTGCAGGTGGCACTGTGGTCTAAACCACTGAGCCTAGGGCTTGCCGATCAGAAGGTCGGCAGTTCGAATCCCCGCGACAGGATGAGCTCCCGTTGATCTCCCAGCTCCTGCCCACCTAGCAGCTCGAAAGCACGTCAAAGTGCAAGTAGATAAATAGCTACCACTCCGGCGGGAAGGTAAACGGTGTTTCCATGCGCTACTCTGGTTCGCCAGAAGTGGCTGAGTCATGCTGGCCACATGACCCTGAAGCTGTCTGTGGACAAACGCTGGCTCCCTCGGCCTGTAGAGCGAGATGAGCGCGCAACCCCAGAGTCGTCCGCGACTGGACCTAACAGTCAGGGGTACCTTTACCTTTACTTTTCACTCTTGTACTTTTTTTTTACTAGGTGTGTAATATATACCAGACAGACAGCCTGCCTGCCATCTACGCGCTCGCTCTTTCGCTCACCCGTTCGTGCGCAGCCTCTGGAGCACAGGGTGGTGAGGCTACTTGGTGCCATTGCACCGCCCTCGCGGCATCCCTCAACCTTTTTATACCTACTGGCCACTAATGCATCTTTCTTGATGGTCAAATTTCCTTACCACCCACCAGTGCTCCAACATTTCTCTGATAAAAATAGGATGTCTTATTCAATAATAATAATAATAATAATAATAATAATAATAATAATAATTAATAATACCCCACCCATCTGACTGGGTTGCCACAGCTGCTCTGGTGCGGCTTCCAACATATATAAAAACATTAAACACTAAAAAACTTCACTATACAGGGCTGCCATCAGACGTCTTCTAAAGGTTGCATAGTTACTTATCTCCTTGGCTTGGGGGGGGGGCAGTTGCATAACTCCATACCATCCAACATTTCTCCAGTGAAAATGATGATGTCCTAAGGCAGTGATGGCTAACCTTGACACTCCAGATGTTTTGGGACTACAACTCCCATCATCCTACAACTCCATGATGGGAGTTGTAGTTCCAAAACATCTGGAGTGTCAAGGTTAGCCATCACTGTAAGGAAAAGCAGGACATTCCAGGATCAAATCAGAAACCAGGATGGCTTCTGTAAATCCGGAACTGCCCCAGGAAAATAGAGACTCTTGGAGGGTCTGTGTCATATAATGCTGCCTTCTGCTGAGTCATGCAATTCTCTCATCTAGCCCAGTATTGTTCCCCAGTATGGTCCTTCCTAGGGAAGGACCATAGCTCAGTGACAGAGCATTGTCTGCGTGCAGAAGGCTCCAGGTTGAAGCCCTCCAGCATCTCCCAGCCCAAAACCATGGAGAACCTCTAGCAGTCAATGCAGACCATACTGAGCTACTTAGAATAAGTACTGCTACATGAGCTACTTGTAGCTGGGGACACTAGGGATTGAGCAGAGAACTTTCAGCATGCAGAGCATGTGCGCTTCCATTGAGATATAGTCCATTCCCAACCAACGATATACTGGCAAATTATGGCTGCAGCAGCTGCTGAATGGAATTTGTGAACTCTGCAATCCAGGCACATTTATTTGACAGTTTTATTGGCGCATTACATCAAATAGCATTGATTCAGTTTGTCAGCGGGGAAGTGCATATATACTGCAACTCTGTGAAAGACCGGGGGGGGGGGCGAATGGGACGGGACCAAAATGTGGTATTGACTGCAGAAGTAAGCACCCCAAGAACATCGGCATTTAGGTTTTCTTTTTTCATGTTTCTAGTCCTTATGGTTGCAAAATGATCTTACTGTGTGGGTGACTCTTTGTGGAGCCTCTGAATCCTGAGTGTTGGATTCCCAGTGGGGTCGCAGTGCACTGCACAGACCTTTGCTTCTCCCATGACTAGTACAAGCAAAATAGATTATGGGTGTGGAGGGGAGGAGATGCAAATTTACTTGCTTTTCACAACTTGCTTAGATTGCAGTATTTAGGTTTTCTTGGCTTCGACACATAAAGCTCACATTTATAGTCTAGCCCAGTGATGGCTAACCTTGACACTCCAGATGTTTTGGGACTACAACTCCCATAATCCCTGACCACTGATCCTGTTAGCTAGGGATGATGGGAGTTGTAGTTCCAAAACATCTGGGGTGTCACGGTTAGCCATCACTGGTCTAGCCCAAGGATAGGGATCCTGCGGACCTCCAGATATTGTTGGACTGCAGTTCCCACCAGCCCCAGCCAGTCAATGGTCAGGGATGATGGGAGCTGGACTCTGGAGGGCCACAGACTCTCCTCCGCTCAGCAAAATAAGGTAATGAAAGGGATCTGCAGACATACAAGTTATGTGTTTGTGGTTCCCTTTGTCAAGGGATGATTCAGTGAGAGATGCAACGTTCACATCCTGTAATTGCAAAGTGAATATCAAATAATTCCCTCCTCCTCCGTTAAAGTCCTGGGGTGGTTCTGAGTGGTAATGCACTCGGCATACAGAGTGCCACAGAATGGAAGGAGATGTCTGTGAGGGGCTCTGCTGCTAGCCGCGCGCACAGGGAGAACGGCTCCATTTATCAGCAGCACACCAGCTGCAGTTTCAAAGGAGATGCATTTTGTATTCTGCCTGTGGGTGTTTTTATGACCATTGCAGGATGCCAAGTGTGTGAATTGTGGTACGGTCCAATGCAACACAACCACATGCATGGTCGGCATCCTGACCTGTAAAAATAGGTGGCAAATGTGTGCCGCCTGCTAAGACACCTTCACAGTGGAAAATAGGATCTTCAATATTTTTAACTTATAAGGTTTTGAAAGACCTGAGTTTGGGATGAGAATGTTGATGCCTCTATAGCCAAAAACAACAGGGAGATAAATATCTTGGCACACTGAAGTATATTAAAAAGTTTATATAACGATTGTGCTTTATTTTATGCGTACTCAGAGGTACACTTGATTTTGATATTATTGGCCAAGAGTTGCCAGTCAATAGATTGGATCTACTAGTGGTTGCTTGGATTATTGTAAATTACATTGTATTCTGATCCCACCCCCCCAGTTTAACAGTAGCAACTAAAATTGACTCCCCTACCAAAACAAAGGGACGCAGGTGGTGCTGTGGGTTAAACCACAGAGCCTAGGGCTTGCCGATCAGAAGGTCGGTGGTTCGAATCCCCGCGATGGGGTGAGCTCCCGTTGCTCGGTCCCAGCTCCTGCCCACCTAGCAGTTCGAAAGCACGTCAAAGTGCAAGTAGATAAATAGGAACTGCTCTGGCAGGAAGGTAAACGGTGTTTCCGTGCGCTTCTCTGGTTCGCCAGAAGCGGCTTAGTCATGCTGGCCACATAACCCGGAAGCTGTACTCCGGCTCCCTCGGCCAGTCAAGCAAGATGAGTGCCGCAACCCCAGAGTCGTCCGCTACTGGACCTAATGGTCAGGGGTCCCTTTACCTTTACCTTAACAAAAACAACCCACCTGAAATGAAGAATATATGTAGGCACCAACTGTGAGTAGTTTTGCACATCCAGTTTTCTGCAGAAATTTGTGATTTAAATAATAATAATCATGAAAATTGTTATTGTATCCTAATAAACACATTTTGTGTACAGTTTTGATGAATGTACACATTTGTGCAAGCGATTTCTCCATATATATATATATATTGTATGTTGTTTTCACTAAGATATTCATTTTTATGCACACTTTCCCCCAAATATATATGCATTTTTGGAAATGTTGTTTGGCCATAGAACTGCATCACAAAATTCAGATAAGTGTGAATTTTGATGGATGGTTGTGTTTTGGTTCTCATGTTGTTTCGGAAAGTGAAAATTTGACAAATTAGGCTTTAAATGTGAACTAAATCAAACTTCTCTCCCATTCCTAACTGTGCCCTCAGTTTCAGTACTCAAAACCAATTTATTGTTTCAGAATTCTTTAATTCTATGGGTGTCTCTTTTGCGCCTGACTGGTGGGTCTCAGAGTCTAGTGTTCTGTCCCATCTGTGCGATATTGGTTGCTCTGTGCTGGTTGCTATTATGAGGCAGGCCTGAGCCCTGGGGGCACTGAGCGAGAGAGATGAAAATGTTATTTAATAAAGTGATGTAGATTCTGTGTGAGTGGTGTGCGTGCTGGACTTCAGCTTTCAATCTTTTGTGGAAGTGCTCCAACAATTTTGACTCATGGAAAAGAGGATAAGGCCACATCCACACCATACATTTAAAGCACTATTATGCCACTTTATCAGTCATGGCTCCACCCCCAAACCATCCTGGGAACTGTAGTTTATTAAGAATGTTGAGAAGAGACCCCTGTTCCTCTTACAGAGATAACAATTTCTAGGGTTCCCTGGGAAGAGGTATTGATTGTTGCTCCCTCTCAGATCCTCCAAGTGCCCCTATTTTCCAGGGACAGACCCAGATTTACAGACGTCGTCCCTGTTTCTGATTTGATCCTGGAGTGTCCCACTTTTCCTTAAGATGTCCCTATTTTCATCAGAAAAATATTTGAGGGTGTGGAGTTATGCAACCCCTGAGCCAAGGAAATAAGTAGCCATATAACCTTTAGAAGACATCTGAAGGCAGCCCTGTATAGCATAGTTTTTTTAAAAAAAGTTTAGTGTTTTATTATGTTTTTATATATGTTGCAAGCCACCCAGAGTGGCTGGGGCAACCTGGTCAGATGGTGGGGTATAAATAATAATAATAATAATTATTATTATTATTATTATTATTATTATAGAATAGGATGTCCCTATTTTCACTGGAGAAATGTTGGAGGGTATGCCTCTGGGAATTGTAGCTCTGTGATGGGAATAACAGTCTCCTAACAATTCTCAGGACCATTGACAAACTACACTTCCCAAGATCCTTTGCAGTGGGGAAACCATGGCTGTTTAAAGTGGCATAATAGTGCTTTAAATATATGGTGGGAATGTGGCCTGAGTCAGTGAGTGAGGCTGAAGCATCTTTAGACAGGCAGACATATGAGAAATCTGCGTGAGCGTTGAACAGTCTCACAATGAGAGGTTTCCCAGAAATCTGTGGGACACATGGGAGATGGTCATTGACTGGAAGTATCTCTTCATTCTCTTGTTTTTCCAGGCTCCGCCTCAAGCCAGTCCCCTCTCCCGCCTGCAATTAGCATGAGTGGCAGGCTGGCATGGTGCCAGCTGAGCCATCTTGTAATTTGCTATCTTGGGTCCCACCTGACCTCTTGGTTTACAAGATAGGAAGACATGCAGCAGCCTCTTGGCAGAGTTCAAAGCCAAGTACGTTGGCATTCTCTTCTGGATGCTGGAGGGAAGAGTAAAGCCGATCTTTCCCCCCCAGAGCACATCTATCACGTGCCTGGCAATTGGAAATCAATGGAAAGCGAACTGTATTGCCAAGACTGTCAAGGTATTGGGAGGAATTAAGATGGGAAGAAGGCTTTAGAGGGGGGAAGTGGAGTTGAGTAGGGCTTGACCACGCTGAATCAGGAGTGGTGTTGAGCCGGCCAGCTTTCTGAACGCTGAGCCTCTACGCTATTGGGCAATTTTAAATGAGCTTACATGGAAACTAATGCAAGCAGACCTGAACGAATATTGTGGTATGCTAAGGACTTGCATTGCGTTAAGCACCAGTCCTGTACCAGACTGAATTAATATTTCCAATTTCTTCATGGAAGTTCTGCATTTCTATGTGTCCAGTTTCCTCCCCACACCCAGCATTGGGCAGGTTTCCATTCTCCTTAGAAATAGATATGATCTTGAGGCCAATTCACATTCTACTCTGGTCGACTCTGGACTCAGCTTCATTAGTTTTTGTGTTTTTTTTTTAAGTATTTAAAATGTGTTATAACACTGTGGCACCTGATGGCGCTGTAGAGTTTGATCCTTTGGCAACGTGATTTCCCATTATGAGCTTTACAATGCGTTTTCCTTAAACATTTTTTTTGATGTGTCTAGATCCAGCCTCTGTGTGGGTTTTGGTGTGTTGATTAACTGGTTTCACAACCAGTGTGTTTGACTTGTCCACTCAGGTGTGTTCCACCCTGATTCAGGAGTTGCCATATCTTGAAAAGCTTCCTAAAAAGTTGGTTGAGGTAAGAATGTGATGAGTCTTGATTTTGGGTACTTGCACTATTTTTATTTTGGATTTCTTGCTCTCCTTATTCCACGGGGCCAGGGCAAGTAACAAATGAAACCTAACAGAGTCCACAAATCCTAGTTTTGGATAGGCAGGATTCCTTAGAACTTCTTCTTCTTCTTCTTCTTCTTCTTCTTCTTCTTCTTCTTCTTCTTCTTCTTCAGATTTACTGGAGTAGCAAGGCCAAGGAAAGGCCTTATTACCTCCACCTACTGGCAACAGTGTGATCATATTTCACCCTTACAGCCTTATATATTTCACAAACCATAATAAATTGTCCAATATTGAGCCTCAGAAATTCTAACTCTGACGGAGAAGCCCCCATAGACAAATCTGTAAAACCCGAATCACTAAACCTACAAAGGAGAGGTGTTCTGTCAAACAATCCCATATAACATGATCAACCATTTCCTCCACCCCACAAATTTCACAGTCCTCCCAGCCCTGTACAAGCAAGCCTCCTCAAAACTCTGAACAGCCTGACTTTCCTCTGCTGCCCTTTTAGTTTGAACAATTCAGTTTAAATGCACCTTGCTTTATTTCTGGGAAATGTTTGGACTTGTACTTTGCCAAACCTCTAGAGGAAGGTATTTACATGGTTATGTGGTAGCCCCTGTGAGTACGTACCGGTACCATAGAGGTGAGCTTACCATAGAGGTGGTGTAGTCAAGAGAGTGTTCGTGGCTGAATGTGCAGGACCCAAGCCATACAGGATTTTGTAGACTGAAAGTGGCGTCACAGAACACAAAAGCAGCATCTTGGATAATTTCTGCATCAGGACGGGTGAACTCAGCATGGACAGTAATCAAGGATCCAACAACTTCTTGAGGCACCAGTTCCCCATCCGTGGTTTATGCCATCAAGACAATGAAGGATGGGCTGATCCTGAACAGATTACAAGCTGCCATATTCTTTATTTTCCAAACATACAGGTATAGGGAGGGTATGTGTGGAACCTCCTTGAGAAATGTTACCAATGTATGGGACCACCTCCTCTTCTTCTTCTTCTTCTTCTTCTTCTTCTTCTTCTTCTTCTTCTTTTTGCTTTTACTGAAAGTTCTTGGGTGTTTGTGCAAGAGTCTCCAGTTTCACCACAATGGTGCTTTATGACACCACGGACCTCACCCACCACCACCACCACCCATCACTTGCCTTGAAGCTTTTTGGATGCTAAGTCGAAACAGCCCTGAAATGTTGTATTTGATGAAGGTTGCTGGTGACTTCCAGAGAGTACCCATCTTGACTCCAGTTTTCCATGGCTTTGGGTAACTATGCAGGACATCGGCCCAGGGTAAACAGATCCTGTTCCAAAGAAGGTGTTAAACCTGAGATGGGGAACCTGTGATCCTCTGGATGTTGCTGGACTGCAACTCCTGTCATCCCTGGCCATTGACCATGCTGGCTAGGAATGTTGGCAGGTGGAGTCCAACAACATATGGAGAGTCAAAGGTAGCTGATTATAATGGGCAGGAAGCTTGCGATGAAGTTTGAATACCTGCTTTTGGCCAGGTTAAGTAAGGGGAAACTGGAATTAAAATTCCACTGTCTGCTAAACACTCCAAATTGTTATCGCCTCCTGCTCACTGCCCTTGTTGTGAGCACAGCACAATTGAGAACGCCAACTCTCATTTCCTGAGCTGTTCTTCTGGGTGTTTGGGCTTCCCCAGGCAATTTTTACTTCTTGAGTCTGATTTGATAAGATGTAGTTTCCTCCACCTGTCAGAAAATATAATCGGTTTTTTAAGCATTCTGCTCTCTGGAGACTGTTTGCCTGAGGAAAGATCCTGGCCTACCCCAAGGGATGGTCATGGTGAACTGGGGAGATCTTAGATGATGTCCTCACCCCACCCAAGTAGCATCTACAGTCCACCAGCAGGAGGAGAGTTCCTTTCTGCTGTGGACTTTAACTCTGAAACTTCTGTATAAAATATTGAGTCCAGCAGGGGCTTAATGTGAGGTTTCTGGATATCTACAATTATGGGTGGGTGGGTAGTTGTGGAATGCAGCACGAAATGCAATGAGTTGTTGTTAGTGGTGGGCCCTTCTGACCCAGATGTGGATAAAATGCCAGTGGGGGTTTGCTTAGGACAGATGTGGGCAGATTTTAAGCTTACAGGAACTACCGGTACTTAATTTTTTTAGAACTCAGAGCTGCATCCATGGAAGCCAGATGCAAAATGATGGCTTGGGAAATTAAGCAGAACCAGTTACCAACTGCACCCCATGAGCAGGGCATAGATCCATTCAGAGCCATGGGTCACAGTTACTCGTGCTCATTCATTTCAATAGGTCTACTCTGATGTCAGATACAAGCCTGTGTCCCAAATTTTGATTTCCTGGAAAGGCTTTTGTGCAAATTACTTCTCTGCTCCACGCCCGTCTCTTCCTCACGCTGACACCTTGTTGGCTGCTCGCTCTCCACCTTAGAGCAGATTTATGCCATGAGGTGCCACAGAAAGGCACTGGACATAGTGAAACATCCATCGCATCCTGGTCACCGTCTATTTGAACTTTTGCCATCGGGACGGAGATACAGGACGATGACAACAAGAACAAGCCGTCTTAGAAACAGCTTCTTCTCCAGAGCAATCGCGGCCTTGAATGGGAAGCCTGGACTTTGAAGTCATCTACTCTTACCAGTTATGTTTTAATCAGTGTGTATGGTTTTAATCAGTGTGTATGGTTTTAATCAGTGTTTTTGTAGTTGTTTTGTTTTTGAGTGGAGTGCCCTATCTGGGTGGATGGAGCAGCCAAGTAATTTCGTTGTCCCCAAAGGGGACAATGACAATAAATATTCTATTCTATTCTATTCTATTCTATTCTATTCTATTCTATTCTATTCTATTCTATTCTATTCTATTCTATTCTATTCTTGTCAGCCTCTGAGTGTAGCTTCCTTTGGGCAGAGACCTTCCTGCATGGCAGATGCCGCACATTCCATTTAGACCTCCATTTAGAAGTACAAATCCACAGCTAAGTTACTACAGATCAGGAATTCTAACACCAACATTTATGAAGAAAGGAGCTTCTTGTTGTGGCTATTGCTGATATACTACAAATCATCCAGCAATCTGTCAGTATGTTCTAATTTGCTTTGGGACTAGTTTCCCATGGGCGCCCCATAGGACTTCTTTTCAATCCGGGTCTATGATTTGGATGGGCCATTTCCAGATTGTGCCTCTAGTGGATTTGCTGAGTGGCCTTGAGCAAGTCACTCTCCTTTGAACAAAATAAAAAAATTCCTTCCAGTAGCACCTTAGAGACCAACTAAGTTTGTTCTTGGTATGAGCTTTCGTGTGCATGCACACTTCTTCAGATACACTGAAACAGAAGTCACCAGACCCTTATATATAGTGAGAGGGTGGGGAGGGGTATTACTCAGAGGGGTGGTGGGAATGGGTGATAGGCTGATAGCTGTGGTAAACCTGTTGACGACTGTTAACGACTGCAATTAGTCTTACAGGAAAAAGCACCCACCACCCCTCTGAGTAATACCACCCCTCTGAGTAATACCCCTCCCCACCCTCTCACTATATATAAGGGTCTGGTGACTTCTGTTTCAGTGTATCTGAAGAAGTGTGCATGCACACGAAAGCTCATACCAAGAACAAACTTAGTTGGTCTCTAAGGTGCTACTGGAAGGAATTTTTTTATTTTGTTTTGACTATGACAGACCAACACGGCTATCTACCTTTAACTCTCCTTTGAGTCTGTGCCTGATTCCAGAAATATTGTTGTCACATGCTTCATCAGGAGGCCATTCAATCCCAGTCCTAAAGAAGTTGCCAGAAATGGATGTGTTCAGGAAAATCGTCCCATTTTGGCACAGTTCTCATTAGAACCCCATATTGCAGAAGGCAGACACTGAAGGGGTGCGAGGAAATCTTCCCCCCGATTGCTTTAGAGCAGTTCTGATTGTGAATACAATGTGGTTTTATTTATTTTTTAATAATGGACAACTTAAATGGGTGTTAAAAGTGAGCTTCTATATACACTTTTATGTTATTCACTTTTTAAAAAAGGGAAGTGAACACAGATGGCTGAGCATCCACCCTCTCCTCTGTTTAATGTCCTTTCCTTGAAGGATAAACAAAAGTCCACATATCTGGAAAGACATCTCCACTACCTAACAAAAGGCAGGGATTTCATTCAGCAGAGTAGCCTAAAAGAATCACAGGCATTGTTCCTGGAATATTTCCCTTCGCTCCTGCATTTCCTCCCTTCCTTCGCACAACACCAGAAGCTTGCATAGTTGGCATCCTCAAGGAAACAGCTGAGCTAACCCCGGCAGCGGATGGTGTGGGCTGGGATCACGCTTGAATGCAGGCTCACCTGCGGTGTAGGCTTTGTGCTTCCATTTATTGCTGTAAATAATAGGAGGTTTCTCTCCCGAATCATCAGACTTTTGATTCTGGCTGCAAACCTTTCACAGCCTGGGTGGGAGCAGAAGCTGCCTTCTGGTCTCTTCCAACAGCCACCTCACAGATGTTCAGATCTAGAATCTCCCTCATTCCACTTTCCTGGCTCTAGAAGATGCATCCCACAATGAGGCCGGCTCAGATCTAAGGTTCACAGTTTCGTGACTTGAGAGGCGCCTGGAAATTCATGCCCTTTGTCTCTTGGACACCTGTAACAGAGGTTAATGGGGATTCTTCCTTAACCTATTCCATAGCTAAACAGAAGGTACAGAGGGAGAAGAGCACTTGATCATAGAACCACAGAATTGTAGAGTTGGGAGGGACCCCAAGGGTCATCTAGTCCAACCCCCTGCAGTGCAGTCATCTCAAAGACATCTCTACTAGCTGACATTCACTCAAGCCTGAAGGCTATCACTGCAAGCCACCTTTAGTGTATTTAATTAATTAAAGTATTTTAAATAAATATAAATAACTAGAAATCAATCTCTTAAAACAGGCATAGGCAAACTCGGCCCTCCAGATGTTTTGGGACTACAACTCCCATGATCCCTAGCTAACAGGACCAGTGGTCAGGGATGATGGGAGTTGTAGTCCCAAAACATCTGGAGGGCCGAGTTTGCCTTAAAACCTTCCAGAGGACCAGTTTTATAAAAACAAGTTGACTGGAAAGAGGGGGACAGTTAGCTGTTTGTGCAGCTTTGAGGCTCATCTCTAGCTTTAAAGGGGGATTAGACAAATTCATGGAGGAGAGGGCTAGCAATGGCTATTAGGTGTGATGGCTATCCTCTGCCTGCACACTTGGAAGCAGCAATGCTTCCGAAAGCCAGTTTCTGGAAACCACAGGAGGGGAGAGGGCTCTTGCAGGTTTCCCACAGGCATCTGGGTGGCCACTGTGAGAACAGGATGCTCAATCAATCAATCAATAAAAATTTATTCGACCGTCAGTCAGAAAGCACATATTATCCATACAAAAGTTAAAACATCTAAACATCTGGAAAAGCTACAGGTAGATAGCCGTGTTGGTCTGTCATAGTCAAAACAAAATAAAAAAATTCATTCCAGTAGCACCTTAGAGACCAACTAAGTTTGTTCTTGGTATGAGCTTTCGTGTGAATGAGCTTTCGTGGTATGAGCTTTCGTGTATCTGAAGAAGTGTGCATGCACACGAAAGCTCATACCAAGAACAAACTTAGTTGGTCTCTAAGGTGCTACTGGAAGGAATTTTTTTATTTTATCTGGAAAAGCGTGACACTTAGAAACAGCGAAAAGTATATTATACATTTAGACCCGTGTCAATACAGTCAATTTTAGCCTTACGGCGCTTAAAGGCCAAAAAAAGAAATTTGGCCACCGAGAAGGTTGTTGTTCCAGTGAACTTGTTCAGCAAATACAAAACCAGTCTTTCTCTGTCTACTGGGCTATGTTGGCATAGGAGTGGAGCTATAAGTTTTTGTCTAAGATCTGCATAGAATGGGCAGATCAAAAGATGCTGCAGGAGATGGGCCATAGGCCAGATTCAGCAGGCTCCTCTTATGTTTTCTGGACCTAACCTGCCCCTCAGTGGAGGGATCGACTATTATACGCCAACCTGACTTGCTTTGAAAGAGAGACAGTTCCCCTAGTCCACTGACCGCACACCACTGATTTCAAGGGAAGATCAGCAGCAGTGGACAGATTGTCTATTGCATTTTCCTCATTGTGGAGCCCTGTGGAATGGCAGACTGACCCTAGAACACATGTTGGAAACTGACAGAGAGCCCTAGCCCAGGTGGCGATGGTGGTCTTGATCCTAAACCCGCTTTGGGGTGGCTTCCCTACAAGGACAGGATGTAACAGCAAAGCACCAGGAGGAGTCAGTAGGCAGAGTCTGGGATGGAAGAAGAACATTGTTCTGCTCATTCCCTCCCCATTGCTCTTTGTTTCCCCCCTCTCTTTCTTATAAAAAGAGCTCCATAGCACTCAAACTCCCACTCAGGGGCGTTTCTGCTCATTCCTCTTAGCAGCCTTTTAAAAATGAGTTAATGGCACACGCAAGCTGAAACAATGCTTGCTAGATTACCCCCACCCCAGTTCCCCCGCCCCTCTCCCCATTCCCCGCTGCACTCACTTCCATTTGTGGCATCGGAGTTTGGCAGGGGCTGACGTTTTAATGAGCTGCCTCGCTGGTGACTCAGAGTGCAGGAGCTGACAGTTACTTTTCAGCTCGGAGTCGAGGCATCATCACCCACCATTGTGTCTTTGAAGGTCTCTTCCCTCCACTCGTCTTCAAGGGAGGCAAACAGCTGCTGTGCTGTGTACACAGAGTCCCTGTTTACATCAACGTGCCCCCATGATCTATAGGGTGCCTCGCAAAGGGGAGCATATTTATCCCTCTGTTCTACTGGCAGTTGCTCTTGCCTTCTCTCAGCCACCTGGCACTGTGGGAACATTTCCCAGAATGCCATTCTCCAGAGATTTTGACGCTGTGCATTATGGAAAACATCGAGCAGGGAATGGGAGGAATCGTTGGTTCCCCCAACTCTCAGCTACACAGCCAGTGGTTGGGGACAATGGAGAGTTGTAGTGCAGCAACATCTGGAGAGGTGCTGGTTCCCCATCCCTGCTTTTGATTTCCCATGCCTGAGGGTTGCCATGTCAACAAGACTTGGGGCTGAGCAGTTGGACAGATCCTGGAGATCCTTCACTTGTATGTGAAGGAGAGAACTTCAGGTTGGCTCCTGCAGTTTCTGATGGATTTCATAGAATCATAGAATTGTGGAGTTGGAAGGGACCCCAAGGGTCATCTACAACCCCCTGCAATGCAGGAATCTCAACTAAAGCATCCATGACAGGTGGCCATCCAACGTCTGCTTAAAAACCTCCAAGGAAGGTTTGCTGTGGATTTCACTGTGGCAAGCACTCAAAATAAGATTCCAGCTTTCCTTCAAGGAAGTGTTCCCTGGGTCATTTTAAGCTATGGTGGAAGCTCATCACAGTTTTCTGACTCTTACCTGAAAACAGCCTCTAATATAGATAGGTTCTGTCAAGAAAGGATTGTTGGCTAGTTAGGGAAATGTGGGTGGAATCGAGGAGAGCTGATTTGATTATGTCACCAGTGTGCCATGCGTGACTAGCATGGGAATGAGCAGGCAAGCCAGTAACTTATCTCAAGTTATTTACAAGGCTTGTTTAAAGCAGTGGCCACCAACATGGTGCTCACGGGCACAATGGTCTTTCCCTGATGCCAGTAAAAACCCTGGGTGTTCTCTCCCCCCCCCCTATTCCCTTAGTCATGAGGTGGTGAGGACGGTTATCTTTTTCTCCCTAGAGCTGAAGGAGGAAGTTGGAAGAATAACACTTTCCCACTTCCTCTCTGTGTGATTTTCCAAGGCTCAGAGAAGAAATTGTTTTGCAGAGAACAGCACCAGGGGTATTTGAGCTGCTCTCTTTTGATAGTCAGGGTGACAGGCAGCTAAGAGCATCAGTCCTTTCCGGTCTTGGCTAGTGCAAATAGAAATAATAAAAATAAAATACTTGGTATTTAAGCAGTGCCTTTTCTAACTGCTCCACCTGCATTATTGCAGCAATCCGTACACAAGCACCAACTTATAAAACAGGCTACGGTTATTGCTCCCATTTTGCAGGTGGGGGGCTCTTGTGCTGCTCTAGATTTGGAAGGAGTCCAATGGATTGACTAGTAGTCCACACCCTTTGCTCTATGACAGGGTGTTCCTATACCTACAGAATCCCCAATGAGTGCCTGTCAAACCTCTGTGAGAAAACCTTCACAGAAAGAGATGCTTCGTGAGTTGCCTCTCTCGGTTCTGAGCACAGCATAGTTGAGAGATGCCAACCCTTATTAGGAGTACAGCTGGTGAGCTAAGATCGTGCTTTCTGCCATCATTTTCAAAGTATGAGGCACAGAAAGTCGCCAGGAGATGTAGGCTCTCTTTTCTGCCTCCCTTTGTGTGTTTCTTGAACAGGCCAAATGCCAGAATGGCAACCCACTCCCTCACCAGTCACTACACTCATCACGACCACTTTGCCCCTCCCTGGCTGTTTATGGCAACTTCAGTTGTATGACTACAACACATTAGTAATGTCCTGACTATCACAGTATTGACTAGAGAGATCCTGGAGGCAGCCCCTGTTGTTGTAGCATGATCTAGTCTGTACAGGTGGAACAGAGGAATGTGGAACAGAGAATGAATGGAAAGATGATGGAGGGGGGAAACAGGAGAACCAACATCCACACAAAGACATATCAGTGTTTGCTAGTTTCAGCAGAAGTTGTAAATAGTGGAAGAGAGAGCCCTAAAATTTGACCACAGCTCAAACATAAGATTGGCCTATATACTGAGATGAAAGTGTTGGTTAGTTCAGGACCTTGGAGAGCGTAGAGTGGTTGAAAGGGGCACTATCCTTTTTGGTAAAGGTAATGCTTTTTGGTAGTAATGCTCAAATAAAGATGGAGGAGTCTGTTTCACAGTTCGTTTATGTTCAGTATGAGACACTGTTGTCATAAACATCATGCGATTAGGAGGAAAAGAAAGGGGAGGGAGGGAGAATGGGGGTAATGTTCTTGCATTGTAGGATTTGTGTCAGCATCCCGTGGGTAGGTCCTTTATTTGTATATTTGTTTGTTTGTTTGTTTGTTTGTTTGTTTGTATTGGCGTTGCAAGAGATTAGGCGGTCCAGACTCTATGAATCGAAAATGGAGATGCAATATGTATTTTTCCTTGTTTATTTGTTTGTTTTGTAACACAATAAAATCTTTAAAAAAAAAAAAAGGATGGAGGACCAAACATTGCTCTGTATTGTGGATGGGTCACTAGGCTGCTGTTTAGTGGGACAGTGCAGGGCACAGAGGTAAGAGAGATTACAGTTCAGAACATGAGTCCAGAATATGACAAATTAGAGCAGTGGGTCTCTTTATTAATAAATACTAAAGGCTCTTTGTGTACAGGAAGAAACCATAACCCACAGCGGTGGTCACAGTGGGATCATCAACTAGGTAAAAGTAAAGGGACCCCTGACCATTAGGTCCAGTCGTGACTGACTCTGGGGTTGTGGCGCTCATCTCGCATTATTGGCCGAGGGAGCCGGCGTACAGCTTCCAGGTCATGTGGCCAGCTGACAAAGCCGCTTCTGGTGAACCAGAGCAGCACACGGAAACGCCGTTTACCTTCCCGCCGGAGCGGTACCTATTTATCTACTTGCACTTTGACGTGCTTTTGAACTGCTAGGTTGGCAGGAGCAGGGACCAAGCAACGGGAGCCCCCCCCCCTCGCGGGGATTTGAACTGCTGACCTTCTGATCGGCAAGCCCTAGGCTCTGTGGTCTAACCCACAGCGCCACCCACGTACCGGGGGATTATCAACTGGTTGTACACAAATATCAGCAAGTCATTGAGTTGATTCTCATGTCAAAGAGGTGGATCTGCCCTCTGTCTTTCCCCAACTCTTATGTACCAAACCCATATGCATTTATATCTTTGCCTTTCCCCCACATCTTTCCAAATTCACAAAGTTTTAAAACAATTTTAAAAAAAACTGTTACAGAGGCTGATGGGTTGGTGCAGATACTAGCCAATATGTACCTGTTAAAGCCAACATTTTTCATGATTCAATCTGAACCATGCTGAAAACATACTGAACTGGTAGTGTTGTGTTGTCACAATCTTCTACAGATTTATAATCTGACTTGATTTTAGATTTATCGTGTTGTGTGTCTTCTTTGGCTGTGCGATTGTGCAACCTGGCATCTTAGATGATGGAACGAGGGTACCTTTAAAATTGGCACTGCATAATCTCTTCAGTTTCACCATCCCTAGAACTGTACAAATGCTGGAACAGTGGTTGCTGTATGGATCACAAAGCTCTGTTGTTCAGGTGAGCCCCACTTATTCCCAACACAACTTATCGGTCAGTTGTACACACCAGAATTCACCTCATGGGCAAATGTATGCTTGTGTAGAGTGATGCTTAATTCTGACATCCCCTCAAACCATGAATTGTACTAATCCAAACCATGGCTTGAGCTTTGTTCTAAACTATGGTTTAGAACTGCTTGTCTGCTTTGTTTTTCATTTGTAAGCTGCCTTGAGCTTGGCTTGAATTGTGAAAAGGTGGCATGCAAATAAAAGTATGTATGTATGTGTATATGCCATGTCAGAGCCTCATGTAACTGATTCAGACACCTTGCAATGCCATTGCAAATCACATTTTCTTGTTCTGGTTTGCTGATGGATTGCAAACTATGTTTTGTCAATGCAGAGGTCTCATGTTTTCATGTGATGGCTGAATTAGATCTAGCCAGGTGGCTGTGGCTTCTGCAATAACTCCACATCCACATGGAGTTTTGTATAGAGTGAATAATTTGGAATTAAAAGATTTTGGGGGGTTTTGATTTCCAGCCCTCTTGGGCTGACATGAGAGTGTAAGGATAGTGCATTGCAAGATATTTGAAGCCACAAGAGAAGCTAAGCAGGATCTTCACAACTTTGTCCATTCCTGTGATTAGTAAAAGCAGAATATATGATGCAGATATATGCACATGGCTTTGCTTAATTCATGCAAGTTGCAGCATTTGGGTTAGCTCAAGACAGAGTTTTGAAATTGTTTAGTCCATATCTACAGTCCTTGCTATGGCACGGTGTAACTGCATTTCCTTCTGATGACCCTAAGAGCCCTGTAAAGTAGACACACCATTCATTTTTAACAGATGGGGAACTGAGGCTGCAAAATAGTCACAGGTCTATGAGTGTTGATAGGATCCATGGCTGAGTTGAGAGCTGAACTTGTGTTGCTGTCTTGATTTTCTTTGTATAACACTGACCCTCTCTCACCCAACTTGTGCTTGGAACATCAAGAGGTATCAATTAACCTGTTGTGAATATTGATTTCATGGTTGTCAGTCAAAATAATTATATAAATTCATGACTTCACAGTTGTGAGCCTCAATTTGTCTTGCCAGGGGCATTTGCAGAGAGTGCCAAGGAACCTCTGCAGGTAAACATTTGAGGCATCTTAACAGTTTATGGGCCAGTCCCATGCATGTTCACCCACAGATTGGACACTGCTAAGTTCAGTGGGAACTTAGCATGCATAAGGTTGGAAGTTAATTGGCAAAACTGTGAGATATAGATAGGAAAATGACATCTACCCTTCTGCTTGTTGCAACATGAGCCTCCCTCATTGTGATGTCATGAGCCTCCCCCATTATGAGGTCATGAGCCGCTCACTGTAGGAGTCTCTGAACACAGAGGACAGTTAGTTGACCCAGGTTCTGGAGGTCCTAGGCAAGTCTTTATCTCTACATCTCCATCTCCATTTCGTAAAGTGGAAGTAAGTGAATGATCTCACAGATGTCTCCTGTGAGAATGTGGCTGGCATTGTAAAGTACTTTGTAAATTAAAAGTGATGTATATGTATGTATAGGGGTAGCACTGGAAGGATGCTATGCCTTGTACAGCAGGACCAAGGAATGGGGAACCTGCAGCACTTTGGCAGTTATTGGACTCCACCTCCCATCATCCCCAGCCAGCATGGTCAGTGGTCAGGGATGGTGGGAGTCATAGTTCAGCCACATCTGGGGCCCACAGGTCCCCTACCCTTGCTTTAGAATCCAAGGCTGAAGATGTAGAATTAGGACTATTGGTGCATCAGTTAGCAGTGCTGAATGCCCTGTGTTCTTCCTCCCCCCATCACTTCACTCTTCTATCTCTTAGCTACCTGTAGTAACGCAGAGGCAATAAGCTTCATGCTTCCAGGGAGAGTCTGGGGAGGGGGGTGTCTGAACCCCAGCTGCAGCATTAAGGATGACATGATTCTATCCCCCCGCCCGCCTTTCCCAGCTAGTGCTCGGATCTGCTGTATGAACAGAATCCCCTAGACAGCTGTGCCAGGCTGTCTTTGATGCCCTGATTCCATCTTCTCTCTTTCTTTCTCTCCCTCTCTCCCTCCTTCCTAGCCATAAACCTCTGTCTGAGCAGATGTGTTAATCAGGAGGAATTATAAGGGTGTAAAATGACTTCTCCAGCTTTCCCTTTGATCCTCTCTGATTGACGTTTCAAAAAAGCCACCAGCCCCAGAGAATCGGTATGCAGCAGGCTTCGAAAGAAAGAGCAAGGAGAGGAGAGGGGAGATTTATTAGAAATGCACTTTGTTTTGGGTGCTCTGGTACCAGATCGCACTTCTGAGCATTTACAGCGGGCAACTAGCGGCTGTCAGCTCTCATCATTGCACATAATCGACTGGAACGTGCGCGCCAAGCCCCTAGTGTAAGGTTGCAGAATGTGCTCTGCTCCCCCCGCCCCGGGGTCTGTGAGTCAGAGGCCAGAGATTAACCAGCACCTGGGTCCTCCTGGATGGGCCTTGCAGGGGGAAATGTGGCCAAGGCTTAATTGGAGGCATGGCACAGCCCTCTTGACCTCTTTTTCAAACCCCGGAACAGGTTGAAAGTACAGTAGTATTAATAAAGGAAAGTGTCTCTGTACACAGGAAGAGTGATTTTCCCCGTTCTAATAATCAGCCTTCTTTAGCAGGTGTAGGGGAGTTTTGGCTCCCCAGTTGTTGCTAAACTATTGCTCCCATCATCCTTGGCTATGGGCTGCGCATGCTGGGGCTGATGGGAGTTGTAGTTCAGCAGTACCCAAAGGGCCAAACGTTCCCTAGCCCTGTTCTAAAGGGACAGCCAACAGAGTCCTTTGATCAGAAGGTGGGCTGCCGGGCTTGGCTTGAACCCTAGCATCTTCCTATTAAGGAACTAATCCCAGATTGTCTGATTTGAATCAAACTCTATGTAGTCAAGGCTCTGTGTGTTTGTGTGTATGTTCTGCAAGAAGAAGAACAATTCGCACAAAAACTCCTGTGTGACCGTATCCCAAATTCTTCATCCAGAATTGAAGGAATGATGCAGACAGTCATGCACCTGCTTATTGTGCCGTATTCATGTTGTTGTCCCAGGTCTACCATCTTGAAAGGATTTGGGACTTCTCTAAGTGAGGACTGGGAAAGTGGGAAAGGGCTGGCTGTAGGGACAGAGGGTAGTAGGGTGTAATGAGGGATTGTGTAGGACACCAGATCCCCATCTTCTGATGGCTGGTAATCCCAGTCAGCATCCCCCTAACATAAAAATAGCCCTGCCAGATAATTCCAAAAGTCCATCTATTCCTTGCATCCTGCGCCAAAAACAATGTTTGCAAACTCTGGAGTTAGAGCTATCCTGGACGTGACTTTACATTGTCTGCCTTCTAATTTCACTGATGGTTCCGAGTTTTTGTAGTCTGAGACTGAGAGAAAATAATTAGGTCTCATAATCCAAGCAGAATGTTCTGTTGGTGGGCCTTCTCTGCTCCCACTTGTATGTTTTCTCCAGCAACAGTAAAAACAGTCTTGAGGCAAAGGGATTAAGAAACCTCCACCCCACCCACCCCACTTTGCAACTGATCTTTCCTTTCCAATTGCAGATTCAGTGGATAAATGTTACTGGAAACAAAACAAGGAACTGCCCATAAACAGAATTGTTTTCTGGAACTGCTGCTTGCAATGGAAATGAAAAGAGCAAAATCCATGTTAGGGATTATTAAGAAAATGACTGAAAATGAAACTGCCTATATATCATATTGACTTTTACACACATCCCTGGTGCAGCCACGTTTAGAATACTGTGTACATTGCTGGTTGCCCCATCTTCTTAAAAAGTACATCTCGGATCTGTGAAAGGTACGAAAAAATGCAACAAAAATGAATCAAGAGGCTAGAGCGCCTTATATACCGGTACATGCATACATATATCCATACATACCGAAAACAAAACAAAAGCCAAAAGTGTTGAGGGCTTTTATTGGGTTTTTTGTGTGCAGAGGAGGATGAGTTCAGGGAGGCATGTTAAAGAATTATTAAAGGATGCATGGTGTGGAAGGATAATATTTTTGTCCTTTCTCACAAAATTATAACTCAGTGGTGACATGCACACCATACAATTAAAACACCAAAGGTTTCAATTTGGCTCCTCCAAAGGTTCCTCCAAACTGTAGTTTGTAAAGTGTGCAGGGGATTGTGAGGAGCAAACTACATTCCCCATGACTCTTTTAGGGAGGCTATGTAGTGTTTTAAATGCATGGCGTGGATGTGACCCTGGTGAAATTGGGCAGCAGATTCAGGAAATTTGGTTAATTTGTGTTCACTGGCATGAGATGTGGAGGCAAATATTTGACTTTGAAGGGGAAACCCTCTGTGGCTCTCTAGATGTTGCTGGAATACAACTCCCATCACCCCTGGCCATTGGCCATGAGTCCAAAAACATCTAGAGGGCCACAGGTCTCCTAACCTTGCTTTTGAAAGAGAGTAAACCAGTTCATGGAGCAGGGGGCACTCTATCCGCGGCTGTTGGCCATTGGAGCAAAATGGTACTTCCACTGTCAGGCGCAGCATATCTTTGAATGGCATTCTCTGGGGGCCAAAGAACTGGAGCACACTTCTGCTTTCATGCCTTGCTTGTTGGCTGCTTGGAAGCATCTGGCTGTCTACCTTTGGGATCAGAATGCTGGAGTGGGTAGACTTTTGGTACAATCCCTACAGGTGTCTTGTTGGGTGGTGGTATGGTTTTGATGCAACCTCCATGCATAGGTCTTTATCAGAGGCGTAGGAAGCCTCTTGGCTGCCCGGGGCGTTGCGGCGTGGAGACACACCCCTGGCGTTAGGATGGACTGCGCATGCCTGGAAATCCCGGAATTTCCGGGCATGCGTAGTCCAACTCCATCCGGGCCGGCGCTGTGGCGACCGGGAGAGCCGCCGAGCGAGCGCCGGCTTGTGGGGCAGCCCCACGAGCCGGCGCTCGCTCGGCGGCTCTCCCGGTCACCGTGGGAGCAGCATAGATGGGGTGCCAGGGGCGGGGCTCGGTGGGAGGGGCCGTCGAGTGTCACCCCCTCCCCTGGAACCCGGGGCGCCCCGCCCCCTACTTCCCGCCCTTTCCTACGCTACTGGTCTTTATGACGCATCATTGCTGGCAAAGCTAGGTAGCAACTTGTTGAATAAGTGAGAGGCTGATTCCTCAATCAGCCGCAGGTTTCTAGGCTTGCTGAGACAGCGTTTTTTATAGCTCTGCTTGGGCAGTTTAATTTACGGGAGCTGCCAGCAGCCCAGGAAAGATGGGTGATAAGAACTGGCTACTTCATTCCCGTTGGCCTGCAGGAGCTCAGACGTAGCTGAGAGGATAATTGCTCCCCTAATAGCAATGGAGCACCACTGCCCTGCATAGAAAGGGGCTCACATGCAGGGCTGCTTTTCATTATAGCTGTTTATCTAAATACTGACTTAAAATTGGTTTCAGGTTTGTTTGTTTGTCTTCCTAGTTCTCTCTTCCCCACCTTCGAGCCATAAGCTTTGCTTTTCAGGGATTTCTTCAGATATCTGTCCATTTCAGCAGGGTGTCTCCCTTCCATGTGGCTTGGCAGCAGGAGGGGTGGCTAATTTGGCAGTTTGAAGCCCCCCAACCCAACCCCCCAAACTGTGCCAGCGGTCATTTTGTAAAATGGGCTATGTGCTCTTTGGCATTTCTTCTCTCTCCGAAAAACCCTTGCATATGACATACCCATCGCTCACAATTGGCTCAGCAACAGGGTGGAACTGGCCAGTCTGCCTGGCAGGCAGCTACGCACATGGCTGAATCTCCTTATCGAGCTGGTGCTGATCCTGTTATTAAGGCAAGGTTAGACTGTCTTCCTAAGGCAAACAGACTTTTGATGGCTACCTGCGTCAGTTTCAAGTCTGGGTGAAAATGCCCTGCGTATTTATTTATTATTACAGTGTTGTCTTCCAAGGATCTGATGTTCTCCTCCTCTCCATTTAATCCTCAGAACAACCCTGTCAGGTAAGCCAGGCTGAGGGACTGTGGCTGGCACGGGCACCAATTGCACTCAACATTGGGGAGGCTAATGTCACGCATGCGTGTAACATCATGCGCATCACACGTAGCGTGCATGATGGCTGTCGCATGAGGAGAGGCTGACCAGGTGCGACATTTGCCTCTTGATGCGACATTTGCCTGCCAGGCCATGCTAGTCAATCACAAACACACCCCAAAAACGTAACCGGCTGTATCAAAATGATATTTATGCAATATATTTCTCTCTGTATCAAAAGTTCTCACAGACATAGTCTAACAAAGTTCAGCAAAGTAACATAATAGCAAAATGGATAAAAGTCCCAAAAAACGATATCAATCACAAAGTCCCAGATATGAACTAGTCCACATATGTCTCTGTGTTTGTGTGGTCCAAACAAAAGCTTGCACGATTCACAAGAAGAGCTTGCACAGTTCACGTTCACCGACAAGGTTTTCCAGAATAATAACCCTGTTTCACCCCCCTGGGCTTCCTCAGTGGTGCATGCTTCTAAATTATACAAATACAATATGCTAGTCTGCACATCATCTCCCAAAGACTTCCTGCCAGGCCGCATGGTGGCAGAAGATGATGCACAGCCCAGGGCAATGTCCGGCCAGGCCTCCTCTGCCCCCTCAAGATTGGTGAGGGGGCTGAGCCCCATCCCAGTGGACATGGAGGGCGGCTGTAGAGGCGTCAGCCCCATGGAGTTGGTGCGCCTGGTGGCTGGCCAGAGGTCACCCGGTGGGTGTCATGACTGAGTGGGGAATCTGAACCCTGGTCTCCCAGTTTCTGGCTCAACAACACTATTAGCCACTGCACTGTACTGGCTCTCACCTATTGATATTGCCGTCTTCTCATTGCTGCTCCCCAGGCAGGTTTTATCCACACTTAGCTTTTGCTCCGCTCTTTCCAGGCACAGGTCTGTACTTTAAAGCTGAGCTCCTTCCCTCCCCGCTCTGGAGCGTCCCCTGCAAAAACCCGCTCTTTAAAGCTGAATTGCAACAAATGCCTGCTCTTTAAAGCTGAATGGCAACAAATGGCAATTTGAGTTTTCTAGGGATTGCAGTCTTCTCCAATTGAGCATTAAAGAGAGGGTTTTCACAGAGAAAACTCCAGGGGGGGGGCTCTCATGGAGCGCCGAGGAAGAAAGGTACCGTAAGTGTGGATAATCCCTCAGTTGAGCCTCTGGGCCCAATCTGTGTTTTTAACACCGTTTTGGGTTGTTCTGTGGATATTACAAAATGTCGTAGGCTGCTCTGTGCAGATTTCCACAGGATGTTTGTTTTTAGAATCAGGCCCAAGCAAAGGGGCTGGAGCGTTGGTGGATGGTGCAAACACACGAGCTCTTTAAAAGAGAAAGGTGGCTAGTCTTACTCCAGAGCAACTTGTTCATTCTGATTGTGATTGGAGCAGGATTTCCAGCACCCCTTCTGTGGGTGCTCAGCCACTCGAAGGGAGATGGGAACACTTTCTGCCTAGAAAGCAAGAGTGGAAGAAAAAACACCCTGAGGTGTCCTCATGTGGCTTCACAGCACATGATTCTCCTGTGTGTGGGAGAAAGAGAGAGAGAAGGAGAAGGAGCAAACTCCTACACATAAAGGGTGTGGGAACTTTAGAGAAGCTCATGGCTTCTCCGCATGCCTTTCAACCTGTATCTAATGTTAAAACAAAATAAAAAAATTCCTTCCAGTAGCACCTTAGAGACCAACTAAGTTTGTTACGTGTGCATGCACACGAAAGCTCATACCAAGAACAAACTTAGTTGGTCTCTAAGGTGCTACTGGAAGGAATTTTTTTATTTTGTTTTGACTATGACAGACCAACACGGCTATCTACCTGTAAATGTATCTAATGTTGTTTGCCTCTGCTCATATTGCTGGAGGGGAAGGTTTGAGCGCCTCGGCCTTGAGGATTTGGGGAGCAGAAGACGAATGCGTGTTTGGAAATTGGCTGCTGTTGTCACCTAGACGTGAGGCTCTAGACTTGAAAGCGTACATCCCTTGCATGCAAGCCATGGCGCAGCCCTCCTTTTGCAGACAACAAAGGCAGGAAGTGGGCAGTGGTGCCTTGTGAGGTGTCTTCCATATTCTGCCTTATTGCATCTCTGAGCCCAAGTCTTCAGATAAGGAGAGAAGATGCTGTTGCAGGTGGAGGAGGAGGGTGCCAGTATCCTCCACACACACACTGCTCCTTATGTAACATCCTGAGAGGAGAGAACACTGTCAGCCTGGAGCAGTCACTCAAAAGGGAAGCTTCAAGCCTGTCACGGGAACTCTTCTTTGCAAGAGAATTATGTACGGAGTTTGGGACAGGAGCCACACTGTGAGTGAGTGCGTGCTTGCATGTGGTAATGGATGCCTGCCAACCACTCTGCCATGATGCCACATCCCTCCCAGGATCTTAAATCAACAGTTTCCTCCTCAGGCAATAGAGGCAGCTATATTAACCCTGACTTGTAGTTTTGTACTGTAAGGTAAATTTATTTAGTGCGCAGGCCAGGGGCCAGAGTACTTTGAAAGTATTTGCAGGCCAGAAGAAGAAGAATTTCGCAAATGCAACTAGGCACTTCAAAAAATAGGATTAAATTGAAAGTTAGAGTCAGGGATTGTGCGCATCCATTTTGGGCAAAAATGGAAGGTCATAGAAAGAGCAAGAGGCAATCATCATAATGGGATAGTCATCAGCCTCAATTTTCTGCAGCCAAAGACTGCAAAGAGGTCACATGCCTGACTGTTTTGTAGTCTTTGCCACTCCAAAGATGGGCAAACTTGCCTCTGGTAGACAGAGTAGGAAATTTGACCCAAGCCAGTGTTTTAGTCATTTAGGGACAGTACTTACACTAAGGAATGGCCTGGATTGATAATGTAATCATCTACCTGTGCCTTGTAGGTCTTAGCTCAGGTGCAATGTCTGCATCTCCACTTGGCAGATTGAGCCTTTCACCCTCTCATACTGGGTCCAGCAAATGATGTTCACATCCTTATGTTTGAGGGCTGGGAAAGAGGTACAGAGACATTTCCACCTTTGCCTTAATTTTGTTGTTGTTGGCATCCATCTGTTTTGGAAGAGAATGGAAGAGTGTCCTGTTGGAAGCAGTGCCTGCAGTGGCTGTAGAAACCGATACGGGAGAGACATGTTTTATTGCAGCTGGGACAGATGAAGATGTCCGGTTGTGCTACTGCAGATGCACCATGGCGTTTCTTCTCTCTGTGCTCCTCCCAGCGGCCATTTCTTCTCTGGTCACTGCTGTGGATACACAATCTAATTGATTGTCTCCAGGTGCTGTGGTTGTCTGCAAGGGATTCTCACATGGTGGGTTTAATGTTGCCAACCATCATATCATGTTTGTAGGCATCTTTCAGAGTTGGTCTGTCAATGGGCCTGGTGCCTGAAGCCAGCTCCCTGTGGAGCATGTCTTTGGGGATCCTGCCATCTTCCATTCTGTGGGCATGACCAAGCCAGCATCAGTGTCGCTGACACAGCAGTGCGAACATGCTGGGAATGTGGGCTTGGGAGAGCACATCTTTGCTTGAGACTCTGTCCTGCCATGTAATGCCCAGAATCTTCCTGATGTAGAGCATGTAAACAGAGGCAGGAGCAGGGAAACTAACAGTATGGTGATGCCATGTCATGCACTGTGTTAAGCTAGGTGTTTAGCAGGAAACGAGGAAGAAAAATCTTGAGAGCTGGTGGCTCCATGTTTCTTCACAGGTGTATTTTAAAAACAGAGAGAAAGAGACTCTTGCCAGTGGCCACCTAGACTGTGTACACACCAGTGGTGTAGCATGGGTTGCCAGCACCCAGGGCCACAAAGAGGGGTGGAAATGGACAGAGTACGCATGCACATTCAACTGCCTAATGGTGTCTGCATCACCCAGGAGATCGCAGCCGCAGAGATCAGAAAAGAAGAGTTGTTCCATTGTCTGGAGGTCACTTCCTGGTTCACATGGTGAAACCGTTTTCAACGGAGGCCAGCGACGGAAGTGCGCAACTGTATTGAGGCAGCACTTGGTATTGGTTTTTTGTGCCCCCAACAGTTTTGTGCCCAGGGCAGCCGCCCCTGTGCCTCCCACGGTACGATACTGATGTACACACACCATACATTTAAAGCAACTAACTTCCCCCAGTGAATCCTAAGAACTGTAGTTACTCCCTCACAAAGCTAGCATCCTTAACAAACTACAATTCTCAAAATTCTTTGGGGGAAAGTCGTGTGCATTAAACGTGTGGTGTGTACACAGCCCGTGTGCTTTGTGGCTGAGCGGGGAAATTTTAACCGAGGTTTTCCAAATCCAGACACAACCTGCCTTTTCTTTTGCTTATGAATGTCTGCAAAGTGCTTTATAGTTCATCATTGGTACTGTATACATAATTAATTAAAAACCAAGAGACAGGACATGGATTTTGTGCATGCTTGAGTCACACCCAAATACATTGCAGTTGTAAAAGTCAAAAGTGTTGTAGTCCCTTAGAAACTGAGGCTGCGGTGATGTAACAACATAAATGTTCCTAAGCTACGTTGGAAAGGGTAATTCAGCGTACTGCTTAAAACCAGGGTGTACCTTGCCCACATTTTCAGGAAGTCATGTGAAGCTAACCTTCAGTTCTTCTCTACTCGGCTTTCTAGAGTGGACCTAAGTCCTATTTTCTGTGGTGAACAGAGGCACCCTGGGAAAGGGGGGGAGTGAGCTCTCCTCAGCTCTAACAAAAATAAAAATGCAAAAGGGAAATTTGCCTTCTGAATATATGTCCTCCTTCGTCACTTCCATATCTATTCAGTTTTCACCGAGAGAAGTTAAGCAGCATGTATAATAATAGAATAATAATAATAATAATAATAATAATAATAATAATAATAATAATAATAATTTCTTATTTGTACCCCGCCCATCTGGCTGGGTCCCCCCAGCCACTCTGGGGGGCTTCCAACAAACATTAAAATACATCAAAATGTCACAGATTAAAAACTTCCCTAAAGGGAAGGGCTGCCTTCAGGTATTTTCTAAATGTCATGTAGCTGTTGATCCCTTTGACCTCTGATGGGAGGGCGTTCCACAGGGCGGGCGCCACTACCGAGAAGGCCCTCTGCCTGGCTCCCTGTAGTTTTGCTTCTCGCAGTGAGGGAACCGCCAGAAGGCCCTCGGCGCTGGATCTCAGTGTCCGGGCTGAACGGTGGGGGTGGAGACGCTCCTTCAGGTATACAGGACCAAGGCCGTTTAGGGCTTTAAAAGTCAGCACCAACACTTTGAATTGTGCTCGGAAACATACTGGGAGCCAATGTAGATCTCTCAGGACCGGTGTTATGTGGTCCCGGCGGCCACTCCCAGTCACCAGTCTAGCTGCCGCATTCTGGATTAATTGCAGCTTCCGGGTCACCTTCAAAGGTGTTGTTGAAGGTTGTTATTGTTTGTGTTGCCCAGGGTTCACTCACACAGTTTTTCTGGCTGAAGGAAACATGTGTTGGAAACATGCATGTAAGCTGCAGCATGTGAATGGCAGATCAAATATGTGTTTCGCTCTGGCATTCAGCTGTAAAACTGGAGCCAAGTCCTAGAATGGAAAACACCACCTTTATAAGATGGCAGCTGTCCTGATTTATTATTTAGGGTTCATAATTACATCCCTTAATCAATTTGCATCAGCTGAGTAATGTTGCATCATAATGTATGCATGTATTAGCAGTTTCTGCTGCTGCTGCTGTCCTGTTTTAGGCACCCACCATGGGGCAGATGCAACAGATACCGTTATCATGAGCAAAGGGCTGTTTCCCCTGGTTATTTGGCTGGTTGATTGACAGCTGACAGAAAATTAACCCAGTCACCTTTGTTGTGTACTGTAGAGTGTCCCTCCTACCCTGTGCATAACCCAGGCATCCCCAAACTGCGGCCCTCCAGATGTTTTGGCCTACAACTCCCATGATCCCTAGCTAACAGAACCAGTGATCAGGGATGATGGGAATTGTAGTCCAAAACATCTGGAGGGCCGATGTTTGGGGATGCCTGGCTTAACCTAATGCAGCCTCTGATTGTAGACAGCTGCATCAGGCAGAAATTCAACAGGTTACAGCTATGCTGGGAATGGTTGTACCTGTTGAATTTTTGGCCGCTGTATGGCAGAAGGCCTGCCCGAAAAGGAAAAAGATGGCCACGGGTAGCTTGCTGGTGTGAGAGGGAGGGGAGGGTTGGCTGGCAGGTGGCAGCAGGATTAGTCAAATGCGGAGGGGGTGGCATTGCTTCAAAGTGGGCAACAGCTTTGCCCTTTTGGCTCTGCATCAAAAGGCCAGCAGGGGCTGCTGCACCTTTCCTCGTCCCCCTTTCCTCTCCGGTTACCTTGGTGATGTGTGCAGGGTGCTGCTGCTAAGCAACCGTTTCGTAGTAACACACACAGGGAGAGCGAGAAAAGGCGTTAGCTGTGCTTTTGTGCAGGGCTGCCTGCGCCTCCCTTTGCTCAGGTGCATGCAAGGCGAGGGCCATTCTGCCAGGGAGCCTGCAAAGCCAGCATTGGGGGTTCAGACAGGGGGGAGTTGGCAGGAGGAGGGGGGAACGGTGGCTGTCTCCCCACCCCAACATGTGAGGAGAGGGAGGCCGGCCAGGATGGCTTAAGGCAGTGATGGCTAACCTTGACACTCCAGATGTTTTTGGACTACAACTCCCATCATCCCTGACCACTGGTCCTGTTAGCTAGGGATGATGGGAGTTGTAGTTCCAAAACATCTGGGGTGTCAAGGTTAGCCACCACTGGCTTAAGGTCTGCTTCACACATCACTGGCAGCACAAATTTGCTACCGATCACCAGGTATAGACCAAATTAGTTTCCAGGCCCGATTCAAAGTGCTGGTTTTGACCTATAAAGCCTTAAACGGCTTAGGACCGCAACACCTTAAAGACCACCTCTCCCCATATGAACCTACCCAAGACCCTGCAGTCACCATCTAAGGCCCTTCTTTGTGTGTCTCCTCCATGAGAGGTCTGGAGTGTGGCAACACAAGAACGGGCCTTTTCTGCAATGGCTTCCTGTTTGTGGAGTGCTCTCCCCAAGGAGGTTTGCCTGGTGCCTTCATTATATATATTTTAGGCGCCAGGCAAAAACATTCCTCTTTAACCAGGCCTTTGGCTGATTGACATCCAATGCCCTTTTAATATGTGTTGGGGAGGGGGTCGAGTTGCTTTTGTCTTTATTTTTATTATGTATTTTGTGTTTTTATATTGTGATTTTATTTTGTAACCGCCCTGACACCTGTGGATATAGGGCGGTATACACATTTAATAAATAATCATAATTATAATAATTAATCTGGAGGCATCTCAATGTCACCTGGCTGCTTACACTGGGACAGCTACAGGGTTTTTTTGGAATCAGTGAGATGGAGAAAGAACAGCCTTGAGTCCTGGACTGCAATTTTGTGAGCGTGTTTATTTAAATCGGGGGCAGCCCAACTTTTCATACCAAGCGGGCTGCCAGAGTATTTTGACACCGAACCTGCCCACTGCATGTTGTGGGGGAGCGAGCCCTAAATTTGATTCTGGAAAAGTGCTAACTAGGCTTTGGGAGCGAGGTAGGAAGACTCTAGGAGCCTGTCTGAGCCCTCACGCCTCCTTCCCAAAGCCCAGCTCCTTGCTTACCTGGCTTTGGGAAGGCATTGTGGGCTCTGGGGGACATCAAATGTTGCCAAGGGCCACCAGAAAAGGTCCTGAGGGCCGCATGTTGGACCACCTTGATTTAAATCATGGGTTGGGAACTTCTGGCCCAGAGACCAGATACAGTCCTCCAAACTCCTCTAGGTGGCCACCAGAACTCTCCCTGGGTCATTTTCCTCACCAGCCCTGCTTCATACAACCCTTGAGTATTTTTGCCTGTCTGGACCGTGTCCTTGAGCTCTAATAATGCCCTTTGGTTGCCTGGATGGAGGAAAGAGAGGGATGTATGAGTGTGTGTAGATACAAAGGGGATATTTCCATTTGTTGCTCTGCCTACATTTGCCTCTGGCTCCACCTACCACTGCCATGCGGCCCTGGGAATATTGCCCAGAGGGAAATGCGGCCCTTAGGCTGGACATTTTCCTCATCCCCGATTTGAATCCTATCTTGCTCTGCCTTTCTGCCTCACCGTTAGGTCCTCGTGATGACTCTCTGCATGATCAGTGAAACATTTTAAAAACATCAAGTCAATTAAAAATAGAGTAAATAAACATGGGGGAGAGCTGTTAACAAAATATCATGCAACAACAAGGGAGTCGGGCAAGATGTCAACAATACAAAATCAAACTCCTCACTTTCCCCTGCCCCAAATGTCAATTGTTTTAATACTGGCAATCATTGGGAGTATTGGCTCTTAGGAGGAAGAGTGCGCTGGTAGAAAATTATTTCAAAACTGATAATAAGCCACTCAATGAGAATCTATAGCTGAAATTGGATTTCGTTCCAAGATCCCCCTAGACCACATGAGGAATTTAGGGAGGCCTGGGATACATAGTCCTAAATCCACAGTTAGACAGTACTTAACACCTGGCAAAATTTAATAGCTGACATGGAATGGTGTTGATATCTGGCAGTATTTGATGACTACCTAATACTTTACAGTGTCTGACCATTGACATGCAATGGCATTTAACATTTGTATTTTAAATTTTGGGATAAAATTCCACACTTAAATACAAATTCAGTGTCAGTATTTCACTTTCAAACTGTGAGCCGCCAAAGTTGAAATTCTGATTAATTTTTATATTGGCAAATAATATTAGTGTCTACACTTGCATCCTTGTCTCTGTAGCTCTTTCCAGAGCTGGTTCCTTCCTTAGTGCCATCTAGCTGCCTGGTTCTTGTTACAATAATAATAAATTATTATTATTATTATTACTATTATTATTATAAATAAAAAATAACTGTTTGTCCTGCTGGGCAGTGAAGTCTTCCTGGGAGCTATGCTATGTGACCTCTATCCCTTGAAACGCAGGTGTGTGAAGGCAGGCAATAGCTGGGGAAAACACTCTTTATATGTTCAGAAGCACTTTTTATTAATACTTAAAGTATTTAAGGAAAACGGGGCAGGGTGCACTGAGCACTCTCCAGATTAAGACCTCCCAAGATAACCTGTTTATTTGGCACTCATCTTGATTTTGCTTCCGCAAAGCTTAGACTATGTTTGGTCTTTGTTTCATTCTGATTTGTTTCTGAGGTGGTTATATAACAATGAGCGCTCATTGGGGTGTTGCCTCGCCTTCCCATTAATCATCTGTGCATCCCACACTTTTCAGTGAATCTCCCCGTCGTTTCCCAAATGGCAAAAAAAACCTCTTCCCCCCCCCCCCCCAAGTGGATTTGTTGTGCTAGGGTGGCAGAGGCTTTTAATCCACTTTAATTGCACAAACCCTAAAGTTCTGGTATGTGCTTGTATCCCTCCAACAAAATACTGGCAGCCTGGAGGTACCCTAAGACATCTTTCCTATTCCCTTCTGCCTGCCCCATACAGCCATTGCTCCTTTACCTCCCTACACCACAGTCTCTTACTCTGCGAATCCTTATCCCCATCTATCCATCGTGTTTTATGCTAAAGTGTCTCAGAGCAATTTACAGGGCAAAAATCAGAATAACAAGAAACATTAAACCCAGTCCTGGGGTTGCCAATACCAGGTTCTCAGCAAAGGCTGCAGAATTCCCAGGCATTTGGTTGGGCATGGAAATCAAAATGCTTCTTTGAGGCTCAGAGTTGGCAATTCAAACCTTGGCTGCAGGTGCCTAAAGAGGGGAAAGTCCTCTTTACATTCCCCTCCTGCCCTCTCACCAATTTTCCCATGGAGCCTGCCAGGACACCTGCTCTGAGCTTCGCTTCCTGACTCCCAGGCAGCTCACACTGGGCCTTCAACTGGCTCTTTATCCCATGGTGGATGCATCCTGCCACTGTGGCTCTTGTCCCAGGGACCCTGGATGGGTATTGTGCTCTGTGCCCACCCACTTGCAGCTGCCTTCTCCATTCGCTTTGCCACCCTGGAAGTAGCACAAAGGAGAAACTGTTGCGTGTGGGAGAGTCGAAGGGCTAGAGGAGTTGTCCCCACAGAGCAGCTGATGGTACGTGAAGGAGAGAAGCTCATCCCTGCCTTTCTTCCTTGTCCTTCCTCCCCATCCCTCCATCCACACACACAGGCACACATGCCCAGCTGTGCTCCCCAACTTCCTGCTTCCTCAGAAAGCTGCAAACAGCAGTCTGGGTGGGGTGATCTCCAGCTCTATGTGTAGAGGACCAACTTGCCTTGAGACTAACCTGCTCAGAGCTCTGCGAGCTGTAAAGCCAGTGGTCCAGCCGCAAATTCACCACTTGCCCTCGGGCGAATCACAATTTCTCAGCTTCCTCCACCTGCAGTGTGGGAGAGATAAGCTACTGGCCTGTCTCACAGGGCTGTTGCAAAGATGATCGAGACTACTTATTTCTTACCTGTCTCTTTTGTTTCCTTTCCTCAGAGGCCGTTGCAAACAGCCAAGAATGGACCCTTGGACGTTCCGTTCCGGAGCTACGACTGGTAGGTGTCTTGTTGACCTTTGTCACCTATACATGCACTGACTGAGTACGCATCTGGATACCATAAATGTGTTCCATAGACTGCAAGCTGATTGAGGCCTGCCATCTTTTCCTTCTGCGAATGGAGATTCACACCAATGGGCCTATATAAATAACACAGTTCATGTTACTTGTCCATGCTGCATCACATATGGACATTGGTGTCCCTAGGCAACTGCTTTAATTTGAGCTGATTCTCTTAGGCAGCTTTGGCACACACAAAAATCAATTCAAAATTGATTTTGTTTATACCCCACCTTTCCTCCAAGGTCAGGGTGGTATTCGTGGTCCTCATTTTCCCCATTTGGTCCTCACAACAACCCTGTGAGGTAGGTTAGGCTGAGAGACAGTGACTGGCCCAAGATCACCCAGCTTTGAACCTGGGTCTCCCAAGTCCCAGTCCACCACTCAAACTCAACTGCACCACACTGAGCCAGCATGACCTTACGGTGGCATGAGTGGCCAGTTCCGCTTCCTGTCTCTCTTCAGGCTTACCTATCCTGCTTTGCTGCCTCGTCACTGGACATTCTCTGGGGTAGGGATCCTTGAGAAATTTAAACTTTACGAATTCTGATATTTTAAAAAATGTGCCAAACCAAGTTTAGAAATGAGTGCTTTGAGGAAGAAACAGTTTTAAAAATTAATATAAAAATGTGACTTTCCTTGCAGATTTTCTTGCCGATCGATGCAAGAAAAGGACAAATACACCGTAATAGTGGCACAGACCAAAAACATACTGAATTGCCCATGGCTACTCTGGGGGAGCTTCTGCCACAAGGCAACTTCCTCTCCTGCTAATTCTGGTTCCAGGCTTGGTGATGAGGGGACACTCTTTGGCGAGTGTGTGTGTAGGGGATGGGGGAAAGTTCTGGAACAGTGAGGTCAGCATGTTCCGAAAGCACCTAGAGAGGGGGTGTTGTTGTTGTACTATGTCAAGCTAAACCCTGCCAGTGACTTCTGTTCTTTGGCCTCCGCAGGGTATTCTGGGAACCATCAAGAGTGGGAAATCCGCCCTCGTTCATCGTTACCTGACCGGCTCCTACTTGGGCCTGGAACCTGCAGAGGGTGAGCTGCTTTCCCTCCCTGTCCCCAAATTTGAACTCGCTTCTTTGCGCCCTGCCCAATGCGCACCTACTCAGTTTTCTTTTCCTCATAAAGGAGTGGGGAAGTAACAAAGGAAGACGAGGAAAGTAAACAGATAGAGTAAATTTTGCCTTTCACATCATCTGCTCTGGGAGATCCTTTTAACTGGAGATGGCAGGGATTTAACCGGGGAACCTAGCCCAGCTGGCTATCATCCCCCACGTAAAATACTTGTTTCTGAGCCACTGGTTTTCTCCTTCCCATCTCAGGCTTCTGCATGTTCTACCTCCCCTGCTGGAGACAGAATTATTATTATTATTATTATTATTATTATTATTATTATTATTTAAACTTGTATACCGCACTTCACCCAAAGATCCCAGGGTGGTTCACAACAGCAAAATACAAAATGAGAACACAAATTAAATAACGAAACAAAAACAAACCATTAACTCTCCTCCCACAAAACACATTTAAAAGGCCATAGAATCTCAATCAGCCAAAGGCCTGATTATAGAGAAACATTTTTGCCTGGCGCCTGCAGATATGTAAAGAAGGCCCAGAGCCGCCCAGAGTGGCTGGGGAAACCCAGCCAGATGGGTGGGGTATAAATAAATTATTATTATTATTATTATTACTATTATTATTAGGCGCCAGGCAGGCCTCTCTGGGGAGAGCATCCCACAAACGGGGAGCCACCCCAGAAAAGGCAGGTTCTTGTGTTGCTGCCTCTGGACCTCTCATGGCGGAGGCACACAGAGAAGGGCCTCAGATGATGATCGCAGAGGGAGAGACAGTCCTTGAGGTAGCCTGGTAATCACAAGTGAGGAGAGTGCTACCGTATTTTTCGCTCCATAAGACGCACTTTTTTCCTCCTAAAAGTAAGGGGAAATGTCTGTGCGTCTTATGGAGCGAATGCATGGTCCCTGGAGCCAAATTGCCTAGGGGCCAAAAGCAGATTGTGCTCTTTTTTTTACAAGAGAGAAGAGGGTGTTGAAAGGAAGCCGCTGAACAGCTGTTTAGCAAGCGATGGGGGAGAGAGATAAGGCTCCCTTTCCAGCCCCGCCCCCTTGCCCAGGCCTCCGTTGTTGAATGCAGAGGGAGGCTGTTTGTTTCCCCAGCGACATGTGACTGGCTGATTAGATTATCTGTCTGGAAACTGTAGAAATGGCTCCCTTTCCTGTAGGACTAGAAGCTGCAAACTGTGAGTTGAACCCCATAAAAACGGGGCTTTTCCTCTTTGAAAAAGAAGCTGCACCACTTTCAGCTGATCCTCAAAAAAGCAGGGCCTTTCCCTTTGCAAAAAAAAGCTGCACCACTTTGAGCTGATCCTCAAAAACAACGGCTTTTCCCTTTGCAAAAAAGCTGCACCACTTTGAGCTGATCCTCAAAAAAACAGGGCTTTCCCCCTTTCCTCCTCTAAAAACTAGGTGTGTCTTATGTTCAGGTGCGTCTTATGGAGTGAAAAAATTCCTGGTTGGCCGCTGTGAGAACAGGAAGCTAGACTAGATGGGCCAATGGCCTGATCCAGTGGCGCTTTTCTTACGTTGTTACACTGAGCTGTGCTAATTTTCTATTTGAGAGTCACTGCACTGAAAGGACAGGTTTGTTTCTGCTGCTTGGCTGCTCCCCAACCTCAAATCTGCCTCCTTCTGTTTTCCAGGGGGCCAGTTCAAGAAGGAAGTGGTGGTGGATGGGCAGAGCCACCTCCTGCTGATTCGAGAGGAAGCAGGACCTCCAGATGCCAAGGTAGGCTGAGGAATGTGTGGCGGTCCCATAGCCACAGTCCTTTTGGGGCGCTGTGGACCCTCCCAGGCTGCAGTTCACACTGCTTCAGAAGTTGCGTGGAGCATCCTTCAAGGGGATGAAGCTAAGAAAAGTTGTTATTATTAAAGTGTAATCCATCGAACCTCAGATGGGGAAGGTTCTCAGGCAGGGTGGAGGGTGAGAGAATTTGTCCATGCGATGACCACCAGGTGGAAAGCCTTGTTCATATGGTTTTTCATTGTAAACTTTATGATGACCTCCGTCAGCAATTCCTGGACCGGCTCTGCATCCCTAGAAGAAGACCAGAGCGGGAGGTCTTACATTTCCTACTACTGGGGAAAGACCAGGAGCTCACCAAATTGGTGGCTCAATACCTACACTTGCTTTTTTCTCGTCGTAATATTCTGCAGTCGTCTGAGTTATCAGGAGTCCCAGAGACGTGACGGTGGACAGCGGAGTCTTTTCTCTTTTCCCTTTTAGTATAGTTTGTGCCACTATGAAAGTGTTAATCCGGTTCTGTTTGTGTGTCTGTTTGATGCCAATAAAAGGTTGATGATGATGATAAGTATTAAAGTGCCAATTTGGGAATTAAAAGACGTTGCAAGGCCTCTTGCCCCTGAAATTCTTCTCTTAGCTGAGCCAAGTTGGGGAGCGGGGGGGACGGGACACCCCAGGCAACAGAAAGGAGGGGGATTGGTTCTGCTTACCCTCACAGCTGATTTTATCTGAAATCAGACAGTCGCCCCTCCTCCAATCACGACTTGTGAATGAACTTAAAAGAACTGCACCTGAAATGTCTGGGTTCACCATAGACAGCACTACAGAGACCTAATTGCAGGAAACCTGGAAAAAAATAAGCCTGGCATGGTCTGAGGTTCTCCACATAGTTGGGCTTATGTAGGAAGCTGCCTTATACTATTGGTCCATCTAGCTCTGTATTGTCTACACCGAGTGGCAGCAGCAGTTTCAGGCAGGAGTCTATCCAAGTCATAGAATTGTAGAGTTGGAAGGGACCCTGAGGATCATCTAGTCCAACCCCCTGCAATACAGGAATACGCAGCCATCTCATATGGGGATTGAACCTTTCGCACATGGAGATGCTGGGGACTTCTGCATGCAAGGTAGATGTTCTTCCCCTGAGCTATGGCCCTTCCACCACTGAGCTGCAGGTTTTGTATAATTGCTGGAGTGGAGGTGGTGGGGTAGATCTTAGAACAGCATCATCCCTTCATATTCCTGGTTCCACCCTGACTCAATGCCAAAAAAAGAGGAAAAAAGTGTGACCGGTCTGAACACTGTCCCCTGCTGATCTGCCTCTCCCTCCTTCCTGCTTGCAGTTTGCAAACTGGGCAGATGCCGTCATCTTTGTCTTCAGCCTGGAGAACGAGGCCAGTTTTCAAGATCTGACCCAGTACTACGGGTTCCTCACAAACTACCGTGCGGTCTCCGACATGGCTCTCGCGCTCGTGGGCACTCAGGGTGAGTGGGCGAGAGTATCTGCCCTACAGAGAATTTACTCTTGGGGGCATGGGTGGGCTGCAAGGGGCAGTCAGGTAGAGTTGTTCCTTGGGGTCCTCCTGAGGCCAACTGGAAGTAGCTTTTGTATTCACTAGGCTTACTATTAACTGTTTCTTTATACATGACTAGTGGACATTTAGCCCATTAAATTAACGGGCGCTAGAAGATATGTGGTGAAACATTTGTAAAAGCAGACTGAGGTCCCTCTACCCCTTTCCTACCTCTGTGACCCCCTCTACCCCTTTCCTACCTCTGAGGTCCCCCTACTCCTTTCCTACCATCCCTGTGTCCCTGTGGGACATGCGCAGTACCACAATTCCACTGACACACGGACTGGACGCAGGGACACAGGGACTTTATTATATAGGAAGAGATTGACAGCCCAGTTAGGACTATAATTACTTCTGCTAGGGAGCTGCACATAGACCCTGCCCCTTTCCCCCCTCCCAACCACTTAAAGCCCTGCTCAGGCTTTCTGTGGTTTCTGAACTTCCACCATACATTGCCCACTTATTTTCAAGCCTGTCCTCATTAAGGACTAGAAACTTGTTTTTTTGTTTGTTTGTTTAAAAGAAAAGCATCCTAGTATCCATTTCTGTGTGCGCACAATGCACTCATGTACACCTGGTTGTTCTGTTAGCCAGGCAAGGAATTCCACTGCAGGACATCTGTTGGCTCTTAGCCTTGACCCAGTGTCTTGGCGTATCCCAGACACCAGACTGGGGGTGGTATGGCCAGGTAAGCCTTTGCTGGATCCAATCCAAAGTTTAGCATGGCAGCAGCAGCAAGCCTGATCCAGCAGGGAAGGTTGCAAAGAAGCAAAGTTAAGTGCAAGCCGGTTTAGTATTACTAGGTCATCTGTCCAGCTGGGTCAAGATGCCGATGAGAATAGCTGGAGCAGAATAAAGAGGTCAGCTGAGGTCAGAAACCAAGAGGTAGCGGCACATGCTGAAACACAGTCCAGTAGGAACTCTAGTTGTGAGTGTTCATATCATTGGTGGAGAAACGAAAGCACCAAATTGGGACAAGGCAGCACCATAGAAAAAGCAAGATCCAGTCAGTTTTCTGGATCTGTGGTTCCCTTTGTTACTAGGGATGCTGAAGGATTCCAATGGAAATGGGGGTGGAAATTGCCAAAATTTGTTGCCCCGTGTCCAGAATAGAAATCAATCCAGTGAATACAAGCGGTATTCACTGTTACTGTTGTTTCCAGACAGCAAATGATATGTAATTAATTGGTGGCATTTCCTCTCCCACATTTGCATTAAAACGAATAGTGTGGAATAATGTAATAGTTACAGAATTAATTATGTCAGGTTCTGCCACAGGGGACAGGGAGGCAAATAACATAGGTTTTGGTTTTTTTAAAAGTCGAACTGCGGTGGAACAGCAACAGCACTGCATGTAGTGTACGTGGGTCGGAAAGGAAATTTATACCTTCTTACATCTCAAATAAAACAGCAGGGCAGTATATAGGACAGTGATGGCTAACCTTGACACTCCAGATGTTTTGGAACTACAACTCTCATCATCCCTAGCTAACAGGACCAGTGGTCAGGGATGATGGGAGTTGTAGTCCCAAAACATCTGGAGTGTCAAGGTTAGCCATCACTGATATAGGAGCATGTTTTTGTGGTGAGGAGATAACATAGCTAAGGCAGAATGAGAATACTTTCCAGTCCAATCCTATGCATGTTTATTCAAAAGCAAGACAGGAGATTTCTGTCCAGCTCAGAGATGAAGTGTGTGTGTGTGTCTGTTTTTGCTTCTTCCTTGCAGATAAAATCAGTGCCAGCAACCCACGTGTGATTGAGGATTCCCGAGCCAGAGCTCTGTGCACTGAAATGCGCCGCTGCCTCTACTATGAGACATGTGCCACTTATGGACTCAATGTTGACCGGGTCTTCAATGAAGGTGAGGACTTTGATGGGATGTGTTCCTGGGAAATTGGCTGGGGAGTTGGGTTTCATGGCCGCAAGAGCGCCTGTGAACATGAGCCAAGGGAGAACACATTTCAAGACATGGCTAATGGCAAACAAGAGCAGTTCAACCCTGTGTGTAGGGCAAGAGAGTGTGTCCTGGGTTTGCAGACCCTTCAGTGGTGCAAAATTCCTCATGCGATTGGTGCATACGCACGTCCATCTTCATGTGTGGACATCTTACATGAAGAGCCCTGCTTGATCGGGACAAAGGCCCACCCATCCAGTCTCCTATTTACACAATCTGTCTGCTGCAAAAATGGTGGGTTGTGCAAGCAAGACATACATATTTTTATACAGGTATGCACCAACTGCACATGGCACTTGGAGGCATTTTTGTTGGTTTAAATTTGTTTTGTGAGGTTATGTTGTTGTTGTTGTTGTTGTTCTCTGGCATTATACTTAGTGCTTTAAATGTGTTGCTTCATTCAGTCAGTTTGATACCTGCTCTGGGCATGAGGAGAGTGGAAACGGCCATTAAATAAATACACAGGCAACGAGGGTGTGCCAGGGACCCCATGGCCCCCTCGTGTGCTCCATCATGTGTGGAGTCTACAGGCCGGTAGAACTGTGAGAACTGGTTCTTCCGTGTCAATGGTTGGAGAGTCAGGGGCTTGAGGCGGCCATGCTCAAGCCTCTGCTGTTCTCGGGAGGTGTGCCCCTGCAGAATAAGAGTTGTGGCAAGCAGCTCGTGTTGTGTATGTGGGGATTTGTTGACTCCAGGACTGACTTCTGTCCACATAGAGGTGTCTGTAGCAGAGAGAGTACACTTTGCAGGCAGTTTATAGGTCAAAAGCTTTTCTTGCGTTCGGTTTTGTGGTTGTGGCGGAAACCCTGGTTTGCGACCCAAAGTACTTTTGCTTTCTGCACATCTGGCATACAAGAACAACGAGACTGCCATTTGAGGAGTCTCTGATAGCACCATATATTTATTGGTTTAGGCCAGGGGTGGCAGTTTTTGGGCGCTACAGGTATTGCTGAACTCCGACTCCCATCAGCCCCGGCCAACATGGCCAATGGTTGTGCATGATGAGAGCTGGAGTCCAGAAACACCTGGGAAGTCACAGGTTCCCCACCCCAGGTTGGACACAGGGAGACCAAGCTCTCCACCACACATGCACCAGAGGATGTGGGAACTGCTTGCACAAGGTGTGATCTCATGCTGCAGAAGAGCACATGTGAATAATGTGACCAGGTTTGGGGGGAGGGGATGCATCACATGTGTATTTCCCACCCAATTGGCACCCTCCCAGCATGGGGCTAATTGCATGGGGAAAGACCCCTTTCATGAGCTCCTCCTGGATGTGACTTCTGTTCTGCTGGATTGGGGGGGGGTATCAAGGGCCCCAACAGAGTTTGTTCAGGGTGCGCATGACCTGGCCCTTGCAGGGACTGGCAGGTGTGGATGGGATGGGACTCAAACAGTGTCTGTGGAGCTTGGGTGTTGCACGGCCTGCAGTCACGTCCCCTGCAAAGTTTTTTTCCTTTCGAGCAGTTATAGCCGATTTCCAGTGTGGCAACTGGAGGATCTGAGCAGCCCTATGATTTACAGAGACTTATTGGGGGGGGGAAAGAAATGCCAGATATTAAAGAGTGGCAGGAGAAATTATTTAGCTTTTTAGAATTAGCCAGGTTAACAGACGCAATCAGAGGCCGCAGTAATCAAAAATTTAAATTAGGTTGGGATAAATTTGGAGAATATCTAAAGAAGCAATGCCCTACTATGAGGACTTGGATACACTTCTAAAAAACCTGTGTTGAGAATGTTGAGAATATGAATAATAAGAGGAATTCAGAGCGGGGGGAAACAAAGGAATAATAAAGGAATAACAGCAAGAAGAGGAACTGGAAGTTAGAGTAAACAAAGTAGCAATAAAGAAATGTTAACTAACCTGAGGAGGGGGGTGAAAGAAGAAATAATAGGGGAAAGCAACAAAATCTGTACAGGTAAAAGAATAGAGGAAAGAATTGAAGATATAAAGCCGAGATAGTAGGTATGTATGATAGTACGAGGGTGTGACAGATTGTTTATTTGATTCGTCTGTGTGGTGTGTGGGTGGATGTATTATTAGGTATGTATGTGCATCGATGTATTATGTACCCTGTTTCCCCTTTTTTAATACGTAGTCATAAAGTAAGCCATGGCAGGTTTTTTTTACCTTTGTGAGAAGTAAGACGTACCCCAAAAGTAAGCCGTGGTGCCGCCACAGGGGGAGGCTGTACCATACCATACTAACGTAATAAAAATAAGACATCCCCCCGAAAATAAGCCACCCTGTGTGTTTTTGAGGAAAAAAATTTATAAGACGGTGTCTTAAAAAGGGGGAAAGATGGTATTATGTATGTGTATGTATTGATGTATTTTATGAATGTATATTTTATGCTGAATATAATAAAGGCTATTTAAAAAAATAAAAAAATGATTTACATATATATATATATATATATATATATATATATATATATATATGTAAATCATTTTTTTTTTATTTTTATATAATGTATTTTCCTCCCCCTCCCCCAACTGCAGTTGCTCAGAAGATTGTGAATATGAAGAAACAGCAGCAGCTCCTTGCATCTTGTAAATCTTTGCCCAGCACTCCCAGCCATTCAGCCGTCTCCACGCCGGTGGGTGGAATCTACCTTGCGCAAGTACATCCCCCTGAATGGTTATGGGAATCGGAGTTTCCCACAGCACCATGAATGGGAAGGGAGGGTGTGAGGCTAAGCCCCATTGATCTAGTGGACCTCCTTGCATGAGCTTCCTCTGTCGGCACTTAGGGCTCGTCGTCCGCACTTTCCTGTGTCTAGAAAGCACGGGTCCAAGCGGTTTCTCATTTGTCCCATCGCTTTACCACTGAATCAGAGGAAACATAAACCCACAGAAAAACCTGTTGCCATTGGTTCCAATTACGTGGTAAACAGTGGGTTTTCCTGGGGGAAAGTGGCAGGGCAAGCAGAAGTCTGCGTGTCTGTCTTCCTTTGCTTTTAGGGGCTGGCATAAGTCTGCCTGGTCTTTTCCTCCCCCTCTAGGCAAGTAACGGTGGCCACACGAGCGACTACTCCTCATCCCTTCCTTCCACGCCCAACATCAGCCACCGGGAGCTGCGTGGGGAGGCCACGGCTATAATTGGCACACCCAGCTCCCTGCATCGTGGGACCAAACGCCGAACCAGCCTTTTTGCGGTGAGTTCCAGGGGAGTCCACCAGCCACGGGACAAGGGAAGCCAAAGGGTGGGTGGCCCAGTCCAGGCTGAGGATGGATCTGTCCATTTCCAGTTCTCTAAGTTTCTCATTTTTCCCATCTTAAATTTGGTTCTCCACCTTTTTGCAGCAATTTGCAAATTACTTTTAAAAAAAAGAGTCTTTGGTGTGGTTTTCTTCTAATAAACACATTTTTAATTCCGTGCTGACTGAGCTACATGTTTTTGCAATCATGTCATGCATTTTTGTACATTATTTTCATGAACGTCTTCATTTCTGTAAACACGGTTTGGCTAGAAAACTGCCGCGCAAAATTCAGATAAATATTTCAAAGGGTAGCTGTGCTTTGGTTCTCACGTTGTTTTGGAAAATGCAAATTTGAGAAATGAAGCTTTAAATGCAAACGGAATCAAATTCCTCCTCCACCCCCTAGTCCAGACCGAAAATAACCCTCTGCTATCAATGGGCAACATCGTGAACCACAGCAACACCGAGGGATTGGGTAACAGGAGATGGGAAAGTGTTTCTCTATAACACCCTGGATAACCGCTGCTGTCAGTCAGAGTAGGCATTACTAGACTAGATGAACAAATAAGGCAGCTCCCCTTGTTTTTGAATCTCTTCTGGGCCCTGCCCTCCTCAACCATCCCTAGCCCCCCTCCCCTCTCCCAGTGTGATTTGATGGTGAGACACACCACCGTGGAAGGAACACCACCACCTCCAGTATCCAAAGACTTTCAGGTCTGTTTCCTCGCTTCTTAGGCTATTCCCAGCTTTGGGGCAAGCAATGCCACCCCTCACCCTAAAAAACCCCCCATGTTTTGTTGTTTTGAGTGTAACATCAGTTTGCCCGAACTATGGTTTGTCAATTAGCTGCAAGCCATAGTTTACAGATTCATGCTGCTGGCTATTTTGCAAGGCATGTGAAGGCATAATGGCAAACCATGGTTGGACGTTACATTTGAGCCCCAGCTGTGTCTCTTTGCAGAATCGCAGAGGAAGTGACACTGAGAAGCGGAGCCTGGACAGCAGAGGGGACAACACGGGAAGTGGCCGAGCCATACCCATCAAACAGGTGACCTCCTTACATTTGTCCTGGCAGCCGTTTGCCAGTCCTCTGAACCCTCGGTTGCAAGAGTCCCCGGCACCGTGGGTAACCCCTGGCCTTCACCGCCTCTCTCCCATTAGAGTTTCCTGCTGAAACGAAGCGGCAATTCTCTGAACAAGGAGTGGAAGAAAAAATACGTGACTCTCTCCAGCAATGGGCTTCTCTTCTATCACCCCAGCATTAATGTAAGTGCGCCATGTACTCCAGCTTCCATCAGCTCCCAAACACACCAGAGCTCGGCCTGCCGCATTGTCAAGTCGTACATATTACCATCTAAAGGCAGACTCTGCAATAAGACCACAAAATGTGTAAGAGGGAGCCATCTGACAGATCGTGCCTGGATTGGAAAACAGACATGTGGATTAGATCACATTTCTACAGACCGTTCTGAGCCTGGTCCACTTACGCTTACGTTGTTGCTGTTGCTAGGGGTTTTCTTTGTTTTGTTTTGGAGTTTTCATTTGCAAGGTAATCCCGGGGCTTTCTGGCTCTTGCCCACCCCCAACCCCTTTTCTTTTTACAAAACATTTCTAGCTGATTGGAGGTGCTAGAAAGCGTGGTACTTGTGACATTCATTGAAAGGTTTCAAGTAAAAGGCCCCAGGAAGTGGCAGCACATGATGTCATAACACCAGTCCCTGGGCAATGGTATGCAGGATGGGTGACACCTGGCTTGAGAGCAGTACAAGTGAAAAGGATCTAGGAGTCTTGGTAGACCACAAACTTGACATGAGTCAACAGTGTGATGCAGCAGCTAAAAAAGCCAATGCAATTCTGGGCTGCATCAATAGGAGTATAGCATCTAGATCAAGGGAAGTAATAGTACCACTGTATTCCGCTCTGGTCAGACCTCACCTGGAATACTGTGTCCAGTTCTGGGCACCACAGTTCAAGAAGGATACTGACAAGCTGGAACGTGTCCAGAGGAGGGCAACCAAAATGGTCAAAGGCCTGGAAACGATGCCTTATGAGGAACGGCTTAGGGAGCTGGGTATGTTTAGCCTGGAGAAGAGACGGTTAAGGGGTGATATGATAGCCATGTTCAAATATATAAAAGGATGTCATATAGAGGAGGGAGAAAGGTTGTTTTGTGCTGCTCCAGAGAAGCGGACACGGAGCAATGGATTCCAACTACAAGAAAGAAGATTCCACCTAAACATTAGGAAGAACTTCCTGACAGTAAGAGCTGTTCGACAGTGGAATTTGCTGCCAAGGAGTGTGGTGGAGTCTCCTTCTTTGGAGGTCTTTAAGCAGAGGCTTGACAGCCACCTGTCAGGAATGCTTTGATGGTGTTTCCTGCTTGGCAGGGGGTTGGACTGGATGGCCCTTGGGGTCTCTTCCAACTCTAGGATTCTATGATTCTATGCAGAAAGAGATGTGTGCTTCCAATAGGTGCATTTTAAAATGTGGTTTTTTCCCAGATTTCACATAAAAATCCACAGTCAGTTGACTTAACAGACCTGCTGGTCTACTTGTGTGCAAGGGACACAGACTGGGTGCTTACCATTCTGTCCATCCCTACTCGTGTCCAAAATAGCTGCACCATTCTGTATGGTGATCCATTCTGCATGTGATCCATTCTCCTAATTCCCACCCCACCCTAAAAGAATCTGGTCTTTGTGCCTTTGCAGGACTATATCCATAGCAGCCACGGCAAAGAAATGGACCTGCTCCGCACCACCGTCAAGGTGCCTGGCAAACGCCCACCCAGAGCCATCTCTGCCTGTGGCACCTCCTCGAGCATCAATGGTTTGGTCAAAGACGTGAGCAGCGTAGGAGTCGGGGACGCCAGTGAGTGACATGTTCCAACATCATGGGCATAGCAGATTTAAGATGGGAGAGCAACTGCAGTGATTGTATCTCCTGACATTAACAAACAAACCCTTTCACATTGCTGGGGTAGGTGGGAGCGGGAGAGGATTTTAAACTTTAACAGGAGACCCGAGTGCTTCATTCCTTCCCCGCCCCAGCACCTTTAGGGATCACACTACAACACACTGAGTCTCATGTGTGGCCTGGACATCCTCTAGTGCATGCTCTAGTTATCTGCATGCTCTAGTTATCTCCCGCTTTGACTACTGCAATGCGCTCTACGTGGGGCTACCTTTGAAGGTGACTCGGAAACTACAATTAATCCAGAATGCGGCAGCTAGACTGGTGACTGGGAGCGGCCGCCGAGACCACATAACACCGGTCTTGAAAGACCTACATTGGCTCCCAGTACGTTTCCGAGCACAATTCAAAGTGTTGGTGCTGACCTTTAAAGCCCTAAATGGCTTCGGTCCTGTATACCTGAAGGAGCGTCTCCACCCCCATCATTCAGCCCGGACACTGAGGTCCAGCTCCGAGGGCCTTCTGGCGGTTCCCTCACTACGAGAAGCCAAGTTACAGGGAACCAGGCAGAGGGCCTTCTCGGTAGTGGCACCCGCCCTGTGGAGCGCCCTCCCTTCAGATGTCAAAGAGAACAACAACTATCAGACCTTTAGAAGACATCTGAAGGCAGCCCTGTTTAGGGAGGCTTTTAATGTTTAATAGATTATTGTATTTTAATGTTCTGTTGAAAGCCGCCCAGAGTGGGCGGGGTATAAATAATAAATTATTATTATTATTATTATTATTATTATTATTATTTATTTATTTATTATTTATTATTATCCTGGCTAGGCAGGTTGATGCCTCAGTGTGAGACCCTTCCATACTCAAATGTGGTTTCTTGGGCAGCGACAACACAAAAATCAGAGCTCTGACACTTGCAGGTTTGCCAGGGAAGGAATACTTGCATGGTGTTTGACTGTGTAGGTGTGTGTATAATTACTGCTTGTTAGTTCACACTCCCGATACGTTGTGTTTTCTTTATTTGCAATTCTCTGAGATTCCAGCCACTCGAAAAGCCAAGCGTCGTCGTCCCCCCCCCCCTTTGCACTATGATGTTGATGCACTCACACTTTTGTTTAACCTTAATTAGTAACAGCCAAGGGAAGGGTGTAACAGAAGGAAATTATGACAAACAACAAAATAGTGTTTCTAACGAATGGCTGCCTCAGCCATGACATGTCTTCCTACATGGGAAGCACCCTTGTATTGGGGGGTGGGGGTGGGAGTGGGGGAGAGAAACCCACGTGTCATGCATGGTGGTTGAACATGTGTCTCTTTCTTTTTATTATTATTTTTTATCAATTTTTTAAATTGATTTTACAATATTAAGCACATACCATAACAGTTAAATTTTCATACTGTGCTTCCCCCCTCTCACTGTGGGAAGCAACATTCATCCCCTTCTCTCACAAGGGTAGTCACAATCATCGTACATTTAACCTTGCTAACATTATTTATTATCATTGCTTGGGCCTGACCCAATTCTGTGGGCCAGGTATTCCTTCTTTCCTCAATTTCATATTTTGGGTGACTTCCTCAAGTCCCCCTCTGTTGAATTCATTATCATTCCTCTCTAACAGTTTTCATACTCCTACAATAATCATTTTACTTAAAATACTCCTTTTTCCAAACCTCAGCATCTTGGTACTTCTGCTCTTTCCCTCTAATCTTATCCAATTCCCTTACTTCGACCTAATTTCAAACTCCTAATTTTGTACTTTTTACACCCTTACCTCCCTCTGGTTTCGGAATATTTAGCTAAATTTCCCCCTACTTAACACCTATAATTTTTAACATATAATCATTTATGCCAGTAACCATATCCGAACATCATAGTCCTTTAAGCCGGAAAGAAAGTCAAATTCAAATATGTCCTTTTCAGCCCACGAACATGTGTCTCTTTTTCTGTACATGTGCATGCTGTCATGACAGGTCAGTTAGCACATGCCATGTACTGGGAAATGTGTGTGAGAGATTGTCAAACTGTGCGTGAGTATTTAATGCTTTGCATGTGAGAAAATTTGAAGTGGCTCTGCCTCCTGAAATATTTTTATTCTACTGTTACAGACACAGGAATCAAGAAAATAAGTCAACCTCTTCTTAAAAAGTGAATCAGCTGGGAGCAGGAAATAAAAACCACATTCTGCTCACAGTGTAATGCATTAAAGCAAAATAATTAAAGACATAAGTGATCTAAAATAGGGCTTCCACGAGCTACATTCAGGTGGTCTGTGGCATTAAATATTCATATTGCTTTTTAATTTTTATTGCTTCTTATATTGTATTTTATTGTATTATAATTTGTATTCCATTGAATGCAAATTGTAATCCAATAAAATACAACATGATCAGCAAAAATACATGCAACATTAAAAGTCATGCAACATCTAACAACATTGCTACAACAAGCAGAAAAGGCATTAAATGTTCCGCCAAGATAATCAGCAATTTTCAAGTAGTCCATGGGAACCGTTTGGGAACCACTGAAGTCCCAGATGACTCCCTAAGAAACACACGCACTGCATAAAACAGATCAAGAGTATCAAATCATGAACATGAGCTGGGGGACATCACCCAAAAAGTGGTGCGTGGGCGTTCAAAAGTCTGCAAATGTGCATAATATTTCCCAGTCTTCCAATTAAATCCAAAATGGGAAGCAAGTGCCTGGGTATGTTTTGGATTACCCTTATGGTCATAGGAAACAACATCAAAATGGAAAAATAGCTTCCACTTGGGATTGAATTATGTCCAATGAAAATAGAAATATCGTCCCACTGCAGTGGTACCTTAGAAAGAAAATGTACATTCCTATTGCTAAAGGTGAGCAGTTCAGTACATTCCAACCACTCCTTAAACAGCATGCAATTTGCCCCCTGATGGGGAGCGTTCTCCCTTCCTCCTCCTCCTCATTGTACATCAGAACCATTCACCTCTTTCCAGCATAGGATGTAAAAATCCATACAGTGATCCATACAGCCTCTTGTGACCAGGGGCATAGGAAGTGGGGGGCGGGGGGCAGGCCGCCCCAGGTTCCATCATGGAGGGGGTGACAAATTATCAAGGAACAATTACTGCCCTACTAGGGTGGTTCATAAAAAACTTTTTCTTTTTTTGAAAATGCCTGCTCCAAAGGTCTTATCTTACTACACTAAGGAGTATATAGCTATATATGAAATTTCATGCATATCAGTTAATATCTTGACCCTCCTCCACGAAAATAGCTGTTTACTTGGCTGTTTTCCTATGTCGTGAAGGCTGAAATTTCAATTCAGTGGAGCACTTACTGTTCCCAACCCTAACCCTGCGGAAAGCCATATAATTAGACTTTAATTTGATTTTGACATATTTTTAGGAGGTAATTTAATTATTGTTTGATTTTATATCAATGTTATGTATCTGATGTTAGCCGCCCTGATCCCGACTTCGGCCAGGGAGGGTGGGATATAAATAAAAGTTTATTTTTACTTATTATTATTCCTTTGTAAGAAAATATGAAATAACTTAAAACCATTTTTGCAGGCAAAAAAAAAAAATCAATGTGGGGGGGGGGACAAGAAATTTTCCGCACCGGGTACCACCTCACCTTCCTACGCCTCTGCTTGTGAACCCACCTGCACATCAGGCACCCATGACTATCTGCCCTCCCCACCCACTTCCTGCAGTCTTGGGCAGGCAGCAAACCCAGGAGATCAATTGCCGCCATGCGACTAACTTCCTGGTACTATTCCACAGCCAGTTCTTCTAACCAGCCTGGCAGCGTGCACCTATGTCAGGCATTTGTACCCGGAAGATAAAAAGAGCCGGCTTCAGTAAATCTTCCCTGCTTTTGTCACCACTTTACCCCAGGTGACCAGGCTAGTGGTTATTTACAAGGTTGGTCTATTGAGCTCCTCTTAATACATCCCCATTCGTGGTTGGTGGGACACAAGTTATGTACATCTGCTGCAAGAATTACCAGCTCCAAAACACAACATTCCCTGACTGCACGACTGCAGTAAATGAATTCCTCGATGTCTTCGGATTTCCTGGGGGTGCTGCACACCTTCTCCTCCTCTGTGAAAATGCTCAAATCGAAGAATTGATTCCTATCTAATCTAATCAAAGCTCTAATAGGAAAAATTATGATGAATTTTGGCTTTGGGCAATTAGCTTAACTTATTAAATGAAGTCATATTTCTTTGTTCCGAGGTGTCTAGTGGTGCCAAGTTGAATTGGAGCATTTGCTAAGTATCATCGTTTCAGTTTAATTCACAAACCTGGAGAACTGAATGTTCCCTTCAGCCCTAGTGTGGGGAAAACAGCTGTAATATGAAGCAGCAGCGCCCCCTACAGGAAGCCTTGCAATTGCAAATCGTAGAATTTTCCCTTGTATGTACAGGACAAGTGGAAGTGGGGATAAGCCCTAAGGCCCTTTTAGATTGCTACCTCATTCAAAGGTGGCAAAATTACAGCACCAGGGGTGGGATTGGCGATGGGGGGGCAGAATTGGGGGCCTAACCAGTGGCCCGTTTCACCTCTTAAGCCTCAATGTATTTTGAGCCGAAGATACGCTCAGGAGCGATTTAGGCTTAGCTTTGAACACTCTGCTGTGATTCCTCACTGGTTCAGAATGATGAAATGGCTGTGTAAATAACCAGCCCTGGTTATTCTGCTTCTCCAAGCCACAGCCCAGGGGTCCCCAAGCTTTTTTGAGAAATGGGGCACGTTTAAAAATCTCAGAAACTGTTGCGGGTGCCACAAAATACCCATGTCACGAAAGAATGCTCACTGGCAATGCTCAGAATCCATACCCAAAACACCTACACCTCCAACAAAACAAATAAAACACAGGCCAAAAATAATTTTAAAAAATCAGGTATCCCCCTCCTCAAAAGCCATAATTATTTAGATGAACAAAAATGGGAAGAGCAAGGGCCCTTGGCCGGCACCAAGTGATGTCTTAGGGCCCCATGGCTACTATGTTGGGGAAATCACATCTAGGAAACTAGAATATTTACACCTTGCCAGGCCACAGCTTACTCTTGTGCAAATGCTTTTTATGCAGAAGGTATTACAGTTTCCACCTATTTCAGTTGAAAGCTGGAGAAAACCTGAGAGATTTTAAAGTGCTGATGGGAGTCAGAGGTGGCAGTTCTGGGCCAGTTGTGCCAACGTCCTGACTGACACAGCTTCATAATTTCATTCTGTCCCTTCCACCCCAGCTTGCCCCAGTCCAGGTCTGCTGAATCCTCCTGTCGACCCAGCGATCAAACTCTTAGGCAAACCTGAGCGCCTGCAGCGATCTGTGTCCTCTTCCAAGGCTGGTAAGTTCAGCACAGACCTGGAAGCTCCCAGGGTGGAGGAGAGAGGATGCTGGGAAAGGGCTGCTTTGAGCCAAGAGGACAGGATGAACCGCCCAGCCATGTGATCTGTTTCTCCCGCATGTTTCTGCAGAGGTAGCCATGGCTGCAGAAGGGCTCTCCAGCCCTGGCAGCAGTGGCAAAGACCCACCTCCGTCCCCTATGGTTGACAGAAAGAAGCACAGGAGGAAGAAGCTGACAACTCCTTCAAAAACAGAGGGGTCTGCAGGACAGGCAGAAGGTAAGAGGCAGCTGCCTTGTTTTTGTCTGCAATGGAGACTGGTTTGTGGGCTCCTGACCCCCGAGTACCTCACTCTTTGCCACTCCAGAATGCGGAGAAAGACTTAAGAATGATGCATTGAGCTGATTTTAAAAAATTGTGCCTGTAGTGACATCACACTGCCCCTACATTCCAGGGGTTAACATTTTTAAAAATGTGTTTTATTAAAGATTTTCTTGGGTTACAAAAGTACATACATCACCTCTGTTTTCAGATAGGGGTTAACATTTTTGAGATCTTAGAAGGACCACCCCGTCGTTTTCTAGGGTAGGAAAAGCTGTGGCCCCAGCTGGTTTGCTCCTGGTAATGCGAATTTTCATAAGAACAGGAGAAGGAGCTTGCTCGCCTCACAATTCAAAATAAGTGGTCACATTCCTGGGAAGACATGCATATATTTGCCAGTGACAGTCTTCGCACGAGAGGGAAGACTCCCTTCCACAGTGCAGATAACGTCCATTGCAAACCCCCAAGCACTCTGACCAAAAGCCCACTTCACATCTTCCTTCTCCCTCAGAAAAATGCAGGGAATGATCCTGTGAACTGGGATTGGGTATTTACCGTGGTTGACAGGTGAGTGGGGCCATCCGCCTGTCAGTCACCTTACATCACTGTGAAGGCAAGCTGGTTTTCAAAGGAAAAATGGCTCCTCTGGTGATCTCTGATCTTATGAAGTTGGGTGTGGAGCAGATGGTTGTCTGTGGGGCGGAAATGGTCTCTGCTGGGACCAATGTGGTCTGTGAACTGGAAGCTCCCTCTGCCTGATCTAGTGGATCACACTAGATCATGGGTGGGGAACCTGTGGTTCTCATTGTTGTTAGACTCCCAACTCTCATCAGCTCCAGCCAGCATGCAAGGGCTCATCCACACTTTCACTTGTCCCCTGCTTTGTAGGCATGGGTCCACGCGGTTTTGCCTTTGCCCGACTGCTTCCCGCTGGAAAACCCATTCTTTAGTGCTCAATTGGAGCAAACGTCAACCCAGAGAAACCAATTGACGTTTGGTCTGATTTAGCGCTAAAGAATGGATTTTCCTGGGGGAAAGTGGAAGTGTGGATGAACCCTAAGTGTGTGATGGCCACACCCACTCTTGACCCCATAACCTGCTGGCATGTGGTTCCCTGGAGAATTGGCCAAAGGGTTCAAAGAAAATGTTAGCCACCCCTGATCTAGAGGAAAGGCCGGCACTGTCTTCAGCCTGCCCGGCCTCAGGAAGTACGAATTTAGACTGCAGGGAGGCCATGCTGAAACCAGTGGGTTTTTTGAAGGGTAACACCCCACAGATTATGAGTCCGGAAGGCACCATGCCATGTCCAACTGGGCTTCCCATTTCCACCCCACCTCTTCTGTTCTGTCTACACCAGGCAGCTGATGTGAAGCCTTTCATTTCCACTCTTACGGTTTTGCTGTATGCCCCCTTGCCCAGGAAGGGTTTGTCGCGGCTCACGCAGCTTCCTCCCTCACTCTCCCTTGAGACTCTTCACGCATCCACTGCCACTGCCACCCCCTGGGCCCGTGGGTTCTGGATAGCCTCTGCTTTTTTTGGTTCTTATTTTTCTCCTCCTCTGAACACTCTCCCCTTTCTTCTTTTCCTCCCTTCTCTTTCTCTGCCTCTCGCTTCCTGCTTCCCCTCCGGACCCTCCGCAGCCAAGCGTAAAATGTGGAAATTAAAAACCTTTGGTAGTTTAAGAAATATTTATAAAACAGGTAATGAGCGGCGGGGGCAGGCGCGAGCTCCTTTTGTGCCGTGGCGCCTGTTGCATGCAATTGTGCTTACATCGTGACGTGCAGCCTGCGTAGATGTCTGTCCCCAAAATGCTTCCCCCGTGATCAAGAAAGCTTCCGTCCTATTCTGGCTCTCCTTAACAATCCCCCAGCCCCCGGGGAGTGTTATCATGTCCCTGCCTCCTCACATCGGGTTTGCAAAGGTGGATGAGCTCCTGGAATTCCTTTATGATGGCTGTTTTCAAACTGTGTTCCACAGAGCCTGCAAGGTTCCTCAGGGCTTCCTCAACTGGAAGATCTGTAATGACAGATAAGCCCTGTCTCGTCCTGCACTGTACAGCCTTGGGTTTTTTTTGGGTGTGTCTGGAGTGCCCTCTTAGTGTGTGCAGGTGAACAGGAAGGCCCCATGGGTGCCCTAGAATGCATTCCCCCAGAAACCTCTGCCGTGCCCAGAGGTTCCTTGGCAGGCACGTCAACACAGGACAGAGAGCCCTGAAGGGGGAAGAGTTTGGAAAGGCATTATGGCACCAGCCCCTTTTTAATGCCCTGGTGGTTGTCGTCGTTGTGTCCTTCCACCAACCTAATGAAGGGTTTTGATGAACTAAAAACCTTGCTTGCTTGCTTGTCACCTTTTAGTTGCCCTTACGAAGGGCACTGCTGTACCGTTAACTTTTGGAGATTTTCTCGAAGACTCCAGAAGAGACTAAGGCCCATTTATTCAAGCCGCAGGTCTGGGGCTGAGGGGACCTGAGTTCAAAACCCGCCTCTTCTGGACCCCACCGTGTGTGTGCCATTTTTTTTCACTCCCCCTGCCCCCCATCCCATCTGTAACATGGGAAATGGCAGTTTATAGCACGGTTGTGAGAGAGCCGGCAAAAAAACCAGGCAAAACACAGCATTCCACAACTTCAGAGCGCTATGTAAATACTTTTGCAGTAGCAAATATGTTTGCACGTTGGCAGTGGCAAATATTTGAATAACTGTAATCATGGGACTTGTGCTCTCAGGAAGGTGTGTGCCTTAAAACTCTGCCTCTGGTTCTCCTTATGGGGTTTGGGGGCTGTTAGCGAGCACAAGCCGTGGCTCTTGTCCATGCCACTCCCCCTGCAGGGCACCCTCCCCATTCTCTGGTTGTGTTGAACCTGCCCCTTAGGGGAGCGCAGGGAGGGAAAATATGTCGGTTGGAAGCCATAGGATTCACCCAGCCTCCACTGCGGTCCAGCTGGAACCTGCTCTTTTGTATCCACAGAGGAGGAGAACTTTGAGTTCATCATCGTCTCCAGTACAGGGCAGTCATGGCATTTCGAAGCCAGCACCCTTGAAGAGAGGGACTCCTGGGTCCAGGCCATCGAGAGCCAGATCTTGGCTAGCTTGCAGTGCTGCGAGAGTAGCAAGAACAAGGTACTGATCCCCACCCCCCAAACACGGAGACACACACACACAACTCTACCCTGCAGTGATCTAGGCTTGCCAGTGTCTCAATACTGGCTACCATATAGTGGTCATGATCACAACTTCCACTTAACGTGTTATATAGATGGGCCTTTTCTGTAATAGCTCTCCATCTATCCAACGCTCTCCCCATTTTTCTGGCACCAGGGAAGAACATCCCCACCCCACCCCGGGTATTTGGTGGTGATGAGATGTTTTTACTCTGAATAGGGAGGGTGGACCAGGGAGGGTGGACCAGGGACCAGGTGGCGCTGTGGGTTAAACCACAGGCTTGCTGATCAGAAGGTCAGCGGTTCAAATCCCTGCAACGGGGTGAGCTCCTGTTGGTCGGTCCCAGCTCCTGCCCACCTAGCAGTTCGAAAGCATGTTAAAGTGCAAGTAGATAAATAGGAACCGCTCCAGCGGGAAGGTAAACGGCGTTTCCGTGCGCTGCTCTGGTTCGCCAGAAGCAGCTTTGTCATGCTGGCCACATGACCCGGAGGCTGTCTTCGGACAAACGCCGGCTCCCTCGGCCTATAGAGTGAGATGAGCACGCAACCCCAGAGTCGGACACGACTGGACCGGATGGTCAGGGGTCCCTTTACCTTTACCTTTAGGGAGGGTGGAAACGGCAACTTGCATAAGAACCGTACCAAAAAAATACAACAAATAAGGATAAGTACATAGCACAAGGCAATGTCTCCAGGGGCCACCCTGTTGCAGTTGGGGGTGGAGACTGGCATGCAAAGCGAGAACCTTGCTCAAGGTTTGAAGAGGGATTGAACTATTGCCTTGGGGAGGGAGACCAGGCTTCAAGTGCTCTGAAGAAAAGGCTAGCAGGAAGATGCACCCTCCATCTCCTTCCTTTTTCCTGTCTCTATCCCTACAGGCTCGCATGGACAGCCAGAGTGAAGCAGTGGCAATCCAGGCCATCCGTAATGCCAAAGGCAATTCCTTATGTGTGGACTGTGGGGCTTTGAGTAAGTATTTCTCTTTTGTATGCAGTCGGATCTGAAGGGATTCCAGATGTGTGTGTGTGTGTGTTTTCCCCTTGGGTGGCAGTGATTGATCCTTGTGTATTATTAGCACTAAAGCTACTGAGATATTAGTGCTGCCATTTGGCACCACACAGCTCTGCTTTCTGCCAGTTCCTTAGGAACGGGTAGTTCCCTTTTAGCACGTTGGTTAATCCTGTCTGGAGGCAGAGGATCCAGGGAGTATAATGACAGCTTCTATGTAATCTTTATTTTATGTGCTAGATGCTATATAGAACAAAGAGAGGGTGTGACTTCTGCCCAAGATGAAACAATCTGTGATAGGCAAATGCCATAGTTGCAGGTGGGGAAACAGGAGTGAGCTGGAATTGAGTGTTTAATTCTTTTTAAAAATTTATCCCAGCCTTATTTCACAAAGGAGCGTACAAAAATCCTCCTTTATATTTACAACAGCAGTCTGAAGTAGGTTGGGCTAGAGTGAGATATAGGCCCAACATCACATGGTGAGCAGGGACATGAACCCAGGTCTCCCTAGTCCCTGTCCACTAGACCAGCCTTCTTCAATCTGGGTCCCTCCAGATGTTTTGGGTTACAATTCCCATCAAGCTTATGTGCCTGTGATAACCGTTCGATTGAATCCCTTCATCACATAGTGTTTGTCTGCCCCTTGTATTCTGCTGCCCGAAAGACTCTATTACTTCCATTAACTCAAAAATTACCGGGGTATTTGGAAGAGTCTTACCTTGCTCTTCTGTTGCAAGATTCAGACTCGATTATAACCCTACATATGGCAAAAATTCTGACATCAGTTCTGACACTTAAGAAACGCAATGGATTGTTATACATACAGCTTGAAATTTTAATTTAATTTTTATATTTTATTCAATTGAGTATCCCTTTTAATCTATTTTACTGTTAGCAATTGTAAACCAGACTGTGCTGTTTCTGTTTTTGGTTGTTATGTCTGTGGGCTTAAAGCCGAAATAAAATGAGTTGAGTTGAGTTGAGTCAAAAAGAGCAGAGAGCTGGTAGGAGATTCCTATTCCCCTTTCAGAGTTACAATTCCCAGAGTGGTTTAACAACCTCACTTCCTAGAGAATTCTGGGAATTGTAGCTCTGAGCTCTTTCCAGGGGGCGAGAGGACCCTTCCCTGATTTCTGATTGGCTGACTTGTCTCACCCCCCAGACCCAACCTGGGCCAGCCTGAACTTGGGGGCGTTGATCTGCATTGAGTGCTCTGGCATCCACCGGAACCTTGGCACCCACCTCTCGCGGGTCCGCTCCCTTGACTTGGACGACTGGCCCCTGGAGCTCACGCTGGTTCTCACCTCCATCGGCAACGAAACGGCCAACAGCGTCTGGGAGAAATGCACGCAAGGGCGCCGGAAACCCACTTGCGAGTCGTCACGGTGAGTGCAGGGCAAGCTGCCACCGTAACACAGCCACAACTGGAGCCTCCAGGACCTAAGGCTGCAGTCCTGTGCTGGAGCGTAATCTTGTCGGAAGTCGTGGGCATTAAATTCTGAGTCCACGTGCGCGGAATTGCGCTGTTAAACTACCAGTTAAGACTGGTACCTGGGGTAGCACTTGCCACACTTTCTCTCAAAATGGCTTCACTTTGCCTGGCTTATTGTGCCCTTAACTGATTGCAGTTTGCGGTCCTACTTAGTAGCTACTCTTAAATAAAATAATAATAATAATAATACAATGAGTTAAAGTAAAAAGAAAAATAATACATAAAACATATTAAAAGTCAGAGGAAAAACAATATGAAAATAAAATATAAGATTACAGAACTATATAACATATATGTAAATGAATGAACTTACTGTTTCTCTCAAATATACATTGATCTATGGGTCACTATGGTTTCAATAAATAAGTTCCAAATATTGTTAAATTTGTCCATACATAATCTACATCTGAAAACAATCTGTTCATGGGTTGCAAGAGTTGTCATGTGATCTATCCATTGATCGGCAGAGGCCATATTTTTGTCCTTCCAATGTATCAATACCAATCTTTTTGCAGATGTAAGGGCACAGAGAATCCATTTACATTCCCCTACATTCACCGATTATAAACTCTAGGTGTACATTGCTATGGGTTTTGCTCTTCCTGTTAAGTGCTAGGCCGGTGCTTAGACTCAGAATGATTATATTGTAGAGCTGGGTCCTTGAGAATCATCTAGTTTATTCTTCAGTTGGCGGGATGGTCTTCTCTACTTAAGAAGGACCATGCTGGGTGGATCATGCCAAGTGTCCCATTCAGTCCTGTTTCTCACTGGGGGAAAGAAACCTCAACTAGGGTCATAAGCACAATAGCCCTTCCCTTCTGTTCCCCTTGTATTCCGCAGCATACAGACTCCGAAACTGGAATTTGCATATAGCCATCATAACCCCCCCCCCCTTCTCTGTCTTCCCAGGGAAGAGCGGGAGTCATGGATTCGAGCCAAATATGAGCAGCGGCTGTTCTTGGCACCGCTGCCCCCCTCTGAACTTTCCCTCGGGTGCCAGCTCTTCCAGGCCGTGCTGGACCAGGACCTGGGTGCTGTGCTGCTGTTGCTGGCCCACAGCTCCAAGGATCAGATCAACACCCCCACAGGCGACAAAGACCGGCGCTCGGCGCTGCACGTGGCATGTGACCTGGCGCACGTGGTTATTACTCAGCTTCTGGTCTGGGTAAGTTCTTGGCAGTGGACGGTGAAGGATGTTGGGGATCCAAGGGAAGCATATGTTCCTTTCCAGCTCTCTTCATGTGTCCTGGGTCAAAAATGATTAAGGCCCTATCTGCACTCTACAGTTAAAGGAGTATCATACCACTTTCAACAGTCATGGCTTCCCCCAAAGAATCCTGGGTGGTGTAGTCTGTTAAGGCTGCTAAGCGTTGTTAGGAGACCTTTATTTCTCTTCCCAAAGTTCCCTGGATGCAGGGGTTGATGGATTCATAAACCACTCTGGAAATAGTAGCTCTGTGAGGGCAATAGGGGTCTCCTAACATCCCTCAGCCCCCTTTAAATGTAGAGTGCAGATGAGAGCCTTATATAGGGAGAAATAAAAACAAGAGACAAGCGTCTACAAGGGCTGGCATAGAGCTGACTCCCAGGGTTACTCTGTATGGCTAGTTTAGGTCCCCCTCGTTCATGCCGCTTTTTGTAGCTTGTATACATCGAGTAGAATCTCGTGAGTTATTCATCAAAAGCACCATTTCCCAAGCTCTGGCTCCAAATCACATTAAGACGGTTCTGTGGCAGCATGTACAACTGCAATGTGGGCTCTTTAAGAAATGATTCAGACACTTGTATCAGCTGAGATTTTTAAAAGCAGCTTAAAAAAAACATGCAGAGCATCCATGGTCCAAATCTAAAGCCCATGGAGCTTCTACCTGCAATCGATATAAGGGAAAGGGGCCAGAGTTCACTAGCAGAGCATGTGATTTGCATGAAGGTCCCAGGTTCAATCCCTGGCATACCCAGGTTTTTAAAATATATATAAAAAGGATCAGGTTGCAGATGGCATGAAATACCTTTACAGGAGACCCTCTGCCAATCAGAGTGGACAGTACTGGGATGGATGGACTAGCATAGCTTCTAATCAGAGTGTCAGTGTGTCCTCCCACCAGCAGTTTTTGGCAGTGACCATCCCAGGCCAAAGTATTTATGCAGTTTAGCAGATTACCCTCCCCCCCCAATCCCACCCACAGTTCTCATGGTTTAACTGTTCTAAGTTAAAATCAAAACAGTACTCTAGTGTTAGCGAGGGTCGGCAGGACGCATGAAAACGTTGGTGGACCATTCCATACGCAGGCTAACTTGGTACTACATTGCGGCAGGGGGCGCTGGCTAGTTTGCTGCTGGGGCCGTATGTCAGCTTGGCAGGTTGGAAGTGTCTGCTGTATGTGGGGGCACAGGGATAGTTATTTACTGAAAGGCTCTTTGGGATGGATGAGCAAGAAGGTTTTTAAAAATATATATATATTAGTCACAGGTGGTTTGGCAGACTCCAGAACAAACGGGGCCCTCCCCAAACTCAGCCCCATCATAACTGTAGAAGAACCAAGCGACAGAGCAGTGTCCCAGCCCTAGGAAGTTGTTCTAGCTGTGGGAGAAGCAGGAGAGAGTTTGAGAAAAGGCTAACAAGGGAAGTAAGGTGGTGGTGAGAGAGGTAGCTTCTGGACTGAGAAGAGAAGTGGATGTAAAGGGAAGCTGAGGGTGCAAACATACGCTGTTGACTCGGTGGAACCCTAATTTCCCAATCCTCAGCATGAGCCTAGGTGTATGTTTGTGTCTTCTTTGAGTGAGCACCTTGGGGTTCCTAACACGGCTCAACCGCTCTTTCCCCCACAGTACGGGGCTGACGTGAAGGCGTGCGATGCCACTGGGCACACAGCCCTCTTCTACGCCCGCCAATCAGGGAGCCAGGAATGCACTGACATCCTCTTGCAACACGGCTGCCCGAACGAAGGCTACAGCAGCATCGCCACCCCTGGCCTGCGCCGGAAGAGCAGCAGTGCCAGCGTGGGAAGGACCGAGGCCCGAACTGCCCTGGTGTAGCATCCCAGGGGGAGCCTCTTTCCCTATCCCAGTGGTGCAACAGGGGTCCAGCAACTGATGCCTCTTCTCCCTAGGGAGACCCCACACCCCTCTGGCATCCGGACTACGTGCCCAGGAGCTTGGATCATGAGTTCCCGTCTCGCACAGGATGAGGAGGTGGTGGCCACCCAGAGCTCTGCTCCAATGGCTCTGCTTGGCGCAGGCTGCTGCCGCCGTCACCCGAACCACCTCGGCGGCTCCCGACTCTCTCCCGACTGCCAGGCCTTGAGCTGCTCTGCTGGTCTCCAGGGCAACAGCCATCTCTAAAGGCAGGCCGCCAACGCCTGCAGGGAACAGAGAGAGCAATGCGTCCCAGCGCTCGGAGTGAAGGATCAGGGCCCAGGATGGCTTTCTCTTCCCAGTTACTGGGGACTTTTAGAAATGGGGAGGGCGGGGGTGGGCAAGTGGTGAGTGGGGGGTTTTCCTTTTCTTTCTTTCTGTGTTTGTAACAAGCTTTGAAGGTGGAATGTAAATCAGTGTTATTGGAGTGGTCAGTGACCCAGCCTCACCTAACCAACTCTAAGAGGGCCCAGAAAAGCTTGGCTGTCAGGGAAAAGGTTAAAAATGGTCCAGCGAGTCTTATCTTTTGTAAGGCAGTGCGCAGGGGCCTAAGGTTTGAGAGGGGGCCTTCATGCCATTTACAGAGGGAGAAACCTTTTGGCCTTTCCACATGGCCCTGCCAGGCCTCCAAACAGGCCAGACCCCCTTTTAGTCTTGGCACCTTGATTTCTTTCCCTTTGGGGAGGGGGTGAGAAGGCACTGCTTCAACCCTTCACCTTTTCTGCCTTTCAACAAGGTTTTCCCCCGGCCCTAAACCGCCATGCGCACTGCCCCTCCCCAACCCACCATGCACCTGCCACTGATCTGCCCCCTCAACTGCTCTCTGCTCATCCCTTCAAATCACTTTCTGGTTCCTTGGGAGAGGCTCCCGCCATCAGCCGCCAAAACACCACCTGCCAGCTCAGGCGTGGCTGTTGTTTGCTGTGAGTGCAGCTTACAGCAGCGTCTGTGCTGCTTTTGCCTGCTGGCGGTGTGGCCTACAAAAAGCCGGGAGAGTGTGACAAAAGACACCAATAGGAAACCCCAGGCTTTGGCTTTTAAAACAAGAGTGCTTTTATAAAGGGTTGTATTTTGAAAACGAAAGAAAAAAGGCCCCTCCCCCTGTCACCCAGATGCCACCTCCACTTCCTTCTCTGGCTAGACTACTGCTGTTTTAATTTATTGCTTCATAAAACTCTTCCCTCTCTCTGGCTGGGCAGCATGTCTGGTGCCAGGGTTCATCCTCCTCCTGTCCCATCACTGCAGCAGAGGCACCTGTGTGGTTTGCGATGAGTGGTGTGGCCTCAAGCTTTACTTCAAATCTGTGATGAGGGTCATGGCAATGAATTCCAGGAGGAAGGTGAACAGGCATTGACTGGCTGTGGCTCAGTTCATATCCGGGCTGGAGCTAATGAGTGGGCCAGATGCACAAGCCCACCTCGGCCACATCACGGAGGCCCCAGGCCTTTCTTTGCCCTTCTGAATTGGACCACACTCATGAATGTATTGGCAATTGTGTTGCACGAGGCTTACAGGCCCTGGGTGGAGGTGGATGGGACTATCCTGGTGCCACTGCCTCCTCCCTTGCAGAGTGAAGAAAGCTGGGCCTGGCACAACCAGATGTTGGAAGAGGCTACCTTGCACCTTGGGCCCCTGCGCTCCTCCTCCCCCTGCCTTGGAGGACCAGAGCCTGTGGTCATGAGGGGGACAGGTGGGGTATGGGGGGGCTCTTGAAGACTGAATGTAATTTATGCTGTTGGGCATGGCAGTTCAGCACAAGGTTCTAGGAGAGCCTCTGGTGCAAGCCCTCACAGTGGGATGGGATTATAATACCTCCTGGGGGGGAAATGTGAGGTTTGGGGGTGGGGGGAGGGGGATGCAGAAGTGCCAGAGCTGATAGTATTGGCCCTGTGCCGCTGTTGTAATCTCTTGGATTGTAACTTGTAAGTACGTGACAATGTAAGAAGATGTAATAACAAAGACTGGTTATTCCTTCTTGTGACTGTGGTCTGGAGTTGGATTTGCTGCTGGGTGGGAAGCAGTTCTTACTCGGTTTCCTTCCTTCCTAGCAGAGATTAAAGCAGGAAAGGATGCCTTTTAAGGTCACCTTGAATTGCACGCGTGAGTGAGTAGGAAAGTGTTTGTGGCCACGAGCAAGAGAGATTATCAAGGCTGGGTGTCAAGAGGTTGGTGGAGGACTGGCTGCACAGACACTTCAATGCTGCTCTCGCCTTGAGAGGTCTCAGAAGCAGCAAGCAAGTTCACCCTGCCTGGGAAAGCAAGAACAGAACAACACTCCTCTGCACATCACAGCAGGCAAAATGTTTCTCAAACCACACAGGTCGGGTGAGCAGAAGGGACTAAAAACAAGAGGACTAGCGAGACAGAGAAGGAGAGTGTTTGCATTGCTTACATACCCACCCCAATTAGCTACGCTGCTGGATCTGATGCAAGGCCTCACAAAATACTAGCAGTAACATGAAATCCTGCTTCAGGTAAGGTTGGTGATTTGGAGGTTTTCATGTTGCTTCCTTCCTTGGCCCAGGTGTGCAAATCTGCTGGACTCAGGGTCCACAGGAGCTGCAATAAATGCTTCTCTTCAACCAACTGAGCAACTATGGTTTTAGGTGCTGCCTACAAACCAGTTTGTTGGAGCAAGCGGTATCACACCTGAACCACGGGTGTTGTCTGAGCTGCAACAAAACGTGTGCTGGAACAGGTGTACACTAGCTTTGATGGTAACGTTATGAATGTAGGAAGGGCATTCATTTTCACAAGCAGTTTGTCCACACAGCACATTCCAAGTACGTGCACCACCCAAGAAATCTTTCTCATCGTATCGGCAAAGCTTGTGCCCATTCTTGTTACAACCACAATCCACTAGTGTAGTAATTTCCAAATGAAGGCAGGTCAATTTTTGAGTTATGGAAATTGGCGATCGGCTAGCACAGAGTTTAAAAAGAGGGAAAGTGTGGTCAAGGGAAGAAACCCCACTATTAGTTTGGATAAACATTCCACTGAGCAATAAGCCATTGCAGGTCCCAGACTATCCTTGGCCAACTCCCTCCTAGCAGGCTTCGTACCTGTGGCTGGGTTTATTACCACCAGCCATTGTACTGCAAGACCTGAAACCACAACTTCTGCAATGCCATCAATTATCCTACAAAGCCATGTTGTATCAAACTGACATTATAGAGAAAAATCAGCACACCTCTCTCAAAAGCAGAAGACTTAAGGTTTATTAACTTTTTAGCGCTAGAGTCTTCCAAGCAGAAAGGTACAGATTCTATAGAAACATTAACTCTCCCCGTCATTTAAGTATCAAAATACAGAGTTAAAACTCACTTCAGGTTTAAATGGGTGTCTTTTTTCTCCACAGACTGGCTAGAACACAAAAAGTGTTAAAGGGAAGATGAATTTAAGGAACAGATATTTGAAGTTATGAAAGTGTAAAGGGAAAAGGATTAGTAGTGATCCAGAGGAGTATCCTTCCAGTCCTAAATTTTACTTTCTCAGTTTACCTAAGATGTATCCCTCTTGATCTTACAAGAGAAGGAAACATTTTACACAGAAACACTAAAAAGATAAATATTTTTCTTTACTACAAAGTACAAAAATATTGAGAACAAACCCTTCTAAACAACACAGGGGCCAACTAAACTGACCCAACATTTCCCAGCTTGGAGAGTCAGATTTTTAAAAGCCCACTGCTCACAGGTTTTCCTAATGCAAAGATCCAGAAGTCTTGTAGCCCTTTCCTAGCAGAAAAATCTGATGCAGAAAGTGTGACAACTCTTAAGTCAGGGATAGGGAACCTGTGGCCTTCCAGTTACGGTTGACTTCCAATTCCCATCAATCCAGCTAGCATGGCCAGTTGTCAAGAAGGAAGAATGGAAGCCAGGGGCAGGAGGACCACTTGTTAGCCACCTCTGCTCTAAATCAATAGTGCTCCCTTTAGAACAATACACTTAAGAGACATCAAAGGAGCTTTAGGAACACCACTGACACAGTCAAAACTAGCTTAAAAGTGACTGCAACCATGAAAACCCCGTTGAATGTCTAGGAATCCCCACCCACAACAGGGTTGTAACTACTGCAAAATCCATTTGCTTCAGCAAAACTTACATTGCTGGCTAGTCTTCTCACTTCCTGGCTAGTCTGTCTCACCGACAACAAGCAAGACAAGTGTTTCAAACCAGTACACGAGAAATGAGGTTAAGATTACTTCCCCTTCCACAATTGAACATTAGTTCCCTCTTTGGTAACAACAGAGTTAGGAGCACCATCCTGGGAATTATTTCATTCTTTGTAGTCCAGCGGAATGAAGCACCTACAGAAACACGCTTTTTCCTAATTTTAAGGAGGAACAGAGCAGCTCTTAAGAGGGTGTCCTCAAGAACCAAGGCCGATCAGCTAAGAGCAAAATAACACAAGCTGGATGCTGGCAGCATGAAGGGGGTGGGGGGGACTAAGCAAAGGCTGTTCCAAAACAAGAGCCGAGGCGTCGTCCAGCTATTCATGTAATAGTGTGGGAGAAGTGCTGCGTGCAGAGACATTCATATCTTCCGTTTCACCAAGAACTACAACAACCCCTCTCTGCCCTCCAAAAATACAAAAACAAAGTCCCATTGTCCTGAGGTTATACAGTAGTAGAAACCAGGCTGCTAGGATCACTGAAGTACATTAGCTGACTCAAACTGTTCTTCTCTTGTGCTGCACCTACCCTAGTTGGTGGTGTGGGTACAGGCCGAGAACTGCCTTGGGTATAGGTGATATTCGCACCACAGTCGACGTAATGATGAGTCTCCAAGGAACTCTGAGTTATGTGGCCAATGTAGGAGATCTTCACTGAAGTCCTGAGAGGCAGAAGCAAAGAGAAGGAATCACAGCAGGGGAGAGAAAGGCTGCACCCCTTTCTACTATGCCATGCATACCGTACTATGCTAAAAATGCAGTCATTCAAAGAAGCACTGAGGCAAGCATTCTCCCCCCTCCTTCCCCAATCTGTTCTGGGGATTTGTGTAATTTATTCTGGTCACAGAGTTCAGCTTTCAAAATTTGGACTGACCCAGCAGAGAATTTTTTATTTTATTTCTCACGCGTACACAAAACTATACTTCCTTCCAACCCACACATTTACTGGGAGTCCAATGGTCCTACAGGTCAGTGCCTAGTTAGGAATTCACACCAGAAGATTTATCAACTGATCTCAAATTTACTTCTAGCAGAGGCAAAGCAGAATGTAAGAGCAGCATACCTCATGAAAATCACCATGTTGTGCACTCTGATCTTGGGTAAAGTGCAAAAGAAACTGGAAGGGACCAAGACAAAGAAATAAATTGGCAAGAGACTTGAACAATTAAAAGAAAACATATGAAATGTTAGATGCTCAGTGAAGTCTTGTTGTGTTAATCATATTGACAAATTACCATCTCATGACAAGTGTTTAATGAAGTGCAGTGCTCTTCAAGCTTTGATAACATTTTGATGCCTTTTTTATCTTTATTTGGGAGCTATCAGTACTCTCTAGCTTGAACAGCCTTGTGAGGCAGGTTACGCAGAGAGCTTGAGCTAGCCCAGCCATCCAGTGGGGATTCGAACCTGGGTCTCTTTTGTCCTATCCCAACACTCTAACCACTACACCCCACTGGTCTGAGATAGCTGGGCCTGCAGCAAAGTAGCAAGAAGGGGGAAGGGAAACCTAGGAACCAGGAAAGAGCAGTGGCATGGAAGAACCAAGACATTACACTCAAGTGAGGCTTCTTGGTTTGTGGCGAGAGGATGCAATAAAAGTTTGGCTGGGAGGGGCATGATTCTCCACATCCTGAGAGGCAATGCTATAATACAGTTCCCAGATATTGCTGAGAGACCATTTCCAAAGCTTGTGCACAGCTTATGCTTATCCACTGGCTCTATTGTGCAGTTGCTCCAGCAGGCATAAGACAACTAACTACTTGAGGGAAGCAAAAGCTCTCTAGAAAAGCGGAGGTGGGTGGAGAGAGGTGGCAGCTACTCTGGGGTAAGTGCTGCAGAGCCTAGCTAAGGTTCAAACACAGATAAGCATAAACCAAGTCCTTACTATACATAAGAAGATGGTCCACCCATTTCAGCCTTCACTGTGAAATTCACCTGGAAAAACAGAGCACAAGCAAAGCCGCATTAGTTTAAGAGGCCGCATCTCCTCCCTCCCCACCATAAAGGCAAGACGCCTATTGCTTTTCCAGACTGCAGTACCAGCTGGTCACTCAGTGCCTGGATACGGGTGACGTTGTTGATCTGCCGAGTTCCAACCACAGTATTCATGTACTGCACTTGGCTGGCCAAGCTGGTTACTGCTACCGAGTAGAAATTGGAGTTTCTGATCCGGAGAGTGGCCTATAAAGTAGGACAGAGGAAAAGAAATGCAGGAAGCCAATAAGATTCTTAGCACTGACCCAAGAAACTACAGATGCATTAAGTAATACGGTATATAGACACACTTGGGTATTACCGTGATGGCAAGGACCACAAGGGAGTTTTTCTCGTCAAACCAGACCGTAACCACTTTGATGCCATTGTCATCCACAAGGACTGAATGAGGAAAGAGAAAGAAGACCACCAGCCCCGACACCAGGAGGCAGAGCAGCACCGACACCAAAACATAGAGTTTCCTGCAGAGGACAAGATCAACAGTTTAGCCAGCTTCCCTTCCTTTGCTCAGCTCCTGCTAACAGATCCACACTTTATAGGCATAAGAACATAAGAAGGACCTTGCTGGACCAGGCCAAAGGCTTCCTGTTCTTACACTGGTCAACCAGATGGCTATAGGAAGCACATCAGCAAGCAGGGCCTCAGGGTAACAGCACTCTCCTTTGCTTGTGATTCTCAGCAACCAGTGAACACATCAAAGCACACCTGCATATTGCAAAGGAAGTGCAAGGCACTGGACTAGGCAGTCACATTTAATCCATCAGTTCATCTCCACACAAAGTCCTATCATTGCAAATTTCTCCCCTTGCCCCCCCATCAGAAATAATAATTTAACCCTTCATTATACAAAAGCTCCTCAAAACATCCTTAAGATGCATCTCAGTATCTCTGGGGGCAGGCAACAGATAATACTTTTTTTGTTCCGGATATGCATCAAGCCAGGCAGCAAAACAAAGCACTACAGCTTTCCAGCACAAAGCCTGAAATAGGAAATTATGATGCTCAGACAATGCCATATTTAGGCTCACCCCAACAAGGCAGAGAGAGGTCCTGTACAAAGTCAGCTGCAATCTGAAGCACAACATTAGGATTTCACTCACAAGCCCTACAAATCACTGTCTCCCTCTCGTCAAAATCCAGCCTCTGTGGTCAAAATGGCTGTTAAAGCTGAGAATGAATTTGTAAACAGGACTTCCAGAGTTTATTTTTACACGGAAAACACAACTTGGCCAAGAACAGTTTCAAGACTAAACATTTGCTCTCCACGTGAGTGGGTGCACATGTGCAAACATCTGCTGACCAAGGAAAACACTTCTAAGGAAGCAAACTCTTCTTCATGAAAGCTTCTGCCACAATGGACCTGTCAGTCTTTAAAGTATTTAAAGACTCCTTTTGGTGGTTTAAAGGCCTTTCCACACATGAAACTTAAAGCAGATATTTCTCTAGTTCTATAAAAACCTACAGAAGCAAATCTGTGGTTTGCTCTCTTGTATCCCTAAGTTTACGAAAGAGAGGTTCAATGGCTATGTAAACCTCATGTGTGGGAAAGCTTTCAATATGAGTAGTTCTGTTTTGCTTCCACACCATATGTTTAAAGTGCATTCAATGCACATGACTCCTTCCCAACGAATCCAGGGAACTGTAGTTCCCCCATCACAGACCTACAGTTCCACTGCTCTTACAACTAAAGTTCCCATTATCCTTTTGGGGGAAGCCATGTGCTTTAAATGTGTGTTTGGTGTGCTTTAAATCAGCAAACTTGTTAGGACCCCTGCCTTGCTAAACACCAGAAATACTGGAATTCACTTTGTAGAATGGGAACAAACTGAGTTGTATTTTTTATAGGGCTCTGATTTATTCAGTAAACATTTCAGCAGTGGTGAGATATCTCCTTTCAGCAGGATATTAATTCACTTCCATGTCTAGGTCCAGAACATAAAGGCACCAAAAGAGGAGTTAGAGACTTCATTTGTACTTACGTCCTTTGAGGTTTTAACCTCTGGTCATGGTATGGTATTAGAGCTACCAATTCGTTGACTTGCTCTAGAAGAAGAAAGCAAGAAGTAATTGCCAATGCCACAAGCTCTCAGTCTGTAAGACTTGTTTTCAATGCACAGATATGCAACTCAGTTTTTTAAGGTTGGCCTGAGAACTCTGAAATCTGGGTTTCCATATGAAAAAGTCCTAAATAACTTAATTGAATTTGCTGTGAATTATCAATAGGGCTGAGAAGTAAACAACTCTACAAGGACAATGGGATGGGGTGGGTGTTACCTAAGCTGTTTAAGAAACAGGAAGATATGATAACTCATACTCAACAAAACAGACTGGTTTCAAGTCCACCTTGGGAACCTTTAGTTTAAGTAAAATAAACAAGATTGGGAAGGGGAACCTGAGGCCCTCCAGATATTATTGGACTACCACTCCCATCCCCTGTGGCCATTGGCCAGGCTTGTTGGGGCTGATGGAAATTCAAATCCAACAATATCTAGAAGGCAACAGGTTCTCCACCCCTGTATAGGGTAGAAACAGAAATAAATGTAACTTGAACAAAATTATACACTTGTGGCAGACATGAGTCTAGAATCAAGACTGTGCCACTGATCTAGAGGTGCTACCTACCACTCCACAGAATCTGCCAAGTTTGCCACACCAGAGGCAGGCAACATCAGGTCTGCAGGGTGAGATTCAGCCTGTCCAATCTCACCTCTGAGAAACGAGGTGCAAAGCATGTCACCATATGACTGTTATTTATAAAGGACATAGACTACAAGTGGCAGGGAAATCACAAGGTTGGGGGGGGAGCAGGGAAGATCCCACGGGATGAAACACTTTCAAAACCAATGGGAGCTTAAGCTTGTTATGGAGTCTACTGACAACAGCAGATTGCAAAAGTGTATAGCAGGAAGGGGCCTGAATGCAGCCCAGTCCAAGTCCTATGTTGGGGGCAGGATTCTCTAGCTTCCAACAGCTCTCACTTATTAGGCATGACTGGTGTGCAACAACAGAAAGTTGTGTGAATCGATTCCTGCAGGACAAGGGATTGGCTTACTGCACACAAATCCAGATAGATCAAAGTAGTAGTAAGCCACAACATACACAGGGGAAGCTCTCCAGGCCATTGGCCGGCCTGACCTAAGAGGAACTTCTCAAGTACAGTTCATGCACAGCCCACGGTGAGATAGTAGGAAATGCAAAAAGACAGGATTTGCAGGAGTAGGAAAAGGCAGTTTAGGATGCCATTAAGGTATGGCCTAGTAGTGTAAAAAACTCACCATCCTCTGGAAGTAAGATAGCAGGCTAAGGTATACGGAGCCAGAATTACCTGTTGGGATGCAGCCAGTGCCTTGGCAGGAGGGGCAGGTGATGCTGTCTCGCCCAGTGAATTCAACATATGGAAACTTAGCGATGTCTTCCTCCCGATCCTTGTTGTCTAGCAAATCATTGTCCTCTTCTCTCTGTCGTCGCCTGGAGGAGTAGGAGCTGGTGCCAACAGATTGCAAAGACCCCATTGCATCAGGTTTTTTGGGGAAGGAGGGAGTTCCTAACGTGTCCTGAAATGGTGAAACAGAGGACAAAAGTTGACATAAAAAGCATTATCTCTCCCACCCCAGGTTAATCCACTTCAGAAAGGGACACCATCAGTGTCACATGTAATCCAAAAGAAAAGGTTAGAATTCTGCACCAAGATGGTGATGGGGAAATGAATGAATTCTGCAACCTGCATACAATCTTTGCACTGTTTCCCTTCACTTTTACACCATGTATTACGGCTGTGCTAAAATTCTGGGAAGGGGCAAAACAAGAGGATATCTCATTTCTCTCACCTCAAAATTTCAGCTTGCTTTGCCCAGGCATAAGAAAGCAGAGAGAGAGAGAGAAGAGTGACAACCAAGTATCCTGTTTGATATTCAATTAATATGAGCAGGGTGCTGGCTCTTGAAATGTTTTAAGTTAACTGCCTTTTTAAAATTTGACGTTAGGCTGCCTTGAAAGGGGTTTGCCCTAGAAATACTGCCTAGAAATCATTAAAAGAAGCTACAGTACTCGGAAACTATGCTCGGTGCTATGCTCCCAGGCAAGAAAAGGTATACTGTACACCTAGGAAGTGTTTCTGGATCCAGCATCATCCTTTGAAGTAAGTCTGGAAACTGCCATCGCTCCAGAATGCAGCAGCCAGACTAGAAATCATTAAAAGAAGCTACAGTACTCGGAAACTATGCTCGGTGCTATGCTCCCAGGCAAGAAAAGGTATACTGTACACCTAGGAAGTGTTTCTGGATCCAGCATCATCCTTTGAAGTAAGTCTGGAAACTGCCATCGCTCCAGAATGCAGCAGCCAGACTGTTGCCTGCTGCAAGATGTTTTGGATTACCATACAGTGTTGTCCCAGCTTCATTGAGTGCCCGCTTGTGCTAGTTTTAACTTTCAAAGCCTTAAAGAGTCTGGGACCAAGATACTTCAGGAACTGCCGCCTTTGATATAAACTTGGGTCATATGTACCATTCAAGAATTGCAGGTCTCCTGCCTGAACCCCTGTCATCTAAAGCAGGCATGGGGAAATCTGTGGCCCTCTAGATATTGTCAGACTCCAACTCCCATCAGCCACAGCCAGCATGGCCAATGATCATGGGACTTAGTGCAGCAACATGGGGGTGGGCGGGCACAAGTTCCTCACCCCTCACCTGATGTAAGACATGCATGAATGGGAGATGACTTTCCCCAACTGTTACATTTAAACTATGGAACTCCCAGGGCACGGCTCACTTTGAGTCAAGCAGTTAATGTTTGGATTTGTAAAAGAAGAATGTAGACAGGGTTAACACAACATTTTCTGATCAGCTGGTGATTTTTAATGCTGTTTCATTTGTGGTATTCAGGGTGGATAAAAATCAATAATTATTATTATTTTTTTAAATTTAGGAATAGGAATAATTTATTGGCCAAGTACATTTTCCAACATACAGTACAGTACTTGGAATTTTGCTTCGGCTACATTGCAATGTAAACATACCTTATACAAACACTGTTCCACTCACAATACAATGACAAAGCAAAGAAACCCCACCCATAACTGGCCTCCCCTTTCGCTACACAACTACGAATTTAACAATTTAAAGGATTTTTTTTATTTAAATAGGACTTTTTTGATTTAAAATATCCCCCCCCCCCTGGGTTCCAACAACTGCACTAACACTTAACTGTACAAAATATGCACCTGAATGTAGAAGCAAATCCAAAGGGGTGGTGGTGGAAATAGTAACTGGGATCTACATATAAGTCCTTAAAGCGCTTGCCAGTCAACTAATAAGAGTTCACTGGTTCCAGGCCCTTCTTCCCAGGGCTCACCTGACATTGTCTAAACAAGAAAGTCTCTAACCACATTAGTTAACAAATATGGATACATCCTATATAATAAAGAGCCTGTGTCCCTCCGTACCACTTTCCGTCCGTCAGAGGAAATCGGAAGTGCGCCTGCGCGGAGGACACAGACCAATAGGAGCGCGGGCAGAGGCGCGAAGCGCCTCTGCCCGCAGCCTCCTCCTGTCGGCCATCTTAGCGCGCTGCCGGGGTGCCCCTGTCCGCCTGCGCTCACCCGCTGCCGCCACCTCCAAGGCTGCCCCCGCTCGGCAGGCTCTGGCTGCGGCTCCGGTGGGATGCGCGGCAGCCCTCTGGCCGCCCGATACTCCCGCAAGCCGCAGGGCAAGCCGCTGTGGCGGCGGGGGGCGCGTAGCGCCCCTGCCCGCAGCCCTCTGGGCGCCCGATACTCCCGCAAGCCGCGGGGCAAGCCGCTGTGGCGGCGGGGGGCGCGTAGCGCCCCTGGCCGCAGCCCTCTGGCCGCCCGATACGCAGGGCGGGAGGAGCGGATCCAGGCGGCGGCCGGCGAGGGAGGGAGAGCGCCTGAGTGCGGGGAGCTGAGCGCTGCGTCCCGGAAAGGGGGCTCCGTCTCTGTCTCCGTCTCTCTCCTTTTCCCCCTCAGGGACGCAGGGCTCCTGAGAGAGCTTTCTAGCGCCTGTTTTGCGTAACAGGCTTAATTTACTAGTATGCTATAATGTTATTGTTTTAGTTAAATAAATTGTTATTAAGGAAATGATTATTTATTTATTTTTCTCCTTCCAATAAAGTACAGCAGAAAAGTTGTCTAAATATAAACAGTTAATTTATTAAACCTCACAATAATTTCATAATTATGTCTATGTATTTCTAATAGTATAACCAAATCAGTAATTTTTTATATAACTGTAAAAACTACTCTAAAAATTTATTGTTCCAAAATTGAAGCCTTCATCTGGTTGTAAATATTAAGATTACTAGTTGAATTCAGCCCGTTAATAACGGGCGCTAGCGGCGGCGACCGGGACCCGAGGCGCGGCGGCGCCCGGCGGCGGCGGCCGGGGCGAGGAGGTTGCGGGGCGGCGGCGGCGGCGGGCCCCCGGGGCAGCCGCGGGCTGCTCGGTCCCGGCTGTTGGCACGGGACCCGAGGTGCGGAGGCGGCCGGCGGCGGCAGCCGGGGCGAGCAGGTTGCGGGGCGGCGTCGGCGGCTCCTACCGGCCGCAGGTATTCTTCCGAATGAAGGCGCGCAGCCCCCGCTCGCCCGTCTCTGCGAGCCTCCCTCCTAAGCAGGGCAGGCAGAGGGAGCCCGGAGGCGAGCGGCACGGAGGGTCTCCCCCTCGCCCAGTTGAGGAGCGGCGGCGGTCGGTTGCCCCCTCAGCGGCCCGGGAGGGCGGCCGTGCGAGGCGGCGGCACTCACCCAACTGACGACGCGCCTGCGCACGGCCGCCCTCTCGGACACGCCCCCCTCTCCGCCCGCTCCAATCCCTGCGTCCGTCTGGGACATGCGCAGTGGAAAATTTCCACTGACACACACAACGTACGCATGGACACAGGCACTTTATTATAGAGGATACCAGCAAGAATGAGTCTTTCTGTAGAAATTGATTTAAATCAAGTCTTGCTGACTAGTGATTTAAATCAAATCCACCCTTGTGGTATTGTTCTTAAAATGTGTTGTGGTGAGACGTCTTAAGAGCCACCCAAAGACAAGACAAGGAAACATGTTTTAATAAATAAAACAAACAAGAACTAAGCTCTAGTTGTGGACATAACCTTAAAAGAAGCATACCCATGTCTAAAAAACAATAGCACTATTTTTTGGATAGATAAAGAGAATGCGCATTGGTTGGGAGATGTCGGAAGAACAAACTTAAAACACGTAACACGAAGAAAAACACGTAAAATCAAGATCAGCCCCTTCACCACTCAAGATGGGCAAAAAAGAAGAGGAGAGAGGGTCACTAAGCAAGACCAGAAACACTCATAACAGTATCTAATTATACTTCTCCTAGAAAGTGAGGAAATCCAAGTTCCCTAAGCACAACCCACATCCAGCTCCACCCCCTTCCCCCCACTTAAACCCATTGCTTCTTCTTACCCCCACCCACCCACAAAGTAGCTTTGCTCAAGAGCAACTATCTCATGGCCCTGACCTATTTCTCCTACAGGGCCTCCCACCCCATTTCTCTACAAGTAGCTCCCTCCCCACCTGCCCCAAGACAAAAACATTATTTACAGGCAAGATGAATGTCATTAGGACAATGTGTGACTGTGGGGATGACTGCAATACTGTCATTGTGGGTCAGGCCATTCAGCAGGAGGAATGAAAGGCCTTGATCACACTGTAACACTGCCCTTCCTCCCATACACAGCATTTTATATCCCCCAACAAAGATGGGATTATTCATCATTATTTTACATGGGGGAGTGACTTATACAAGGGTGCATTCGGGGACACCACTGGGTTGGGCCCTAAGACTTGGGTCACACTGGTGTATGACAGAATATTGAGAGGAAATGTTGAGGACAGTCCTTTTTCACAGATTAAGTTCATGTTTTCACATTCCTGGTAATTCAGCTAGGACACCTGGGCATTTTAAAAGGCCCTCAAGTGCACCTTACAACACTTAAAAATTAACAGAACCAACCAACCAAAAACAGAAAATGCGTAGGGCACCTCCAGGCTATGTTTTTTTGTTTGTTTTTGGACATGTTCTGCAATATGTCATTGAAGCAATAACAGAATGAGGGACGCGGGTGGCACTGTGGGTTAAACCACAGAGCCTAGGGCTTGCTGATCAGAAGGTCGGCAGTTCGAATCCCTGCGACGGGGTGAGCTCCCATTGCTCGGTCCCAGCTCCTGCCCACCTAGCAGTTCGAAAGCACGTCAAAGTGCAAGTAGATAAATAGGTACCGCTGCAGCGGGAAGGTAAACGGCGTTTCCATGCGCTGCTCTGGTCGCCAGAAGCGGCTTTGTCATGCTGGCCACATGACCCAGAAGCTGTACGCCAGCTCCCTCGGCCAATAATGCGAGATGAGCGCCACAACCCCAGAGTCGGTCACGACTGGACCTAATGGTCAGGGGTCCCTTTACCTTTACCTTACCTCGGTTTACAAACTTAGCAGCGGGGGACTCTACAAATGGAGCACACTCAACAGGAAGCGGAACATGTTCTGCTTCCAAGGCAAAGTTCACAAACCAAAACACCTCCTTCCAGGTTTGCAGCATTCTTAATCCAAGTTGTTCATAAACTAAGCTGTTCTTAAACCAAGGTACCACTGTAGTGGATTTAGACTGGACCATCCACCCATCATTCCGCTTTATAAGTTGTTCTGTGATGCTTCCCCAGTGTTACTGCATTACTGCCATTTGGAGAGGTACTCTTGAACTATAATGTAACAAGAGTGGGACCAAAAAAAATAGCCAGGACATTTATGGCATAAAAACTTACAGTATTTCAGGAGGAAGTTAAAGGACATGCACTGGCAGAAAACCAAGTTGTATGCCCAAAACTTTTGCACGTGCAAAAAGTACCAAAAAAACCAGATCACACTGATCACCTTGATACCATCATGAGCACAGATCATGAATGCAAACTAAAAAGGGCATCTGGAAGGGCCCATAATCAAACACAACAGCATCTCAGCAAATTAAAAGCTGCATCAGCAGCACAAACAGTAGTCAGGGAGAGAGCTAATCCACACCAAACGCATGACAAAACAACACAGCCTTTACATGCCGTGGAAATACAGGTGGTGGGGGGGCCAAACAAATATTCAGGAGAGAGTTCCACAAATGAAGACCTTATCCTATGTGGACTCCAGCCACACCTCTCATGGTCGTGAAACAGAGAACTACAAGGTCTACAAGGACCACTCACTTCATGCTTGCCTCCACCTTACAGTCAAGAGGCACTCAAAAGTGCAACTCTGTATTGGGGTAACCGAATGATGCCATCACACAACCCCATGCAGAGAGGTGGCAGGATTATCCTCTCACCCCTGGCAAAGAGACTAACTGAAAGGAGGCAAGACCATACAGTGAATCATGCATTGCAGAGACACAACAGACAGCTTCTGAATTATGGTGCTGGAGGAGACTCTTGAGAGTCCCATGGACTGCAAGAAGATCAAACCTATCCATTCTTAAAGAAATCAGCCCTGCGTGCTCACTAGAAGGACAGATCCTGAAGTTGAGGCTCCAGTACTTTGGCCACCTCATGAGAAGAGAAGACTCCCTAGAAAAGACCCTGATGTTGGGAAAGGTTGAGGGCACAAGGAGAAGGGGACGACAGAGGATGAGATGGTGGGACAGTGTTCTCGAAGCTACTAACATGAGTTTGGCCAAACTGCGAGAGGCAGTGAAGGATAGGCGTGCCTGGCGTGCTCTGGTCCATGGGGTCACGAAGAGTCGGACACGACTGAATGACTGAACAACAGACAGCCTCTTTCATGGATGGGTACAAACTTTACTTCTCATGGCACACAAGCAGTTTTCTCACAACACGTGGCTTTAGAATTACTAAAGCAGATAGCAAGACTAAATGAGATACTTCACCTGGCGGGTTCACCGCCAAAACTGGGAAACAGAAACATGTTGGATAGGCTGTGCAAAGGCAGAACCACCCTTTAATTTCTTTTTTAAAGGGGGTGTTAGCTTCAAACAATGAGATGGAGGAGGAGAAAGAGGGTGGGGAGAGAAGACAAAGGTAGAAAGATGTCCATATATAGAATCATAAGGGACCACAAGGGTCAATCTAGTCCAACCCCTTGAAATGCAGGAATCCTTTGCCCCAACGTGGGGTTTGAACCCATGACCCTGAGATTAAGAATGGTGTGTTCTACTAACAGAGCTACTCCTAAAAAATAATAATTGAGGCCAGTCTCATATAGCAGGTAAGATTAAAAGACTATTGGGACAGATACTAGAAGAAAGGCAGTGGGGTGTAAGAGTTAAGAGCAGGCATCCCCAAACTGCGGCCCCCCCCCCAGATGTTTTGGCCTACAACTCCCATGATCCCTAGCTAACAGGACCAGTGGTGAGGGATGATGGGAATTGTAGTCCAGAACATCTGGAGGGCCGAAGTTTGGGGGTGCCTGGTTAAGAGTGTCAAACTAGGGCTCAAAGGCTCTTGGCCAGCCAGCCCCACCCGCCACTGCCCCTCTCTAAGCAAAGCCTACCTCACAAGGGTGTTGTGGGAATAAAATAAAAATAGGTGGGAATGGTGGGGTGGGGGGTGAGCGCCGGCCACGCCACCACCCTGAGCTCCTTGAAGGAAAAGGAGAGGTGTTTATTTATTTCATAAAACTTAATACACCGCCTGACTGCGAAACGACGACCCCAAAGCAGCTTACGAAAGATAAAACGGTGAAATGGAGAGAGAGAGAAACAATACAAAAGTTAAAACGCTGAACCTTGTTAAAAACCACCTCAACTTTCTAAGCATTTGAGGGTAGGCTGGTCTCGTCGAAACAGCAGGCGCCGAAAATGAGTCTTAAAACCGCTTCGCCTCAGCTGAGGAAGAACCCGACCCGCTTCGGGCCACCCTCCCTTCCCCTTCCCGCTTCACACGTTCACCCTCCTCCCCCTTAAAGGGCTCCCCACCGCCCCACGCACGGTCACCTCCGGGCTGAAACTGCCGCAGCTCCGGCCTCACCGGCCGCTCCTCAGCATCTGCTGAAGCCGCTTAGCGTCGCTACGACACCCAGCAGCATCACAATGAGGGAGGGGGCGGTGCCTGGAGGAAGCCACGCCCCCTCCTTTCCTCGCCCCCGCCCGCAGCCGCAATACGTAATAGAAGAAGGTGCGTTTTCAAACCCGCCCCCTATAACGAGCCGCTCACCTCCCCGTGCGCAGGCGGGGCCGGCGGTGGGCGGGCCCAGCCGAGCGCGGCATACGTACGTGACACACCAGGCGCGCGTGCGCAAGCCCTAGCGCCGGCGTCCCGTGGAGTACGCGCAGGTGCGCCGACGCGCTGGGACGCCGAAGCCTCGGCCCCCCCACAAGGGAGCGCTGTTGGTTTCACTGCGCATGTGCGAACAATGGTTATGCCGCGAAGGCTCTGTCTCTTGAGAGGGGCGTGTCTGTCTGAAAGGGGCCGGCCCGCCCGTGAGGTAAAATAAGGCGGCCGCGGGAGGCGCTGGGGCAGCAGATCCCAATACAGTATAGCTCTTTATTGAACCATTCTAGCCCATTATTCCCCTCCTTGTTCCATGTAGATCAGTGTTTCCCAAACTTGGGTCGCCAGCTGATTTTGGACTACAATTCCCATTATCCCTGACCACTGGTCTTGCTAGCTAGGCATGATGGGAGTTGTAGTCCAAGAACAGCGACCCAAGTTTAGGAAACACTGATGCACATCTTCACTCACCCCTTATTCCTTGGCGGGGGCTGGGGGGACGGACCATATTGTGGTTCGCCTCAGCTGCCCAAACTGTCTTGGGCCAGCCCTGTATCTGAATATAGATTGACACCAATTTGCTCCAGTTCCATTAATTCAGTTTAATCACACACACACACACACACACAGAGCGAGAGAGACCCGTGGTTCATATGAATTTAATTCCACAGTAGTAAGCATTCTGTTGAATGAGCTGTAAAAGACCTAGTTGAATCCAGAATTAATTCTACAATGAGAGCAGACTTTTTAAATTCAGTGGGTCTCCTCTAAGCATGGCTATGTCCAAATCCAGCCTATTCCCTTTTAATGAGCTGCTTACCCTTCCTGGTTCTGGGAAAAATCCTAAATCCACGTATCCCCTGTTGAATCCCACGGACCCATAGCTGTCAACTTTTTCCTTTTTTTGTGGGAAATTCCCTTATTCCGAATAGGATTCATCGCAAGAAAAGGGAAAGGTTGACAGCTATGCTACGGACCTTCGCCTCCCAAGTGAAGGTGCATAACACTACAATCCCATGTCTACTCAGAAGCAACCCACTGAGCTCCATGGGCTGCTCCTTTGATGGCGGAGAGTATTGCAACCTAAGAGTAAGACTAATAAATGACTTATAGTGTGGAAATGAGGTGGTAGAGCTGGGGCTGCACCACTCCACTTCACAATAAGCACTCTATGATTCTTTGGAAGGTTTTAAGCCAAGGTTGGATGGCCATCTATCATGTATGATTTAGTTTAGATTTCTGCATTGCAGGGGGTTGGAATAGCTTGGGATCCCTTCCAACTCTATAATTCTATTACTGTATTCTACTCTATGATTCTATGTTTACTCAGAAATAAGATCCACTAAGTTCACTGGATTTCTGCACTTACATCCTTAGGCCTCTTATGCATAGAGACAGGAAAAGATGTAAGATTTAATTGTCTGAGATGGAATTTCCTGGTTCTTTTTTCTGGTGTTCCTTCCTCACCATCTACGGTACCTTGGTGGGGCAGAAGTGAGAACAATGGGAAACAATGTCACAATCCATGGCTTTAGGCTGCCTAACATTGACCAGTGGGATGTCCACCCAGAAATAAAAGATAGCAGCAAAAAAAAAGGGGGAACCTAAGCTCTTCCTAACTTACATCTTATTTCATTGGGAGAAAGGTTTGAGGATGGTTGGTTCTTTGCTTTTGCTTTTTGAGGTTGTTAAACTTCTATAAATTGCCCTGTTGCCAAAGCCAAAAGTCTATTATCCCCATACTGTACATTGCAAGTGTTATAATTGAGAGTGCCTTATAACAGCTCAAACTTCAAGTGGCAGGTTGGAGACAAGGCCAAGGTTGGCTTACGAAATTCCTTACAAGGAATTACAAAATTCATTGGAGGCTTCAATAATATCAACTAAATGTCATTTGGAAATTTCCTGAACAAAGCTCTTTAAGCTTAATTTGGTTTCTTGGAGTCAGGTTGGTTAATAGCTCACATGATCTGGATGTTAGCCCCTCCAAATACTGTACTAAGATTCCCAGTTCCAGAATTATACATTGTGGTTAAACTGTCCTCAAAGCAATTAGCATTCAGTTGTGTATTAAAGTAAAAAGGAAAACGACACATTTAAAATAGTGGTATACCTTTAAAAATGTTACATCTTCTACCTGGTCAATCTTTTGACAAAAGTTGATGTTTTGGAAAAAATGGTTCTTCAATAAAGCAATTAATTACGGAGCTCTCAAAACCAGAAGCTACACTGAAGAACTGTAGTCTACAGACTGTAAACTCTAAAATAAAAACAGAAGATTCTCAAACTATTGTGACTGTGTAGCTACAGATGCTGTTCCTTATTGGCTGTTCTTTTCATTCTACAACTGCAGGTTCTTGAGAGTTATGTCAATGAATTATCAGACACCTTTTCAGATTATTTGGAAGAAATCTTTCTATATTTGTTTCACTTCATATATATAGTAAGTTCATTTTAATTGTTCAAAAATCTTAGACAAATTTTGTTTTGTTTTCAAATTCAGACATTTGTGATTAGCAGTATTAATCAACACCTTAGAACTTTTAAGGTTCAAAGCACAAACTACTGATTTTGACAAATATCTGTGCGAGAAACTATTTTTGTTTTTAATGTAACTGTAATAAGAACAGATTGCAGAGAGGAGGCCGGTAATAATTTAAAATAAAGATAGCAGTTTCACATTTTGTGTTTTTCATTCCCCACCCCCTGCAAGGCACCTGTTTTGGAAAGTTTAACTTAGCAGTTTTGGGGAGAGGAGCGCAAGTAGTTGCCATGCCTAGGGCACAAAATACCCTGGCACCAGCACATGGCTAACAAACACAAAAAGGAAAAACATCAATGGGGTACACGCCAGCTGGGTAAGCACAGCTTCTACTGAGAGCTCCTCACCCAAGCCGAGAAGGGCTCCTGTGCTCTTCTGTGCAATGCTAAGTGCAACATGTCAGTCTTCTGTGACATTGAGGCACATGGCAGAGGTACTAACGACAGAGAAGTAGCTGGTGAGTAGTTGCTTGACCGAGGGGGAGAGGCAGGCCCAGACAGAGGGTAGGCCATATGGGCCACTTGGCCCATGCCTCCGATTCCAAAGGGGGCCTCGGTCAGCATATTCACAATCGCTCACCTGAGGTGAATGTAAAAAATCAGGAAAAAAACCCAGAAAACGCGAAGGCCGGGATGGTGGTGCGTTTCAACCAGGACCGGTGCTAGGGCTTTTCGCGCCCTAGGCGAAAATCGCGGGGCGCCCGGCGCACATGGGGCGGGGCACCGTACGTCATGCGCAATGATGTCACGTGCCCCGGCCCCTGCGCCCTGGGCGCTGCGCGTGCCGGGTACTGCCGGGCGCTGCGCGAGCCGGGCGCTGCGCGAGCCGGAAACTGCCAGGCGCTGCGCGAGCCGGGCGCTGCCAGGCGCTCCGCGCGGCCACGATTTTCGTCTCTGGCTGGGGCAGTGGCGGGCGGGGGTGGGGGGCAGGCTGGCCAGCGCCCCCTCCATTTTGGCGCTCTAGGCAGTTGCCTAGTTCGCCTAAATGGACGCTCCGGCCCTGGTTTCAACCTGCTAATAGCGCCCTCTGGTTGTGTTGGAGAGATGAGGGATTGTGAATACGCCCTCGATAAGCAAGTAAGGTCTTAGTCAAGTCAAGTGTTTGTGATGGTGGGCCATGTTTTTCATGTTGGTGAGTTTTTGTTTGAAATCTTGTTTGCCAAAAATTTAAACCACGCATAACTTAAAGATAAGTGTGCTGGCTTTCTTATCGCTAATTTTTTTTTTTAAATGATGAAAAATTGATGAAGATGTGGCCATTTGTTTAAAATTTTGTTGACTAGGCCAGGAATATTACTCACACCCGAGGAGTACATATAGCTCAATGAGGATAAAATTTGGTGGAAACCATGTTTTTTAAAGAAATAGTGGCTTACGAGCAATAGTGGCTTTCTCACAAGCATACATCTTTTTTAAGAGTAGAATAAGAAGATAATAAATAATAGTCAAAGTTATTATTTGTCAGCATAACCTTTGTGAAAATTATTCATATGCTTACTTATCGGAGATCCCCAGGGTAAAAAAAAAAGGGCCACATTATCTACCTGGCCCGGGCCTCTGCCTGACTCTGCATGGGCCTGGGGAGAGGACAGCAGAACAGGGGGCTCCTGCAGCTCCTCCGAAACACACTCCCACCATCCAACTATACATTCAAGTTCCAGGGATTGCTTCTGCAGGTTCAGGTGTGTCAAATCTATGCACGGTGTCAAATCTACACACAGGGGACAGAAAAAAGTTTAAAGATTCTGTCCCGCGACTTGTAGGGCTGGGCAGTATATCATCCATATCGCCATTTCGGTTTCATAATATTTGACCTGGCAATATATTGCGAATCATTAAGTAAGTGTGAGTGTGTGTGTGTTTGTGTGTTGTGCAAAAATCACAATGTGGGAAAAACTGTGAAGCCAGCCGTTGCCTCTACATAGCTCCATCCTTATTTTGCCATATATCAGAATATTGTGATATTTAGCTGGTGATATATATGGGCGATGTTGAAAATCAGATATTGCCCAGCTCTAGTGACTAAGCATTTGGCTTGTTGAAATTCGTCATGGTGATCCACTACTGCTTTAAGGGAGGTCTTGGAATAAGTAGATTTGTTGCTGTTCTCCTGCGCTCCCTGGTGCGTGTGCCCTTCTCCCAAGCTCTGCACACTATTTGATGTTTGGTTGTGCATTGCAATAGTGCAAAGATGATAGCATGTCAGCAGGGGGAACTAGTCTGGCAGGTGTGGGACCAAAGGACCTACCTAGGTGCTCTTTCCGTCTGTCGATCCTAGCTATCTGACAGATCAAGAAGGCTTTTAAGTAAGTTGGTTACAAATGACAATGCACTGTGTCCCTTCGCAACACCCCCCAAACGCAAATTCTTATGGTGACTTTGCCCTTGTAAACGAGTGGTTTTTGCTGGCAAAAAGTCCAGCTTCTTGTTGCTGCAAGATGGTATCTGTACTACGACTTCAGTGCCTGATACTCACCATTTCACCCTCTGCACCAAGGCATTCCCACATTTTACTAATGCTCTCAAGCTCCACCAACCTTGAAGCTTCCTGCTTTTCTCTTAGGGACATTGCCTCTTGAACAACTGCTTCCTGCCCGTTTTTTGGAGCCTTTGTCAATTTCAATAAATTGTGCACGCTTGCTACCTTAGAGCTTGCAGGCTCAGTCTTGGCTGTCATTATTGAGTGGTGCCAAAACAGCTGGTTTCATGGACCCAGGGAGCAGATTGCTACAATCTTGAACTGAGATTAATTTTTCCACATCTCTTCCCTTCAAAGTCTTTCTTTGTTTGCTTGTGGTCCACATCATTCGGGAGTCCAAGATCGCATTTTAAAACAAATTTATTAGCTACCGGTAATAGATTGGGAAATTTAGCCAAATACAGTAGTACCTTGGGGTTAAGAACTTAATTCATTCTGGAGGTCTGTTCTTAACCTGAAACTGTTCTTAACCTGAGGTACCACTTTAGCTAATGTGTGATTTCTGTTCTCATCCTGAAGCAAAGTACTATTTCTGGGTTAGTGGAGTCTGTAACCTGAAGCGTCTGTAACCCAAGGTACCACTGTATCATAGTAAACCACAACAAAATCCCTAAATTCCTGTACCTATAATCACATTAAATACTACTAAAGCATACAATGAAGATCAATGGACAAATGTATTGGAGTTAATTTCAAAACATGGAACATAATCTGTTAGGAATTATAAAACAATTGTATGCAGAAAATGATAAAAATAGGAATGTCTATTGATGATATCCTATAACATTAAAAGATGATATCCTATAACATTAAAAGGAATAAAAATCCCAAATTTGTGTATTTATTCTAGGTACTACCAATAAACACTCCTCCAGAGAAATGAAAGAGCTGACAAAAAATGTAAATCTATGAGTACACACAGGAAAGAAATCCAGAAGAGGAACAAGTTAATGGGAACAAGGACACAAATGCTAGAGAACACATAAAAAAGGCCTCCATGTGATTCCCTTCAACAGTAAAGAGTAAACTATCAGATCCAGATCCACGCAGATCACTACACCCACACAGCCCACCGACCGACCGCTTGGTCTTCACAATTCGGGCTGAAAGATAATTAGAGATGTAACTAAGAGAAGCATTAGGCTTCTGGAAGGGGAAATGCTGGTGTGCGAAGGGTGTGTGTGTGTGTATATAGAGCGATCTGCGTGGATCTGGATCTGATAGTTCACTGTTCCCTGTTGCAGGGAGTCACATGTATAATGGTATGTTTGGGGACTTCAGGTGAGCTTTGGGGTGCATGGCTTTCGTCCATCTCCACTGGTGAGGATTTCTCTTGAATTACCAGATCCAGCACAGAACCACACTTCGAACAAGTAGTTTGACTTTCGCTTTTTACCACACTTCCTGGGGTATGAACCACTGCAGTTTCTATTTTACATGTACCTCTTGCAGTGGTGTTGACGCAAAATCTCTCCATCCCAACAAATGCTGCACTCAGCAGCTGTAAACCCGCAGCGATATAGCCTAGATAAATAGCAAGTCCAATATGCTGATGGCTGGGAGTTTCAGGCAATCCAAAATTGTCTGGGAAGTTGATTTCCGTATTTTGCAAGACAGCATACGTGTTCCATATCACAGAAATCAGGATAAGTATCCCTACAGGTACGTTCATGAAAGATCCAAGCCTTAAAAAGGTTAAGACAAAATCCTTGTGTTTTTTGGGCTTGAACACATTGAACAAGGCAAATGATATTATTCCTAGGGCCGCTGAACTCATAATGGAAGCTAATGCCATTAAGTCCTGAGAAATAAAAATTTCCCTTGGGAGGGTTGGATACTGATCATTGAGCTCTTCACAATGCCAAACCGAGTTGCCGTCATAAGTGTCACTCCAAAAACAGACAGCCCAGATTCCAATCAAGACGTTTCCGTTGATGTTTTCTACATGCCACACTCTCCAGCTCACACTGGCCGTTGCTGCAATGCACATCATCCAGGCCAAAATACTCATCAAGAATGCACATAACTGGAGGCAAGAAACTAAGCTCAGCCATCTCACCAACAGAGAGCTTTCTTTCATACGCAGGGGGGGTTTGGTGAGGAGAGGACCCAGGTAGACATTGGTAGGCATCCTGGAAACAAAAGAGAAGACAACATGCAGCGAGGGAGGGAATAACAAGCATGTCTAGTCGTTGAAGGACATCCTCCTGCATTCCTCCTTCCATGCACGGAAAGAACCTGCTCTCTCCCACCCCCTGGTTAGGTATAGACATCTGATCCAGAGAAGCCGACACACATACTTTCTGTCAGCACACTGCTACTGATTTAATATACTGTTGCATTAACAGATGATAAGAATTTAGGGAAGGAGCAGAAGTACCAGTAGGCTCAGGTTTAAAATTAGGATTAATAAGTAAAAGTGTTTTTGTATTTTGTTTTAAGGATGTTATGAAAATAGATGTATCAATCTGTTAAAGAGGATTTAAAATGAATTCAACAGAGGGGGACTTGAGGAAGTCAACCGAAATATGTAATGGAGAATGACAGAATCTGGCCCATGGAATGGGGCCAGGCCTAAGCAATGTTAGTAAAAATAATAGTAAGGTTAAATGTACAATGAATATGTTTACCCCTGTGGGGGGGGGGTGGATCTTGGCTTCCCATGGTGAGTGGGGGGAAGTATGAAAATTTAACCACTATCTATGTTGTGAGCTTATAAAACTGAAAAACCCAATAAATTTTTTGAAAAAGAATAATAATAATAATATAGTTGCATTGTTCCTGTGAAAATGGCCATAGCAACCTGTTGTGGATGGGAATCTGCTCATGATTTCGCTGTGTTGCTATCTGCTACTGCAGCGTGGGTGGAGCTGTGGTCTAAACCACTGAGCCTAGGGCTCGCCGATCAGAAGATCAGCGGTTCGAATCCCCATGAGAGGGTGAGCTCCCGTTGTTCGGTCCCTGCTCCCGCCCACCTAGCAGTTCGAAAGCACATCAAGTGCAAGTAGATAAATAGGTACCACACTAGCGGGAAGGTAAACGGTGTTTTCGTGCGCTGCTCTGGTTCGCCAGAAGCGGCGTAGTCATGCTGGCCACATGACCCAGAAGCTGTCTGCAGACAAACACCGGCTCCCTCGGCCTATAGAGCTAGATGAGCTCGCAACCCCAGAGTCATCCGCAAATGGACCTAACGGTCAGGGGTACCTTTACGTTTCACTGCAGCTATCTTTTTCCACAGTGGTTTCTCGAACACAGTGTTCTCGAAGCTACTAACATGAGTTTGGCCGAACTGCGAGAGGCAGCGACGGATAGGCGTGCCTGGCGTGCTCTGGTCCATGGGGTCACGAAGAGTCGGACACGACTGAACAACTGAACAACAATCCTTTTCCACAGAGCATAAACACAACTGATAGCATAGTGAGGCATGTTTAATTCATAAACTTACGTGAAATGCGTTCCTCAGCTAGAGTCTTGCGTGCCAGGAATAGAGCAGGTATTTGCAAGGGGCGCATGAGCCTCAAGAAGACTGAGCTGCTGGCCACTGGGCTGACGTTCGCCTGAGCAGCCGGCCACAGCAGCAACTGCTCTGCAGAATTCTTAGGTCAGTTACAGTCCAGTTAGAATCCTGACAACAACACAAATCATAACTCCAGGGTACTGGTCATTTGGAACATCAGGAAAGTGGAAAATGGGAGGGAACTTCTTTCCCAATGCAGAGTGTCTATTCCAGGACACCGTGCAGTTAAAACACGTTCTTCCCAAAGTCAGATTCAGAGCAGTTGCAGTAGTAAAAATGGTGATATGTGTATCTCAGTACAGATTTGTTTGATGGTCCTGACTGCATTTCATAAAAGATCTCCATTTACAAGAGAGGTTAATAGCATTAGGCCTTGAACAATAAGAATTTCATTGGCAAAATTATCGAAGACTCCTTACAAACCTATCATTCTTCTTCTCCATCCCATCTTGTTTGGACATTGTAGTAAGGGAGAAGATCTTAGCTCTTTTCCTTTGCACTGGGACCGCAGGAGATTTGTGCCATGGGACCCCATCACTCACACCAATACAGGCAACACCATTTTCAGAACCAAGGTGTCCATGATTTAAAATCGCTTTTCTAAGACACTTCAGTCAAAATATTTGTGTTGATGCTCCGAATGTGAACTGCTCAACTGCATGTAGTTTCTGTGGGATGTATAACACTGGTGCAGTCAATCACAACATTCCTAGAATGTACACAAGGGATCTCAGTCCTCCAGCTAGAGTTTCCTGTACCTGGACTGAGATCACTTCCTCTGTGTGACCAGAGGTGGGAGTGGCCTTACCTGCTGTTATTCAAAGTACACAGGTGAGCAGCCATTCTCTCTCTTCTCCATTGGAATTTCGAGGATGCAACATCTCAAGAGAAGATGCACTCTTGGCTTCCAGCCAAGAGGGCTCAGGTGGAGCCTTCTCCCTTAAGGAGAGTCTCCACATGTATATACATTTAATCTAAGCTAGCCTGCCTTTCTGAGACTTGTAGAAGCTTGGAATGTCTGTGAGTAAATCTTTTTACTTTTAAAAAGCATTGTGTCGTGTATTTACTTTTAAGAGGGAACCAGGGGAAATATATGCCAGGATCTGCCTTGTTATAGAAGTTCATAGGAACTTAATCGCCACGTTTTGCTGCACTTAATTGGGGATGAGAATCTCTGCTAGTTTGGAGCTTGTTAGCACAAGCTGGGATAGGAAATATTAAACAATATTCCCTCATCCACATTCCCACTCATCTCCCACAGTTTCCACTGAAGAGTGTGTGTGTGTGTGTGTGTGTGTGTGTGTGTGTGTGTGTGTGTGTGTGTGTGATTAACATTCGGCCAAGAAATGGGCCTAAATCGAACTATTTCATCTGAAATAACTTTGGGAGTCAGCTTTGAAAAATGGAAAGTAGATATCAAATTCAGAGGAATTAAAACCTGTCATCTTTTTGACTATTTTAAACAACTTAGAACATACACCCCCTTCATGGATCACTGCCTTGTCGTGGCAAAGGGGCTTGAATTACTCAGGGAAGCTATGGACAGGTCAAGATGGACAGGTCGTAGTGGAGAGTTTGGACCAAACGTGATACACCTGGAGGAGGAACTGGCAAGCCACTCCAGTATCCCTGCCAAGAAAACTCCATGCACAAAGACAACAGGCATATAAAAGTTATGACACTGGAAGATGAGCCCCTCAGGTCGGAAGACGTCCAACATGCTACTGGGGAAGAGCGGAGGACAAGTACAAGTAGATTCAGAGCTGATGAAGTGGCTGGGCCAAAGCCGAAAGGACGCCCAGTTGCGGATATGCCTGGAAGCGAAATGAAAGTCCAATGCTGTAAAGAAAAGTATTGCATAGGAACCTGGAATGTAAGAACCATGAACCTTGGTAAGCTGGATGTGGTCAAAAATGAGATGGCAAGAATAAACATTGACATCCTGGGCATCAGTGAACTGAAATGGACGGGAATGGGCGAATTCAGTTTGGATGACTATCATATCTACTACTGTGGGCAGGAATCCCATAAAAGAAATGGAGTGGCCCTCATAGTCAACGAAAGAGTGGCGAAAGCTGTACTGGGATGCAATCTCAAAAATGATAGAATGATCTCGATACGAATCAAAGGCAGACCTTTTAACATCACAGTAATCCAAGTTTATGCACCAACTACCAGTGCTGAAGAAACTGAAATTAACCAATTCTATGAAGACTTACAACACCTTATAGAAATGACACCAAAGAAGGATGTCCTTCTCATTATAGGGGATTGGAATGCTAAAGTAGGGAGTCAAGAGATAAAAGCAACAACTGGCAAGTTTGGCCTTGGAGTTCAACATGAAGCAGGGCAAAGGCTAATAGAGTTCTGTCCAGAGAACAAACTGGTTATCACAAACACTCTTTTCCAACAACACAAGAGACGACTCTACACATGGACATCACCAGATGGGCAACATCGAAATCAGATTGATTATATTCTCTGCAGCCAAAGATGAAGAAGCTCTATACACTCAGCAAAAACAAGACCTGGAGCTGACTGTGGCTCAGATCACCAGCTTCTTATAGCAAAATTCCAGCTTAAACTGAAGAAAGTAGGAAAAACCACTGGGCCAGTAAGATACAATCTAAATCAAATTCCTTATGAATACACAGTTGAAATGAAGAACAGGTTTAAGGATTTAGATTTGGTGGATAGAGTTAGATAGATAGATTTAACTTATATGAATTCATTCATCATGCGAAACGCTGGACTGGATCAAGGTTGTATCATCAGCATATCTGAGATTGTTGATATTTCTTCCGGCAATCTTAATTCTGGTTTGGGATTCATCCAGTCCAGCGTTTCGCATGATGAATGAATTCATATAAGTTAAATAAGCAGGGAGACAATATACAGCATTGTCATACTCCTTTCCCAATTTTGAACCAATCAGTTATTCCATATCCAGTTCTAACTGTAGCTTCTTGTCCCACATAGAGATTTCTCAGGAGACAGATGAGGTGATCAGGCACTCCCATTTCTTTAAGAACTTGCCATAGTTTGCTGTGGTCGACACAGTCAAAAGCTTTTGCGTAGTCAATGAAGCAGAAGTAATTAAGATTGCCGGAAGAAATATCAACAATCTCAGATATGCTGATGATACAACCTTGATGGCAGAAAGTGAGGAGGAATTAAATAACCTTTTACTGAGGGTGAAAGAGGAGAGCGCAAAATATGGTCTGAAGCTCAACATCAAAAAAACTAAGATCATGGCCACTGGTCCCATCACCTCCTGGCAAATAGAAGGGGAAGAAATGGAGGCAGTGAGAGATTTCACCTTCTTGGGTTAAATGATCACTTCAGATGGTGACAGCAGTCACGAAATTAGAAGACGCCTGCTTCTTGGGAGAAAAGCAATGACAAATCTAGACAGCATCTTAAAAAGCAAAGACATCACCTTGCCGACAAAGGTCCGTATAGTTAAAGCTATGGTCTTCCCAGTAGTAATGTACGGAAGTGAGAGCTGGACCATAAAGAAGGCTGATCACCGAAGAATTGATGCTTTTGAATTATGGTGCTGGAGGAGACTCTTGAGAGTCCCATGGACAGCAAGAAGATCAAACCTATCCATCCTTAAAGAAATCAGCCCTGCATGCTCACTTAAGGCTCCAGTACTTTGGCCACCTCATGAGAAGAGAAGACTCCCTAGAAAAGACCCTGATGTTGGGAAAGGTTGAGGGCACAAGGAGAAGGGGACGGCAGAGGATGAGATGGTTGGACAGTGTTCTCGAAGCTACTAACATGAGTTTGGCCAAACTGCGAGAGGCAGTGAAGGATAGGCGTGCCTGGCGTGCTCTGGTCCATGGGGTCACGAAGAGTCGGACACAACTAAATGACTGAACAACAACAAAAAGAACATACACAAATGCTACTGGTAATGTTTGAAAGAAGGCAGCAAATGGAGCATTGGAGCCATCCATTCATCTCAGGATTTGTGACCATTGATAAGATGAAGCACTTTCACATCCATATGGCAGTTACAGGTAGATAGCCATGTTGGTCTGTCATAGTCAAAACAAAATAAAAAAATACCTTCCAGTAGCACTTTAGAGACCAACTAAGTTTTTTCTTGGTATGAGCTTTCGTGTGCATGCACACTTCTTCAGATACACTGAAACAGAAGTCACCAGACAATTACCCACCACCCTTCTGAGTAATACCCCTCCCCACCCTCTCACTATATATAAGGGTCTGGTGACTTCTGTTTCAGTGTATCTGAAGAAGTGTGCATGCACACGAAAGCTCATACCAAGAAAAAACTTAGTTGGTCTCTAAAGTGCTACTGGAAGGTATTTTTTTATTTTGTTTTATCCATATAGCAGTCTGCAGTTCTTTTAAAAAGGTAAAGGACCCCTGACAGTTAAGTCCAGTCGCAAACGACTCTGGGGTTGCGGCGCTCATCTTGCACTGGCCAAGGGAGCCGACGTTTGTCTGCAGACAGTTTTTCCGGGTCATGTGGCCAGCATGACTAAGCCGCTTCTGGCAAAACCAGAACAGCGCACGGCCCAAGCAGGTGATCCAAGCGGGCTCCCTCCCCCCCCCCAAAAAAATCCATTTGCAAGAGACCAGTCCTTATTGATTTGAATTTGTTGTGTCCTTTGGTTTTTGCTTTTTATCTGGATTATTGATCCACCGGGTTGAGGTTATTCCGTGTTTGTCGCCTTTTGCCCTTGTTCTGCACGCGTGTGGAAGCTGCGTCTCCCTTGTTTTATTTCTGCGCAGCCTCCTTCTGCAAGTTTCCTTACTGTACAAGCAAGGCCATGGCTGGGGCTCCTGGCTGCGGCTCCTTGGCACCACCTCCTCCTGCTAGGTCGCTCAGTGCCTAAGGTGTGCTCAGCCCTGGAGAGACAAATCCTAGGTTGACAAAATACCGGTAGCAATCAGATGCAAATTCGCCCAATTCTGCTCCTCGAGGAAGGAGAGAGAGAAAAGGGTTTTGCAATTTCATTTCCACGCACAAGAGTCTAGTCCTCATGGTGAACCTTCTTTTGGGCTGCGGGAATGCGTTTAAAACAAACGCGTGCACATGCACAGCCCAGGAGCTACAGGTCCCAGCAACCTTAAACTACAGTTCCCAGCTCCCTTGGCACACCAGTTTCCAGAGCCCTGAAGAAACTGCAGTTCCTGGCGCCCTTAACAAACTGCAGTTCTCAGAATGCTTAAACTACAGTTCCCAGAGCACCGAAGAAACTGCTGTTCCCAACACCTTTAACAAACTGCAGCTCTCAGGACCCTTAAACTACAGTTCCCAGAGCCCTGACGGAACTGCAGTTCCTAACACCCTTTACAAACTACCGTTCCCAGTTCTTTTGACATGCCCTGGTTGTCAGAACCCTTAACTACAGTTCTCAGCACCCTGAAGCAGCTCCCAGCACCCATAACAAACTGCAGTTCCCACCCGCCTTGCCAGGCTACGGTTTCCAGAACCCTGAGAAAGCTGCAGTTCCCAGCACCTTTAACCAGCTACAGTTCCCAGGATTCTTGGTGGGGGCGCCTTAAATGTACGGTGTGGTTAATGGCGTTGCAAAGCCAGGTTCACAGTCCTATAAAGAGAGCTGGTTTAAGCAGTGATATAGGTCCCCAGTTAAGGGCTGCTTTAAGCAGGAAGGTGGAGAGGCAGTGCGGCCTAGTGGTTAGACTGCCAGACTAGGACCTGGGTGGCACTGGGGTTCAAATCCTCCACTCGGCTATGAAGCTCACTGGGCAACTTTTTGGGGCCCAGCCACCGCTCTGCTTGCAGCCAGCAGGGACAATGGTTAGGGGCGACGATGCCCCATCTTTCCTCCAGGCGGCCTACGTGGTTCTCTCTGCTGTCCTCACAACAGCCCTGCGAGGTAGGCTAGGTTGAAAGAACCAGTGGTCACCCACCACTGAAACTCACGTGGGTGAGTTTCAGGGCTGAGCAGGGATCAGCGGAGGGGCAAGGATTCGAAACCTCCAGTCCCAGTCCAGTGCTCTAACCACTAAACCACACTGCCCCCCATTGGAGTCCAACAACAGCCTGAAGGGCCACGGGTGCCCCATATTCTCTGGCTCTGAGATTGCCAACTGTTTCCTTTCTCTCCCTTGTTGTGCAAAAAGAAAAATGCCCATGAAAAAACGTGACATTTTTTGTTATTTGGAGACACCCCATAATTGGAAACACTTCATATAATGAAAACAGATGGGAAGATAAGTTAATTGCGCAAGGAAAGAATAGATAGGATGGCAAAAATCAAAAGAAACAAAGATTATTATTTGGGTTCTTAAAAACAAAAACAAACCATGCCTCCCCAGTGGATTTCAGAACAAATATGTCTCTTTTTTTAAAATTACCCAAACACTATAATGCAGGGGTCAGCAACCTTTTTCAGCCGTGGGCCGGTCCACCATCCCTCAGCCCATGTGGTGGGCCGGACTATATTTTTTTGCGGGGCGGGGGGAATGAACAAATTCCTATGCCCCACAAATAACCCAGAGATGCATTTTAAATAAAAGCACACATTCTACTCATGTAAAAACATGCTGATTCCGCGGACCAGATTGAGAAGGTGATTGGGCCGCATCCGGCCCCCAGGCCTTAGGTTGCCTATCCCTGCTATAATGCAAGGAGTTGTAGTGACAATGCAGTGAGATTCTACTCAGAGTAAGCCTATTGGAATGAATGGATTTGAATTAGTTGTGTCCTTTGGTTTTTACTTTTTATCTGGATAATACCTAATTAGGGGTAGGGATTTGTTTGTTTTGTTTTTGTTTTTATTAAGTATTTTGTATTATTATTATTATTATTATTATTATTATTATTCCACAAATTGCACACCAGGATTCAATACATACCGGTAGTAAGTTTTCCCCCTTTTCTATTATCAGCTTCCAACCCCATTTCCTGGGATGCTTTTTTCTTTTCCACCCTTAGCTGCAATTTATCTTCCCTCTTTTATATCATAACTCTAATGCTCTATTAGAGTTAAAAGAGGGGGAAACCCAGCCAGATGGGCGGGGTCTAAATAAAGTATTTTTATTTTTTTATTTTGTGTTTTTATCTTGTATAAAAGATAAAAACACAAAAAACCCAGAGTTGAAGCAAGAAGGCATCTTCAAATATTAAATAAATGCAAGCAGTGAATTCCCAGGACTTCGAAGCCCCCTGGTGATAAATTCAGTTTCCACCCACCCCCCTTTCAAAACCGTGCATGGAATGAGTGAGCTGGCATTCAAATCTACTCTTTTAAAAGCATATTTTCTATTATTATCGGGTCCATTCTGATAAATATTGGGTCCATTCTCTCACGTCTGACCCTTCTTGGTTCCCTCATTTCTGGGGGTTGGACTAGATGACCCATGGGGTCCCTTCCAACTCTTCCGTTCTACGATTCTCTCACCTACAATTCCGACAGCCGCTTCAGGTTGTACCAATAATACCAGCTGATAAACCGCATTTTCTCCAGTTGATGTTATTTTTTTAGGGGGTAGAAAGGAGCTTGGGTTTGTTTTGGAGGATTTTTGGGGGGAGGTTTTTGTTTGGAAATCCTGACATCCAGCGGATGGGGAACGCATGACAGCTAAACTTACACTCGCAACATCCACTTAAAAGCCATATGGTACCTTGAAATGCTTCCCCCAAAAGGATTCTGGGAGCTGTAGTTGGTTAGAGGTGGTGCTGAGAGCCATTTGGAGACCCCCTATTCCCCTCCCAGAACTACCATTCCCAGAGTTCCCTGGGAAGTTGTCGGCATCTGTTTCCAGAGGCAATGGAGTGCGCGGGGGGGGGTAAATAAAACGTTTTCAGCAGGCGCTGGAAAGAAAAACGAAGGAGACGCCTGCAAGAAGCAAAGTTACAGGAAACGAGGCAGAAATGGTGCCAAACTGTTACAAATTCTCCCCTGATAGGTTTGGTGGTGGAAACAGAAGAGTTTTTATCATACCAGTAGTACAAAAATTCAGGCCTTGGCGATTTAACCTGCAAAAAACTTTTTTTTGAAAAAAATCCCTAACCCGCCAAGTTACAATTTCAAAAAAAGTCAGACTTTTTCCAATTCACTTAAAAATTGTGCCATACTGTTCCAAATTATCCCCTAAAAGGTTTGGCGGTGGAAACAGAAGGGTTTTTATCATACCGGTAGTACAAAAATTCAGGCCTTGGCGACTTAACCTGCAGAAAAACATTTTTTTGAAAAAATCCCTAAGCTGCGGGGTCACAATTTCACCAAAAATCTGACTTTTTCCATTCACTGAAAAATGGTGACAAACTGTTGCAAATTCTCCCCTGAAAGATTTGGTGCAGGAAACAGAAGGATTTTTATTATAGTATAAAAATTCAGGCCTTGGCGACTTAATGTGCGGGAATTTTTTTCTTACTTTCGCTTTTTACCACACTTCCTGGGGTATGAACCACTGCAGTTTCTATTTTACATGTACCTCTTGCAGTGGTGTTGACGCAAAATCTCTCCATCCCAACAAATGCTGCACTCAGCAGCTGTAAACCCGCAGCGATACAGCCTAGATAAATAGCAAGTCCAATATGCTGATGGCTGGGAGTTTCAGGCAATCCAAAATTGTCTGGGAAGTTGATTTCATTATTTTGCAAGACAGCATACGTGTTCCATATCACAGAAATCAGGATAAGTATCCCTGCAGGTACGTTCATGAAAGATCCAAGCCTTAAAAAGGTTAAGACAAAATCCTTGTGTTTTTTGGGCTTGAACACATTGAACAAGGCAAATGATATTATTCCTAGGGCCGCTGAACTCATAATGGAAGCTAATGCCATTAAGTCCTGAGCAATAAAAATTTCCCTTGGGAAGGCTGGATGCTGATCATTGAGCTCTTCACAATGCCAAACCGAGTTGCCGTCATTATAAGGGTCTCTCCAGAAACAGACAGCCCAGATTCCAATCAAGACGTTTCCCTTGATGTTTTCTACATGCCACACTCTCCAGCTCACACTGGCCGTTGCTGCAATGCACATCATCCAGGCCAAAATATTCATCAAGAATACACATAACTGGATGCAAGAAACTAAGCTCAGCCATCTCACCAACAGAGAGCTTTCTTTCATACGCAGGGGGGGTTTGGTGAGGAGAGGTCCCAGGTAGACATTGGTAGGCATCCTGGAAACAAAAGAGAAGACAACATGCAGCGAGGGAAGGAATAACAAGCATGTCTAGTCGTTGAAGGACATCCTCCTGCATTCCTCCTTCCATGCACAGAAAGAATCTGATCTCTCCCACCCAGGACCGGTGCTGGCCATTTTGGCGCCCTAGGCGAGGGGGCGGGCCACGTGACATCATTACGTATGACGCACATTGCGGAGCAGTGCCCCGCCCCCTGCCCTGCCGGGTGCCCCTCGCCGTTGCGGCTTGCTTGCTCCACTGCTGGTTGGGGCGGCGGCGGAGGGCAGGCTGGCCAGCGCCCCCTCCATTTTGGCGCCCTCGCCACCGCGGTTTTCGCCCCAACCTGCTTGCTCCACCGCTGGTTGGGGCGGCACCGGGTGGCGGCGGGGGCGGGAGGCAGGTTGGCCTGCGCCCCCTCCATTTTGGCGCCCTAGGCAATTGCCTAGTTCGCCTAAATGGACGCGCCGGCCCTGCTCCCACCCCCTGGTTAGGTATTGACATCTGATCCAGAGAAGCCGACACACATACTTTCTGTCAGCACAATGCTACTGATTTAATATACTGTTGCATAGTTCCTGTGAAAATGGCCATAGCAACCTGTTGTGGATGGGAATCTGCTCATGATTTCGCTGTGTTGCTATCTGGTACTGCAGCGTGGGTGGAGCTGTGGTCTAAACCACTGAGCCTAGGGCTTGCCGATCAGAAGGTCGGTGGTTCAAATCCCCACAAGAGGGTGAGCTCCCATTGTTCGGTCCCTGCTCCTGCCCACCTAGCAGTTCGAAAGCACATCAAGTGTAAGTAGATAAATAGGTACCACACCGGCGGGAAAGTAAATGGTGTTTCCGTGCGCTGCTCTGGTTCGCCAGAAGCGGCTTAGTCATGCTGGCCACATGACCCGGAAGTTGTCTGCAGACAAACACTGGCTCCCTCGGCCTATAGAGCAAGATGAGCTCGCAACCCCAGAGTCATCCGCAAATGGACCTAACGGTCAGGGGTACCTTTACCTTTACGTTTTACTGCAGCTATCCCTTTCCACAGAGCATAAACACAACTGATAACATAGTGAGGCATGTTTAATCCATAAACTTACGTGAAATGCGTTCCTCAGCTAGAGTCTTGCGTGCCAGGAATAGAGCAGGTATTTGCAAGGGGCGCATGAGCCTCAAGAAGACTGAGCTGCTGGCCACTGGGCTGACGTTCGCCTGAGCAGCCGGCCACAGCAGCAACTGCTCTGCAGAATTCTTAGGTCAGTTACAGTCCAGTTAGAATCCTGACAACAACACAAATCATAACTCCAGGGTACTGGTCATTTGGAACATCAGGAAAGTGGAAAATGGGAGGGAACTTCTTTCCCAATGCAGAGTGTCTATTCCAGGACACCGTGCAGTTAAAACACGTTCTTCCCAAAGTCAGATTCAGAGCAGTTGCAGTAGTAAAAATGGTGATATGTGTATCTCAGTACAGATTTGTTTGATGGTCCTGAATGCATTTCATAAAAGATCCTATCATTCTTCTTCTCCATCCCATCTTGTTTGGACATTATAGTAAGGGAGAAGATCTTAGCTCTTTTCCTTTGCACTGGGACCACATGAAATTTGTGCCATGGGACCCCATCACTCACACCAATACAGGCAACACCATTTTCAGAACCAAGGTGTCCATGATTTAAAATCGCTTTTCTAAGACACTTGAGTCAAAATATTTGTGTTGATGCTCCGAATGTGAGCTGTTCAACTGCATGCAGTTTCCACTGAAGTGTGTGTGTGTGTGTGTGTGTGTGTGTGTGTGTGTTTAACATTCGGCCAAGCAATGGGCCTAAATCGAACTATTTCATCTGAAATAACTTTGGGAGTCAGCTTTGAAAAATGGAAAGTAGATATCAAATTCAGAGGAATTAAAACCTGTCATCTTTTTGACTATTTTAAACAACTTAGAACATACACAAATGCTAATGTTTGAGAGAAGGCAGCAAATGGAGCATTGGAGCCATCCATTCATCTCAGGATTTGTGACCATTGATAAGATGAAACACTTTCACATCCATATGGCAGTCTGCAGTTCTTTTAAAAAGGTAAAGGACCCCTGACAGTTAAGTCCAGTCGCAAACGACTCTGGGGTTGTGGCGCTCATCTCGCTTTACTGGCCAAGGGAGCCGACGTTTGTCCGCAGACAGTTTTTCCAGGTCATGTGGCCAGCATGACTAAGCCGCTTCTGGCAAAACCAAAGCAGCGCACCGCCCAAGCAGGTGGTCCAAGCGGGCTCCCGCCCCCCAAAAAAAATCCATTTGCAAGAGACCAGTCCTTATTGATTTGAATTTGTTGTGTCCTTTGGTTTTTGCTTTTTATCTGGATTATTGATCCACCGGGTTGAGGTTATTCCGTGTTTGTCGCCTTTTGCCCTTGTTCTGCACGCGTGTGGAAGCTGCGTCTCCCTTGTTTTATTTCTGCGCAGCCTCCTTTATCGGGCTCCCATCTGCAAGTTTCCTTACTGTACAAGCAAGGCCATGGCTGGGGCTCCTGGCTGCGGCTCTTTGGCACCACCTCCTCCTGCTAGGTCGCTCAGTGCCTAAGGTGTGTTCAGCCCTGGAGAGACAAATCCTAGGTTGACAAAATACCGGTAGCAATCAGATGCAAATTCGCCCAATTCTGCTCCTCGAGGAAGGAGAGAGAGAAAAGGGTTTTGCAATTTTATTTCCACGCACAAGAGTCTAGTCCTCATGATGAACCTTCTTTTGGGCTACGGGAATGCGTTTAAAACAAACGCGTGCACATGCACAGCCCAGGAGCTACAGGTCCCAGCAATCTTAAACTACAGTTCCCAGCTCCCTTGGCACACTGCGGTTCCCAGAGCCCCGAAGAAACTGCAGATCCTGGCGCCCTTAACAAACTGCAGTTCTCAGAATGCTTAAACTACAGTTCCCAGAGCACCGAAGAAACTGCTGTTCCCGACACCCTTTACAAATTGCAGCTCTCAGGACCCTTAAACAACAGTTCCCAGAGCCCTGACGGAACTGCAGTTCCTAACACCCTTGAATGAATTGAAAAAAGTCAGATTTTTGGTGAAATGTTGACCCCGCAGGTTAGGGATTTAAAAAAAAAAAAATTCTGCAGGTTAAGTTGCCAAGGCCTGAATTTTTATACTATGATAAAAACCCTTCTGGTTAAGGATTTTTTTAAAAAAAGAAATTCCGCAGGATAATTCGCCGAGGCCTGAATTTTTATACTATGATAAAAACCCTTCAGGGGAGAATTTGCAACAGTTTGGCACCATTTTTGATTGAATTGAAAGAAGTCAGATTTTTTGTGAATTGTGACCCCGCGGGTTAGGGATTATTCTGAAAAATGTTTTTCCGCAGGTCAAGTCGCTGAGGCCTGATTTTTTGTACTATGATAAGAACCCTTCTGTTTCCACCCCCCAAGACGTCCAGGGGAGAATTTGCAACAGTTTGGCACCATTTTTAGGTGAATTGAAAAAAGTCAGACTTTTGGTGAAATTGTGACCCCGCGGATTTTTAAAAAAAAAAAATTCTGCAGGATAATTCGCCGAGGCCTGATTTTTTGTACTATGATAAAAACCCTTCTGTTTCCACCGCCAAACCTTTCAAGGGAGAATTTGCAACAGTTTGGCACAATTTTTGAGTGAATTGAAAAAAGTCAGATTTTTGGTCAGATTGTGACCCCGCGGGTTAGCGATTTAAAAAAAAAAAAAAATCGCAGAAAGGATCACCGCATCATCCGCATATAAAAGTAGCGGACAGCGATAGTTCACAATGCGGGGGGGGCGTGGGTGTATGCATACGACTCGTTTGGGGGCTCTCTTATATCGCTGACGAACAGGTTGAAAAGGTAAGGTGCTAATATGCAACCTTGGCGTACTCCTTTATATATCGGGACCACATTTGTGAGGTCACCTGTGGGGGTGAGTCTTACTCTGGCAAATGACCCAACGTGCAGTTGGATCATGAGCCAAAGAAGCCTTTTATCAATACCCTACCTCGCCAATTTCTCCCATAGAATGGATCTGGGGATGCTGTCAAATGCTGCCTTCAGGTCTATGAAGGCAGCACATAGATAACCTCGACTGGGGAAGGAGTATTTCCTTGCAAGGTGATAAAGGGTTGTGGCATGATCGATGGTGGAGCGATTGGGTCTCCGCTTGTTCATGGCCAGTCAGGTTGGACTCTTCTGCCCATTGAGACAGTTTAGACAGCAAAAAGCGGGCATAAATTTTCCCTATAGTCGAGAGGAGACTGATGATACGATAGTTCCCTGGATTAGCAGGAGATTAGCAGGTTTCTCTACCTGTGAGAAACATTTCCTCAGGAACTGTTCCCATGTAGGGGCCAGGATAACAGTCAAGGGGTATTTCCTTACTCTTCTGTTAATTAATGACCAGAAGATTTGTAAGCTGAGATCAAGGCTTGATTGCCACTCCCGTTTTGCCATTTTCAGAGCCTGTTTATAGACTGATTTGGCATGGAAGTATAGAGGTGGTAAGATGGGGGCGCCTGAGTTTTTATATTCGTTATAAATAGAGCGCAGTTGGAGTCTAGCTTGTTTGCATACAGTTATACCAGGGAGCTCCCGAGTTATACTGGGCTCGCATAACTATTTGAGAAGGTAACGTAAAAAAGGCAGTAAGATTTGCCGTAAGGTGGATAAAGAGATTCAAAATCAAACTGGAATCACATGAATCGGACATAAGAGTCAATTGGATGTACTTTGATTTCTTTTTGGAAAAATTCTTTATACTTTAGGGCAAGAACCTCTGACCATTTGATCCCTCTTATTTTGGACGCGGCATTAATTTTCATAAGGGGCAGATGTCTATGATCAGCCGCTAGGGGGAGGTGGTCACTAGTTTGCACATTTTCGATCTTAAAGAAAGGAATTCTTAGCTAAATCCCTGGAAACCAATAGGTAGTCAAGGACGCTATTAGATTTTGTACCAAGATGGGTAGGGGACCCAGGTGGCGCTGTGGGTTAAACCACAGAGCCTAAGGCTTGCTGATCAGAAGGTCGGTGGTTCGAATCCATGCGACGGGGTGAGCTCCCGTTGCTCGGTCCCAGCTCCTGCCCACCTAGCAGTTCGAAAGCACGTCAAAGTGCAAGTAGATAAATAGGAACCGCTCTGGCGGGAAGGTAAACGGTGTTTCCGTGTGCTGCTCTGGTTCGCCAGAGGCGGCTTTGTCATGCTGGCCACATGACCTGGAAGCTGTACGCCGGCTCTCGGCCAATAAAGCGAGATGAGCGCCGCAACCCCAGAGTCGGACACGACTGGACCTAATGGTCAGGGGTCCCTTTACCTTTTACCAAGATGGGTAAACTCCCCCGGTATATCAGGGGGGCATCTACCATCCAGAAAAACTAAATTCAGGCGAATGGCCATTTGATAGATTACTCCTGCCTCATTTACTCTGGTATCCTTAGAAATTCTTGTTGCAACGTGCTCCCATTCATAGTTGTCAAAACAGGGGGTAACCCACCATTTGGATTTAGTCAATGAATCCCAGTTGGCAGCGGTATGAGCATTAAAGTCCCCACCAATTATGGAAGGGATATTTGGGCACTTAATGTAACATGAAAGTAGATGGTCTTAATGTAATGTACTTAATGTAACATGAAAGTAGATGATCTAGAGCGAAGTTCAGGGCACCGCCCTCCTGGGGGGAGGTAAACATTGGATATTAATAGTGAAATCTTTCCCCCCGATATCAGCCCAGATAGAGCATAAGGAGGGTGAGCCTGCACTAAGGTAAGTTTAGTATGTAGCTTAAGTGAAACACCAATTACGAGACCACCTTTGGGGCGACCACCTTTCAAGGAGGGGCTAGCACAGAGTGTTTGGAGGTCAAATCCATTTATAGCAATTTCCTCCTCCTCCCAGGTTTCTTGCAATAGAATGATGTGAAACAGGTTAATGTATGTCAGAAATTCAGGGTCAAATTCCCCCCCACGCCAACCAGCAATGTTCCAACAAAGAACCGATAACGGACAATTTCTGTGCTCTCCGATTAACTGTCATTTAGGGGGTAAGATAATAATAATAATAATAATAATAATAATAATAATAATAATAATAATAATAATTTATTATTTGTACCCCGCCCATCTGACCGGGTCCCCCCAGCCACTCTGGGCGGCCTCCAACAAACACTAAAATACATTAAAATATTACAGATTAAAAACTTCCCTAAACAGGGCGATAGTGTCCTTAGAGGGCTGAGAAGACCCCGCAAAGAAATTGGTTATTTTACTTTGTTGGGATGGCTCTTTTAGAGGCCGCACAGGCTTAGAGTTCTGAGAGGGATAATCAGGCTGCCGCGACCGGACATTCACTCTGTTGGATGGAGTTTCTGATACAGTCAGATCACACGCCTCCATGATGATAAAAGACGTTGTGTGGAAGGCCTCCAGGCGGCTAGTAGAAGACGATGGCGTCAGCTGCCGATCTCTATGGGTTTGCATGTCGGTTCTCGCAGGGACAGCAGAGGCTAGCCTCCTCATAGGACTACCAGATGAGAATGAGGTGATCTGGTTTATATGTCCTGCAGGATCTTCAATCAGCTCAGTGCTGGCTCTCAGCAATGGAACATCTTCCTCCTGTATTTGTCTCGGTATCAGAGGGGACTGTAGATCTGGGTAAACTGCTGGGGCTAAGCATAGAGAATTCACTAATACATCCGCTCTTTGTAGGTCGATTGTGTAGGACAGTGATGGCTAACCTTGACACTCCAGATGTTTTGGAACTACAACTCCCATCATCCCTAGCTAACAGGATCAGTGGTCAGGGATGATGGGAGTTGTAGTCCCAAAACATCTGGAGTGTCAAGGTTAGCCATCACTGGTGTAGGAGGACTCCAGTTCCAGCATAGAGGAGTAGGATGGCAATGATTTATTAAGATAGGTGGGGTTTTGCGCTTCGTTCTTCAGCTCTTGTCAAGGGGGATGCATGTAGATCTATTAATAGTGGGGTTAAATGTCCGACTTGAGACGTGGGGTGAAGAACTGTTTCCTGGAGGCAAGCCCTGCCACCCAGCAAGGGAACTGCATTTTTTGTCAAGGGGCTTTGAGAAATTAGCTCTTCCTTATCCGTAGGGCATGGCTCCGCTAAATTAGGATGGTCGATATTCGTGAACTTTCTAGTATGGAAGATGTGCAGGAGCTGTTGTTTGAGTGAGTCCAGCCGGAAGATTATTTCCTGTTGTTCGGTCGTTGGTAGCTCACCGAAAGAAGCGATAAGTCCTCTTTCCTCCGGGGGTGTCAGGTGGTTGTCATCACAGCTATGATTCTTTGCTACTACGGTGCAAAAGTTGTGGGTCTGGGATTGTTGCAGGACATACGCATCTAAGATAGGTGGTCCGGGATCCTGAGTTGCATCAGGAGTAGTAAGTGGAAAAGCCTTATTGGGTGATCCATCAATTAGGAGTGGTTTCATCTTAGAGTCAGTGAAAACTCTTGTTGGTATAATGCTGCAACTGGCCAATAATGCTTTCTGCCTGACGGAGATAAAGGGAATCCTTGAGGAATGAAAAGCGAGCATCACTTTCTGAGGCCCATGCTGATAATTCAACGGTAGCACTGCATTGAGATCGACTTGTGATACCTCAATGTTTAGGAGTTCACTTAAATAATCTTTAGCCCCACGTAAGGTAACCCACCGTGGAGACCCATCCCGGATAGTAAGACATACCGTATTTTTTGCTCCATAAGATGCACTTTTTTCCTCCTAAAAAGTAAGGGGAAATGTCTGTGCGTCTTATGGAGCGAATGTGTGGTCCCTGGAGCTGAACTGCCCAGGGGCAAAAGCAGATCTTGCTTTTTAAAAAAAAAAAAGAGAGAGAGAGGGGGGGTGTTGAAAGGAAGCCCGCTGAACAGCTGCTCAGCAAACGATCGGGGAGAGAGATAAGGGAGAGAGATTCCTTGCAGAGGGAGGCTGTTTCCCCAGCGACATGTGACTGGCTGATTAGATTATCTGTCTGGAAACTGTAGAAATGGCTCCCTTTACTGAAGTTGCAGAACTGTGAGTTAAACCCCATAAAACAGGATTTTTCCCCTTTGCAAAAGAAGCTGCAGAAATTTGGCTGATCCACAAAAAATGGGGCTTTTCTCCTTTACAAAAGAAGCTGCAGAAATTTGAGCTGATTCTTAAAAAAATGGGGCTTTCCCCCTCTAAAAACTAGGTGCGTCCTGTGGTCAGGTGCGCCTTATAGAGCGAAAAATACGGTAGTTTCCTTGGCTGCAGAATCAGAGATTGGTGGGTCAGTAGGGGATTAGGTTTGTACTTGCAGTTATCCATTCTTTTGTTAATCGAGGAGGGGTATCGCTGTCTGCCAGGATCACCTGTTACCACGGTTTGGGCTGCCTTCAGCGGTGGGATATCAAATTTTTGTTGAAGTTTACAAAGTTGTGAGGATATCCCATCTAGCCTCTCAAAATGCAATGGAAGGTTCTGATTATTAGGTGGAGCTGTTCCCAACTAGTACAATCCCCCAGTTCAATTTCTGGACCTGTCTTCTGGGGGGGGTCCATTCCTTTTAGCCTTTCCGTTTGTATTTATAATCTGTGGAGTATTCAAATCCTCCACTTGAATATCCTCCTCATTTTCACAGATATCTTTAAGGGGAGAGAACCTGATTTTTGTTGGAACTGTGAAAGTCAATTTGCTAAAAGGGTCCTCCAATTTTGATTATTTGGGAGCCGGTGATAAGGCTGCTTCCTCTGGGTCTCTGCTGCGCTTACTAGCAGGCATGATATTGGAATGGGAGAAGAACCAGAAGGAAGAGAAAAAAGATAAAAAGCTCAGCTTATTGGTACCAAGAACAAAGCAAAACAGGGAGTTGGCGGATAACGGCTATCGGCTGGCGGCCTGCCCAGGATTCTTTGCAGAAAACCAAAAATAAGCAACACAACGGCCAACGATGGTTTGAAAGTGATATTTTTTTTTCTCTCTTATGAAATAACAAAAAGGCAACGGACAGTGTTCCGGTAATGCCACTGTTTCGTTAGTGTCTTCTTCAGCACATAATAACTGTAAGAAATAAAGAGAAAAACAACTAAACACCTGTATGGATATGCACCTCAGTAATCCATGAAAACAATACAATACAGTGATAAAATATGTAACTACTGCTCCGTGAAAATTTCTATCATATGGTTAGGTATGTTATTATTATATTGGTACATTATGTTATGTATATTTATATCACTGCATTGTATTGTTTTCATGGATTACTGAGGTGCATATCCATACAGGTGTTTAGTTGTTTTTCTGTTTATTTCTTACAGTTATTATGTGCTGAAGAAGATACTAACGAAACAGTGGCATTACCGGAACACTGTCCGTTGCCTTTTTGTTATTTCATAAGAGAGAAAAAATATATAAATATCACTTTCAAACCACCATTGGCCGTTGTGTTGCTTATTTTTGGTTTTCTGCTTAAAGAGTGCAACACGCAGGTTTTTTTGTCGTGCTCAGGATTCTTTACAGACATCACTCGGGGTGTATCACGGAAGTTTGTAAAGGATACCGATAAAATTTCACTGGAATGGTGAGAATAAAGTATAAAATTAGAAAATTAAAACCGTTTACTTCCCTGGAAGCACTAGGCGCTAATTCTAGCTCTGTTATCTGCAGAGCTCCGAAGCCTGCTTGTTACACCGTCGCCATCTTGGCCCCTCCTCTTTTGTACTGTGATAAAAACCCTTCTGTTTCCACCACCAAACCATTCAGGGGAGAATTTGTGACAGTTTGGCATCATTTTTGAGTGAATTGAAAAAAGTCAGATTTTTTGTGAATTGTGACTCTGCGGGTTAGGGATTTTTTCTGAAAAACGTTTTTCTGCAGGTTAAGTCGCCGAGGCCTGAATTTTTGTACTATGATAAAAAGCCTTCTGTTTCCACCACCAAACCTTTTAGGGGAGAATTTGCAACAGTTTAGCACCATTTTTGAGTGAATTGAAAAAAGTCAGACTTTTGGTGAAATTGTGACCGCGCGGCTTAGGGATTTTTTCACAAAATAAAATTTCCACAGTTTAAGTCGCCGAAGCCTGAATTTTTGTACTATGATAAAAACCCTTCTGTTTCCACCGCCAAACCTTTCAGGGGATAATTTGCAACAGTTTGGCACCATTTTTGAGAATTTAAAAAAGTCAGATTTTTGGTGAAATTGTGAGACCAGGGAGTGAAATTGCATGGACCCAGGGAGCAGATTGCTACAATCTTGAACTGAGATTAATTTTTCCACATCTCTTCCCTTCAAAGTCTTTCTTTGTTTGCTTGTGGTCCACATCATTCAGGAGTCCAAGATCGCTTTTAAAAACAAATTTATTAGCTACCGGTAATAGATTGGGAAATTTAGCTAAATACAGTAGTACCTCGGGGTTAAGAACTTAATTCATTCTGGAGGTCCGTTCTTAACCTGAAACTGTTCTTAACCTGAGGTACCACTTTAGCTAATGTGTGATTTCTGTTCTCATCCTGAAGCAAAGTACTATTTCTGGGTTAGTGGAGTCTGTAACCTGAAGCGTCTGTAACCCAAGGTACCACTGTATCATAGTAAACCACAACAAAATCCCTAAATTCCTGTACCTATAATCACATTAAATAATACTAAAGCATACAATGAAGATTAATGGACAAATGTATTGGAGTTAATTTCAAAACATGGAACATAATCTGTTAGGAATTATAAAACAATTGTATGCAGAAAATGATAAAAATAGGAATGTCTATTGATTATATCCTATAACATTAAAAGATGATATCCTATAACATTAAAAGGAATAAAACCCCCAAATTTGTCTATTTATTCTAGGTACTACCAATAAACACTCCTCCAGAGAAATGAAAGAGCTGACAAAAAATGTAAATCTATGAGTACACACAGGAAAGAAATCCAGAAGAGGAACAAGTTAATGGGAACAAGGACACAAATGCTAGAGAACACATAAAAAAGGCCTCCATGTGATTCCCTTCAACAGTAAAGAGTAAACTATCAGATCCAGATCCACGCAGATCACTACACCCACACAGCCCGCCGACCGACCGCTTGGTCTTCACAATTCGGGCTGAAAGATAATTAGAGATGTAACTAAGAGAAGCATTAGGCTTCTGGAAGGGGAAATGCTGGTGTGCGAAGGGTGTGTGTGTGTATATAGAGCGATCTGCGTGGATCTGGATCTGATAGTTCACTGTTCCCTGTTGCAGGGAGTCACATGTATAATGGTATGTTTGGGGACTTCAGGTGAGCTTTGGGGTGCATGGCTTTCGTCCATCTCCACTGCGTAGGATTCCTCTCGAATGAAAAGATCTTCCGAATGGCTTTCATCCATCTCAACTGCGGAGGATTTCTCTTGAATTACCAGATCCAGCAGAGAACCACACTTTGAACAAATAGTTAGACTCTCGCTTTTTACCGCACTTCCTGTGGTAATTACCACTACAGTTTCTATTAGATATGTATTTGTTGAGGTGGTCCTGATGCAACATCCCTCCATCATAACATATGCTGCACTCAGCAGCTGGAAACCCGCAGCGATATAGCCTACATAAATAGAAGGTCCAATATACTGATAGCTGGGAGTTTCAGGCAATCCAAAATTGTCTGGGAAGTTGATTTCATTATTTTGCAAGACAGCATACGTGTTCCATATCACAGAAATCAGGATAAGTATCCCTGCAGGTATGTTCAGGAAAGCTCCAAGCCTAAAAAAGGTTAGGAGAAAATCCTTATGTTTTCTGGGCTTGAACACATTGTACAAAGCAAATGATATTAATACTATGGACGCTGAACTCATAATGGAAGCTAATGTCATTAAGTCCTGAGCAATAAAAATTTCCCTTGGGAGGGTTGGATTCTGCTCATTGAGCTCTTCACAATGCCAAACAGAGTTGCCGTCATTATAAGGGTCTCTCCAGAAACAGACAGCCCAGATTCCAATCCAGACATTTCCGGAACCGATTCCCTTGATGTTTTCTACATGCCACACTCTCCAGCTGACACTGGCCGTTGTTGCAATGCACATGATCCAGGCCAAAATATCCACCAAGAATGCACATAACTGGATGCAAGAAACTAAGCTCAGCCATCTCACCAACAGAGAGTCTTCTTTCATACGCAGGGGGGGTTTGGTGAGGAGAGGTCCCAGGTAGACATTGGTAGGCATCCTGGAAACAAAAGAGAAGACAACATGCAGTGAGGGAGGGAATAACAAGCATGTCTAGTCGTTGAAGGACATCCTCCTGCATTCCTCCTTCCATGCACAGAAAGAACCTGCTCTCTCCCACCCCCTGGTTAGGTATAGACATCTGATCCAGAGAAGCCGACACACATACTTTCTGTCAGCACACTGCTACTGATTTAATATACTGTTGCGTTGTTCCTGTGAAAATGGCCATAGCAACCTGTTGTGGATGGGAATGATTTTGCTGTTTCGCTATCTGCTACTACAGCGTGGGTGGAGCTGTGGTCTAAACCACTGAGCCTAGGACTTGCCAATCAGAAGATTGGTGGTTTGAATCCCCGCGAGAGGGTGAGCTCCCGTTGTTTGGTCCCAGCTCCTGCCCACCTAGCAGTTCGAAAGCATGTCAAGTGCAAGTAGATAAATAGGTACCGCACTGGCGGGAAGGTAAACGGTGTTTTCGTGTGCTGCTCTGGTTCGCCAGAAGCGGCTTAGTCATGCTGGCCACATGACCCGGAAGCTGTCTGCAGACAAACACCGGCTCCCTTGGCCTATAGAGCAAGATGAGCTCGCAACCCCAGAGTCATCCGCAAATGGACCTAACGGTCAGGGGTACCTTTACGTTTCACTGCAGCTATCCTTTTCCACAGAGCATAAACACAACTGATAACATAGTGAGGCATGTTTAATCCATAAACTTACGTGAAATGCATTCCTCAGCTAGAGTCTTGCGTGCCAGGAATAGAGCAGGTATTTGCAAGGGGCGCATGAGCCTCAAGAAGACTGAGCTGCTGGCCACTGGGCTGACGTTCGCCTGAGCAGCCAGCCACAGCAGCAACTGCTCTGCAGAATTCTTAGGTCAGTTACAGTCCAGTTAGAATCCTGACAACAACACAAATCATAACTCCAGGGTACTGGTCATTTGGAACATCAGGAAAGTGGAAAATGGGAGGGAACTTCTTTCCCAATGCAGAGTGTCTATTCCAGGACACCGTGCAGTTAAAACACGTTCTTCCCAAAGTCAGATTCAGAGCAGTTCCAGTAGTAAAAATGGTGATATGTGTATCTCAGTACAGATTTGTTTGATGGTCCTGAATGCATTTCATAAAAGATCCTATCATTCTTCTTCTCCATCCCATCTTGTTTGGACATTATAGTAAGGGAGAAGATCTTAGCTCTTTTCCTTTGCACTGGGACCACATGAAATTTGTGCCATGGGACCCCATCACTCACACCAATACAGGCAACACCATTTTCAGAACCAAGGTGTCCATGATTTAAAATCGCTTTTCTAAGACACTTCAGTCAAAATATTTGTGTTGTTTTCTTTCTGTTCCTTTCTGTGTTGATGCTCCGAGTGTGAGCTGCTCAGCTGCATGCAGTTTCCACTGAAGTGTGTGTGTGTGTGTGTGTGAGTGAGTGAGTGTGATTAACATTCGGCCAAGCAATGGGCCTAAATCGAACTATTTCGCCTGAAATAACTTTGGGAGTCAGCTTTGAAAAATGGAAAGTAGATATCAAATTCAGAGGAATTAAAAGCTGTCATTTTTTTGACTATTTTAAACATATTAGAACATACACAAATGCTAATGTTTGAGAGAAGGCAGCAAATGGAGCATTGGAGCCATCCATTCATCTCAGGATTTGTGACCATTGATAAGATGAAGCACTTTCACATCCACATGGCAGTCTGCAGTTCTTTTAAAAAGGTAAAGGACCCCTGACAGTTAAGTCCAGTCGCAAACGACTCTGGGGTTGCGGCGCTCATCTTGCTTTACTGGCCAAGGGAGCCAACGTTTGTCCGCAGACAGTTTTTCCAGGTCATGTGGCCAGCATGACTAAGCCGCTTCTGGTGAAACCAGAGCAGCGCACAGAATCACCATTTACCGTCCTGCTGGAGTGGTACCTATTTATCTACTTCCACTTTGACGTTGTTTTGAACTGCTAGGTTGGCAGGAGCTGGGACTGAGCAATGGCAGCTCACCCCATCAATAGGAATAATTTAGGAATAATCAAATACGCAAGTCCAGTTCTGTATCTGCATGACATCATCCACACCCAAATGCTCTCCCATTCTGTTTCCCCCACATAATCAGGATACATCATCTCCATTGAAAACTCGGCTCAATGACACCCATCCAATAGAAAAGTGCTGACCGTCTTCATGCAGATACAGTTCCGTGCAGGGGTTTTGCTGACAAGTTCTTCCAGAGTGTGGGGATGTTTTCAGGGGCCGTTTGCTTTTCCCTGCCTCCCGTTTCTTCCTCCCCTGAGGAGATCTTGGCCATTCTCTTGACAGGGACCTCTGTTCTCAAGCCGGATTTCTGTTTTCCTTCATTCCGCCTTCTCCTGGTCTGTTTCACTGAGCAAATAATAGAGAGGAGGTTTCATGCAAGTCAAGGTGTGCAATGGATTTTCAGGGCATTTGGAAGGAAGAAAAGGTTCAGGAAAAAGCGATGCAGCAGCCACCAAAGTGTAAAAACACAGTTGGACATATCGCTCATGAGATTCCCCCCCCCCCTTCTGGATATAAATGCAGAACATCCTGTGCTCCTTCCCCCCCCCCAATTTTTTTTATTGATTTTAACAATTTTAAGCACCTTACAATACCGTGAAATTTTCATCCTTCCCCCCCTCACTGGGGGAAGCAAATTTCCATTCCCCTCTCTCGCTGGGAAAGACAATAAACATTAGACATTTAACGTAATTACCATATTAAATATCATTGCTTAGGTGTGGCCCAATTCTGTGGGCCAGGCATTCTTCCTTTCCTCAATTTCATATTTCGGTTGACTTCCTCAAGTCCCCCCCCCTCTGTTGAATTCATTATCTATCCTCTTTATCAGTTTTCCAAATTCATAAACTTATCTATTTTTACCATTTCCTTATCCTTTTTCACAATAACATAAAATACCAAAATCATTTTACTTAAACTAGCTCCTTTTTTTTCTATACCTCGGCACCTCATTACTTCTGATACTTTCCTCAAGCCTTATCAAATTCCCTTACTCCAACCTAATTTAAAACTCCTAAATTTCTTCTTTTTACACCCTTACCTCCCACCGGCCTTAAATTTTTTAGCTATTTTCCCCACTTCTATCCTCCTAATTTTTAACATATAATCATTAACGCCAGTATCCAGATCCAAACATCTTAGCCACGTAGAAAGGAAAAAACAAATCCAAGTATATCCTCTTTATCCCACCCCAGCCCTCGCAAATTTCCAAACCCAAAAGTCAGTCAATGCCGTATGACACTCTCTTCTCTTCTTATGCAATGTGGCGTTCTTCATAACGTCATCTTTCCGAGATTCAATCCATGGTGTATGCAATTCTCTTCTCTTCTTTGGAAATGTACTGTCCTTCATATCCAACATCCTGTGCTCCTATTAATATACAAAGCGGGGTGTTTCATATGATAAAAACAGAGGGAGCTGCCTCATACGGAACCAGAGCAATTTGGAGAAAGGGCTCCAGGTGCCAGTCCACCAATTGGCTACCAATGAGGACATAGCAAAACACAAAATGGCTGCCATGGTGGATGGCAAAAAATGGCTGCCTGCCATATGGTATGGTATGACATAAAATTGCCTGGCTGTGAGTGTGAAGGCCGCCCCCTGCAAGGCCCTTTCCACCTGGCCTAGGGGGCGAGGCCCACACTCACCAGCCCTACTGAAGAGGCTCCTCATGAGGCCGGAGGAACATCGCCCGGCTGTGGGGCGTGAAGGCCGCCCCCCGCAAGGCCCTTTCCACCTGGCCTAGGGGGCAAAACCCACAATCACCAGCCCTAGAAAGAGGCTCCTCATGAGGAACATCGCCCGGTTGTGGGGCATGAAGGCCGCCCCCGTCAAGGCCCTTTCCACCTGGCCTAGGGGGCAGGGCCCAGATTCACCAGCCCCACTGAAGAGGCTCCTCATGAGGCCGGAGGAACATCGCCCGGCTGTGAGGCGTGAAGGCCGCTCCCTGCATGTACGTCAATTCACAAGCAAAGGTCGTGAGCGCCTTCAAGGTGTTTTGTTTTTATGTAACAGTTCAGATCTTGCAACACATATTCTGATTGCTAATGCTTTTGCTTGGGAAACTTCAGTCATAACAGTGAAGACAAGCTCCAGAAGTCATTGGTGTAAGCCAAACGCAGGAGGGAGAAAGCGATTAAGTTGTCAATTCTGATTGGCAGGTAGGGTTGCCAGGTCTGCTTCCAAAAAATAGCGGACAAGCGGGGGGGGGGGGGGCTGTCACTCTCATCACTCGACGCCATTTTAGGTCAGTCGACACAAGCTACAATACATTTAAAAAATGTTAACAACTGTACATAATTTATAATCTTAATTTTATAATCTTAATCTTAGGGTCATGGGTTCGAGCCCCCATGGGTTCGATTCCTGCATTGCAGGGGGGTTGGACTAGATGATCCTCGTGGTCCCTTCCAACAACTCTACAATTCTATGTTTCTATGCTTGCTTCTTAGGGATCCTTGGGGCAAAGCTACCCAAGTTCCCAACAGGGGTTCCTTCTTACTGTTCCTGTATTAGGGAGGCGATCCTTGGGGCAAGGATCTCGCTCCCTCAGGTCATCGGGCAAATCTCCAAGCCCGCCTCTTTTCCCCGCGCCTCTACCGGTAGCTGGTTTGCTGCTGCTCCTGCGCGTCAGGAACAGGAAGAAGCGTCTTTTTCTTTCGTGCCTCTCCCTTTTGTTCTCCTCGCGAGTCAGGAACAGGCGGGGCAGAACTCCGGCAAGAGGCGCCTCCCCCCCCATTTTTTAAATGTCTTGTGAAACAATTGAGTATGATTAATATTTTTTTCCGAGAATCGAGTTCAATGGATATTCGATCTTTGTCTCATTCTTTGTTGTTGTTCAGTCGTTCAGTCGTGTCCGACTCTTCGTGACCCCATGGACCAGAGCACGCCAGGCACGCCTATCCTTCACTGCCTCTCGCAGTTTGGCCAAACTCATGTTAGTAGCTTCAAGAACACTGTCCAACCATCTCATCCTCTGCCGTCCCCTTCTCCTTGTGCCCTCAATCTTTCCCAACATCAGGGTCTTTTCTAGGGAGTCTTCTCTTCTCATGAGGTGGCCAAAGTACTGGAGCCTCAACTTCAGGATCTGTCCTTCTAGTGAGCACTCAGGGCTGATTTCTTTAAGAATGGATAGGTTTGATCTTCTTGCAGTCCATGGGACTCTCAAGAGTCTCCTCCAGCACCATTAATTCAAAAGCATCAATTCTTCGGCGATCAGCCTTCTTTATGGTCCAGCTCTCACTTCCGTACATTACTCCTGGGAAAACCATAGCTTTAACTATACGGACCTTTGTTGGCAAGGTGATGTCTTTGCTTTTTAAGATGCTGTCTAGGTTTGTCATTGCTTTTCTCCCAAGAAGCAGGCGTCTTCTAATTTCGTGAGTGCTGTCACCATCTGAAGTGATCATGGAACCCAAGAAAGTGAAATCTCTCACTGCCTCCATTTCTTCCCCTTCTATTTGCCAGGAGGTGATGGGACCAGTGGCCATGATCTTAGTTTTTTTGATGTTGAGCTTCAGACCATATTTTGCGCTCTCCTCTTTCACCCTCATTAAAAGGTTCTTTAATTCCTCCTCACTTTCTGCCATCAAGGTTGTATCATCAGCATATCTGAGGTTGTTGATATTTCTTCCGGCAATCGTAATTCCGGTTTGGGCTTCATCCAGTCCAGCCTTTCGCATGATGAATTCTGCATATAAGTTAAATAAGCAGGGAGACAATATACAGCCTTGTTGTACTCCGTACATTACTACTGGGAAAACTCATTCTTACTTATTAAAAAAAAAGACAAAACGCGATTCTCCTAACCTTATTCTCTTAGACTGTACAGCTTTAGATTATGTACCATTTCATCATAAAGCTTTTGAATAAAAAAAATGTCCACTATTTTGTGAAAAAAAATAGTGAACATAATGTGAAAAAGCGGACTGTCCGCTCAAATAGTGGACACCTGGCAACCCTATAATGGCAGGCCAATTATGAGAGGAAGGACTGTGGTCAGTGTTTTGCAGGAGCGATTCAGTTGCATGCTACAATGCCAGTTTGTCCAATTAAAGCAGAATTAAAGCACACTGGTGCAACAAATCCACTTTTTTAAAGGACTTATTTGCAGTTAGGGGAGTGACAGGGCAATGCACTAAAAAGTGTAGGATAAATTACCTATGGTAGAACCCAGAAGCAAATCAGGATGAATGCTGAATAGAGTTGGCATTGTCTAACCTCCACAGAAATTTTGTGCAAGCAAATCAGGATGAATGCTTAATTTTATTCTATTTTTTTTAAAGGATCTGCAGGAGCCCCTTAACTGACTAGTGAATCCTACCTTCATATACAATGGTCATTGCGCTTTCACCCAATTCCCAGTAGATGGCACCATCTACTGGAAGATAGCATTAGAAAGCTCTGCCTTGAAAATGTCTTCTTTCAAATTAGCCAGGTAAACTGCTAATGCACTAACTGCATCAGTTAGCCCCAGTGTCAGTGGTCCAGTTGGACATGTGCCAAGGCCCAGGTGCCAGCAGAGAGCCCAGTGCTTACCCATTTCCCTTTTCCTGATGTCAGGAGTGCATGGTGGCAGCAGAGACAGCAGAGCCCTCCTTTTTGGGCCCCTTTAGCCCCATCACTGCTGCTAACAGCAGGTGAAATAATTGTACTTCAATCCTCATATTCAAAGATATAAAGGTGGAGAAACAGAACAAGCATGCTTTGATGAAATGTCACAAAACAAGTGGGGCTTGGACTTCCGGTTGGCGTGCCGGAGATGGCGGTCGGGGGGACATGTAGCTCTTGACATTCCCCCGCCAGACCGGGCAAAGGGGTGCTCGCGCCAGCGCCGCGACCCCCAAAACCCCCGGGAAGGGCGTCCCGGGGTCTGGAGGACCCGCAAGAGCTCGGACGCCGATCCCGGTCCCAGGGAGCTCTTAGCGGAGCTCCCGGACGATCGGGCGGCGGAGCTCCAGGGTCCGTTTACAGCCCCGTCTGGCGAAGCTGCAAGATCGCCGCAGCCGAGCGCGCCGATTCCTCCCAATTCTTCAATTAGGAACTGTAAGTAACCTGCAAGAAAAAGCTTTAATTTTGAATCAATTCGGACTGGCTTGAGGGCGAAAATACGGAGGTCCGTCCCTTGCCATTGTGTAACAACGACAGGGCATTGTTGCACAGCTTGAGAAGCTTGAGAAGTTATGCTTGGAATTTGACACTTTGTTTCGGAGATTTAACCCCTGCGCCTCCCCCGGTCCTAGGGGCAGATGAAGTCAATTTAATTTGTGTGAGCAAGAGGATTATTTTGGAATTTTGGAACTTTTATAAAGTTTGAAAAAGTTTGGAAAAGTTAGAAAAAAATCGTTTGCTAAAAATGGCGGTGAAACAGGATGTGGATTTGTCAACATTGTTGGAGAAACTGAAAGAACTCAGAAAGGATTACAATGCTGGAGTGAAAGAACTGAGAGCTGAACTGGCTGCTGCTGGGAACAGCTTTGTGACAGAGATAAAGCAAAGCATAAACAATGGTCTGATTGGCCAGGATTTGCAATCAAACCCTGTGAACAGTGTACTTGTTGAGCATAAACAGAAAAAGTCTACTCAGAAGAGAATCAGCTGCAAAAGAATTATCCACCATAAGTCAAGAGCTGTCGTCATCATTAGGAAAAAGAGAAACATTAAGAGAATAGTCAACAAACTACAGCTCAACGTCAACGTCAAGCAGCAGAGAGGAAGTCGAGACAATCTGGACCAAGCATGGAATGAAAGATCGAAGACATCAATGGTTATCGTTTTGGATGCTACTCTGCAGCAAAGACAATGGGTTCCAAAGTTGGATCCTGCAGGAATAGGATGAACATTTATATGAAGTAACTGTTTCGTGGCCTACTGGTTTTTGAACTTGGATATGGCAGGAAATGATTACAGTATGATTTTTGGAAAATAATGATATAAGATTGATAGATATTATAAATGATAAGCAATTTTGATAATGAAATAGTCTGCACCGGGGACTGGGGGGGGAATAGGGATCTGATTAAAGTAAAAGATAAGAATGTTAAAGATGTGAGTGGTTGGTAAACGATTTGAAATTAAGAAATTATGGAAATGTTAATGATGTGGAATTAGAAACCTGGAAAGAATGTATATTATGATAAATGAAAACAATGAGGGGGGGCGCGAGGAAGTCATCAGAGATTGTATAAATTGCATGTGATCTGGCCTGAATCAGGGCTGGACAAAAATTTGGAAAACCTAATAAAAATTATTTAAAAAAAAAAAAACAAAACAAGTGGGGCTTGCTAATACAATTAGCAGTTATCAGTGTGAAAAGGGCTAATGAACTTTGTCCTTCCCATTTCACAGGCAAAAGAACTGAGGAATTGATCTAGCCTGTTGTGCATTCCTGCATGCACAGCAGGAATTGAGATTCAGATTTCCTCAGTCTTTTCTACAAAGAAATAATATCTCACATAGTAACTATAAAAGTAACGTGACTTTCAATGGAACCAAGCTACCTGATCCTCGTGCATGCCCCAATACATATCATTATTTTACTAGTAGATATGATGCCCGTTAAAATAACGGGCGCTAGAAGGTTAGTCTGCCCTGCACCGCCATAGCCTCGGCCCCGGCCGCCTTTGCCCTTGGAGCAGCCACCGCCGCTGCAGCAGCCGCGCCGGCCACCCCCGCCCGCCCAACCGCCCCTTCCCGCGCGTCGCCTCACGGCCGCCGCTCCTCTGTCCCCTCAGCCGTGTTCGCAGCCGCTCAGCTCATCCTCCCCAGCTCCGTGCGAGGCAGCGGCACTGACCCAACTGACGACGTGCGTGCGCCGCCGCTGCCTCTCGGACACGCCCCCCTCTCCGCCCGCTCCAATCCCTGTGTCCGTGAGGCACATGCGCAGTAGCGCAATTCCACTGACACACGGACTGGATGCAGAGACACAGGGACTTTATTATATAGGATGATTATTTGCAACATTTGTATCCCATCCTTCCAAGTGAGCCCAGGGTGCCACTGATTTGTTACAAGTGGGCCTCCCTGATTAATGTAAGAGGCAACTCTATCTTTCTGTGTACATCCCCCTACATTCAAGCAAATGGGGGAGCCATCTTGTGTTACTCCCCCAGTAACTGAAGATTGGACTTTAAGGTCTCCACAATCTGCATTTTCATCTCCGTGCTACTTCCAGACGCTATTGCCATAAACGAATGTTTTCCAAACTTCTGATAGCTGCAGCTTAAATGATTTTCGGTATGATTCTATATGCACCTCCCCAGAAGTTGAGTTGCACTGGGGACCTACTCCCAGGGAAGTGTGCACAGGATTTCACAGCACACAGGCTGGGAATGACTCATGTTTCAGCCTGACAAGGAGCCACTGAGGTCAGTGAGTTCGTCTGTTAATTATGTGAGCTACTGAGATCAGCAGTGGGAATGAAGCTCCAAGTCAAAGCGTGTTATTTACTTAGTGCCTGCCAGTAGTAGGATCCTCTTCTCAACACTGGCAAGTGTGCAGGTTACGATGTGCCTGCCTTGTCTTGTCTGGATAATTTATGCTTCCTAATTTCAACCTCCTCCCTCCAGGAATCTAGGGCTATTGATGGGTAAACAACCCAACCACTGCTTGAAATCCAAAACTAAAGATAGAAAATTACAGAGACAGCTGCCAGGGAAAACACTGGCACTACAAACAGAGAAGGCAAGTCGCCAGATCTCATGTTTTTGGTTGGGAAAGGGAAATGGGGAATATATACAAATACTGTGCCAGCTCCAGGTTGCTGTGGCTCATTTTATGCTTATTACCATCAGTAGCAGCCGCAGCCAAAATAAACCCCCACCTACCCCCACCGGCGTCGGGTGCACTCTGCACGCGCTTAGGTGCCCTCTCGCGGCCTGTGGCAGAAAAAGCCGAGGAAGGAGGCCTCTGACGCCGTCTGAGGGGAAAGCACTATGGAAACGCACAGATAAAAAACACACATTGGGAGATCACTGAGGGACGATCACGGTGGCCATTTCCCGGCGTGCCTTGCCTGTGGCCTTTTCAAGGGGAAAAGTGCTAATAACCCTCTACAGAGAGGATTTGATTCCATTTCCCAGAGTGCCTTGAGCGTGCGGTTGGTTGGGATAATAAGCCCACCGTTTCCCAGCATGCGTTGCAGTTTGGGCGAAAGAGCTTAGTTCACCCACAGGGCGCCTTGACTCCATTTCCCAGCGTGCCTTGCGGGTCCGGCCTAGTTAACTGCGAGAGGCGCCGGCCTCCATTTCCCAGCGTGCCTTTGACAAAAGAGATATTTACATTTCCCTGTTTCCCAGCCAAGTTAATCACACCCTTTTGTCTGGCACTCAGGTATCAGAATCACTGAGACAATCACCCCCTCCTTCCTTGCAGAGAAACAGTTTGTCAGTTTGGGAGTGAAAATGGAGACAGGCCTACGGCCTGTCTTCAGACATGTGACCTTGTTTTGCTTGGCACACTTATGAACAATTATATATATAGATAAGACCTTGATATTCTTACAACACCTTGGGGGGCGGCCTAGTTAACTGTGAGAGGCGGCGGCCTCCATTTCCCAGCGTGCCTTGCGGCTATTAAAAGCCTATTAAAAGCCGAGTCGACTATCAGGGAAAGAGGCAGGCCATCGCTTCTTTGAACTCTATTTCCCAGACATCCTTACGGCCCTGGCCTGAAGAGTCCATTGAGATATGACGCTGCCCTGCAATGAGCCTTTCTATTGGAAGTTGATGATGACATATAATATGTGTGCCATTTTTTTAAGCGTTTATTCTATATTTTAGGTATGTCAGGTGTGGTTTTTTTGAATTTTTATTATGCCAGATCCTTCCTTGATGGTCATGGTACGCTGTGTCCTAATTTGATGAGATTTGGTCCAGCGGTTACGGAGCCACCTTGCTCCGCCGCGCGTGTCCGCCGCACACGCAATGGGAACATTTATATATATATATAGATATATGGAAAGACAAATTCAGGTGGCTGTTGTCTCAAAAAGCAGCTGTCCCAAACATGGTGAGTATTACTAGTTTGGACTGTGCCAGCTCCAGGTTTTTTGTGTTTGCAAGGTAGAGATGGGGAGTTGTTGGCCAAGATGTCCCAGTGGGCCCAAACTTCCCCACCACCCAGAGGAAAAGATGAGGCACACCTTGACTTGGGATAGTTGCGGACGGGGAGGAAGAGATTTGCTGTTCCACTTCAGGCAGCAAAATGTATTGAGCCAGCTCTGATGCCAACCATTTGGCTGAACGTTCAACAAAGTTGTTGCAGAAGCACAACTGCTCACAAAACAGAAGTACCTGCATGCCCTATACTCTCTCACACACACTCACAAACACACACAATCTGCTTTGGGGTCCCCCCCAACTCTCTGGAGCACTTTTTTTTGGAGGGGGGAGGCTGCATGCAGGAGGAGAGGGAGTGCAAGTTCTGTTGCAGGAATGGAAATATTTTTCCTTGCACGTTGCTTTGTTGGATTCAACCTCTTGACTTGAACCTTAATTTTGTGATCATTCTGCATTGACCCAATAAGGAAAAGAAAAATTCTTCTCCATGACAAGAGAGGGCTGATTCAGATGTTACCTCGGTGGCTTAGGTGCTGCTGAAAAATGCAAGCAAAAATACTCCTTTGTGTCTCGTGATCATAGTACTTCCGTGGTCATGGTCATGCGAAGCCAGGGGTGTTGACCAGAAGGTGTGGTCATCCACATCACTGCTACACTGACTGGCATGGATGCTGCTCACTAGGAGATCTAGCTGTGCAAACTGATGAAAATCCCTTGTATTCCTTCTATGGCAGCTACTGGAAGGAAATGTAGACTCAAGGTCTAAACCGCAATGGTATTGTCTCTGGTGTACATCCCAGAGTATATACTGCAGCTTCTAAGCAAGACCACAGTGAGACTGCGGTGTCGAGTTTGTTGTTTGGGATTGCTCCACTGCATGATTGATCGCGGTGTCCCCATCAGTGAAGGACAACAATGGCTCCCCACAAGCACTCACCACAAGAGGGGAGGCAGAAGCCACAGACTACCCAAGAGGCACAAAGACACGGCAAGGTTTTTAAGGTTTTGTTTTTGTGTCTGGACAAAGAGCCAGCAGCACAGGGTAGAGAGGATAGATTGCAAACCCAACTGTGGTGAGGAACTCCTGGATCTAAGGCCGATTCTCTTCCTGTGCACTTCTTTGCTCAGTACAAAACGATCCTCTCATCACCACAAGCTAACATCAGCACCGTGAAAACCAGAGGGTGTCTGGGAAATGTTCAGGATGCTGACAAAATAAATAAATAAGCAGAAAAGAAGTTGCACCATCCTTGGCTCATGCCTGAGCAATATGTGTCTATGAATTACAATCAAATTCACTCTCTAGGGACGCGGGTGGCGCTGTGGTCTAAACCACTGAGCCTAGAGCTTGCCGATCAGAAGGTTGGCGGTTCGAATCCCCGCGACGGGGTGAGCTCCCGTTGCTCGGTCCCAGCTCCTGCCCACCTAGAAGTTCGAATCACGTCAAAGTGCAAGTAGATAAATAGGTACCACTCCAGCGGGAAGGTAAACGGTGTTTCTGGTTCGCCAGAAGTGGCTTAGTCATGCTGGCCACATGACCCGGAAGCTGTATGCTGGCTCCCTCGGCCAATAAAGCGAGATGAGCGCCGCAACCCCAAAGTCGTCCGCGACTGGACCTAACAGTCAGGGGTCCCTTTACCTTTACCTCTTCACTCTCTATACCAGGCAGATCTTTGTTTTTTCCCTTTTAAGGGTCCATTTGTCATTTTCTCTCTCTCAAAGTCTTCAGACACAAAAATTAAGGTGGGGTGGGTTCTGATCACCCACCCTACCAAAGTCCATCAGAACCATGTGTTCTTAATGTGGCTGTTTGCTCTCTCAGGTCTCACCCCTGATTGCCTCCCTAGCCAGGTTGCATCTGAGTGTGTGTGAGAGAGAAAACAGGGGAAATGATTTGTTTTCACTTCATGTTTTTGGAAGGCAGAAGACATGGCCTGCAGGTTTCCTTTGAGGATGTCTCAGCAGCACATCTGGAGGCTTGGGTTGAAATGCAAAGGCTGCTTAGAGAGAGCGGGACATTTATTAAGCTCTTTTCTGTGGGTAGTCTCCCCAACTTATTCAGCATATTCAGAGGTAGTCTGCCTCCCAACCTGGAGGCTCCATATAGCAATCTACTGACGGACGCCCTTATCCACAAAAAGCCTCCATTCAACTGAACAGGCATTAGATGTTTACTTACTTTTGCTTTATTTTTAATACAGTTGGAATCACCTGAGACAGGTGTGGGTACGCTTTAATCAGGTTGGGTCTGGCTGAAGTTGGTGGGGCCCTAAATTTGTCTTAAAATACCAGCCTCCATGGCCTAATTTAGCACAGGAGTGTTGAACGTTACCCCAGAGCAACATGCACATGGGACTCCTACTACTGTCTCTGTGTTATTAACAACCCACACCTTTATGGACAAACATGCCCCAGTTGCATAATCTTCCCCCTACATCTAAATCTTTGCAGAGAACCCAGTGTTTTCACAAAGCCTTCTGGAGGTTTCCTTTTGCGTCTCTTGAGCAGCGGTAGTTATATCGAAGTTGTCACAATGGATTCAGCAGGATGGAGCTGGGGAAGTCATAAGATAATTGGTAGAAACAAAGTAGAAATGCCTAGCCCGGGGAAGGACTAGGTTTAAGCAATGTGAGGATGATAGGTGTAAAAGGTTAAATTTACAATGTTAGAAGATTACCTCTGTGAGAGGGGGGGGAAGTAAATATTCGCTTCCTGAAGTGAGAGACGGGAAGCAAAGAAAATTTAACCGTGTTTGTAATGTGCTTAAAAAATTTGGAAAAACTTAATAAATATTATTATAAAAAAATATATATCGAAGTTGTCATTGCCGTTTCCACAGAGAGATCAAGGGGGACAATCCACCGAATATGAACATTCCAGAGATGTAATTATGACTCTCATGCAAGGATAATGTGCAGAGCATATTTCCCCTCATATGTCTATTTCCCCTAACATTTAGTAATGCGTTTTTGTGTGTTATTTTCACAAATATATGCATTCCTGTGCGCATTTACACTAGCATGTGTAATTTTGTACACATTGCTTGGCTAAAGAAGTGCACTGCAAAATATGGCAATGTGCTGTGTTTCGGTTTGCATCTTGTTTTAGAAAGTGCAAATTTTAAAAAAGCAAACTTAATCAAATCTCTCAGTCATCCTGATATGAGCCACAGAGCTGTGGGTTTGAGGGAGCCTTGGACAAGGTATCCTCTGGTGGACCCCTCTCCTGTGTCTCCTTGGTGGATACCCCAAAGCTTAACAGAAGAAAAAGGTGTTGGAATCCACGGAGATCCCGGCAGCTCCAAAAGCCACACACACCCCAAAATTGTGCATACCTGTAGTTTGTGAAGTGTGTTGGGAATTGTAGTTCTATGACAGGCAAACTACTGTTCCCAGGGCTCTTTTGGGGGGGAACAATGGGCTTTAAATGTATGGTGTGTGCACAGCCCAAGTGTTTACTATGGCGTTCACTGGATTTGCTGTGTGTCTCACCTTTTTATGACACCATTTGCTACATCACCTTTTCCTAGGAGTGTTGACAAGTATAGAGGTAATATCTCCCTAGAAAGAACTATATGTGTCTACCAGGAATAATTCTGTAGCTTTTGTTTAGAGTGTGTTTAAAGGAGTGAAGAGGACAATCACAATTGGATTGGCTTTCAAAGGTAAGTCGCATGATCTCAACTTGAGAAGAAACATGGCAATGTTTGCTCTGCCAGTCATTTGACAGCATATTCATTCACTGAGCTGATGTCCAATATATTTTTTATGGCCTGAGAAGGCCTGCCCTTCCCCTCTATTGCTTTTATTGTTCGAACCTCCCTTTTTTACTGCTGGAAAGTTCTTGCAGAGGCAACAGTGGAAGAGTTTGGGTTGGCATCTTCTACTGGCAATAAAAGACAGGAACGCCTCTGTTTCTGATGCCTAGGTTGAGAGCGGTTTGTCGATCCTGGGGGATAGGTTTTTTTAGACAAAATGTTTGGGTGAAATCTACACCCCCCAACGCCAACATTCCCGCTGGTGTGTGTGCTTGTCTGTGTGTGTGAAAGCCAGTATGGTGTAGTGCAGTGATGGCTAACCTTGATACTCCAGATGTTTTGGAACTACAACTCCCATCATCCCTAGCTAACAGGACCAGTGGTCAGGGATGATGGGAGTTGTAGTCCCAAAACATCTGGAGTGTCAAGGTTAGCCATCACTGGTGTAGTGTTAAGAATGTTGGAATAGGACCTCGGGTTCCAGGGTTCAAACCTCCCCTCAGCCATGAAACTCATGGAGAAGGCTAGGGCTAGGACTAGGGTAATACCATGCCCTGGGAGGTGCTGGAATGATTCAAGGGGGTGGTAGTAGCCTCGGGTGCAATTGGGGATCATGGAATAAAAATAAGGGATCTGGAGGGATCTTCTTCAGTCACAGTGAAAGGATTAATAGGCTTAAAACACACACACAGCCCCAAACTCAAATGTGCTACATGCCCCAAAACATAACAAACATTTTCTAGAGTCATTTGCTGGGTATTTCATAATTTCATCGCATCTGAAGGGAAAGCCTAAAGGATAACATAAACGAGTGATTTTAGGCAATTGGAAACATGAGTTCCAAGGAAACGGTTTGCTTCGTGCAGTGACACCAACCCCAACTGCTCTGCTATTCTACTGGCTTTGCCAAAACTTTAAAATGTAGTTTATTACTGTACAAGAAAACTCTCTCACATGCCCAGACCATATATATATATGGTGCGCGCATATATAAGCATATATAAGAAATTTCCATTCTAGTGGGAAATCACAAATCACTGATGGAAACTTTCTGTCTCATTATGTTTTTCCTTCCTGAAAGCAAAATGCCAACTCAGAGAAATGTTTTCTTATCTCCTTCCGAGGGTCTCTTCTCCAGTGCAGTGATTGACTACATCATACCCACACCATACATTAAAGGCACATGGCTCCCCCCAAAGAATCTTGGGAATTGTAGTTTACACTTCACATGGTCCCAGCACCCTTAAACTACAGTTCCCAGGATTCTTGGGGGCTGTGCTTTCAATGCATAGTGCGCATGTGCTGGACTTAGAATCAGTGCCTGCAACTGCAAGTGGAGCCTTTGCGGCTGCATTAGTCTGACCTGGCATCTGGAAAAATGGAACAGAAAAACTGTAGTGATGTCGGAAATGCTGAATGCTTGCTTGAGCCAGTGGTATAGAGGAGTGAACTTGTAGCTTTCCGCAGGCATGGATCTCTCCCTAACTTGTGTGGGATTAGGCTGGTGGTATTAAACGGAAAGCAGCAAAAGCAGTATTCCGAAAGGCAGTGAGGCTTTGCTGCGCATGCTCTACAGTACTTTATAAAAACATCAGCATTCTGCACCAAAACTGCTACATTAATTGTACAAATACGCAACGGCAGTAGGGTGCCAGGTCCCCCCTGTCTGCCACAGGGCCTTCATCTGCTGTATTTTTCTTTGGGCAATATTCCAAATCTCCTGGCTCCTCCTTCTCTGCAGTTTCTGGGAATATTGGCACCTCAGGGAGCAGCACCAAGTTCTCCATCACCCTCCAAGATCTCCACCCTTTTAGTTCTTGGGAATCCTGGCTTTGTGATTATATCATTTCCCGAAGAATAAAAACAGTTACAGTGGCCTCATATGCTCCCTTGAAGCAGTAATTTGGAAGATCCTTGAAGCAGTAATTTGGAAGTGAGAGCTGGACCATAAAGAAGGCTGATCGCCGAAGAATTGATGCTTTTGAATTATGGTGCTGGAGGAGACTCTTGAGAGTCCCATGGACTGCAAGAAGATCAAACCTATCCATTCTTAAAGAAATCAGCCCTGAGTGCTCACTAGAAGGACAGATCCTGAGGTTAAGGCTCCAGTACTTTGGCCACCTCATGAGAAGAGAAGACTCCCTAGAAAAGACCCTGATGTTGGGAAAGATTGAGGGCACAAGGAGAAGGGGACGGCAGAGGATGAGATGGTTGGACAGTGTTCTCGAAGCTACTAACATGAGTTTGGCCAAACTGCGAGAGGCAGTGAAGGATAGGCATGCCTGGCGTGCTCTGGTCCATGGGGTCATGAAGAGTCGGACACGACTGAACGACTGAACAACAACAACAACAACATGTTCTCTGCACATCACTCTAGGCAGCTGTAGGCATGGAGGTGGTTTCTGCAGCAGAATTGTCCACAGAGTGCACAATTGGGGGTGTGCCTTTTTCTTGGAACTTTGAGTTTTCAAGATGCCAGGAACGATTTGCACAGTTAACTGAAAATATGAGCTAGAGATGCATTTGCAGGATCAAAACAAAGGTTTGTCCTGGAATATCAGTTCTGGGAGAGGGAAAGAACTAAGTGCCTTCATGCCCTGCCTGGGAGCTTCCTGGAATCATCCGTCCGGCTTTTGTGGGCATCAGTGCATTGGACTAGAATGGGCTATTGGTCTGTTTGCATGACCCTAAGTAATTGTGAGGTTGGGTAACTTGCAATCTGAACAGCAGTGCCATTTCCTAGAAAGTCAAACATCTTTTCCGTTTCTGTGGAATTCAGCTTTACTGTACTTAGAATAAGATACATTCTGCCCAAATCGCAGTCTCCCTCTGTCCTCATCTGCCACGGTCCACAGAAGTCTGGGTGTCTTTTTCTGTAGACGTAGAGCTTTGCAAACAACTGGCCTCCTCCCAAACCGTACTGCTTATATACTGGGATGGATCTCGTACATGGAAAACCACAAGAAGAATTCATTTCTGCTCTTCAGCCCATGTCTGGCTCTGTGCTCCATATCCACATCTAGTAACAGCCCCCCCCCCAAAAAATCTCTGAAAATCCCAAAGAGCTCAATATAGCTCTCCCCCCCCCCACTTTGTGTTGTCCTTTGATTACAACATCCAGGCTCAAAACATGTGAGTAAATTAATTGAGTATTAAAAGGATTCTATTAAGCATCCATCCATGATTTAGCACAGGCCAGCAGCACCCTGTGTTTCGCTAAAGAAAGAGGGGAGAGGAAGAGTTTGGAGTACTCCAACCATTGACTTTGAAGTATATGTGTGAATGCCAAAACTCTCTTCAAAGAAAAGATGGGTTCTTTGATCTGCAAGTAGGCATGCATGCACACGATGATGTCTTATCTTTATCATAATATATGTATCCATATTACTACTTGGAGTATTTTAGTCTGCTTCTGGCAGTTGTGAATTGTGGCAAGAAGTTATATAGCGCATTGTGCAGCCCCACCCAACCCCTAATCCTCTTACATGTCATCTCTGAGAATCTACTACCTGCATGTTGCCAGGTGAATCTTTATAATCACCTTGAGGATTCAAACTTGATTTATTTATTTTTTTAAAGTGGAAACGGAGATTCTAACTAGAAAGCTGAATCCCAGAGAAAGTGTTTCATATACTGTCTATTGCTGCTTTTCTGTGCTTTTGCGTGGAGTGTGACATACAAATAGCTCTGTTTGCGATGGCTTACCTGTTCATCTGTTGATGACCCTCTGAGGAAAAACAATATTTGGCTCCAAGTTTCAAAACAAGTACAGCAGTAGGTTCTAATTACCAACAATGAGGTAGAAACAATGAGGTTCCTGGCAGAATGGAGTGTTCCTGGCGGGGTATGTAATTTGAAAGGATTTTTTTTAAAAAAAAACAAAAATGTTCATGGAGTGCTCTAGTAACAACGGTTTCTCTGTCCTTACTGTCAACAAAAAAACAGGAGCTCTCTTCTGATGTCACCACCCTGTTCCTCCTCATCCACTAAGGCTTCGTCCGAGTTGTACAAGTGTCTCTTTGTGTGGGTTCTGGGAATGGAATGTAAATAACTGGAGTGAAAATAGTAGGGACAGCAGGTATCTCGCTGAGACGCAGCCCATCATATTTGCCATCCCTGGGATGTCCTGACCTTGACTACCTAAGTGCCAACCGAGTTAACCTATAATTCTGAGCTGTCTACAGAATGTCAAGAATGAAAAGCGAGGTTGATGTTTGTGCACCTATAATGAACCGTTGTGAGTCACGCTCCTCTGTTATGGAAAGTAACGGACAGGACCTGATTTCTTCAGGCTTTGATATGGCCTTAAGGTGGGGGACAACGAGGCTGTTGGTTGTTCAAAGTATTTGGAGTGTGAGTCACCCACCTAGAACAGGCTGTAACTGGTTTGCCCAAGCTGATTCTAGGAGAGCACCTGTAAGAAAAGCTAGGTGCTTTGGCTGGAAGAAGAAGAAGAAGAAGAAGAAGAAGAAGAAGAAGAAGAAGAAGAAGAAGAAGAGGAAGAAGAAGAAGAAGAGGAAGAAGAGTTTGGATTTGATATCCCGCTTTATCACTACCCGAAGGAGTCTCAAAGCGGCTAACATTCTCCTTTCCCTTCCTCCCCCACAACAAACACTCTGTGAGGTGAGTGAGGCTGAGAGACTTCAAAGAAGTGTGGCTAGCCTAAGGTCACCCAGCAGCTGCATGTGGAGGAGCGGGGACGCGAACATGGTTCACCAGATTATGAGTCCACCGCTCTTAACCACTACACCACAGTGGCTGGAGGTAGGGATGGGCAAATCCTTCCACACTGGCTTCTCATTTCTCCATCAATTCACCACATTCTGGCAGCAGCCTATGACTACTATGTTTAACAGTCCTCACAAGAAAAAATTCAAAATTTTAGGGCATGACAAGCACTGTAACTCTCCAATGGCTTGACTTCACCTCTCAAATGAGCACTCTTCCATTGTCTCCCGAGACAGATGGATGCCAGCCAACAAATCTCCTAGCATACATGCTTGTACATGATTTCATCTCATTTCATCTCATTCTGGCAAGCAGTTTTCCCCAGTAGGAGGCATTTTTGTATGTTATTTTCACCAACATATATGCATCCTTCATGCACACTTTCCCCTCATACACAAACTTATGTACATGTTTTTTGGTTGGATAAATGCTTCCAATATATAGGCATCTGGTTGGCCACTGCGAGAAAAGGATGCTGGACTAGATGGGCCACTAACCTGATTCAGCGGGTCTCTTCTTATGTTCTTGGGCATATTTTACACCCACTTCCTCTGAGGCATCAGAGGCTATGACAGAGAAAGGACACTGAGGAGCATCATTCATGTTTTGTTTTGAATGACTCAGCAGTATGGTCAAACACTAGGAACTGATAAATCAGATTTGGTCCTAGGAAGATGCAGAATGAGACTGGATTAATGACACTTGGGCTGACTAAAGCAAGGGTGGGAAACCTGTAGCCATCCAGATGGCTCCCATCAGCCCTAGCTGGTGTAGCCAATGGTCAGGGATGATGGCAGTTGTAGTCCAGCAACTTCTGGAGAGATACAATTTCCCCACCTCTGGACTAAAGGCAGACTGAATGTCTTCCTTTCCTTTTCTACACCATGGGTGGCCATGGAAGAGTCACCACCATCCCTGGCCAGTCTGTCCCTTGGGTGTTCCTCAGGCCTCCCCAGTTGATGATGTTATGCCACCTAAACACGTTATCCATATCTGAAACTCTCACTTTGACACCTACATGATGTCATTAGCAGAGCCAATTTGGGTGGGTGCTGCTCTCACCTGAGATTTTACGTACTAATGAATTACCCTGCACGTGTCCTGGAAAAAAAATGGGACATCCTGTTTATTATTGCAAGAGAACAACAGCCATTTTGGTTGCTGTGATCTCATGTGATTTTGTGGCATGATTCGCCAAGGAACGTGCTTTTTTGGGGGGGTTGTGATGTTGCATGCCACCCCCAAACCCCTAAACTATGGGGAGATAGTGTCCAGGAAGGCGGTGTCCCAGATTTTGGCTTCAAAGTGTTGAGGGATATGCTGATGCATTATTTGAGGGTGTGGAGAGGAAATTAAGGCTGCCACAAGAAAATGAGTTGCTATTAACCCCAGAATGCCTTGGAATGATGATGCAGTATCCAGGCCATTCTGGGAAAATGAAATGATGATCAACCAGAATGGTGAAACATAAACGTAAAAGAAAAATGGGAGGGAGAAATGAAAACAAATAGGAATCAAATAGGAATCTAGTGAATAAGTAACGAATCAAATTACATTTTATTTCCTCAGAATGCGTCATGTTGGGTCATTCTATGTGTAGGTGTGGAATAAAGGCTGCCATAAGAAAATAAGAGCTAGGGAACTAGGGTCATTTTCAATGTTTGATGTTTTATTATGTTTCTGTATATGCTGGAAGCCGCCCAGAGTGGCTGGGGCAACTCAGTCAGATGGGTGGGATACAAATAATAAAATTATTATTGTTGTTGTCTAAGAGTTGCTATTTCCCTCTAGAATGCCCTGATACGATGCTATGTGCAGGGTATTATGGGAAAATAAAATGGTGACCACCAAGAACGGCTGCCAAAATCAGCTTTACTGCTGCCATCACACAGTGGCAATGAAAAGAAATAGAATAATGAAAATAAATATGAGCCTAACGAATAAATAATGAAACAAATGTGGTTGTAGTGAATTATCAACAAAAGAAAGAAGTCTCTTCTAACAAAAAAACAATGTGAGATCAAAACAAACATTCTGACACATCCTTTACTACTTGATTCCAGCTCTGACCATCTGAACAGGGTAAGAGTCAGGCCTATTCCCTCCCCTGGACCAGAATAGAGTGACACATCTATCTCTATCCTACATAAGATTTTGTGATACACCTGCACAAGTTGTGAAATGGGGTAATCTTGTTTGCAAGGTTTTTTAAAACAGATTCTTCATTTTTATTGACTAATTTACTTTGTCCACTTGTGTATAGCATCTTATGTGTTTCAGAAATGGTCAGGGATACGGAATGCTTACCTTGATTATAGATTTCTTTGATTAACTTGTTGTCCCTATTGCACAAACATTCTTCCTTTGGCCAGTACATACCTGTGCAACCCACTGTTCCCTGGGCTGTTCATTATTATTTATCTGTGGAACAGGCAATAATAGGTTGATACTGTACTGCTTTGCCTTATGATAGGGATTGGCCAAAATGGCATTCAATAGAGAAAAGGTGTCGTGGTTTATTGTGGAACGATTTTTCAAGTACACCAGCCTCCTTCTTTTGACATATATCTCTACAGGTATATGCACTCTTCCCCATGAGTCAAACATACCGGTAATTGCTTTTCTGAAATTTGCGTTTACAGAACCAAAGACATAATAACAGGACTAGAATTGGGTTCAATTTACTTCAGCGAAGATGGAGAGGAGTGTGAACTCACTAGCCAGGTTGGTTAAATAAAGTGTGTGCAGCAATGTCTGATGCCCAAAGAATATTCAGTTACTCAGGCTGCTTTCCATGTAAACTCAAAATCTCTGAAGCACCTGATCCCTGGGCTACAAGGTGTCTCTGTTGTCATATTTTTTTTAACTCACAGATTTCCATAATGCACCTGCTAAAAATGCCAGGGACAAGTTAGTAACAAAGAAACTCCCCTTTCCTATGAAATCAAATGCAAACTTCAGAAATGTCAACTGCAAACTCTCTAACCTGAAGAAGGCATTCTGAACTCCTTTCCAGAAGTGTCAAATGCAGGAAGAGTCTAATGGGGCCTCTGAAAGAACTCTTGGTGAGAGTCCAGTGGTCTGGCCAGTGTCCTGTATCTCCCCCTTCCACCCCTTCCTGCCCTTTCTTGAACAGCCTCTCCATATATTTGGTGGGTGAGCATGAACCCTTGTGCACTCACAAGCATATGTACAACAAAACCTATGACCAAGGCAGATGGTCTGTGCATATGGTGACATCACACATTACATTACAGACAGACATGGTAAGGATGCATGGCTGTTCATGTTTAGCCTGGAGAAGAGAAGTCTGAAAGTCATCTTCAAATATCGGAAGGGCTGTCACATGGAAGATGGTGCCTGTAACTCCATGCACTGTTCATGGAAGCAGCATGTAGGCATCATAACTAGGGGTGGATAAACGTGTTCTAACCTGTCCTGTTAGAAATTGATATTGCCTACCATATGAAGAGGTAAAGGAATATGTAAATGATTGGTTGCACTACCGTCAAATCAATGAAATGTTTAAAGAAAATTTAAAAGATAAAGGATTTGATGTTAATAAGTCAAAATTTGAAAGTGAAATTTTGAATAATAATTGGAAAATATTGTCTAAAATGTATAAAATACTGGTGGAATGGCATTTGAAAGATGAAGAGGTTAAGTCGGTAATGATACACTGGGCTAGAGATTTTTTATATAATATACAGTTAGAAGATTGGGAGAAATTGTGGAAAGAAGGTATAAGATTTACTGCCTGTAATGCTTTGAAAGAGAATATAATGAAAATGATGTATAGATGGTACATTACACCAGTGAAATTAGCGAAAATGTATAAAATGAGTAATAAATGTTGGAAGTGTAAAGAGAAAGAAGGAATGTTATAGGTTTGTTACAGGAATGTGGTGGGAATGTAAGAAGGTGAAAAGCTTCTGGGAAATGATATATAATGAGATGAAAAAATGTTGAAATATCCTATATAATAAAGAGCCTGTGTCCGTCCGTACCACTTTCCGTCCGTCAGAGGAAATCTCCACTGCGCGTGCGTTCCAGTGACAGAGGGATTGGAGGACGCACACCAATAGGAGCGGGGGCAGTGGCGCGAAGCGCCGCTGCCCGCAGCCTCCTCCTGTCGGCCATCTTATCGCGCTGCGCGCTGCCGGGGTGCCCCTGTCCGCCTGCGCTCACCTCCAAGGCTGCCCCCGCTCGGCAGGCTCTGGCTGCGGCTCCGATGGGATGCGCGGCGCCCCGGCTCACCGCCGGGCTCGCCCTGCCCAGGCCCTGGCCCTCCTTCCCCAACCGCCTCCCCACACCGACCCCGAGCACAACTTCCCCGCGGCGGCTCAGCTCAGCCCAGCGCCGTCCGTCCGATCCATTCTCCTCCTCCCTCCCTCACGGCCCCTCCCTCGCTAACGCAGCCGCCACGGCCGCCAACACTGGACGGCGGCGACACGACTCGCCCTCTGCGCCACAGGCGCAGCGACACCCGCTCGCTCCTTCCCGCGTCTGGATGGGGCGGCCGCCGACTTGCGGGTGCGGCGGCGGGAGGAGCGGCGGCGGCCGGCGCTCTCGGGCGGAGGTGGGATGCGGGGGCCCCGCCCCCTGCCCGCCTCGCGCTGCCTCCCGGTCGCCGGGGATGGGGGGGAGGTGTGGGGGGAGGGAGAGAGAGAGGCGACCTATTTGTGGAGGCGGGGGAAGGGGGTGGGTGGGGGGAGGTGGGTGTGTGAGAGAGAGACAGAGAGGAGTGTGTGTGTGTCGGAAGGAGAGAGAGAGGCGAGCTGTGTGGGGAGGTGTGTGGGGGGGAGATGGGTGTCTGGGGGCGAAGGGGGAGGGAGGGAGAGGCGACCTGTGTGGGGAGGTGGGGGAGATGGGTGGGGGGGGATGGGTGGGGGGGGAGGGAGAGGAAGGCAAACTGTGGAGGTGTGGGAAGTGGTGGGTGGGTGGGGGTTCCCCGATCCTCCACGGCGCCTCCTGCGGCGGCTTCAGGAAGCTCCCATAGCCGGCTGCAATTCCTCTTCCTCCGCCCAGGCTAAGCAATCCCTTAGGGAAAAGGGACCGGACAAAACAAAACAAAACCCCGATGGGAGGGAGGAGGGGGGGGAGAGAGAGGTAGAGGGCCTAGAGCGGGCCCAGCCAAAGAGGAGCAGTAGAGAGTGGGGGAGGGAGCGGGGAGAGAGGTGGGAAAGGGGGTAGAGTCGCAAGGGAGAGGGAGATAGGAAAAGGGAAGAGTGACAACATGCACGAACACTCAGAGGTAAATAGTGATGGGTTCTGGGTAGGGAAAGGGCTATAAGGGAGGATAGAGGTAGGAAAAGTGTAGAGCGGACAGAGGTAGAAAAGAAGTAGAAGAACCTCAGAGGTAGGAAAGGAGTAGAGGTGCCACGGTGGTAACAAAGGGGTACATGGGCCACAGAGGTAGGAAAGGGGTAGAGGGACCTCAGTCTGCTTTCACAAATGTTTCACCACATATCTTCTAGCGAGGAGACGGCGGCGGTGACCAAGGGAGGCGCGGCCACTGCAGGGGGGCATGGCGGCCTGGCCCACGCCGCCCACCTCGGCAGGAGGCCAACCACCCTCTCAGCCCTCGCGTGGGTATCTAGAGCCCGTTATTAACGGGCTTAATTCACTAGTACATTTATAAAGAAACCTGAAGCATTTTTGTTAGGAATTGTAGGAAATGACATTAAGAGACAAGATAAAAAGTTATTTTTATATGCAACAACGGCAGCAAGAATGTTAATGGCACAAAGATGGAAACAAGAAGAATTACCGACAAAAGAATGGCAGATGAAGCTAATGGACTATGCAGAATTGGATAAGATGACAGGAAGAATTCGAAACCGACGGGACCAGGAATTTCTAAAAGATTGGACTAAATTTGAGACATATTTGAAAGATAACTGTAAACAACAAATCACGCTAATAGGCTTGCAGGAAGTTTTGTGAGGTTAATTTTAAGAAATATTACAGAAATAATTTTAGAAAGTAATATTGGAAATTGATTATTTAAAGTAATAGTGGAGTATGAAATACAAGAGGAAGTTAAGAAAAGTGAAAATCTCAAGAAGGGTTGGTGGAAGTCAGGAAAATGTATAATATATGAATGTTAAATGCTACGTAAAAGACTGTATGCAAAAATCTTTAATAAAAATTATTATAAATAAAAAGAAATTGATATTGCCTTGCTATTTACCAAAATCTGCAGTATAAAGTTGGTGTCATGAACTGGCATGACACGGATGAAGGCGACGAGGATCCTGGCAAGGGGGGGGGGGTAGCCATGATTGATGCACACTGGGACAAGCTGAAGAGGGGGAAGGGGAGGTTGGAGAGAGAGAGAGAGAGAGACCCATGCTTGGTGCACAGGTATTCATTTTCAACCTCTGAACTGACCACTTGCATATTTGGGCTGCGTCACTGGCTTGTAGCCAGACACATTGCAGTGGTCAAGCATGAAGTTGATAAAAAGCCACAGATGCCAGCTCACATGCTGCTGAAGAAATGCAGTTCTAGACACAGCTGCAATATAATTTATTGGTTTTAAGTAATTTTATTGGAATTTTCATTGTCCACAATTTAGAATTTTACACAAAACATGCAGGAGAGGATTTATAATAAAGTAATATGTAAAATGAGGTAATCTCACATCCATCTTATCCTCCTGTGGGGTAAATTTGCCCTGAGAATTAACACAGTACTGTGATTTAGAGAGTTGTTTATGTGAGGTTATCACCCAGTTAGCACCTCATCTGAACCAAGCCTAAGCTCAAGAACATATGGAACAGCAGAACAGCATTTGCATGGATTTTAAAAAGGGACAGACTTTTAACACTGCTGTTCTCATCATAGCTGTCAACTTCCCCCTTTCCCCCCGGGAAATTCCCTTATTCTGAATAGGATTCCTCGCAAGAAAAGGGAAAGGTTGACAGCTATGGTTCTCGATCCAGTATCATGCCCAAGCCTCCCCAACACCATCACACATTACTGAAGGATCTATTCTGTCTGCTGTTATATTGCATTAATACACTCTGCAAGAGCCTGCAAGAATCTTCTACTAAGTCCATAGAATGCTTCTTGTGGCTAAGAACACTAGGAAAGCATTGTCCAACATTGTCCAATGCTTGCAGGGCATCTGGTGGGCCACTGTGAGAACAGGATACTGGATTAGATGGGCCATTGGCCTGATCCAGTAGGGTTTTTATATTCTTAATATATTATCAACCATTCAAAATACAGCTCAGCAGCTGCAATCTGTGAAATGGCCAGGTGTACATTAATTAGAAGGGGCCTTACAGAGGAATCCTAGGCATGTTTACTCAGAAAGAAGTCTGACCGAGTTCAATAGGACTTACTCTCAGCTAAGTGTGCATTGGGCTTACAACCTTAGGGTTCACCAGTGTGTACTTGCACGCATGTGCAGTAGAACAGGGATGGGGAAACCTGTGGCCTAGCGATGGGGAAGAAATGTAATTAAATGCAAACCTATCTAATTTGCACTTTCCAAAACAATGCAAGAACTGAAGCATAGTTATTATTTGAAATTTGCACTTCTCCAAATCTTGCAATGCAGTTCCGTACAAAAGTGCATGCACGTAAGGTGGGCATAAAGACAGCATAAAAATACATAATTTTAGGGGAAACTGCTTTGCAACACCTCGTTTAATATTGCACGCAAACATGTTTACATTAGGAAGCCTTTGCACTAAAAAGCTGTGGAATTTTCACGAGGACATTTAAAATAACAACAACGGTTAACTGATGTGGAGAACTGATTGGAAAAGTGAGAAACGGAGAGAAACCAAAACAGACAGATTGGCCCATCCCTAGAGTGGTCCACTGGATGAAGTTGGACTCTCAACTTCCATCAGCTCCAGCCAGCGTGGTCCACAGTCCGGGATGATGAGAGTTGCAGTTCACAACCATTCGGAGCCTCCACTGGACTCACAGCTCTGTGCTAGAGGCCAAATGGATTTGTATTCCACTTAGACATGGAACTTCTACTACTCTCTGATGGGATGGGCGAGGGATGGGAGGAGAGCCAGACAGTGAAGAATGTCAATGCTAGCCACTCTCACCAACAATATTTAATGACTAGTAAATTAAGCCTGTTACGCAAAACAGGCGCTAGAAAGCTCTCTCAGGAGCCCTGCGTCCCTGAGGGGGAAAAGGAGAGAGACGGAGACAGAGACGGAGCCCCCTTTCCGGGACGCAGCGCTCAGCTCCCCGCACTCAGGCGCTCTCCCTCCCTCGCCGGCCGCCGCCTGGATCCGCTCCTCCCGCCCTGCGTATCGGGCGGCCAGAGGGCTGCGGCCAGGGGCGCTACGCGCCCCCGCCGCCACAGCGGCTTGCCCCGCAGCTTGCGGGAGTATCGGGCGCCCAGAGGGCTGCGGGCAGGGGCGCTACGCGCCCCCGCCGCCACAGCGGCTTGCCCCGCGGCTTGCGGGAGTATCGGGCGGCCAGAGGGCTGCGGGCAGGGGCGCTACGCGCCCCCGCCGCCACAGCGGCTTGCCTCGCGGCTTGCGGGAGTATCGGGCGGCCAGAGGGCTGCCGCGCATCCCACCGGAGCCGCAGCCAGAGCCTGCCGAGCGGGGGCAGCCTTGGAGGTGGCGGCAGCGGGTGAGCGCAGGCGGACAGGGGCACCCCGGCAGCGCGCTAAGATGGCCGACAGGAGGAGGCTGCGGGCAGAGGCGCTTCGCGCCTCTGCCCGCGCTCCTATTGGTCTGTGTCCTCCGCGCAGGCGCACTTCCGATTTCCTCTGACGGACGGAAAGTGGTACGGAGGGACACAGGCTCTTTATTATATAGGATTGCTGTTGACCCAGGTACTTGATGAGTTAAGGGTACATACTGTAGCTGTTCCTGGCATCCTTGAAACTATTGGGTATGAAGGTATCTGCTTGTTTTTACATGTTCTTAATGTTCAAAAATGTTTTTAAATGTATGGCATTTACAAATACTATTTTATTACTTTGGTGCTTGCTGCCCCAGTCTCCTTTGGAGGGACAGAATAGAAATCACATAGATAGCTAGATAATAACAAGATAGCTAGATAATAACAAGGCCTTTCTCCAATATCAATCAAGCCATCACACCCACACTTATCTAGGGTTGAGCAGTGTCTTTGTTAGAGGATATTGCATCCAAACCAATTTGGGCCCCAGCATCTCTCAATTTTAGCAATTAACCACTGCATTTATGTATCAACAGACCCCACTGTGAGACCACCTGGGAACAGGCTGCCTGTACTGCTCATCTAGATGGGAAAAGCAATTACCAAGATGGAGTGGGTGCGCAACCTAATCAGTCATTCAGTCTTATTGGTTCCAACCCAACCCAGTCTATTGTGCTGCATATTGCTGACCACGATTCCACTCTGATGAGTTTTCTTGGAAATCCATTAGCTCTCAGAACATGGTAGTTGGATGCTGGCTCATTTCTGCGTGAGTGAATTCTTAAAGCACACTAACACATATACCAGTAATAATATACAAGGCATATTAAATGTGATTCTGGCATGCTCTCTTATATGAAAGCCTTGCCCCCATCTAGTATGCTCAGTAGTGAGGTAGAGGCACTCTGCATATGCACCTTTCTTCATGTTTGAAGGCTGAGATTTGGCCTTTAGAATGGACCCCAGAGCTGAGTCCTGGTGTGCTGTCACTCAAATTAAACCCCAATGAAGGCATTGGTCTATGAATCTGCTCAAGGAAGTCCCATATTCTGGCTGTAATAGATTATATTCTACTAGTGGACGTTCAGCCCGTTAAATTAACGGGTGCTAGAACATCCGTTCTTCCTTCCCTGTTTCTCCCTCCCCCCTCCCTCCCTCTGTTCTTCCTTCCTTCCTCTCTCCCTACATTTTTCCATTCTTCCTTCCATGTTTCCTTCCTTCCTTTCTCCCTCCCTCCCTTTCTCTACTCTCCCTCCCTCCCTCCATTTTTCCGTTCTTCTTTCCCTGTTCCTTCCTTCACGGCGGCAGCCTGAGGAGGAGGTGGAGGCGGACACGGCAATGGCGGTGGCGCAGTTTTGGCCGACCACTCGAAGTGTCTCTGCGTCGTCCAATCCCTGTGTCCGTGGGGGACATGCGCAGTAGCGCAAACCCACGGACGGACGGACGGCACGCAGAGACACTTGCACTTTATTATATAGGATGGGTGGGGAACTTGTGGCCCACCAAATGCTGTTGGACTACAACACCCTTCATTCCCAACCATTGGCTAAGCTGTCTGGGGCTGATGGGAGTTGGGAGTCCAAGAAGGTCTGGAGGGGCACAGGTTGTTCACCCCAGCTATATTCCTATGCTACAAGAACAGCTACAGTTTGATCTAGCCTATAGGTTGGTGTTTCACAAACTATAGAGGCATGCCTTTTCTGAATCAAAGATCTGCTTCATTCTCTCCACACCACTTCTATGTGAGTTACTGTTCCAGGCATGCCACCTGACTGGTTCATTAAGAGGTGCAACAGGCAGCCTTCTCCAAAAGCAGGTAATCCTCTAGGTCGGAGTGTAATTGCATGATCCAAATATCACACAACTTAAGAAACGGACTGTCCCAAGGTCAACCAGTGAGCTTCATGGCTAAGTTGAGATGAAAACTTTGTTCTCCCTGGTTGTAGCCCAGCACTCTGACCACTACACCAAACTGGATTGAATTAAGTCAGATGGGCGGGGTACAAATAATAAATTATTATTATTATTATTATTATTATTATTAAGTCAAGCTTTGGAATTTGGACTTTGCCCTTTGAGCTATGGTTCCAGGTTTCAGATTTTAGACTTTCCAGAGATGTCAGCACTTGAATATCCTGGAACAGTGGTGGAGCGTAGGTTGCTAGCATCCAGGGTCATGCAGAGGGGGTGAGTGGGAGGGAAGCAGATGGAGTACACATGCTCATTCAACTACCTAACGGCGTCCACGTCACCCAAGAGATTGCAGCCACAGTTATGAAAAGAAGAGTTATTCCATTGTCTGGAGAGGTCACATATTGGTTCGCACGGAGAAGCCATTTTCAATGGAACCCAGCGCCGGAAATGTGCAGCTGTATCGAGGCAGCACTGGGTGTTGAAATTTCGTGCCCCAAACAATTCTGCACCCAGGGCAACTGCCCTGTGCCCCCCCCCATGTTACGCCACTGTCCTGGAGACCTGGCAAATCAGCAGAGAAGGATTGAGAAGACACACCTATATGGGGGCCACTTCTAATGAATATATATTCATATTTCCACTTCTCCCTCTCCATCATTTTTCTTCTCTCTCTCTATGCCCTCTCCACCCTTCTGCTCTAATAAAAGAGAAATATTAGAGAAGCAGTGTAGGGGGCATTGAGATAAATAATGAGAAATTGTGGGAAGAGGAGAGAGTGAATATTAATATATTTATTGAAATATTAAAAGCGGCCCCTGTATGAATGTGTGTGTGTTTATCTGTGTGTGCGCTTCAAGGTAAGAGGACGATGTTTTCCAGGGAAGCTGAGTACTGGCACCTCTCTTTTTTATATAACAGCTGTGAATCAGGATTGTAGCCGAGTCTCTGCCAAGTTCTTGAAAACACAATGCAGATTTGCTAACTACTACATGCAATTAAGGTATTTGGCTAACAATGTCAACCCAGCTCGTAATGTATTGCCAGCCTGGCCCATCTTTGCACTAGACTAAGGTAAATAATAAGTATGTCATATTCTTATTTAATAGCACAAACAGCCAAGACAATGGAAGGAGAGAGAGCAGAACAATAACCTGAAAGGGCAGAGCTGTGCAAAAGGACATAAAACTTGCTTTGTTGGATCAAAGGTCAAAAATCTCTGCGCCCAATAATCATCCTGTTCTTTTCTCCAGGCATCTGGTAATCACAGTTGGTTTGTCTTTGAATGTGGGCTTTGCATGCTTCCCATACCTAAGTCTGGAAATAGGCATTGTGGAGATCTCTGTGCAGCAGCCAAAAGAAGCAATCCACTGTCTCCTCTCCCCTTCCCTTGTCTCCAGGCAATATCTAGGCAGTCAACAAAAACACTATGGTGTGACCTTGCACCTGTGTTTTCCTGCTTCTACTGAAGCCAGTCTATAAAGTTAGGCGGGGGGGGGGGGATGTCAAGGAAACTTGCAACAAGATGACATCAGATCCTGTGTTTTCGTTTACTACAGGGGTGGGGAACCGTTTTCGATCTGAGGGTTGCATTCCCTTCTGAGAAGTTTCTAGGAGTCACATGCTGTTGGGGCGGGACAGAGGCAAAAGTGGGTGGGGCAATGAATGTAAATTCTACCTACATCTCTAGTTTCTACAAATGCTCACACACCCTTCTCTCCTCCATTCAGACAGACAAGAGGTAGTGGGTGGTTGCCCCAGGTGCCAAATTGTTAGGGGGTGCAAAATTTCAACACCTGGTGCTGCCTCAATACAACTGCGTGCTTCTGTAGCTGGGCTTCATTGAAAACAGCTTCTCCATGCGAACCAGGAAGTGACCTCTCCAGACAACAGAACGACTCTTCTTTTCTCTGCAGCTGCAATCTCCTGGGTGATGCAGACACCGTTAGGCAGTTGAATGCGCATGCAAACTCCATCTGTTTCCCTCCCTCCAACTCCACCATATCCACATGGCCCTGGGGGCTGGCAACCCATGCTACACCACTGGCAAGAGGCTTTAGCAGAGTTTAGCATGCAGATTCCAACCACGCAAAAACACTTGGTGCAAAGCAAAAGAAAAGGAAGGGGCTACTGCTTCTGGTGGCAGGAGTGATTAGCAGTACAAAAGTCTTGTCAAGGCTGGCCCTCTTCAGCCGCTGGTATCATGGTACCTGCTATGCCAGTCACCCCTTTGTTGCAGCATTCTGTTGTCGTGGGAGCCAGGACAGTTGCCAGAAGATGCTTACATTGGGGTGTCCTCAAGTGATGTTACCACTGCGTTCACAGCCCCACTGCATGCACCAACCAGGGCAGGTGGCGATGATGATGATTATGCAGTGGAGACTGGTACCTTAGGACAAGTGGGGCACAACCCCACCAACCTCAGCCAGCCCCCTTCTGCCTGCCTCCTTCCTTAAATCCAGTCCAAGGGTTAGCACCGCATGTCAGCTTCCTCCTCATCCTCTGCCTCATTTTTGCCCCTCGTGGAACACAACAGGGAGGAGGCTGGAGGCAAAACTTGGATTACCTGGGTTTGCTTTTCACTGGCTCAGCCTCCACTTATTCTGTTGGCCTCCCTGACCAGGGGTGAACTTTGGTAATACAGTGGTACCTCTGGCTACGTACTTAATTCGTTCTGGAGGTCCGTTCTTAACCTGAAAACGTTCTTGACCTGAAGCACCACTTTAGCTAACGGGGCCTCCACTGCCGCTGCGCCGCCGCTGCCCGATTTCTGTTCTCATCCTGAAGCAAAGTTCTTAACCTGAGGTAATATTTCTGGGTTAGCAGAGTCTGTAACCTGAAGCGTCTGTAACCTGAAGCGTTTGTAACCCGAGGTACCACTGTATGGTGCCCTGAGTAAGGACAAAATCCCACCCACCCATCTATTTCTTATTTTCACAAAAACTCCTTTTGGTACAGTTGCATTTTAAATGGTTCTTCTCAGTAGGTACCTACACAAATATAGGATATGATGATGATGATGATGATGATGATGATGATGATGATGATGTACCCCCTGGCTTGGCGCCCTGTGCAGAGGAACGGCTGTGCCACCCTAAACCTGGCACTGCCCTGACTTCCACCCCACCAGTCCCCACATGCCCTGGCAAAACTGATCACTGTTTCTAGTCTTGTCATATGGGGACTGCCATAAATGTGAATTGGCACTCAGTTTGTCAGCTGAGAAAAGTCACTTCTTTCCCATGCCCTTTCAGGTTTACAAGGGACCACAAATGACTAACACCCAAGTTTGTGTAGGCAGATGTGTAGGCCCAGTTAAAATATATTATGGTGCAGTAACTTTTATGAAGTTGTTTGAACGGCTCTTCTGTCTTCACGACAGGTGCGAGCACACAATTTTCTGTCGGGTTTGCTGGATTTGCTGTGGCTTCCTTTGCCTTTGGAGAAGGATCAGGCATCATGCGCCCTCTGCGCACACAGACACACTATGCTTCAGAAGTGCTGCCTCTCTTAAAATCATCAGTAATTTCCATCAAAGCAGTTTTATTCGGTGGATTTGCCCTCCCACGCACCTCTCTAATCAAGATGTTGATTGTGCCGTGAGAGGTACTGTAATTTCCTCAGGTATTGGTTTCATAATGTGACTTTGGTAAATTGTCAGTCCCATTCATAGGTTCATTTGAGTTCAAGATTCTTTTGCTTCTTCTTAACTTCAAAGGTTCTTTAAAGAGCTTCAGGCTGCTTTGCATTGACAGTGGAGAGTAGGGCTGTTGTTGAGGGTGTGGTGTATACAGAGAATCGGTTAAGGGTGCATTCGTCCCACCTCCTCTAGGCAGAGAGGAGCAGACTTCAGGCTTGTGGGATCTACTCTGCTTTCTACTAGAATCCCAAGGTCCACCAACCTTCGAGTTAAAGGATTCTGAAGCCCACCTAGAGTACAGTGTCCAGTTCTGGGCACCACCGTTTAAGGAGGGATATTGACAAGCTGGAACCCATATGAACGAGATGATAAAGGGTCTGGAAACCAAGCATTATGAGGAGTGTTTGAAGGAGTTAGGCATGCTCAAGCCTGGAAGGAGAGGAGACTGAGAAGTGATATGATAGCCATCTTCAAATATCTGAAGGTGGAAGATGGAGCAAGCTTGTTTTCTGCAGCTCCAATGGATTCAAACTACAAGAAAGGATAAGACATTCCTAAACATTAGGAAGAATTTTCTGAGGGTGAGAGCTCTTCAACAGTGGAATGCGCTACCTCAGAAGGTGGTAGACTCTGTTTTAAGCCCTTGTTTCAAAAGCTTATCTGCTGAAGAACAAGGAGTGGGGTTTACATTCTGCTGTGCGACAACACAGAATTGAACCTGCCCCTTGCCCATCTGAATGACAGCTAAGCATGGTTTGGGGGAAATTGCCTTGCAAACCAAAGGTCAGCCCCTGGTGTGTCAGGAATGACCCATAGACCAGAGGTTTCCCATCCCTGCTCTAATAAGAAAAAGCATTATTATTATTATTATTATTAGTAGTAGTAGTAGTAGTACACTGTTCACAACATAAAAATAAAAGAGCATAGTACTGTTACATTTTGTAACAGTCCCATTAGCTACTGCTTTTAGAAGACTACAGGAATGCTGCGAGATGCCCTTGCCAGAGAAGACTTCCTGACACACATTTGTATGTCCTTTTGGGGACGGAACATTTCTTTAAACAACAACAAAATGCCCAGCAATTTTAGCCTGGATTTAAAGATGGCTTTACCATTGTTTTACAGCAGGTGTGGCCAACTCCCAAGAGACTGCGATCTACTTACAGAGTTAAAAACTGGCAGTGATCTACCCCCTTTTGTGGGGTTCAGGTCAATGTTGTTGAGCTTTTTTGGGGAGGAGGAAGGCCAATTTTTTAGGCAGTCAGATCAAAGTTGTTTTCCAGCTTTTTTTCGGGAGAAGGAAAGCCTTGGTTTTTTGGGGGTGCAGGGCAAAAATATTGAGCTTCTTATAGGGGAGCCAAAGTTGTTGAGCTTCTTTGGGGGGAGCCAGTGATCTACCACAGACGTCCATTGATCTACCGGTAGATCACGATCTACCTGTTGGACGTGCCTGTTTTACAGCTATACTGGATTTTTAGTGAGCTTTGCTAGAGCCTCTGTGATTCTGTGGTTTTACCCTTTTCTTTTTGTGACTTGATTGTATTTGATTTTAAATTATATGCCACCCCAAGAGTCTTGTTACCAAAGGGTGGTTTATAAAGTGAATGAATAAAAATAAAATATAGGAAATCCAGCTTTGAATGAGTCTTGAGTTCTTGGGGATATTGGCAGAAGGGAGTTAATGGGTCTCACGAATACTGACACAGGACAAGGACTTGTTTTCCACATCCTAGAAAGCTTTCCCTGAAAAAGTAGGCCAAGCCAGGACCTGGTGAGTCACAGTCTCAGCTGACACCGAATGATTTCCAAGACCATGCCACTGCGCTGAAATGACCTGGAAAAAGTCAGCCTCGCCATGTAAAATAACAGCTCCCTTCAGAAAAAGGGTTACAACACTTGGGGCTTTTTAGTTCAGTAAAAAAGGCAAGTGCAGGAAGAAGAAGAAGAAGAAGAAGAAGAAGAAGAAGAAGAAGTGTTTGAATTTGATATCCTGCTTTATCCCGAAGGAGAGGACACGGGTGGCGCTGTGGGTTAAACCACAGAGCCTAGGGCTTGCCGATCAGAAGGTCGGTGGTTCAAATCCCTGCGACGGGGTGAGCTCCCGTTGATCGGTCCCTGCTCCTGCCAACCTAGCAGTTCAAAAGCATGTCAAAGTGCAAGTAGATAAATAGGTACTTTTTTTCTTTTTCTTTTTGATGTTTTGTTTTGTTTGTAAACAGGTTTGTTTGTTTGTTTGCTGGATTTGCTTGAATTTTAAATGTGTAATATAAACTAATAAAGATTTAATAAAAAAAAAAGAGGAGGAAAATCCATTGGACATATTATATATGAATGGTTAGATCCAGATCAGTTTTACTCTGAGGACAGACGTTTCAAGTTAATGAGTTCATCTCTAGAGTGATAGCATCCCTAAGCCAACATTTATTTGTTTCTTTTTATGAATTACTTCTCATAAAATATCTTGAAGCAATTTCACAATGAAAACAATTACACAATTTTGTATAGAAACACAATTGCAACAATTAAAAAAGCACTTTCAAATGTAAAAGCAACTTCAAATTGCCACAGATTGTAAACCTGGATTCTTAATTATTGACACACCCACCCCACACACTAACAAAATAGATAAAGTTTGAAGCAACCCCAGTATAGTTATCCCCCATGTTCATAGAAATGAAGCCATGATTTCAGCTCCTCTCCTGATGTCAGCTACTTCTATCACCTCAATAGATTTATGACACTGCAATTAACTTCCCCCCCAGATCAACTATGGAGACGGGAAATGTGACATGTAACAACAGCAACATGTTCTAATTTGCATTGATGGCCTAATGCAGAGGATCATGAGTCACTCTTGACAGATGTGAATTTTCTTCTGGCATAGACCGATAGCGAGACGATGCGATAAAATCTTAGATAATATTCCTGAGAACTTTTTCAGCACGGCCCTGTGATGTAAGCAACCTGTTCTAGGGAAATGTAGCCCATGTTCCCATATTCCCTCTGAGTACAAAATCAACTTGGGGGGGGGGTGTGATTTTGAGCTGGTTGAGCAACGCTTAAGGCAGTTCCTTCCCAACTGGTCTTCCACTTCAGCTCACAACCTCTTCTTGAGGCTGTGCTTGGTTAAAACAAAACAAACAAACAAGAAACGGCGGGAAGTTCCACACAACTCCATGCAACGTCTGTTTGCTTCTTCCCTAATGATTCTTCCCATCTTGCATCTAGAGACAAGAAATGCCATGTTGCATTAGAAAGTTGAGTCTGGGAAGACACATGTTCAAGAGCTGGAATCTCTCTCTCTCTCTCTCTCTCTCTCTCTCTCTCTCTCTCTCTCACACACACACACACACACACACACTTACTTACTTACTTTCTCTCTCTCTCTCTCTCTCTCTCTGCCTAACTTGCCTCACAGTGTTGATGTGAGGTTAAAAGGAAAGGTCTATGGAAGGCTCTTATTGCGCCATTTATAATATTGCATTATACATCACATATAATAATGTTCAAGTGTCCCTGCGTCCACTGTGTGTCAGTGGAACTGCGCGAGTGTGCATGTCCCACAGGGATGCACGGATTGGAGAGCTCTACTTCCCCCCCAACAGGGACGCAGGCATTGGAGCGGCCGGAGAGGGGGGCGTGTCCGGGAGGCAGCGGCGGCGCACGCGTGTTGTCAGTTGGGGCAGCGCCGCCGCCTTGCACGGAGCCTCCTCCTCCGGCCACCGCTGCCGCCACGCTCCTTCTCTCCCCCGGCCGCGCCGATCACGCGAGCCCTCGGCTTCACCCGAGGCCTACCCGCCCGAAACCGCCGCCGGGGCCGCCTGTCAGCTGCAGTCAGCCGCCAGCCTCTGCCGCCTCCTCCTCCTCCTCTAGTGCCCGTTATTGTAACGGGCTACCTTCAACTAGTTCAGTGATGGCTAACCTTGACACTCCAGATGTTTTGGGACTACAACTCCCATCATCCCTGACCACTGATCCTGTTAGCTAGGGGTGATGGGAGTTGTAGTTCCAAAACATCTGGGGTGTCAAGGTTAGCCATCACTGAACTAGTTTATAATATTGCATTATACATTTAATTTAATTATCACTGCTGGGCCCAGTGCATTGATTATTCATCCAGGCCAGCACCAACACCCTTCGGCAGCTGCCTTTAGGGCAAGGCCCACAGCTGTTGCCCATACTGTGCACCTGGTCTGGCAGCCACCTGCTACTTTTAGTTCTGCTGTAGTCTGGTGATGGGACGTGGGGAAATGTTGTAGGAAATCAAAATGGCAGTCAGTGTATTTGCAGCGCTGCTGTCACTCCCCACCAGATTAGCCCACTGTGACCCCACCGCTGTAAGAGCAGGGCCGCAAGATGCAACTGCCCTTTGTCTTTAACTCAGCTGCACAAATGTTAGCTGCTGTGTCTCATTTTTGTTGCCCGTATGGGCCAACACTGGGTTTTGATACAGAGCTTCAGCCATGTTACTCTTCTGGGTACAGAATCCATAGGTACCAGCCCTAATAATCTTGAAATAGCAAACAAACAATGGTCCATGAAGCCTGACAGACAGGCACAGACCAATTTCTAAACAACCGAGAAACATGTTTTTTGCCCTGTTACTGTCAGAAAATCTAAAGAGTTTGTGATCAGACTTGGTTGTTGTTCTTTTAAATTACTTTTAAGGACTCATGAAGAAGGGATCATTCTTTCCTGGAGAGGACAATGTTCTCAAACACGCAGGAAGATGGTACTGCACCTTAGATCTATTTCTATTGCTGAATGTTACCTCTCCAAGTTGATTGGGATAATATTGCTTGTTATGTAGGTGGGTTATATTGGTGTTATATCACAGCATGATGTTTGATAATGATCCTACAGTTATACAGCCACCATTATTAAGTGGCACTTGCAGGAAATTTAACAGAGAAACTCTGTACGGGAGTTATTCTGCCCACTCTAGGCATTCAGAGGTGAATGAGGACAGCACCGGGGTCCAAATAAGTTGGGGTTGTGTCTATTCTGCAGGAGAACTCTCTCCCATCTTGTGCAGTATAAAGTTGACTGATTCAAAGGATGAAGGCAAACATAGCACTTTAAGTGCAGCAGAACACACCTTAAAGCCCCCCAAACAAAACAAACACTTTTGTGTCCTAGAGTGAGATCTATGAAGGATTCTGCAAGCATGCATATATGTGTGTGTGTGTGTATGCGTGTGTGCGTATATATGCCCAATGTCATGGGCCCAATGTCATGGTATCTACTGGCTAATATTCATGACATCATAAATATTACTCTTCTTCTCCCATGACCAAAGCACTTTGAAAACTGTTTTTGAAATCTTCCCTTCTCTGTTTTTGGAACAGGAAGGATGGATTTGGTAAGAGAATACCCTCCAACATTTTTGTCCCCCAAATTGGGAGATCAGGAGGGGCACACCTTCCAGTCTGGTGCTCTGACGATCGTCAGCAGGGTTGTTCCAGAGCACTGGACCAGAAGATGCTTTGGCACAACCCTGTTAATGATCAACAGAGCGCTGGACCAAAAAAACAGAGCATCCTGGGATTGGGATTGGTTTCTGTGATCCGGTATGTCCCACTTAAAACAGGACACTTAGGGGGTACATAAGGGTTGCTGGAAATTATAAGTCTAGAGCAGGGGTGCACAACCTGTGGCCCTCCAGATGTCTCTGTACTACAACTACTGTCACCCCTGATCACTGTCTTTGCTGGCTGGGGCTGATGGGAGTTGTAGTCCGGAAACATCTGGAGGGCTGCAGGTTGTGCACCCCTGGCTAGAGGGATAAACCATGGTGCCCATAATTCTTTGAGGGAAGGAATGTGCTTCAAATGTGTTTTAAAGGTATTGTCTGCCCACAGCCTAAGGCTCACACAATTTACCTGTCCTTAAGTGTGAGCAGCTGCAGACAGACGTAAGATTAATGTGCATTGCCCCACAAACTTGGCACTTTCAGTAGGGACTACTGGAGTAAGTGAGAATCATAGAATCATAGAGTTGGAAGAGACCACAAGGGCCATCCAGTCCAACCCCCTGCCCCTCTGGCGCCCCTCTGGAGGCTTCACTCGGGGCAAAAAACCTGACTAGACCCCCCCCCCGGTAGCTATGGCTTTGGGGGTCAAGAAGGCGATTTCTGCACATGCTGTAGAGGGAAGTGAGGGGCACATCAACCTGGGAAGGTAGCCCATCTAGGAGAAGGACAACTCTGATCCTAAACTGCTGCTGCCTTACAGGATATTTCCGGGAGAAGAAAAGGCTAAGGAGTAAACTCTGCACAAATCTGGAGTGGAGTCTCTAAGGCAGTTAGATGGCGTCTTGTATGCCTCCTTCCAGCAACTCCTGCAGCCAAGCTGGTGCCAAACATCTTGCTCTGCTTTCCTTTGGACCACATCGGGGAGGACAAGAGGGGGTCTTGCCATCTGGGCAGCCCAGGACCTACACACACTGCCCAGGATTGTGCCCCAGGGAAGTCACTTTGGTACTGCTAATGCAATCATCTTACTTCACCCCTGGAGGCAGACTCCATTGCCTCTAGGGACAGATGGATGCCCACAACAACAACATGCTTCCCCTCACATTGCCTGTCATTTAAGTGCTTACTAAACACATAGGTCTAATGCAGTGATGGCTAACCTTGACACTCCAGATGTTTTGGGACTACAACTCCCATCATCCCTGACCACTGATCCTGTTACCTAGGGATCATGGGAGTTGTAGTTCCAAAACATCTGGGGTGTCAAGGTTAGCCATCACTGGTCTAATGAGTCTAATTCAAACGGCACACTATCAGCTTTCCAACTGCACAACATTTCCCCCAATTCTGAATTTTCTTTCAAACTGCACACTTAAAAAACCCTAAACATATTGAAGCCTGTGACTCATGCTTAAGATGTGTATGTACATGTCAATTAGGCTTTTCTAAAGAATTCCCAGAGTGGAATAAAATGTATATTGAGAACAATAGCAGTTCTTCTGAGAAGCTTCCAAATTCTCTGAAAAAGCAATTGTCTATTTTCCTTTTTTTGGACATTATTTTTATAGAGATCATTTTTCTACATCTTCTTACATACATAAAAATGTCAGGCTGTCATCACACAACCCGCACTGGAGAATTTCTAGTACCACATCCCAATCCTGAATAAGCATGACGTCAGGGCAGAGAAAAGGAGCAAAAGAGAATAGATTCTATTCAGAAGAGTCAATCCCTTAGTTGACACTTATTCAAACTCAAAGCAGTGCTCAGTTTTGGAAAATAATAATAGTCTAAAACATCTCAACAAGCTGTTTTCTAGAGTTGGTTATTACTCTATTCCATATAGCACAGTACAGGAAAACACTCAGCTGGCATAGTAGCAATACCTTTTAACATATTTTAATTGAGTGCAGTCAGCTCTTGCCTTAATTGATGGTCACCCAGATTCTTTATGAAGAAGAGCTGTTATTCCTGATGGTAGAGAGTATAGCTTAAAAAAAAAATTCTGCACAGTTTCCAAAACTTTAATGGAGTTTGAATCAAAACCCCAGATTTCAATGCCATAGAGCATTTGAATAAGCACTTTGCTACCAAATATATTTAGGGCAGGCTCAATGAACCACCCTCCCTTATTGTAATAGAACTTCATCAATGCCCCTGTGTTTTTCTGTGCTCTGACTTTCACTGCCTCCAAATAACACTTCCAACAGAGGGTTTTGCTAAAGAGTACACCCAGGTATCTAAATCAGTGAGGTTGTTCTATAACTTGCTGTTCTAAACACCATTTATACGTAGGACTGTGTTTGCCAAAAATAATAATCTTGGTCTTAAGAGTAATTTATTGATAGGGTTTCCTGTTTACAGTATGTACTTGAATACTTCCAATAGATTTCTGAGGCCCAATTGGGAAAGAGAGAGGAACACTAAATTATCTGCATGCATCAAGATTGAGATCTTTCTGTTCCTAATTACGGGCAGTGGCGTAGGAAGGGGGCAGACCTCCCCGGGTGCCACTCTGGGAGGGGTGACAAGATGTACCCCAGGTGTACAGCTCCTTACGAGCTGCCGCTTGCAAGCGCAAGCAGTATACCGTACGGACTGCGCATGTGTGGCATCCTGGAGCACATGCGCAGTCCGTACAAGCTGCCGCTCGCGAGCGGCACCCTGTATGGACTGTGCATGTGCAGCATTCCGTACGGACTGTGCACGCGTGGAAGCCGCACATGCGCAGTCCATACGGGGTACCAAAAAAATTTATGCACTGGGTACCATCTGGGCTTGTTACGCCAGTGATTACGGGAGAGGCAGAGTTTGCATTTGCTAAATATGGCACCAAATCATTAATATAAAAGTTTAAAAGAGTGGGAGCCAGAAGGATTTGCAATCTGTAAACCCTAACTCCCATCTACAGCAGCACTCTTTCCAATGAATTTTCACTGGCTAAAGTTGCCCAGTTGTTGGAAAGGCTGACCTTGGCTCTCTGGTGCCCTGAAATGTTTTCAGGAAGACTTCTCACTAAGTCTGTGCTTCACACTCATCAGTATTCTTCATTCGAGCTGACGGCAGAGTTCAGCACTTTAAAATTGACTTTAAACAAGAGATCAAAATTTCATAACAAGTTCTTTTCCTGATCTGCACCCATTAAGTCAATTTTAAAACATCTAGCAAAACATTTTCCTCCAGGCAAATTAAAGTTGTTGAGCCTGGTACAGATGGCTCATCTGTGTTACTGCCTCTTCTACGCTTATTTCAGATTTTATCTCTTCCTTTGGGTTCAGCGTTTGTCTCCACATGGAGGGAGATGGGGCAAATATCTCCTGAGGGCCAGGAGGGGTCAAAAGATATCACCCATCTTACAAAAAGAGAGAGAAGATCTACAAAATGTGTATCCACTAACACAGGTAGGGGGGATGCTTGACCCTTCAGATGCTTCTGAACTATACCTCCTATCATCCCAAACAAGCATGGCCATTGGCTAGGAATGATGGGAGTTGTAGTCTACCAGCTTCTACCAGCTTTTTTATTCCTTAAAAAAATAAATCATGTGAACTCAGGGTCATTTTTGTTATTTAAAAAAATTAAAAAGTTTTCCTTTGCTTAGAGTGGCTCCCACCCCACTCACACACTCCTTTTAAGTAACAAGAAGGGGAAAGAGCGGGGGCTTGGGTGCAGTGGTGTCGCAAGGGGGGCGGGGGGCGGCCCGCCGTGGGTTCCAGGGGACGGGGGGGTGACACTTGGGCCGGCCCCGCCCCGCTCGCGGGCCCCGAGCAAGCCGCGGAGTGAGGCCGCTCTGCTCGGCGGCTCATGTGGGTGCCCCGCTGAAGCAGCGGCGCCGGTCAAGACGGAGTGCGCATACACGAAATGCCGCACGTGCGCACTCCGTCGCCGGGCCGTCGCTGCTTCTGCTGCGACCTTGGGAGCCGCCGCGCGAAAAGCACAGCGGCGGGGCACCCCCACGATCGCGTCGCAAGGGGAGGAAGGGGGCGGTCCGCCCCGGGTTCCAGGGGAGGGGGGTGACACTTGGGCTGGCCCCACCTGCAGGTCCCGAGCAAGCCGCGGAGCGAGGCTGCTCTGCTCGGTGGCTTGTGGGGGTGCCCTGCCGCTATGCTTTCCGCGCGGCAGCTTGTAAGGCCGCTGAGTAAGCAGCAGCGCCGGTTAAGACGGAGTGCGCATGCGTGAAATGCCGTGTGTGCGCACTCCGTCGCCAGGCCGTCGCTGCTCCCGGCGGCAGTAGCCCGGCGACGGAGTGCGCATGCAGGCATTTAGCACATGCGCACTCCGTTGTGACATTACGTCGTGACGCCCCGCCCCCAGGGGCATGCCTCCGTTCGCCGCCCCGGGTAGCGAGGAGGCTTCCTCCGCCCCTGCTTGGGTGGTGGTTCTAGGCCTCAGCCCTCTACCTACCATTCAGTGTAGCCCACCTGAAGAAATGGCCCAACAACCAAAGATCTTGCTCCTCCCACAAAGATGCCTTGCGATGTGAAGTGGGATAGCTGTGATATTAAAGAAGACAACTTGTTGGTGCCCATCTAGCTACCCCTGAATCACAGAAAATGTCTCTAGCATTCCTCCAAATAACGTCGATTTCCTAATGTTACAATTATGTATGCCACACGGTCATTAAAAGCAGCGAACCTTGGATTAACTTTTATTAAGTCTACTGAGGTGCATTTGCATCTACAATTTTAAACAGCCACCATCTGCTGCCCCCACATTACGTCTGTCTGAATTACGGTGTGCTTTTGCTTTTTGTGCAGATTGCCTGCTGCCCCTACAGTGGAGGAATAAACTACTGGGGAGAGGCGCTTTGCTCTGTCCCCATCCTGACCAGAAAGCCCTGGCTGTACCCAGAAACAGATGGTTACAAAAGAGCAATGCAAACTATTACCAGGGAGTAGCAAACCAACAGATCAATGACTGCATTCAAAGCTCTGTAAGCTTGTGCCAGCCAGGGAGGAAATGGCAGGGGGTATTGTAGCTTCTTTTTTGCTGTGGCAGCTCAGCTCAGGCCCCTTGGGGGAATGGGGTAGCTAAGGATCCAGCACTAGGTCCATGGCTGGCTCTGCTTCTCCCGTGACCCACACCTGTAATGCCCTGTTTCCAGAGCATGTATTGACTGCTGCCTGTGGAAGGTGTCCATGTTCTGCACTTCTCATGGGCTCAGCAGGGACCTCTGCAGTGACAGTCTCCACATCAGCAGCAGAGGCTGACCCAAGGTCAGAGGATGAGCAACTTTGCCATATCCTAACCCGCTCCAGCATGCAAAGTTCAGGGTGTTGGGTTTGCTCTCTTTGCTGTGTACATTCTGTTGTGTATTGATTCAAAGTGTTATCATATCTGTATTACTATTGTCTGTAATCACATTAGGGTAAAGCAACTGCCTTCCTGTCCCAGAAGGAACAGTTACTATTGGTGCATTCAAGTTGCTGCATTGGGATCCTCAGTCTTATTGGTTCCCACCAAAAAGCAGCTGTGTGGTTGCTTGAGATTGTTCCCTCCAAAATGTATCTTTTCCTAGCCAGTCCTCTGTCCCTATAAATGTAGCTTCCCTACCCTCAGTTCCCTCAGTCTTGTTTGCCTGAATAAAGAGTTGTTACATGAAGAAGCTGTCTCCTGCCTGCTATGTCAGAAAGCTGAAATCACTTGCTGAAATCATTAACCCACGCTACAACACATTCCATACAGAGCACATAACTTCTTCCAAAGAATTATGGGAGGTGTAGTTTGCCCCTGAGATTTACAGTTCCTAGCACCCTTAACAAGCTGCACCACACCGGCTTTTAGTGACAAAGCAGAGTCCCCTTCATCAGAGGCGGAGCTAGCCGCTCCGGCACCTGGAGCGGTGTGCACCCAGGGGGCGGGGCTAGCCGCCCATGTGGGTGGGGCTAGCTGCCTTCTGGGGTGGGGCTAGCTGCCCGCGGGAGTGGGGCAAGTGTCCCGGGGGGGCTGGGTGCGCGTCCCGGGGGTGTGCCGGCCGCTGTGTGCCTCCCAGGGGGTGTGCAGGGGGGCAGCACAATGATGTCACCCCCCTCAGGGATGGCACCCGGGGCGGACAGCATCCACCACACCCACCTTTCTCCGCCTCTGCCCTTCAGGGCTTATATAGGAGTTAAGAAGTTTCCAGCAAATTATACCCAACTCTATAAGCAACCCTGAAGATGCTGTAAATTTTTTATTAGCTGATGCCAATCCTCAGATTTCTCATGGGGCAGCGGTTTACATGATGAAGGCTATGAAAGCCAGGGAAAGATTTTTGGTTGACAAGGATAAAGTCCCTTTTTCGCCTCCATAATCTGTCTACAATGTATCTTTTTTTATCTGACGAAGCCATTGTTAAGGCTACATGTAAAAATCCTATATAATAAAGTTGCTGTGTCCCTGCGTGCAGTCCGTGTGTCACGGAATTGCGCTACTGCGCATGTCCGTGTCCCACATGGACGCAGGGATTGGAGCGGGCGGAGAGGGGGGCGTGTCCGCGAGGCAGCGGTGGCGCACGCGCGTTGTCAGTTGCGCCAGCGCCGCTGCCTCGCACAGCCGCCCCCGGGGAAAACGAAAGAAGGGGGAGGGAGCCCCTCTCCACCCCCCAGCGGCCGCTGTTCTGCCTCCTCCTGTCTCCTCCTCCTCTAGCGCCCGTTATTGAACAGGCTAACTTCAACTAGTTTTTAATACTTATGTAGATATACGTGTAAAGGCTTAGTCCTCACAATAAACTTTATTCTGATTCTAAGAAGTTTCCATGAGTAGAAAGGGAAGCGGGGGCCACACTGTTTGCCCTGCCCCCAATGTTAGTTGCCTTCCTGGCCCTCTGATGGCTATGTCTGAGGAAGTGAAACTTCACATGTGGAGTTCTATGTGCATAGACTTCCAAGTTATTTGGAACCCTGCAAAACCAGAGTTCCAGATTGCATGGAAGGCTACGCATCTGTCTGTAGGTTTCCCTTTTTCAGCTATCCAAACTCAAAGCATCACTGTGAGAGGGTGGGGAAGGACAGGATGTTGGGGGCCCGGCCCATGGCTTCCCCTTCTGCTTATGGAGCCTGTACAGAAACTGGGCTTGGAATGGGTATTGCAGGACTATTAAACTCTAGCTCATGAAAGCCTTTACTAAAATACCAATGTGTTTGATCTTTAAAGTGACAGGGAACTCCATGTATTTTTTCTGGCTATAACTCATTCCCTTGCACTGAGGATGCTGCCTTTGAAATGGATGTTCTGCCCAACTACTTGTATGTAAGACTAAAGTTGTTACGCTCTGCAGCAGAATCTACTGCATCAGGGAAAAACTCATCAGGGTTGGGGAGACTCATCCAGCCCCTGGGAGATCTCCCAACATTTGACAAAACATTTTCCGCAAACTTGTAGCAACTTCACTGCATTCCATTCATTTTAGTCACTTTTAGGACCATTGCTGTTAGTAGAGCAATGTGTTGATTTACCAATGGCTGATATTATGTGCTTTGAGTTCCCACATTATTTTTCCATTTGTAGCACAGAGAGTTAAAGGTGTGCTGCTTTTTTATTTGGATGGATGGATGCCCTGCTTTGTAATGTCGGTATGTTGCACTGCAGTGTTTTGTTCAATGTGTAAGCTGCTGTGGAAAAACTGGATACTTCCCCTCTATAAATAAATAAAACCCTCTGATTTGTTTGGATCTTTTGGAGTATATGGAGACCGCTGAACTGACTGGACGAATCCGCGACCAGAAGGGACGATGCAGTGGAAAAAGATTGGAGAAAATTTAAAGATTATCTTAAAAAACACTACAAAGTATAAGAATGGAAGGAAATGCCAATGTAAAATTAGTTTACAGCAGAAAATTAGAGTAGCATTATGGTAGTGATATTGTATTAAGAAATTGTTAAGTAGTAGTTAATTCAAGATGGTTTTTGTATAAGTAATTATGAATTTATTGCAGATCTAAGGAATTAATTCAGAAGTAGTGGAAATAAATGAAGTGATAAGTTGAAGTATAAGGAAATTGCGGTAGACAATAGATTAGGAGAAATGACATAGAGGGACAAGATGGAGGAAGTCATGACATAATGTGAAGAATCTAAGGATAAGAGTATAATTTATAAATGTATTGTGTTTGTTCGTGTAGGTAGTGTATGTTAGTGTGTAAATGTTTTGTATGTTTAATAATTTGTTGTGGAAATTCAATAAATATTATTTTTTAAAAAAAGATTTGTTTGGATCTTTACACATCTTGTTTACATATTCTTTTTAATGTTTAAAACAACTGGTGGATTTTGCAACATTCACTAAGCATGAATGAATCAAGAATGAATTGCATTGATAGGATTCCCAGCAGCACATTAAACGATAGGCAGAACACACCCTAACCTTGTTGAATGAATCAATGACCAATGTGTTGAGAAACAGGTGGATTTACTGCATAATGAATATTTGTACTAAATTGATGGTGATATTTCAGCCAACTTTTCAATTGTCTTGAACTTTGGCTATAGAATTCACTGAATTTATGGTGGCCAGATGATAAAAAAAAACAACAACAACCATAACTAGATCTTCAATAAGAATGGCAGATAATGCCCTGGAGGAAGAAGCAGCAGACTTCAGAGGTTTGCCTTTTGAATTTCTACGAGAGAAATCAGAGACATGCAATGAAATTTCCCACATAATGAAATCAGCTCAGTTTGGCAACTCCCAAGGTCAATTTGGGGCCATACAAAAGCAGGAGACTGGGATGAACTTCACTGCCTCTTAATATATTGATTGCCATTTTGCTCACTGTAGATCAAGGAGAGCCAACCATGGTGCCTGCCATATGTTGTTAAATGTACCCCGGCTCCCTTTTCTGACCATTAGTCATGTTGGTTGGGAATGGCGGGAGCTAAAGTAGAACATCTGGAACATCTGCTCTGCTCTAGTCTTGTCAAATTCTCCTCCTTGCAAACAGAGAAGGAGGACATTTTTTCTTCTTCTAAAATCTGCCCCATGAAGTAGTTTCAGTTTTGGAATCTACCTGTGATTGCATTTAAGGGTGCAATTGCAGAATTCTCCATTCATTGCGCCTATGACTTTTGTGAAAACATCAGTTAGCCTCCAAGCCAACAACTGTCCACAACCCAGCTCTAACACTTGAATTGCATCCTTTCCTATACTGTACTGTGCCAAAAGACAATTCACATTCCTGTGGTAGACTGACAGGCAACAACAAGATTTAACTGCAGCTTCAGCCCAATGGGACTTCCATCAAAAACTTTAGGGGAATAAAATTTAAAGAACATGAGAGACCTATTAATAAAGGATTATTAATTCAGGGTCATATATAAGCAGGGTCTTGCGGGGGGGGGGGCACACTGAGAGCACCTGGTGGAAATGAGCAGTGGTTTAATATAGTCCAAACTAGGGACTTGCAGAGCTAAAACATCAGCCTTAGTCTGTGATTCACAAACTGCAAGGTGAGGCTCTGGTATTTAAAATGGCTTCAGCTGAAATTCTCAAGCTGTGGCACTTAGTGCAAGCTCTGGTTATTTCCATATGGTATGAAGCAGACCTTGAAGATTGAAGTGTACATCTCATTGGTCTCAGTGCATCCAGTCTAGCTTATTTACAAGCTTGAATGGTGTGTGGGTTGTCCCATTAACCACTTGCGCTAAACAGCAAAGCTCTTTATCTACTCTGCTACACCCAACATGAATGTCCTCTGTGGCTGAGCCATACCGAAGCCATTTTCAGGAACCAAATGTATTGACTGCAGCTCTCAAGGCTGTTGAGACCAGTCCAATGTCCAGTTGTTATAACACTGGAATGGAAGTAATCAAGGTATCTTAAGGGCAGGAATAAACACTATATTTAAGGAGCTAGAACTGCGTAATTGCTGGCTGTTCTATTTGCAGAGATTGGGAAATCTTTCATATTGTGCTTTCTCCTTCTCAGAAAGCCAGGGTGCAATTTGAATCAAGCATCTGAATAGACTCTGTTTGAATGTTTGCTAACTCCTCCCACACACCACCTGAAGAGTTTTATCAGACAATGATGATGTGAATGACACCAACAGTTTCCTCCTCCCCCTACAAACACGCCATTTGCATTTTTAATTTCTTGTCTGATTAAGAGTTCTGGGGAACTCCAAAGCTTGCACACTATTTTGTAACATTTTGATTGGCCTGATAATACCATTGCCCAAATGTGCATTTTATACTAGTTCTAGGTATGCCTTGCTGCCTTCAAATGAAGTCCTATTTGAAACCAGTGGAACTTATTTCAATGTAAACATGGTTAGGATCTGCATGTAAATTGTGATATGATTTCTACTACTATTGTTTCTGTGGAGAAATTGCCTTGAACTGGAGTTGCAAAGCAGAAAGACTTCATCAAGGGTCCAAATTTTATTGCAAGTTTAACTCATCACCTCTTGACTGAACCCAAATTTTGAAGATTTTCCAGAAAATAATGAACTTTGGCCTCTTAACCCTGGGCCTCACCACTGGAACAGAGGAAGCTGTGTTATACTGAGTCAGGCCATTGCTCTATCTAAGGTGAAAGGTAAAGGACCCCTGGACAGTTAAGTTCAGTCATAGGCAACTATGAGGTGTGTCGCTCATCTCAGGCTGAGGGAGCCAGCGTTTGTTTGTTATATAGCTTGCTGTATCTAACTCAGTACAGTCATACCTCGGGTTACGGCCGCTTCAGGTTGTGTGACTTCGGGTTGCACACCACGCCAAACCCGGAAATACCAGAATGGGTTACGTCCTGGTTTCGGCGCCCGCACATGTGCAGAAGCGCTAAATCGCGCTTTGCGCATGCGCAGAAGCGCCGACTCATGACCCGCGTGTACGCAGATGCGGCGCTGCGGGTTGCGAACGCTGCGGGTTGAGAACGTGCCTCCCGCATGGATCACGTTCGCAACCCGAGAGTCCACAGTATTGTGTACACCAGGCTTCCTCAACCTTGGCCCTCCAGATGTTTTGAGACTACAATTCCAATCATCCCTGACCACTTGTCCTGCTAGCTAGGGATCATGGGAGTTGTAGGCCAAAAACAACTGGAGGGCTGAGGTTGAGGAAGCCTGGTGTACACTGACTAGTTGTGCCTATCTGGGTTTTCAGGCAGGAGTCACTCTCAGCCCTACCTGAAGATGCTCTACCATTCAGGTACCACTGTTCCCCATAGCTTTCATATGCAACATGGCCATGTGAACTGACCAGAGCTTATCCCTTTTTTTTGGGTTCAGGGAACGGACCCAACACGTGCGCTTATGCCTTAAAATACTTGCAGTATTTGCTGATGCCTGTGTGTTAATTGTCCTGATCAGCACATTTTTTGGCTTTTATGTCTTTCAACGAAGATAAAACCTAATTGATCTGACTTCATAAAATATTAGGTCACGCTAATTAAATAATCCCTCTTAATTGCTCCCTTTAATGTTGAGCCCAAAAAGAAGTAGGAGTTGAAAGAGAAGTAGGAGAGAAGCTTTGTTAGATGTCTGGTATGAAGCCATATAAATTATATACAGCGTATCACCCTATGAAATTCAACCATCTACATATACAGTAATATGGATTCTTTGACCTGAATCTTTACAATTTGTGGGAAATTGTATAACTGAACTGTGAAACAATTTTTGGGCTGAACCATTTGGACATGAAGAGACATATCCCCAAATTTCTTCTCAACTTGGCCAGTTATGTCTTTTTAGAAAGTCCCACATTCATGGTGTGGGGTTTTTGTTTTTTTTTAAGACTGGTAGTAGTTCTAAACTGGCACTAACAATATTCTCAGTAGTATTTGTGTGACAGCTTGCAAAAAACTGCTTTCAAAAAGTTACTTTCTTGCCAATTGAATTTATTAATTAAAATAAGTATACCCCACTCGCCTGTCTTAAAAGGACACCCACCCACCCAGCAGTTAATGTACCCTGATATGTTCTTTTTTCTATCAGTGAGCCCTGATTGGCTTGTCTGGCTGTGATACGAAGGCTGCAGGAAGCATTGGGAGGCTAAATTGATGCTCTGCCAAGGGCACTATGGGAAATTAAAATAGTGACTCAATACAGCTGCCAACCACAACTCAGAATGCTGGACCGGGGAGCAAATTAAGGATCACCCAAGACAGACATCAGTAGTGGGCCCTGTCAGTGGATTGGGTTCTGGAAGCTGCCCAAGATTTCCAGATGTTGAGTCAACCCTGATTAAGCACCATCTCTCTCTCTCTCTCTCTCTCTCTCTATATATATATACTGTATTTAAAAGGTGTGTTTGGGGGGGACACACACATCTCAGCAGAAATGTGAATAAAGACTATCCACTAAACAGATTTTCCCTCAGGTACTATACCAAGTAGCCAGGCAGCAGCAGGCCTACAGAGATGGATTCAGCTGGCCTTCTTATAGGAGTTTCTACAGCTCTACCTTCATGACTAAGACATCCCTGCCCTAAGTGTCCTCCTTCTGTACCACAGAATACTAAGAAATATAGTCCCAGTGCACATGCAATTTCCATCTCAAAGAAATGGCCGGCTAGCAGGAAATGATTGACCAACTGTGGACTATTTAGACAGTTACAGTGGAAGAACCAGAAATGTTGCACACTCAGTGATATCACAATAGCGACATGTATGTGTGTGGCAATGTTGTAACTAGGGAGGTGCGAATCTGTCAGTTTCAGGTTCTCTCAGGTTCTCATTTTTCCAATCTTAAATTCAGTTCTTCACAGTTCCACATTAATTTGTGATTTTAAAAAAAGTTCTCATGAAAACTAATCAGTTTTTTTAATGGACTTTCTCCTAATATGCATGTTTTTTTCACAGAGCAAGTTCTCCTAATAGAATGCAATTTTGTCTCTTGTTTTTACTAATATATATAGGTTTTTTTGCATACTGTACTCCAGCATATGAATTTCCATACACATTACTTGGCTGCAAAATTAAGAAAACTCTGAATTTCAAAGGATGGCTATGTTTCGCTTCACATATTGTTTTGGGAAGTGCAACTTTTGATAGGTTTGTGTTTAACTGAGAACTGAATCAGATTTCTCCCCATCCTTAGTTGTAACACATGTTTTTGTACAAAAATCTGATGCTGTTCCTCACATTATCTGCTGCAATTTATAACTTGTGCAATTTATAAGTTGTACTACAGGAGTATGCTGTAATGTGCCTTTATTTGAACTCCACAGCTCTTGCCATTACGATATAAAATGTCTCACCATTGTTTTGTTTCTGTACCTCGCTTGGTGCTCTCCAGAATTCCTTCCTTTTATACAACCATGTGTGGAATATTCAGATTCCTATTCTGAGTCAGTTTCAGTCCGGCCCATTTTGGAACAGCTGTATGGGTAAACAGAGTACATATATTTAAGCTCAAATAAAGTTAATCAAAGACCAGTATTAGGTATTTTTGGAAGTCTAGGTAAAAGATTAAAGTATTCCCCTTCTCTCAGATGTGCCTTTGTTCCAAGCCACAGAGATTGCTTTTCATTTGGACTTTGGATATTCAGGTTATGCTGTTAGTGAGTAAAAGCACAGCGCATCTGCATTCAGTTTGATGGCAGCATTGAGGTGGGGATGGGAGTAGATTTTGAGGAAGAAACTGAACTGACATATTTATTTATTTATTTAATTTTAGCATTCTGCATCAGTGATATCACAATGACATTTTCAACATCATGCAGCAGTAGTACCATATTAATATATTAATAATCAGAATAACCAGAGCTTTTTTTTCCTAGCCAGAACTCACCAGAACTCAGTTCTGGCACCTCTTTTTCTAGAAAAACAGCAAGAAGCATGGCTCTGGAAAATACCCACCCCAAGCCTGTGCAGTTGGCGTGGGGGTGAGCAAGAAGGGGACTACAGGTATATTGGGATTTGGGAGAAGGATAATATGGAATAAATCCAATGGTCTATTCCCCCCCACCAGACTTTTTGGAATTGACTCAGTAATATTTATCTTTCTTTTTAAACCACAGACTGTTAACAATGTATGAGCTGTCCAAAAGTAAACAATCCTTTGCCTTTTCTTTTGGCTAAATACCCTGGATTCTTGTTTGGCGCACACTCTATGCTGACGCACTGTTTCCTTCCTGACAAGAAGGCACACACGTGGGTAGGTTGCTTACCTCACTAATCTGTTGGTTTCCATACAGCAAGTACAATTCAAGTACTTTCAATCTCAGAAGAGAAAGTATCAAACTACATGGAATCAGGGCTGCTATGGGTTTTCACTGCACAAATTTGGAATGGTTACGTAGTCATTAAGCTTTGACCTAGGCCATGTTCCCATTTTCTGGTGACCTCATTCTCCTACAGCTTCTTTGCACAATCACGCTATCCTGGGAGAAACCTAAAGGTTGCTTTTGGTTGTTCAAACTAGAACTCACATAAAGATGTCCTGTAAGGATTAAGGGGAATAGGAAACTGGGGAAGCACATTTGGTGCCTTAAATGTCCGTTTTGTCCTATTGTAGGGGGGGGGGGAATGAGATACGAACTCCAAGATAATCAACTAGCCTTCCTCACACAATGCCCAATACTGTACTTCATATATATCCTCTTCTATGTATTGGGAAGAGTTTTGAAGCTGGGCAGAAAATCCAGATTCAAATCCCTGCTCATTGATGCTCATTGAGAACTGGGTAGCAAACATATACTACAACTCCCATCACCCCTGATCTTTGGCCATGCTGGTTGGGAATGATGGGAATAGTAGTCCAGAACATCTGGAGGGCACCAGGTTCACTACCTCCAAATTACATGATTTCATAGATTATACGGCAGTCTGGACAGAATGTTTGATCAGTGTTTGCTGTGACAGACATTAAAAATGCCTAGGAGAGGTGTCTATCTCTAAACTAAGGGACACTTGGAATGTGTCCACTTAAATATGTCTCTCTGTCCCATTGTGCATTTATCGCTGCAAACATGAATGAACTAGGACTGCCCCCCAAGCATGAAAAGATTCTGAGTGGCCTACTTCACAAGGTTGTTGTGAGAAGATGAACCCTACATGTGCTGCTCTGGGCTCCTTGGAGAATGTATAATATAGAAACTTGTCAAATCAAACAGAAATAATTTGTTGGTCTGCATGTTATGTACCATTATTACAAAAGTGATATGGCTAGAAAAGCAAGTAATTTGTTTCTTAGTTCAGCTGAAGCTGTGCTAGTTCAGGCCAATAAAAAATTAGAAACAGGTTTAGTACACTTGAACCAGCATGATTCTGTTTCACAAGGAAAACTTTTCGTGATACAGTAGTGATTTTCATATGTGAAAAGTGACTAATATTACTTTATCTTAATCTTAGCTAATAGTTGAGTATGATAGATAGATAGATACTTTATTGTCATTGTACGTAGTACAACGTAATTGAATGCCATCCCACATTTACAGCCACATATACGCATTTATACATTTACAACCACACATACACATACCATCCATCATGACTTCCCAAATATCATATCATTTCTTTACAGCATTTAAAATAGTTATAGCTCTTGGATAAAAACTGTTTTTAGTCTATTTGTTCTTGATTTAATTGTTCTGTATCTCTTGCCCGAATGCAACAGTGCAAACAGACTATATCCAGGATGAGATGAATCCTGTAAAATGTTGTTTGCTTTTTTTAGACAACAGGAGTTATATAGTTCGTCCATAGATGGGAGAGGATGACTGATAATCTTTTGGGCTGTGGTTATGACCTGTCGGTGACTGTGCAACTGGCAAACCAAGCACAGATACAGTATGTAAGAATGCAATTCAAATATACGTAGTCTGTAACTCATACTACAGTTTGGAACACAGAGGGGAAAGTGGGAAAAGAACAGAAGAAAGTACTGCATTGATTTTGGATTAGCTGATACTGAATACCGGTAATGGAAAAACTGTATTTATCTTTATCTGTATCTTGACCCCAGAAGTACAGGCATTAGTGATTTCAAGACTGTATGACTATGTGGGGCTTCCCTTGAGCTTAATCCTGAAACTGCAGTCGGTGCAGAATGCTGCAGCATGGTTACTGGCACATCTAACACCTCCGCTCAGAGATCTACGGCGCATGCCAATTTGCTACTGGGTCAAGTTCAAGGTGTTACTATTCTGATATACAACCCTTAAAAGACTTGCAAGCTTATTTGCAAGATCGCCAAGCCCCGTATGTGCCCACCTGACTGCTACAAGTGGCAATGTTACAGGTGCCATACAACATTTGTCCTGCGGTTGTAAGAAATCAACATCTTAGCATGGCAACGGCTTCACTTTGGAACTCCCTGCCTTCTCTTGTACTCTTTTCAGCACCTGCTTAAAACATTTTTGTTTATATGCAAGCCTATCCACACTCGAGGGGACGCGGGTGGCGCTGTGGTCTAAACCACAGAGCCTAGGGCTTGCCGATCGGAAGGTCGGTGGTTCGAATCCCCACGACGGGGTGAGCTCCTGTTGCTCTGTCCCAGCTCCTGCCAACCTAGCAGCTCGAAAGCACATCAAAGTGCAAGTAGATAAATAGGTACCGCTCCGGTGGGAAGGTAAATGGCATTTCCGTGCGCTGCTCTGGTTCGCCAGAAGCGGCTTAGTCATGCTGGCCACATGACCTGGAAAAACTGTCTGCGGACAAACGTCGGCTCCCTCGGCCAGTAAAGCAAGATGAGCGCCGCAACCCCAGAGTCATTCGTGACTGGACTTAACTGTCAGGGGTCCTTTACCTTTACCTTTTACCCACACACGCAGAATGGCTTTTAATCTCTTTTTGGCTTATAGATGGCTTTAATTCTTTCTTTGAACTACCAACCTCAGAGTCCGGATGCTAGGAGGCTCCCACAACCAGCACTGCTTGCGACTCATCAGAAGCAACTTGTCTATATATCGCTGGGTGGGGGCCCTCGGCCGCCCTCCACATTTTTCGGGGGGACCTGCCTGTCTCTGGAACACTGGTGGGAGTTGGGAGTCCACCGACCAGGCCCAATGTGGTACCTGAGGTGAAGGTGTCTCCCCTTCCCCGCAGGAGGAAAAGAGGTGAACGAAGATCTACATCAGGGACAAGGCTGACAATAAAGTGCCATATTGGGATTCTGCCATCTGAGGCAGTCACCCACCCTCATGGGTGGGCTTGCCAAGCCAACCATATATGAGAAAGCCAACAGTGATGGGTTCTTCTTCTTTGGTGGCCACTCTTAGCTGAGTAATATTGTCTTCCATAACCACAGTTTTAACAATGAGTCTGTAAGTGACTGTGGAGGCAAATTCTGAATCCACACATCCTTCCACAGTGGGGACATTGGTTTCCGGGTGGGAGTTGATCACGGTGTGGATTTGCCAAGCATACCTTCCTCTTAGCACGTTTCTCCCTTGCATCCTGAGTTCGAGTGTCTTCAAAGCCCATGACACCTTTGGTAAAGCCTGTTTTCCAACTGGAGCGCTCGCAGGTCAGTGTTTCTCAATTGTTGGTGTTTATACTACATTTTTTAAGATTTGCCTTGAGACAGTCTTTAAAACTCTTTTGTTGACCACCAGCATTACGCTTTCCATTTTAAAGTTCAGAATAAAGTAGTTGCTTTGGAAGACGGTAATCAGGCATCCCGCACATGACCAGTCCAACGAAGTTGATGTTGCAACAGCAACCCAGGCCACAGCCCGATTCATATTTCCCTGGGAGTAAATGCTACTTGGACTGGCTGGGACTCAGACATATAGATATTATTAGGCTTGCGCCGTGAGAAGGGGCAGAGACCAACAGCCTCCCCTATACCTCACGACGCGACCATCACCTCACACAACCTGGGTGCGAGTCTGAGGGCGAAGAACCACGTGACTCCCCTCGGCGGCAGGACGTGCGAGGCGTAAGCGACGTGAACAGAGAGCCGAGGAGGAAGGACAAGGAGTCGGGCCCGGCCCGCTTCACGCGCCCCGCCTCTAAATACACGAGGGCGGGGAAGTGGGCGGGGCGGAGGCGGGCGCGTGAGCTTCCCCCGGGAGTGAGGGGGGGCGGGTTTAGAACCCGGTGCCTCGGAAAGTTATTGGGGCGCGCGGAAGAGCCTCGCTTCCCCATTGGGCGAGGTCCGGGGAATTTCGAGGAGGAGGAAGGAGGCGGGGCCGTGGGGGGTTTCCCGTCAATAGGGCGGTTGCGGGAATAGGGTAGTCGGGAGGCGTGGCGCGCGAGTGAGTGGCAGAGCCGGGACAGGGAGCGAAGGTACGGAGCGAGCGTGTGAGGGCGCGCGCGCGTGTGTGAGGGCTTTGGTGGGTGCTCGTGAGGGTGCCGTGGCAGGCGGGCAGGGAGGGGAGACGACGCGCAAGTCCCCACCGTGAGGGGGGAAAGCGCCCGAGGCTGGAAGGAAGGAAGTTGGGGACTGTGACTGGGTGTGTGAAGAAAAGTGACTAAGACTAAGGGGGGAGGGAGGCGAGGAAAGTTGGGTGACGCGGGGTGGGTGGGGGGAGAGAAGGGGGAGGTGAGGGGTTTATATCTCCCCGTATGAATTGTTTTTAAAATATATATATATATATATATGTACAAATCACTTTTCTTAACGACCATTCCTTATAAAGTATCCGAACTGGTACACTAACCTGTTCCAAATGGTTCACACTTAATATCGAGCTCTGCTAGGGTACTATGTGAGGTAAAACTGAAGGAAACTATAATTATCCCCCCCCCCAAAAAAAACCCCCACTGCTGTGTGTTTCTGAACCTACGGAGGTTGTCTCCTCTCCCCTGCTCTGCTGAATGGCTTTTTCTTGGTTTGTGGACACTATCCCTACGCCTTATAAGCCAAACGCCTAAAAATACAAAGTTCTAAACTTAGGTACTGTGGGATATACCGTAATTCCAAATAAATAGAACAGGAACCTGGAACACAGTAAACTGAACTGAGACGCTTTGGCACGTGTATTCCTGGATGTACTTTGTGTGTGTAGGTGCAAGGAGGATGTGGTGGGTGCATACGTCAGTTAAGAGTTTTGCAAGTGTGTTTTACCTCTGCTTGTTTTGTGATCAGCTGCTATAAAGCGTGGTTAGATCACATCCACACCATTAATTTAAAGCAGTCTTATACCACTTTAGCACACTTTCCCTGGGGATAACCCAACCAGATGGGCAGGGTATAAATAATTTGTTGTTGTTGTTGTTGTTGTTGTTGTTATCATCATCCCTGAAACATGCTGAGAACTAGTTTGTTAAAGCTGTTTAGAGTTGTAGCTTTGTGTGTAGAGTTGTCTCCTCACAACTTTCAGCATCCTTAACAAACTACAATTCCCAATTCTTTGGGGGAAGCCATGACTGCCGAAAGAGGTATAATACTGCTTTAAATGTATGGTGTGGATGTGGCCTATGACTATAGATTTAAGTATCCACATTTGGCTCTGAACTTCCTGGTGGATAGGCAGTGCCACTCTGACCTGTGGTATCACTTTGCTCTGTGGCCAGTCATAGTTGTGGGAGTGGGGTATGAAATGCTGTGCTAAGAGGAGGCTTTCTTTGCTTTTCAATTTGTTTCCTTTCTCCTTCAAAGAATCTAAGCTTATGTGTGGATAAGCCAGCATCCATTGCTGACATCTGCTCTGCCCACCCCATTGAAAAAGCCAGTCTTGATGTTCTGAACTATGTTGGGCAGCTGGGTCTAGCTGCCATGTTAATTTCCCACAATGCTCCTGATGTAGCATCCAGGGCATGTGGGAGTAATTAAAATGGCAGTTAGGCACAGCCAGAGGCATACCTAGACTCCCTTGTGTTTTTGGAAGGAGTTGCACATTTGGCCCATGCTAACAACTGGATTCCTCTGCCAAGGCACCCAGCGGAGGCTGCACGCCTCACCTGGCTGTGCAGAGGAGTTGCCTGGGGAGCATGCAGATGGGTGGACGGGCTCCTAGCCACTCCATGCCAGAGTAGAGTGATGCATTTTTTGCAACCCCTTGGCGGTGGCCAACCTGACCAACTCCTAGGGACGACCCTGGATGCAGTTGCTGCTGCACACTGTTGCCTAGCGCTATCAGGTAAAGCTGAGGGGGCAGGCACTGATGGAGCACAGGACTCATCTGATGTCACTTTGCTATAGAGCTATGAGAACTGCTCTAGGTTTAACTTCAGATGTCCCCTACGATCGGCTTCTTGAATAAATATCGTCTGGATCCAGACTGCACTTCCATTTTACTAAATGTTGCAAAGTCTTCCAGTTCTTCCTTGAATGTGGCATTGTCTTAATTTATTACCTACTGTCTCTGTTCTACAGTGACAATTCTCTCTCTTTTAAAGAGCAGTGAGGCCTTATTTATGAGACCCAGAATAATGCAATAGGGGAGGAATTTATCTGACATATCAGACAGTGAACACAGGCCAAGGATCTGTCTGTGATCACTTGTGATGATCATGTCTTCCTGAACACTCTGGTGCTGTAATGTGTAAACAAGACTTTTTAGAGCTTTCCTCTATAGAAGTGTGATTACTTGGAGGACAGAATTGAATTAAACTAGAGATGACTTGTATAATAAGTACACATGGGCAAAGAATTCCTGCATTGCAGGGAGTTGGACTAGATAACCCTCCTGGTCCCTTCCAACTCTACAATTCTATGAGTCTATGATTACCCTGTCTTGGCTTTCCCCACCTTTTGAAAACAGTTGTTTGAGACCCGGTTTGCTTAATAAATATTTGTACATGAACTAAACAGAAGTTTAGAGATGGCTACTTGAGATATCATTTTGTGTACAGTCCAGCCTAAGTGCTACAACAGCATCAAATCTCTAATCCTACCTACCCTGGCTCTGTGCCAGCATCACTGACAGTAGAGAGCTCTAAATGTCTGCATAGCACATGCTGTTCAGGTTAGTGTCTGAACCCATTGACCCCATGTTAGCAGTTCCATACAAACAAATCTGATTTGTGGATTTAGGCAGTATTTAATTGAAGTTGCATTCTTTAACACACACACACACACACACACTCTTTCTCAAAATCCCAGATGTATGGAACATTTGTTCCTCTGTACATTTATTGTTATTTCCTCATATTTATATCCTACCCTTCATGGAGCTCATCTCATTCCTGGATGGGGGTTCCCTCTTTATTTGCAGAGCAAGGTTCAGCTGAGAAAAAGCAACCAGCCTGAGGTCACCCAGTGAACTTCGCAGCTCAAGCTAGGATTTTCAGTCCCCAAATCAAGTATATGCCAATGTCACTGTCTTCTTTATCATGGTTTCATCTTCACGGTTGAGCCTTGGTAAGTCTAGTTAAGCCTTGGAGTTAGGTTGCTTACCACTGCAAAAGAATGCAGTAAGAGAACAATGCCTTATTAATACTTTAAAAGTCCATTCCCTGATTTCTTCCTGCTCACTAATCACTCTTTGCTTAGTTCAGATCTGTGCTGTTTAATTTTCCTACCTAGTTTGAGCTGAGACTTGACTATATCTACACTGTAGTTAGGATGGATCGCATCCTTGTGTACCATTCTGGCAGGAGTGGCATGGGAGAATCATATCACTCAAGGTAATACAGTCGTACCTTGGATCCCGAACGCCTTGCGAGTCGGATGTTTTGGCTCCCGGATGCTGCAAACCTGGAAGTGAGTGTTCCGGTTTGCGAATATCCTTTGGAACCCGAACGTCCAATGCGACTTCTGTGGCTTCCGATTGGCTGCAGGAGCTTCCTGCAGCCAACCAGAAGCCGCACCCTGGTTTCTAAACGTTTTGGAAGTCAAACAGACTTCCGGAATGGATTCTGTTCGACTTCTGAGGTACCACTGTATATACCGGTAAATAGAGCCTCTTGCAGCATCTTCATAAAGGAATCTGGACTTCTGCTCTCCATTTTTTTGTCCAGCCCTATGTTTCCCAAACACCTGTTTGCCAGGTAATGGAACTGCAGAAACTGTTGGCATAGGGAGGCAGGAGGCTGTGTAACAGTTTACTATTTGCCCATTCTCTCCCATGATTGCTACAGCCAAGTACTTTCCCCTCAAGTCAAATTTTTGGTTTGAGCCTCTTTAAAGGGAACAGTGGATGTGAACGAGTAGGTCCACTCTTTTAGTTCTTTTGCTATATTTGATTTTCCTGTGGAGTACTTGATTTACAATATATATTTGTACAAAACATATTTTCATCATGTGCTTGCTGTACTTCTCATTCTGTGGGTTGTCTAAATAATAAAAGTTCTGAAAACTAGCTTAGCCTAGTGAGAGCCGCCTTGTTGCTCCACTATTAACTTGTTTGGTGGCCTTGGAAGGTTTCATTGCTTCTGCTTAAACATTCCTCATAGAGTTTTCAGGAAGATGAATAACTAATTATTTTACATACTTTAGAAGTAGTGGGTACTTCAGTAAAAAGAAAATTAATCCCAGCTTTTAAATTTTATGTAGTTTCTATACTTAGACAGAAAACCAACTATTATTAATGCATTGGCCACAGTCTAGCAGACTTTGTATACATGCAAAGACTTGCACATGCACAGCAGGTCTACCTTTTCCCAATAGGAACCTTTCCCAAGACACATTACATGGTGCTCTCAACAGGGGAGATTCCAGTTGTGCCTGGGTCCTGCTTGGGAGCTTCTCGTAGACATCTAGTTGGCCACTGTGGAAGCAGGAGGTTGCGCTAGATCAGGGGTCAGCAACCTTTTTCAGCCTTAGGCCGGTCCACCGTCCCCCAGACCATGTGGTGGGCTGGACTATATTTTGAAAAAAAAATAAAAATGAACGAATTCCTATGTCCCACAAATAACCCAGAGGTGCATTTTAAATAAAAGCACAAATTCTACTCATGTAAAAACACCAGGCAGGCCCCACAAATAACCCAGAGATGCATTTTAAATGAAAGGACACATTCTACTCATGTAAAAACACGCTGATTCCTGGACTGTCCGCGGGCCGGATTGAGAAGGTGATTGGGCCGCATCTAGCCCACGGGCCTTAGGTTGCCTACCCCTGCACTAGATGGACCATTGGCCTGATCCAGCAGGCCCTTCTTATGTTCTTAACTCTTCCCTCTTTGTAATTCTTATAAAGGTGAGGAGGCTATTGCTTGTAGAAGCAAGGCACACGCCATTCTTTATGCCTGGTTCTGGTCATATTGCTTCTAGGCTGGGCAGTTCTCCCTTACTGTACGCCAGTGTTCTGATAATTATACCCAGAAAATATTTTGACAGGTTTCATACATTCATATGCTTTATGAATGTTGGTTTGCTTCATTGGTTAAGAACATGAGCTCTTAGCTAGACGTCTGTAGTACTAATGTCATCTTTGTCCTGCTGCTGTTTCTCAAGGTGTATGGAGACTTGTATAACATTGACAGTAAGTGCACTGTGGAAGCAAGCAGACCACAATAAGCTCACATACAGCCTTCTTCCCTGGGTCAAGAGAAACCTGTTCTGCCTCTAGCAGAAACTAGATTTGCACAGCATCAATTGGCCAGCTCTGGTGTTATTCACAAAGTCACATTCCCCCCTCCCTTCTCGGAGCAGGGATTTGAGGGCCGCAATGAAACTGTTTAAAAAGCTTTTTTAAGGTAAAAAACATAAAATACTGAACAAAAATTAGAACAGATAAACATAGAAGGTATTTGAAAACAAAGCAGACAGTTTTTCTGAAGCATTGGGCAGAGGGTGGGGAACAGTGTTGGATCCAGAAGCTTTTATATGTGTTTTTACAGGGGTGGAAGGTGCAAAGCTGGCATTGCGGCAGAAAGCCCACACCCATTCCTGTTTCAAGGCATTTTTGCCTTGGACTTAGTCCCCATCTGTAAATATTATTGAGATAACCTAATATCCTTACAGTGTTGTAAGGATTAGAGATTACTGGATGTGGAGCATAGTGAGAAGAGAAGAAAGTGTTATTTAAATAATAAGTATTATCTGATTTCTCCAGTTGGGAGTTGGGTGCTGTCATAAAGTCATATCTGAAAGAATAATAGCATTTATATAGCGTTTTAGGGTGTTCAAGGCACTTAGTGAACTTCTTGTAATTTTTTACAAAAAAACTTGTGAGGTATTATTGCATAACACAGGTGGGGTGGGGGGCTGAGGCTGAGAGAACAACTTGCCTAAACCCTTTGTAAGGGTAGCCAACATGGTGCCCTCCAGATGTTGTTGGACTTCTCTCCCCATCAGTCTCAGCCAGTGTGGCCAGTGGTGAAGAATTATGGGAGTTGTAGTCTAATAATAATAATAATAATAATAATAATAATAAACTTTTATTTATATCCCGCCCTTCCCAGCTAAAACCGGGCTCAGGGCGGCTAACAATCATAAAACCACATAATCATTGAATAGACAGTTAAAATACAGATATAAAATACACTTTAAAAACTTAAAAATTTAGAATTTTAAAAGTAGCACTCAAGTTAGCCCAAAAGCCAGACGGAACAGCTCCATTTTACAGGCCCTGCGGAAGGGTGCCAACTCTTGCAGGGCCCTCGTTTCTTGTGGCAGATCATTCTACCATATCGGGGCCAGAACCGAAAAAGCCCTGGCCCTGGTGGCTGCCAACCTGACCTCCTTATGACCTGGGATCTCCAGAAAATTATTATTTGATGACCTCAGGGTCCTACCCGGGGCATACCAAGAGAGACGGTCCCTTAAGTACGAGGGCCCTAGGCCGCGTAGGGCTTTAAAGGTTAAAACCAGCACCTTAAACCTGATCCTGTACTCCACCGGGAGCCAGCGCAGCTGATAAAGCACTGGATGAATGTGATCTCGCGGCAAGGCCCCCGTAAGGAGCCTCACCGCGGCATTCTGTCTACCAACACCTGTCTGAAGGGCGCAGGGTGGATTTGATTTAAATCAAATTGATTTAAATCACGATTTAAATCACGATTTAAATCACTAGTCAGTAAGGCTTGATTTAAATCACTAGTCAGTAAGACTTGATTTAAATATTTTTTTTTACAGAAAGACTCATTCTTGCTGGTATAATCTTAATATTTACAACCATATGAAGGTTTCATTTTTGGAATAATAAATTTGCAGAGTAGTTTTTACAGTTATATCAAAAATTACTGATTTGGTTATACTACTAGAAATACATAGACAGCTAATTATGAAATTATGGTGAGGTTTAATAAGTTAACTGTTTATATTTGGACAACTTTTCTGCTGTACTTTATTGGAAGAAGAAAAATAATCATTTCTTTAATAACCATTTAAACAATTTATTTAACTAAAACAATAACATGATAGCATATGTATCCATGTTTGTTTGTTAGCTGATGTGGTTAAACATTAAAAAAAAAACACCAGACTGAGTTTTAGCACACCTGATAAACTTAAAACAAATCCTTATTTCCTGATGAATAGCCTTTGGACTACAATGCAACTTAAATAGAAGACTATATTTAGAAAGATTTTTCCTCCAAAAGCATTTTATTTTAAAAATCCAATTTAAATCAAAAAAATCCGATTTAAATAAAAAAAATCCGATTTAAATCAAAAAAATCCGATTTTTTTGATTTTTTTAAAAAAATCATTGATTTTTATCCACCCTGGAAGGGCGCCATGTTGGCTACTTCACCCTAGTGAGTTCATGGCGAAAAAAGATTCAAAATAGGGATTCAAAAAAATTCAAAATAGGGATTTTCTGATTCGTAACCTAGTCTATGATGTACCAGCTCTGAAATACACACAATTCCTGTAGCTCAAGATACCCTACAGGATTTTAAAAGGTTTTAGGCCTTGTAACAGGCAGGCAGGGTGAGTTTTCCTTCCTCTTTTAAAGCAGGGTGGAGTAGGTATGAGCCTTAGGTGCCAAGTAATGGGCAGAGTAGATAGATGGCAGTTGACTGTGTCCTTTCATGCTGCTGCCTGGGATGTGTGTATAAAGGGCAAGGCATCTCTGTGGTTTGTTTCGTATGTCTCTGGTGAAATGAGAGCGTGGAGTTTCTGTAGAAGATTTTGTGAGCAGAGAGTACTCTGCTTATTATGGGTAAGGAAAGCAGCATCCTTTTCCTTCTCTCTGGATTCCCTTTCTCATCTTTCTAGGCTGTATCAGAGATCCTATAGAATGAAGGCCAAATTTCATAGAAATGAGTTTTTTTGGATAGAGATGTTCCCAGGGTTTGCTTTGTTCTGTGGCGTTCCTCCCACGCTATATATCGACTAGTGACTCATCTTCCTTTACAGGATCGGTTGCAACAGCAACTTGTTCAGGGAAATAAAAACAAAAAACCACTTCATTTTCTACTGAAAGAGACTTGTTTTAGCATTCAGCTTTATTTTGGAGTGTCTTCAAAATTGTGGGAAATTTGCCACCCACAGAACAGACAGGGTTGCCACTAAAATTCAGCGTGTGTCTCAGCTTGGCCTCTGGTATTGAATTTCAGGGCTAAAGTTTCAGGACCGCTCGGGCACTTAAAATTATATGCTGGCACCTTGGAATCTTGACACTTTTTTCTAGTCTCTTCGGAATGTGAAATAGAGTAAACAAGGACAGCAAGAAATATAATGCATCCTGGTTTGGAAAGAAAAATGAAAAACAAAAACAAAAAAACAAACCTGCTTCTACATTTTAGCTGCTTCCCCCCTGTCCTACTTCCAGTTTTCTGCAAACTGATGGAATTATTGCTATCTGCAAGTTAAAGTTACAGGACTTTAATGGAAAGAATTAGAGCATTATTTCTCATTTGAGAGTGGCCCTCCCACCATCCCCATCACCTCTTTTGACATTAGCCATGCTAACTGGGTCTGATAGGAGTTGGGAGTCTGACAGCACCTGGAAGGCCACAGGTTCCCCATTCCTGCAGTTTTATGTATCCATTTGTGGCTCATAAAATGTGATGGGGGTCTGTGTGAATTGCCCAGGCCCATTTACTAATTAATGTATGACATAGCATTCACTCTGCCATTCTATGCTCTGTTGGGACTCTTTGAACTGTGAGACGTGGCTCGAAGTATCAGTGTAATTCAGCGCTTTGGTCCTGTTGACGTGCATAGGATTGTGTTCAGTATTTTCTCTTTTGCCATCCCCTGTACTCTGTCTGCTCACATATCAAAGATGCCAAATGGGTGTCAGGTGGCCAGGGCTTCTGCCTATGAATCTTGCAGCAACCAACAGACTAAAACCCCTGGAAAGCCACTGTGGAACAAGGTAGATTATATTAGATTAGGTGGACTATTGGCCTGAGTCTGTGCAAGGCAGTGTTTACCGTATATGCTCGTATTGGTAACTCAATACAGTACTGTGGAATTTGAGTCATTGTCATTCTATTGTGTTTTATTGTGGGTTGGGGGAAAACATTTTGATTATCAATATTTTCCTATTTCAGGTGTACTTATTAAAATGTCAATGAGCAGGATATTATCAGCAGGCTTGGGAACTGTCTGTCCTTGTAAGAATGGAGAGAGGAATTATTTGTCTGAAATATAAATGGTGAGATAAAGAGAGAACAAAAGTCCAACCAGATAAGACAGGGCAAAGACTGTTGTAGGTTTTTTAAAAAATCTACTTTGATGCATAATTTTAACCTGGAGTTGCTTTATGACATGCACAGTGACTGAGAATAGAAGCTGGACAAACCTGGCTTGGGAATTCAGCATCTCTGGATGTTTTGGGTCAATTTGAGAATACGTACCTGATAGTTGGGAAACCATGTCTTTTGGAATTATACAAGCTGTGCCATGTTCATTTTGAGCTTGAAATTGGTGTATATTGATCATTATGGGATATGTAGCTTAACCAGAGTTAACATTTGCTAGCCCTGGAGTGTTAGTTATGGTCAGAAAAAAAGATTCATAAATTATTTGACCTGAGAAACAGCAAAGGTGCTGTTCCTTGTTAAAAATAAATAAATCCATTAATGATCTCCATGTACAGAAAGTTTTCTGCTTATACAATGGTTGGTATCTAGAAGGCTTCCAGAGCTAAATAAAAATATGGTATGGTAAAAGGTTAGTCCCCCATTTTAGTAGCAAAAAACAGAAAAAAGTTTTCAAGAAGTGAGAAATGGACACACCCACACACCCACACACCACGTTACTGATCTTTCTCTGTTTTGTATGCAGATTTATATATTTCTGTGTTGTTCATGTTCTCTAGAATGAGAAAGGACCAATTGCAGGGGTGGGGAGCCTCCAGCCCATGGCTCAGTGTTGGCTTACCAGGTGGTCCAATTTGGCCTGTGAAACCATTTCCCCAAACTTCAACTGGCTGATGTTATCTGATGGGTGGGGAAGGGAGATTTCATGCTGCCTGGTGCTTCTTTGCCAGCCACATTAAATGTGCAGACCTCATTCCCTCCCTGCAAGTCAACTGAGATATGGGCAGGACTGCTCACCTATCAGTCACCTGATGTCATGATGACACCAGATGATTAGCAGGTGGATGACTGTGCCCATCTGTCTAAGTTGACCTGTAGGGTAAGGGGAAAGAAAAATCTGGCATGCTGGGCCAAAAATATGCCCCACTCCTGCCCTGTTGCAAGAAGGCAGCATTGTTTTTATGGCATCTGTCAACTGGGTGAGGTGATCCGTTTGCTGCCTGGAGAATACAGAATCCTTGGTTCTGAACTTATGGTCTTGTCTCATAATGATAATTTAAGATTTAATCCATCAAGTACAGTGGTACCTCGGGTTAAGAACTTAATTCGTTCTGGAGGTCCGTTCTTAACCTGAAACTGTTCTTAACCTGAGGTACCACTTTAGCTAATGGCACCTCCTGCTCCCACCGCACCGCCGCCGCGCGATTTCTCTTCTCATCCTTAAGCAAAGTTCTTAACCCAAGGTACCGGTAGTATTTCTGGGTTAGCGGAGTCTGTAACCTGAAGCATCTGTAACCTGAAGCATCTGTAACCTGAAGCATCTGTAACCCGAGGTACCACTGTAATGTGTTTTGAGAAGTTCCACTTTCTCTGATTGTGGTTTTTGGTGTCCTGGTTTTATAACCACATAGGATCCTAAGTGAAAGAAAAAGTAGCTGAAATGATTAATACTATAGGTGTTGTGTTGGCTGAGTTTTTAAATGTATGATGTTCAACTAAAGTGGCTGTCTCTCGGGGATAAGATCAAAGGAGGGAACTATCCAAAGCTTCACACAAGAAAGAGCTTGTGTTTTTGAGCTTTCAATACTTGTTTTCTTTGACTTGCATATGAACTCAAATTTAACACTTTTTGAGAGACTGTAGACCCATTGACTTAATATGTGATCATAAGAGTTCATGACTTCAATTGTTTATTTGCAGTGTTGTTCAAACCAGTAGCATACTGCCTGTTTCAGTAAACACTGAAACTTGTTGATAACACAAATGAGCACAGGTAGGAGAGGGGCTAGATGCAAATGCTTTGCATGCAGATGGTCCCAGATGGTTCCAGGTTCAACCCAAATAAATTCCAGTTTAAAATACATCAGGTAGCAGGCGCTGGGAAAGACTCCATGCCTGAGGTCTCGGAGAGCCTGGAGTCCATCAGAATAGTCGAAAACCCCTCTGACCTGGTATAAGCAGTTTATTACGTTCCTATCTACAAAACATTCAAATTTAACCAATGCTTAAACTCATCATGCAATATAGATTCCTTGAACTTCTTTGAACAAGCCCTGAATCTAGAACTAAAACAACAACAAAAGAAACCACTGCTGTCATTCTTTGCTCTTAGATAGGCTTTCATTAGTATTTGTCTGAATTTACTGTGATGTTGCTGCTGTTTTTAAAGCCAATTTGCACTCTGCTTTTCTTTGAATTTTAGTGCAGCTTCGGTGTTGCCTGCTTGATATCAGTTGTCAAGCTGTCGTAGGGAATTCTCAAGCTCCTTGTTAGCTTAGGAGAGGGGTGGGAAACCTGTGGCCTTCCAAATGTTGTGGGACACTAACAGTAATATTGACCCCAGCCATCATTGGCTCCAACCAGCATAGCCTATGGTCCGGGATGTTGGGAATTGTATTCCAGCAACATCTGGAACGCCACAGGTTCCCCACACTTGGCTTAGAAGTCCCAAAAGGCAGGAGATGTTGGGACCATTGCTCTAATTCAGTGAGGGTGATGAACATCCAGGAGCGCAGTTTTTATCCTTGGCTTCATTCTCTTTTGCCAGATTTTTCCATCACCTGAGCCTGGGTGTTCAGTGCCTGTTGTTGGGTTGCGACTCTGTATACAGTGGCTATCAGGATTCCTTTGTGACTATGTAAGCCATTGCACTGAAGATGAAAGCATGGATTACCTTGCTTTTAAGCGAGTGCCCTGAAGGTAAAAGGGCTGATGGGCACAGCCCACTAACCTTCCACAATTTTGAGCTAATACAGTGGTACCTTGGGTTACAGATGCTTCAGGTTACAGGCGCTTCAGGTTACAGACTCCGCTAACCCAGAAATAGTACCTTGGGTTAAGAACTTTGCTTCAAGATGAGAACAGAAATCGGGCGGCGGCGGCAGGATGGCAGCAGGAGGCCCCATTAGCTAAAGTGGTACCTCAGGTTAAGAACAGTTTCAGGTTAAGAACGGACCTCCAGAATGAATTAAGTTCTTAACCCGAGGTACCACTTTATGTTGGAAGCCCTTGGCCTTGTGAGGCTTAGAGCAGCTGGTTCCCTTTGTCTCCTCTGTCTTCACCCCTAGGGTGAAGGGTGACTGGTGCTAGTGCCCTTCTTCCCCAGCCAACACTGTCAATGTTGTCAGACGCTACCATTGTTCTGGTGCATGCACATCTTAATCTATTGCTGCACATGAGGGTCTTTTGATCAGGGTCATTATGTTCCAGTGATACCCCACAGAAATGAGAGAATGCACTATTTAGATGAACGAAATACATACAGTGGACCCTCGACTTACGAAGATAATCCGTTCCAACGGAATCTTCGTAGGTCGAAATCATCATAACTCGAGTCCCCATAGGAATGCGTTGGCAGAACGCGTTGGCAGAACGCATTGGCAGAACGCATTCGTAGGTCGAAAAAAACCTCATAAGTCGAGGAAACCGCATCTAAAACGGCCGCGACTTCCGATTGGAAGTCGAAAAAATTCGGAAGCGAGGCCGCTTTGATCCCTCGTAACTCGAAAAACTTGTAAGTCGGGTCATTTGGAAGTCGAGGGATCACTGTAGTACCCTTCATAAGCCTCTCATGGTTTAGGTTTATGTACTATATATATGTAATATGCTTAATTTTAAACTATTAAATGCCACAGGTTTAGAAATTGAACTGGACCTATGTTGAAGAACACTCCCTCCCCACACACACTTCCATTGTTATTAATGATACTTGTTCACCTTAGTTCTCTAATGGTAAGTGTGATACAGAAACCCTGATGAAATAAATGCTTAATCTTTATTTCTTTGTTCTAGAGCTTGCCCGTCTTGAATAACAACACTAGCTCAGATTGGAAGCTAAGAGGCTCACTGCATCTCTTCTCCAAAAAAATTCAAATGGACATAAGTAAGAAGCTTGTTGTTTATGTTCTTATTTTTTTTTATTCCAGTAGACTCATACAGTATTGTTGTAGTTTCTAAAACACTTCTAGGTTTCCCCCCCAAATGTCTTTGTTCTTTAACATGACAGCCTCAATTTTTTGTTCTGCTTTTCATACAACTCTGTAAAATAATTGTGTAAACTGCATCCATGTAATGTTCCTTAATCTAGGCAGAGGAATACGAAGGAATGCTTGTGTGGTTTAGCTGTAACCTTTTTAGTATTGATGGATCAAAGTGATATTTATGGCATGTGTTCTTTGGCTTCAAACTGGTATAAGAAAATGAATGTCTTATAAACAGATAGGTTGTATTTTTTTGAATAACATGTTTGTGTTTTATTTGTCTATGTGCCTTTCCACTGATTGTCTGAGGCAGCTCACATAAGGACAATTTATAAGCAGCAAATGCTCTCTGTCTAATATCCCTTTGAGAATGTTTACTAGTTAGCTCTCATGGTTTGTGTTCAGTATTTATTTTTCAATTTTACATAAGCAACTCATGGATCTGGGACTTAAAATAAAGCACTTCCCATTGCCCCTTAGCAGCCAGCTGTAAGGCCCAAGGATTTATAAGTTTTCTGTCACAATTTTATTCCACCCTTCTTTCAAGGAACTCTCAAGGATATGGGATTATTTGGTTGTTTTCAGGTTAAGTGGAGACACATAGGATTCATTACTGAGTGAGAATTGAATTTGGGATTCCTATTTTCAAACCCATTGCTTTTATCAATGTGACATCAGTTGAGGCTGTGACATACAAGTCTTTTGTGCCTAGAAACCAGGCAAGCCTCCCTGGAGGGAAAATCCACAACTGTGACACCACAGCCCCCAAAAAGCCCCCTCTTGGCTCAGTTCCAGCCTCATCTCATCTGATAGGGGTTTCTGGGAGAGGGCCTCAGATAGGTTGATGTGGACGAAAACAGTCCCTGACAGTATTTGGATCCCAAACTGTGTAGGGCTTTAAAGGCTGGCACAAACACTTTGAATGGTGCTCAGAAATGGATTGGATGCCAGTGAAGCTTTATTTTGGTTATATATCTTCCCAATGATTAAAGCCTATTGGGTGCATTCTGAACTACCGTATTTTTCCGTGTATAAGACTAGGTTTCCCTCCTAAAAAATAATGTCAAAAATTAGGGGGTGTCTTATACACAGATACATCTCCCCTCATTTTCTTAAATCTGAGTCCCCCAAAATGGGGGCATCTTATAGATGGAAAAATACGGTAACTTAAGCTTTTGGGCAGCCTTCAAGGGTAGGCATACATACAATGCATTGTAGCCGTCTGTTCTGTTAATTATTGGTGAATATGAACAACTGTGTCCAGCCATCACTGTTGAGGAGGAATGACAGCTGGCACTCCAAGCTGAACTGGTGAAAAGGTGCTTTGTGCCATTGATGCCACTTGCGTTTCTGGCAGCAAATCTAGATTAAGGAGTAACATTAAACTGAGGAGCTGATGCTTTTGGTTTGGGGGTTACAGTTCCATTCAGAACAGTTTGAACACCATCTTTCTTATAGAACTCATAATTACAAATTTTACTGGGCAGTTTGCACCACTGTCTTAGTTGTCATATTAATAATTGTGTAGGTCTGTTGGCTGTCACAAAAAAGCGGCGCCCTCAAGTTATGCCATGTGCAGAATCTTCACATTCTAAACATTTTATTGGTATGTTTCTGCACCTTATCTATCTGCATACTGGCTAGTATTGCTCCTTTCCTGGCACTCATTCATCCTGGGACTATAAATGCACAAACCTTTTTTATCTGTTAAGAACTAAAAATAGCATACTTGTAGTTTGGACTGTAATTATGCTTTTTTCAATTGCTCACATGGGATAAGATTTATTTTTATAGTATATAATCTGTCTTCCTTTAATTAAAAAAAAAGTTCACAATGTTGTACTCATTTCACTTTTGGTAGTAGAATACAATCGCTGAATAGGCCTTGAACCTAAATCATTTTTTGCTATGTGTAACATAGCCTTGAATGTGTCTCTTTCGACCCCCCCCCTCCCCTGCCCCATGCTTATGTGTCAGTCTTGGGAGTTTCTAGTTATGTAACAGTAATTCTCAGTGTTTGGATTGTTTGTCAATGAGTCCTTGGATGCTAACAAACACTAGCAAACCTTTCACTTGTCTTTCCCTCAACTGCAAAAGCTTATTTTAGTACCTGCAATCTTTCCTTCCCCAAAGTTACATATGGGTAATGGATTTCATTTGCTTTTAAAGGGGCAGGCAATTTTTCTCCAGATTGTGTTATCAGAAGAGGCAATGAAGGGGCACACAGGTTGCAAATAATGCCTTTTGGGTTTGAGTGTCACCCACCCCTTTTAGGTACAGGTTTTATAGCTGATAATAGTAATAATAAAAATATTACGTAAACAAACTTTAACATTACTTTTCAAAGAGGAAAGTGAAAAGGCATGCTAATAGAAGCTGGCAGAGCGATCCCATGCAAACCTGAATAAAAAAATGATTTATTCACATGAGTACACTTGTGCTGGCATTGCAAGCTGCTTTACAAAAGATACAGTGCACAGAAGTCATAAACTTGCATGTGTAAATTTTTGGGGGAAGTGTGTGAATACGATACTAGGCAAGTTTGTCAAATTCCCACCCAGATTCTACTACAAAATCAATTTCTCTTCAATTATCCCATTCGTCATCCTCTGAACAGGGTGCACATCACAATACCCTTCAGGTGGGGAGAGGGCTAGGGATCCTTGCTATGAGATGATATGGCCAGCAGGTGGTGTGTCTATTTGTTTTTACTTGCTTAAACCAATAGGCATTTGGCAGCCTTAGGGTTGAAGCCATGGTTCAGGGCATGTAAGACTTGCATTGGACTTGCATTTTTGCCCCTCAGCTGCTGGTATCCAGTAGCATGCTGCCTGCAAGTCCATGCAAGCATCAGGCATCATTAGTAGCCCTCTTCCATGAATTTTGCTCTTTTAAAGATATCTGCATTAGTGGCTATCACTGTATTTTGTGGCAATAAAACTGTATAAAGAAGTGCTTTGCAGTTTGCCAAGTCCCTCATTCCCATCAACACTATATGATGAAAAGGTGTAGGAGACAGACAGAGACATGAGCCATCATGGAAGTAGCTGAGTTATGAGATAATGAAATAGACAGGCTGGTTTCTGCTAAAATAAACCGTCAGGAGTTAACAATGTATGTGTGAATGGGTACACAGCCTCAGTTGTGTGAATTAAGCAATGAAGGATATCGGATGACCAAAACAGGACATTGATAGACCTTTGCCCAGGCACTCTTCAATGAAATGCAGACTTTCAGAAATGGAGCACTAAATGATAATGACAGATCACTCTGCGCATTATGGACTGTGTTGTTCCTTGTGTGATTATCAATAATCTATTTGCATGAAAAGCCAACTATATGGCCCCTTAACATTTTCTGGGCATTCTTTCAAGGGCTGGATAAATGTTTCAGATTTCTGTGCACCACTATCAGATCTTATGTGCAGTCTACATTGAGATGAAAATATGTTTGAAGAAATATGAGGCTAAGGCCCAAACTACATGTTACATATAGTTATGTGTAAGTTAAAAATAATAACAAATAGCAGAAATGGAAAACAGCTGAAGGGGAAAGGGTGGAGAATGCAGCCGAAGCAGAAAGAGTTAACTTAGTTAAGTACACCCTCATACTTGCTGGTACTCTGCTCAAGATTGCAGCCTCCAGCAGCCACTTTGGGTTAAAAAAAACAAATAACAAGGAGGGGAGGAACTGTGTTCATTTTAAACTCCACCACACTTTCCAATAAACCTTTGCAGTAACAGATAGGATAATTGAGCAGTTTAGACCCCAGTGTGCTGCATATACCGAACAAGCATAGCACCAAGAAAATACATGCAGAGCCAAATAGCTTAAGCTGACTTGTGCAATGAGCCAAACCACATGCTACAGGGGAAAGCAAAAATAAAAGCAAAATCCCTTCAAGGTCCCTAACCTATCTGACCTTGGGAAAAGTAAGTCTTTCTTGATTGGATATGGCAGTCATTCAGACCCCAGAGGAAGGAAGGAAGGAAGGAAAAAACATTTAAAACTCACGCAAAGGGGAAACTCCAGTGTTCCACAACTATGGCCATATCCTGTAAGGCTATTGATCAGAAGTAATCAGCCGTGTATGATCATGGCCAGATGAGCCGAAGGAATATGCAGAGATACACTTGACAGTCTATTGGAGCCTGGTGGTGGTGGTTGTTACTTTTATGCTTTTGAGTTTATCAGTTTGAGTTTATTTATCAGTTTGAGTTTATTGAGTTTGAATAGGAATCTGTATTACTGTAATGCCCGTTCACAGCTTGGGAACTTTGGAGATGATTAGTAACAGTTTAGTAGTAAAGATGTAGCCCATTGAGTCTCTTAGCTTGATACTATTTGCACTACTGAAGCTAAAGATGAGGAGATGAATAAGTAAACTAACTTCTCATGTTGGCAAGTGATTAAGCGTAAAAAGGAAAACAAATTATATTGCAAAATGAACTTGTTCAAACTGGTTTTAGCGTGGCGTGCAATTTTCAGTGAGTGACTAATGCATTTTGTAAGGATTTGTTAAATGCTTTCTTTTGCAAAATGTTGACAGCTGATATGAAGCTAAATGGGTGTACGTAGAGGGCCTGGGTACTTCTCTACTGGATCAGGCACACAGGAGGGTTGGTGGGTTCTAGCCATTGTATTGTGAGAGCTGCAATCCAGTGCACACTTACCTGAAAGTAAACCCCACTAAACTCTGGTATTGTAATTCTGAGTAAACACAGTTGGGATCTGCACACTTTTTGAAGGGTGGGTTGGCAAAAGCATATAGAAACACGTTATGGTGAATGAAGTCACACGCTTTTCAGGCATTAGGGCTGAAAGGACTTCCTTACATTGTGTTTGGAAGTTATGTATGTGTGTATAATATACTTTTCCAGAATTCATTCTGGTCAGCTTACCACTGACAAACTGCAAAATATGCAGGTGCTATGGGTGCATTTATTCACGAAGAGTGGCAGCCCTCTTCTTACTGAGTGGAGGAATAAAACTCCTGGGATTCCTTTCTCCTTGGAAGGCATTGAGTATAATATAATCAGTTTAACTTCCTCAGAGTTATCGGTACTGCTAGAAAAGGAGCTTGCAATTGGAAGCTGGTGCATTCTGGCTGTGCCTGTGAGTCATGTGACTGCAGGGTCTAAATTGTCAGTTCACTAGTTGGATCAACCAGTCACTTCTCTGAAGGCACAGACCCTGGGAGCTAGGATCTCCTCTAGCCTAGGTGCTGTGAGCAAACAAGTACTACAGGTAAATATTCTGTATCATTTTTGCCTTGCTGATTTAATATTTAGATTAGTTTCCTGCCTGTCTAAATGTTTTAAAGTTTAGCAAAAACTCAGCAGACTTTTCTTGTTAGTGTGCTCAGGTTTTTGGTCTCTGCCAAAAAGCAGCAATCCTTATAAGACTTTTTAAAAAGTAAAGCATCACTAATCATTTGTAATTTAATAGCGTTACCCTTTCTCTCCATATGGATGTTAATTAACTTGTCTTTTTGAAAATCTTTGATATAATTACTAGGTATAAACACTTCTCTTTTTAAAAAAAGGAAAAATCTGCTTCTTTTGATCAGGCAGGACAACTTGTTTCAGTAAAATGAACTGTAGGATGATAAATCTCTTGTCGGCAAAGATGTGCAGTATCCTGAGAGCTGTGATATAGCACAAAGTTTTTAACATCTTAGTTAGCTTGTTATGGTCTTTTCTGGGTTGATTTTCTAGGGGAAAGTAAACCTTTTGTGTAGTTAAATTAAGAAGTCAGCTCTTCACTACCAATTTGAAGTTTTAATGCTTTTCAAAGCAAGAAAATATTACTTGCATGTCATGCCAGATCCAGCTTATGTGAGCCCAGTATGAGGGGGAATGCTGAAAGTAAGCTAAGAAATTCCCAACAGATGTGAAGCACTTGCCTTTATAAGTAGGTCAGAAATCTTATGCATGTGTTTTGGGAGAGTGGCTGAACTTTGCAGGTTCTGAGCCAACAGTATACAGAATTACACATGCCTTCAGCTGTGAATGTTCTACTGGCTTCAATGAGGATTCCCCCCCTTTCCCCAAATATTGTCCATTAGAAGGCGAGGCTTTTGGACTTGGATAAAAGTGCTGTTTTAACACTTCTAAAAGATTGTTTCTTACACACATAATTCAATAGAACTTACTAATGGGAATATTGTATATTAGAATAGGCAAATCAAATTTTACTATGACAATTTCAGTACAGTATTTATGCATTGTTAAAACTGATCTGTGCCCAATAATTTATCGGTAATTTAAAGCTTGTAATGATGGCTCTTTCACAGGAAGTTTGGATTGATGTGTGTAGTCTAAACATAAAGCTGTAGATGATACATGTGAATGATAAAATGTTTTGAATAAGGAAAGTAATTCCATCACAAAGCTGGGATAAATCAGTTGGTTGAGATTAAGACTCTCAATCTCAGGGTTGTCGGTTTGAGCCCCACATTGGGCAAAATATTCCTGCATTTCAATGGGGTTGGACTAGATGGCCCTCCTGGTCCCTTTCAACTCGGATGACTCAATGACAACATACATCCATGACTGTAGTATTCTATATTGCACTTTAGAGGTTGACTTTAAGTCTGAAATAGTATTGAGCACAACTATCAAAGCTATAAGTTCATAGGCATAATTACGGTAAAGTGTACTGTTAGACAAGAGGAGAGCTGGAGATTTGGTTTAGAGGGGCACCAGTTGGTTTTTTTATACAGTTCCTAGATTTCCAATGCACTTTATAAATAGTAATATTTTTATTAATGCTGCTGTACACAATGCCAGCCACAAATCCGGCTTTGTATAGGACTAATCCCTCTCCTAGAGGACTTACAATCTAAAGGCCTTTTCACACATGATGACTTTTCTGTGCATATATCATGTTAGCATTGTGGGATGGGGACATGTATGTGTGACAAATACATGTATACCTGTTTTGCTCTAAAAGGGGGAAAAACAGTTTTTGATTGAATTTTCCAAGGATTGCTCTGAGAGTTAATCGGCAGCAGACAGCTTAGAGGGTGAGGTGCTGTCATGATTCAGGAAAAAACTGCAGAAGTGATATGTGTGCGTGCGTGGAGTGGTCTGAATGATGTGACTGCACCGGTGGCTTGGATAGAACAGAAGAGACTGTTCCAGATGTAGCAAGAATAACAACAGAAGATACAAAGGTGAAAATTCGAGTAGGCAACTCAGGAGGCTATTGGGTAAGGGGCTGAGAGCCTTGAATGTTAGATACAACACACAAAAACAAACACACAACAACCTTTCAACTTGAAGCAGATGCAGAAAGTAAAGGGTGTCATTCAACAAGTAAGGGATACCATGAAAGCAGTAAGAGACAAAAATAGAATTGTCCTTCCCCTCCCTTGGATAGTAAGCACAGGTTGTTAACAAATCCTTTCTAGTGGCTCAAATCCTCTGGGAGATCCCACTACTCAGGGAAAGGAACCCTATCTCCATGCCCTGCAGGACACTGTGCTTACCCAGCCAAGATTTACATTTGTAGCTGACTTGCCCAAGTCATACACTTTAAGCGCTTGTCTGGAGACAGACAAGAGTTGAAAATCATTTGATGATGGCTTTGTTTTCCATAATGTACAGTACACTACTTTTTTGTCGCACTGCCATGGCTTAGTTAGATAGGGTTTACAGTATATGCTTTGAAATTATGCAAAACCCTGACTATCAGGGTAGAGTTGATTGGAGCAGCCTGCATTTAAATCCTTTCTGAAGAGTTTGGAGATGTGACACTTTTTAAGATGAAAAGGGATGTCATGAGTTAGCTGAAACATTCCACCTCCCATAGTGTGCCTCCCTATAGCCCATCATCTCTCAAAGTCATTTTCCTTCCCAGCTGCGCTGTGATACTGGAATGAAGCCTTGCTGAGAGAAAAGTTCCTTGAAGGGATGAGCTGGGTAAGCTAAGTTATGGGACCATGGAACAGTTCAGCTTCTCTTACCTGAATATTCATTTTCCTCTTAAAGTTGGACCTCCACTACAATAGAGTGGAGTGTGTGTGCGCGCACACACACACACACACACACACACACACTGGGGGCTACTGCCTCTGCTCACCAAGCCCACCAATGAACCAACCAGTCTTTCCCCACACCTGACCAAATCCCCCTCCCTTTACACCTCATCCACCCCCTCAGTTATCCCCTCATAGCTCACCCAAACCCGCTCCTTTCACAGCTTGTCTTGGAGTCACTTCAGAGAGTGATTTGGCCTGTTGGTGGTCATGTGAACTGCAGCATGACTACAGTCTTGCAGTTTTATTAAATAGTAGGGGGGGGGTGAGATGGAGAAGTCCTGGATTTAACAAATGGGTCTGCTGCTGTCCATTTGAGCCTTGGAGGCAAACACAGGATACGGGTTCCACAATGAGCATTGATCTCTCTTTCAAATGGTTGAGTGCTCTCTGAAAAACTCTCTAGTCTTACATTTCCCACTGTTTAGTCAGTGGTCCCTGATGAAATGTTTCTGTGCTGTTTTCTGGCCCCTCCCCTCAATCATTTCCTGCCCTTCACTGCCTTTTCCCATTCTGAGCATGCAAAAAAAAAAAATCACAGGAGATGAACAAGATTAGATATCACAAGCCTCTAATAATCATGTTTTACGATGGGCAATATGCAGGCTTGTGCTTTTGAGAGTGGGAGGGGCAGTTTCCACTGGGAACCTTTTTAACAATAGAGGTCTTATTCAAGACTGATATTCAGCTATTCCAAAATTCTGTTTGAGGTCTTATGTAAAAGCTCTGTATGTATTTATTAACACACACAGTCCTGAGATAGTTTCCAAGGTAGTTCCACAACATATGTTGAAAGATCATGCAAGATGAGCTCCTGAAATTCCAGCATTCCTTCAGCATGCAGCAATAGGTGGAAATGGTCATGCTCATATCGTTTAGACTAGCAGAAACGAAATGACTAGGTTGTGGTCTGATGAGAAGCAAACAGCAGTAAGGGTATGATGATAGACACCACCCACCAAAACATTTACTGTGCACATGACAAACTGCTCACCCCAAAAATGTGCTAACAAGCTTTCACACCAGTGGTGATTGTTGGAGTATAACAAGTTGTTTTTACTTAATGCATTTTCCTTGATAAGAGGAAATCCAGATTAAATGTAGCAAAATAAGTGTGGGCTGGCATTTTGATGGCAGCAGTGGCCTATGGAAGGTGCAAAAAGCTTGTGTGCTTGAGCAATATGCCTCTGTCTGGAAGGACCAGTTATCAAATTGCCCTAGCAGATTGCCCATCAATTCTGTTAGAAACCCTTTCCCCAAGAATTCCTGTAGATATGGTGCTCTATAAGTGAGACAGGTGAATTTCACTTATGCATTCAGCTTCAAGGTGTGTCTCAAAATATGGATATAGCAAAATGAACAATAAAAGATTCCAACAGTAGTGTCAATATTCAACCTGTGAGGAATTATATTGGTGCTGTACTCCTCTCCCAGAAACTGCTGCTTTGCTCACTATAGTATATAAGAGACTAGCAGTAAACTTGACATTATTCAAGTGCCGTTATCTAAAATTAATCTCCAACAACCAGCAGCTTGTTGATTTCCCCAAATACCCTTTTCAGCCTTGATCTTCCATTCCAGCATAGCAATAAATTATTTGACTATTTTATTTAGGAATTCAAATAATCACAGCTTGTGTGTTTTTGGTTGAGTGAAGAGGAGTGGGGGAAGCCCTCAATGCAAGGTCTGTCTGCAGGTCCACTGCATGAACCAGCACGTTTAGAGACTCATCTCACCTTCATACTGTTGACTGAGAGACAGGCAATGTGCATGTGGTAAATAACAGCCCTCATAAACTGTGAATCTGTATTTAGAACTGTTGGAATGAATTGACAGTCTTGGCCCTGCCATGCTGCATGCTCTTGCTGTTAATTTATGGAGCCTTTTCCTCATTTTACAGGCCTTGGCGTCCACTTTCTTGTTACTTTTATTTATAACAGAAGATCTTACATGTTGTGCCTTGAGCAGGAGGGGGAATAAAAGCATTGCATCATTACCTACTTCGGAAATGGCTTTTAAATATGTTTTTAATGACTTGGTTCTATCTGTACCTGTTGGTTTTACTGTGAGTGCTTCCTTTCCCTTCTAACTTGTTTGCCTAGAGATAAGCTATAATGTTTGATGCAGCCATTTGAAACCAATCAAACGTAAATATTCTGCTGCTTTTCTGTCCCAATTGCCTGTGAAGTTTTGCTCCCCAAAGGTTTTGTGTATGCCTTCTGTGACACAGCTGTTCTTTTCCCTCCCAATTGTGTTTGTGTAATAAGACCACATTCTTCATCTGGATTGATTTACCAACAACTTACAACCTCTTGGTTTTGCTAGACATGAATTGAGACCAGTGGGAATGACTTGTTTTTAAACTATTTTGAATTGTGTGCTAAAAGGTAAAAAAAATGTATTAAGATTTAACCAACCTTGTTAGCTCTACACCATAGCATCACTGCAGCCCAGGGGAACTATAGGAACAACATGAACATAATAAACATAATAAACTCCTGAACCCTGGATGTCAAAGAAGATGGAAACTCTTTAAATATGAGGGGTAACTGGGAACCAAAGTCTCTGAAATAAGGAATCCATTGAGAACCACCACAGTTTTTGTTGGGAAAAGGAAGTATATTTCAAAGAGAACTAGAACTATTTTTCTTCAGATGGAGTTATCTTCCAGAGAATTAGCATGCCTGTTTGTCTTGTTGCATGAAGGCTAGTGGGAAATGTTATCTGAAATAATAACATCTTATATAAGCAATAATAGGCTCTAAGAGTGGAAAAGCACAAGATTCAAGGTTCAGTACCTAACTCTGTAGTATAAATAAAATCTCCTGCAGATACAGATAGTCTAAGTTTTGTAGGTCCACCCCCTTCCTTTCAGCTGTACCTATTTAGCACTGATCTTCTCCCATCTTTGGCTATGCATCATCTTCAGAGAATCATATAGAGTGCCTCTATGCATCTTGAATATGTCCCATGTACTTAGAACTAAAGAGGAGAGGTTTACTCCAGGGCATGTAGTGGGGCTCGTATATAGGCCTCAGCCCTGTCATATCTCTATTTAGAAATTAAACTCTGTCCACATCTTTCACAGCATTCTAAGAGTGTGGTTTTTAAATATTTTAATTTTAAAGGCAATACTTAAGATTGTTGTCATTCTGTGGCTAAATGTTGTACAGACCTCTGTACTTGTTCAGTTTCACCCCTACTGGCATTCCTTGCTACAAAGATCTCTGAGAAAGATCTAAACCAGAGACTTTGAATAACTGCTTTTCATCAAAAGAAAAAATGCCAGAGTAGATGGGGAAATGGTCTGACTCAGTAGAAGCAGCATCTTGTCCCTGTAGAAAGCTTTAGGTTGAAGAAGGAGGTCCACGGTTGTGAGCATTATACACTGTAATGGTTTTGAGTAACAACTGGAGATGGTTGCCAACATTTTCAGAACAATAGGAATTTGTGTGGTGGGGTAGAATTGTGAAGGGTGTTGTGAGTGGAGCATCTGTGCACATGTAGTTAGAGGCAGCTGAAAAGGTTCAGGAAAATTGAGAAAACTTGACCACTGGGGTCGCCAGAGGTGTGATTAACATGCTCTAATGCTCTATATAAGTTGGTGTGCATGGGGTAGTTCCAGTATGCAAAGTAGTGGGTGCAAACGAGTTATTTAATGCAAATCTCTTATATGCCAGTTGGCAGCTTACAAAATATCTAGGAATCGGATGAGCCTCAATTTATATTATTGTCTGAATAGATTGCATTGATGACTAGTTCAGAGAAAATATTTTCACATGAATACAGCCTCACAAATTGCTTCAAGAGTCTGTTCTGTGATTGCAAAATGTTACTTCACAAGAATTATAGCTGTCATTGAGGCTAAGCATAGCTCTCTTAGGCTACAGCTTTGTGGGCAATAATATACTATATAGCCAAGCTGAAGAAACACTCCTAAGAGAAGGTAAGTATTTAGTTATTCAAAAGTGCTGATGACCTTCTTTATATTAGCTTTTAAGTGTAAATATTCATTGGGTCGCTCCTCCCTCCTTCTCCCTTACTTCCTTTGTCAATTATGTCACAATTGTTTAATTATATGGTTTAATAGGAAGGATCAAAATAGCATTGGTATTGGATAAATTGCCACACCTATTTGTCTGTGTTCACACAGAGGCAAGAGTTCTGAATTGTGTGTATGGGTTTTTGTTTGTTTGTTATACAGTACTGTATAAGTTAACATGCCTGGAATAGTGGATACTAGTTTTCATAGGAACATGTGAATCTGCCTTATACTGAGTCTGACCATTGGTCCTTCTTAGACTTGGGTGATGTATTGATGCATCGTCCAAAACCAGTTTGTAGGCCAGATCATGGTAACGATTTCATAATTTTTGACCTGGAAATATATCTTGAATCACGGCTCACTCCACTGGCCGCTGCCAGCACCATGTATTTCATTCCTGGGTGTTGCCTCAGTTTGCGCCCTGCAAGGCCACCCGATGCTTGCCCACATACTGTGTGTGCACAACAGGAGCTGAGAACCCTGCTGTGTAGCTGCCTGGCTATTGCAGGGCCAGAACGGAGGGAACAGATTACAACTAGGGCTGGGTGATGTATCTCAACTGCATCTTCCTCTCCACCTTATTTCCTCCTTTCTCCTTATTTCACACATTGTGATGTATCAGTATATCATGATATTTAGCTGGTGATATATCACAATGAAAACCAGATATCGCCCAGCCCTAGCATCTAGTTTGATGTTGTCTATACTGAATGGCAGTGGTTATCCAAGATTTCATACAGAGTTCTCTCCCATCCTTACCTGGAGATGTTGCGACTTGAACCTAGGACCCTCTGCTTGCAGAGCATATGCTCTGCCACCGAGCTACAGCACTTCATGTTAGTCTAAGCTTCCATGAAATTCTAAAAGAAGCCATAGAGTGGAATTAAGTATAGGTACTACTTCTAGCCATGCTACAGTCATGCTGAATGGGGTGAGAGGGTGACGATGTGGACTATGCTTTCTATTATATATAGCTGAATGGTAATCCCAGCTGTAGCTGGTATTTGTAGGTCTCTCCCCATCTTGGATTTGTTAAGGAGTGGAGAAGATGTGATTTTAAGTGCTGGCTTTAATTGTGTCCTCTGTTTGCTTTGATCTGTATTAAGTTGGAATCCAATATGGTGGTGCTACTTGCCATGGTGCCGTGCCATGGCGGTACATTTAACAGTATAATGGTATCAATATGGAAATCATGTTGACTAAGTGAAAAGCTGTGTTTTTGTGGGCAGAGGCAGGAAGCAGTTTCTAGAAATAATGGTTCCAGATAAGAAGTGGAAACCAAATATATTTCTTGCTATTTCTATGCAACAGTAATTGGAACTCCTTATTACCGCATTTGTATTGGGCTTCTAAAACATTTACATGGGTGACTTATTTTAATGGCTAGAGCCGGTCTTGTTTAATGTCAACATAATGACATGGAAAACACACATTAGTGATAAACAGGTTTTATTCTGAAAATAGATATGCAAATTTAAATATCTTCCTCATTAAAAACAAACAAAAGAACCTCAGCTCTTTGGAGGAAAATACATTTGCCATTAGATTTCAAGTTACAGGTAGGTAGCCATGTTGGTCTGCCGTAGTCGAAACAAAATAAAAAAATTCCATGCATGCACATGAAAGCTCATACCAATAGCAAACTTAGTTGGTCTCTAAGGTGCTACTGGAAGGATTTTTTTTATTTTGATTAGATTTCAAGGGAGAAGGGGCACAACTCTGCTTAGCCTAAAGGAAACCAGTTTGTTCTCTCTCCCCCCCCCCCCATCCACCCACTTCCAATGCATTAAGAGTGTGTGGAGGGATGGACCTTAGTGTAAAGAACTGTGTACTTTACAGTACTACAGAACTTGTCCAGTTCCTGACATGTGCTGGTGGCTTTCTTGGAACATGCATCCTTTCAATGCCTAACTCAAGGTATTCTATCACAACTTCTGCGTAGCTGTGTACTGGGCTAAGTGCTTGTGTTAGCTGGCTATTGGATAAAAACCATTAGGAATAAAATATTTAGATAAAGCAGCCTACACTTGGGTGCAATGTTGTCAGGCCTGTTATATTTTTAAATAAATGGACGAAATCTTAAATGTACACAGCACAGGCCCAGAGCAGACAAAACACGGATAAGGAAAGAGACCAGCACAGAGCATGCAGGAGGTCTGAGGTGAAGCATGGTAATGAGGAGAGGGGGGTGACATAGAGATTAGGAGTAGATGACCTGAATGAGGAAGAACAGAAAACAGTAGTGGGGGAACACGGGGGCTAAATAGGCTTTTAAGAGCCCATCCTGGTACCACTTCTTCATGAACTTGTGTGCCTCGTTTCTGAGTTTCATCATTTTTTTGTGTGCTTTCATACTTTTCTTTGCAGCCACAGGGCCTGGAACTGTCCCCTTTCGCTCTTTGATAAATTGAAAGCTGGCTTTCTATTGCCAAATCTCAAACTTGTATGGTGAATCACAGGGGAAGCTTTAACTCCCAAGATGCTTCCCAGGGTGCCAGTTGACTAGGCAAGTGATCATTACAGTAACTTTGTGTGGGTACCTGTGGTCTCAGCCAACCTCCTTCCTTTCTCATTGTGTAAGCTGATGCAATCATGGTAGCCTTTCTCAGTGGAAGGAGGTGTTTGTTTATGAACATTTATTTTTCTGCTTTATATGTGCAGTGTGATCACCTACTACTAACGAAAATGTAACAACTAGCAAACTTCCTAAACATATTTCTTGAATTAGTAACACATGCCTATCAATGTGTACATATCTGTACATATCTAGGCTCACAAACTAAAAATAGACTGTTACTTTGCACCATGTATACCTTGGAACTAAAGACAGAACGGAAGGCAGTACTACATGTATCTGTAACTGTGTTTTTAGCAGGACATAGTATTCTCAGTAGCTACGCTGCTTTCTGTACTTGGCAGCTTTACTAAATTCTTCATTTAATATATAGTTACTACTATGCAGTGTCTCTAGGCCAGGTATGTAGCTTCACTACATTCTGTAAGTAGATACTCTTTAGTTATATTACAAACCAACAAAGTAATATGTAGTGTTGATCCCCCCCCCCCCCATGGATGTTAGCAGAAATTTCGGGAATTATTCCATTAACAATATCAAGCCGCCAGCTGGATGCATCCTATGTAGATATTGTATATAAAAGTCTTCTACTCTTGTTTACTACCCTGCACAAAGATGCTTATGTGGAAGCCTTCTCTTCCCTCTGCATAAGCAAGGCTTTTGTGCTCTCTTTTATTGAAAGTGTGTACAAAAACATAACTACAAGACAAAATCCAGGAGAATGCACATTTTTCACCTGAGATGTTGATGATGAAAAGTGGAAGCTGTGGCCTTTGGATGATGTTGTTTCCCCTTGTGCAACACAGCTGTTTTCAGTTAGGAGACAGAAATACAGATTCTGACTTCCTTTGAGCTGATTCACGCATTGCTGTTTGGTATAAAAACATGCAGTGGAATGATGCATACATCTAAATGTTGGGTTTTCCCTGCAATAAATAAAAAACCAGTGATCAGGAAAGGAAAGTGTGTGTTGGCACTCCACATCTTCTTAAAAAAAGGCGAATTAATGTCTGTTCATGACAACAGACTTATGATGAGCAGTGGCAAATACCAGGTCAAAGGTATGTCCAACAATACATGTTGGACTAGTGATGTACTGAGATATTCATAGAGGCTCTGAAGTCCTGAGGTGGCCCATTTGAGGCAGCCACAGCATAAATATTGAAGTCCCCCAATACTTCTCCAGCTCTACTGTACATCTGAGGCTACATCCACCAGCACAGTTAAGGAAGTTGTAATGCAGATGGGTGAATGGTACACTTTAAACATCCCCATTCTGTCTCTCTCCCAACATGACAAATAAACCCAGAAAAAGTGTGGATTGATCTTCTGGTGAGGAAGATTAATTTTTTTATGCATGATAGTGACCCTCCCTGCCCTGGCCCTTCTTACTTGGACTGGTGCTACACAGGTGGCCTTATGCTAACCTTGGTTAGCATAGGGCCACCTAGCCCATCAGCCCCCTCATCTATTATCAGCTTGTGGGTAATAGATGTTCTATTCTGGTTAAACCTGGCATTCAGCAGCAGTACCAAACTAGAGAGTTGGCTAACCAATACCCCCAGATTCTGAGATTAAGTGGCTGAAACAAAAGGAGCAAGGACTGATGTTATGAGCCCCACCATACCTTTACCCACCTCCGTACCTCCCCCAGCCTGCTATCAAAGGGATTATAGCCTGATTCCCCTCATCCCCCTGTCCTTGACCCAGGCACATAATTCCCTTAAACCACCTCTGATCACAGTGATAGAACATGGACAAAGAAGACAGACATAAACATCTCAACCAGAAACCACCCTAACACATGGGGTGTTGCATACTGATTCTGGGAGTGGTGGATCAGGTGAGTGCTCTTCAGAATTTTGGTACATCAGATTCCTCAAGCATACCTAATACAGGTATATAGTGAACATGACTTCTGGGATTTTTGCCTTGGGCAGATAGATAATTACTCAGAGTTTACCAGAAGGCACTAGTTATCTGCTTGACCTTTGGCACGATGCAGGTCATATCTTCTATAATCATCCCAGCATCAAAGGCTTTCAAGAGTGCTGAAGTAAACACCACGGTGGCAGAGTCCACCATTCCCTTTAAGAGGATTGAGTTGCGTGATCCTGGCAGAGTCCCTGTTAAATAGCACCCTGTAATGTAAGTTTTGGATTTATTGGTTGTGCAGTTGAAACTCAGCATTCCACAGTGATTTGCAGTTTTAGCTAGCTAGTAAGCAAGAGGTCACAACTGTGGCTGGGGTTGGTTGATGGCAATGATGGAAGAATCCAGTGAATGATGCAACGTCCCTTAAATGAAGGAACATGCATGATGCGGTGCTGAAAGAGCCATGAACAAGCCATCCACTTGTAACCTTGGCTGATTAACTCTGGCCTATCATGCAGAGTTGATGTAAGACATACTGAGATATTAATGTGAGGTGATGGGAAGACTTAAAAGTGCAGTATAGTTTTGAAGTTTTATATTGTAATTATCCCATTCACTTTACTGAGTGAAATGGCAAGAGCACAAGCCTATACCTCATGCATTCTTCCTGTGTGGGGCATGGAAAGGTGGGGCTTGATTCAGTGGGTCTCTGCAGGTAACCCTAACCCTAACCCTAACCTTGCACAGCACTTTTCAAATGCCCAGCAGTTGGCTGATTCTTGCTGCTTGCGAAACCCTGTGCTTGGTGCTTTCCTTTATTTATTTATTTATTTAAAATTTCATTTGATTTTTTTTGTTGAGCTTGGTGCTTTCCCTGTGCCAAGCCCAGAGCTTTCAACGCCACTCTGCCCAAGGATCTTTACAAGCTTCCTTTGGAAACGGGCGTGGGGCGGGGAGTGAGAGACAATATTGGAAGCAGATTACCGTAAATTAAAAGCACTTTGAATACAAACCACTTTCCTCTGCAGAAGGGGAAATGCTCCAGTTTAAGGATTTTTATATTTTAGTACCTGGGATTCAGTGCCACAAGGCAGGATGACATTACCTTAGATAGCTTGGAGAAGTTAGTATTAGTTGGAATTGCTTTAGATGCCCCTAGTGTAATAGCTGCAATATGAAAACAGTGTGATATTAAGCAAAGAAAAAGCCAATTGGAATAAAGACCCCCAATGTAACAAAATTATTATACAGTGTATATTTCAAACCTTTCAGTCTTACAAGTAAAACAAAAAATTGCCCTGCATTGCCTTTGCACATGCACATGCACATTCCACCCTAAAATTTCTGTAATCCCAAGCACTATAGCATAATAGGAGCCAGTGTGAACCCTGGTGCTAGCATAAAAGTAATATTCAGAATCTTATAGCTGGAACCTGCTCAACAAGACACAGTTAAGACTGAATAAACAGTTCCACTTTTTCGTAATGTTAAATTGAATGCCACACAAACTGACTCTTGGGATTCTCATAAACCTATAATTTGACTACGATGGACAACTTGAAACAGTTTGCTCTCAAATTAGGACTGTAAAAGAACTACCTATAGTGACACTGCTTCTGTTGATTTGTTTAACTCTCCCAAACAAGTAGTGCCACTGTGGTCCTCAACAGTTTTTTGAAATATGTGTAAAACATTTTTAGCAAACCTGAACCACTTCATATTCCATGTACTCTGGAACAATTATGGGGTCAGTAGTCTTGTAGTGTTTATTCTCTCTCTCTCTCCCCCCCCCTCCCTCACCCTTAACTAAACCAGCAGGGTCTGATTTACCCCTGTTAAAGTGAATGAGAAACTGAAATGACCAAATGCCTAAGCTAACTGAGGTCAATTCTATCCCAAGCCACTTCTCAAAATAAAATAGAGAAAATAACATAGCATTTTAATTGTATCATAAATTATATTTTTGTGTGTTTATACCACTTAAAGAGAACTGGAATAGATTTCTGTCTTCATTTCTTTTTAAAGAAAAGGTACATTCCTGTGTACAAAAATAAATTAATTAATTATAAAGCACTGCAGTGGTCTGTTGCACTTCTGTAGTAAATTTAATTAATTTGTGTGCAAAAGGAACAGCAATTTTAGGTATTCTTCATTTTAGTTATTGACTAGAATTATGAAACATACCTTCAAATTGACCACAGAGAGGGGTGCACAAAGGAAAAATGGAAAGAAGGACTTCCTCCTCTCAGGGCAATTTCCAACACTGAATGTTGTCAGTCTCTGAATTGTTATGTCCCATTGATTTATGTTTGTTTTGTTGAACCTGCTCTAGACACTAATGTGCAAACAAAATACTGGAAGTAGACATTAAATGCTGGTACATAATCCCATTGTTCCTTTTTAAAGCATGAAAAGCGACTTCTGGAGGGGCAGCTAGGCATAACTCACTTATCCCAGAGCCCAGACTGCATATATTAATGTTGGAGAAAATGTTTTATTTCTTGTGGAAAAATCTGTGATTGCTTATGTAAACAGCATGTGGTTACATGAGACTCATAAGCACATGAGCTGAGGATCTGTACTCCCTTCTTTCTCCCATTGACTGCCACCACTGGCACCACCCACTTTTAATATATTTTTAGATCTTTGTGTTTCCGAATTTTAAAAGTACCTTTGAGGAAATGCTATTCATGGCTGCGTTTAGAGCTGCTATGCTTCGCAGCTTTCCCCACAGCTTTCTGCAGTGCTGTCTTCCCTCTCCCTCTCTGCTGAAGGAGCAGGCAGCTTCATAATATGTTAGGAGAGGCAGCAGGACAGTTGCCCCTCTTCAACAAGGCTGCTGCCTTACCCCATAATGTGGAAGCTTGGTATCAAGCCATGGCGGACTGATGGAAGCAGAAGAAGGGCCATAGCTCATTGGCACACCATGTGCCTTGCATGCAAAGGATCCCAGGTTCAATCCTTCCTCAGCATCCCAGGCAAGGGGATAGGAATTGTCCCCTGCATGAAAACCTGGAGCTGCTGCCTGCCTGTGTAAAAAACAACAACCACTAAGCTAGATGGACCAGTTGCCTGCCTCAGTATAAGACAGTTTCTGGTGTTCCTAAATACAGCACATTGTTAACAGTGGGTGCTCAGTACTTCTAAAGAAAAATGCAACACAACAAATTAGTATTGGTAATTGTGTGGGGAACATCTCAAGCTGCATAGGCAAATTGGAGGGAAGAAAGGAAGAATGGGTGACGGAACGTATTAATGGAGAGTCCAGAGTCCAGAAAGCAAGTTAAAAATAGTTCATAAGTGGTGTTGTTATAAAACAGCTGTGTCTGAAAAATGTCTTTGAAAAACTGGGTCTGAGTGAAAAATACGGCCGATTATGGAGCTTGCCAAAAGCCCCAAAAGGAAATCACGTTTTGTAGAAGAGACTGTCCACCTGTTGCAGTTGTTTAATATCAAGTTATTCACAATAATAACAAACTCTCATGGTATTTCAGGAACCTCTCCAGATTAATTCACACTTTGAATTGTAAAAGAGGTGTGAAAATCACCATAACCAGTCATCAGTCTTACCTTTTGTCAGTCTGTTTTCATTATAACCTAACAATGGGAAAGGAGCCTCACATTTACTGTTGTAGCAATTCTTTGCTGTACTAGTAATTCTTCACATTTACTGCACTAGTTTGCTTCTTCATTGCAGCCCAGTTGTCACACTGAAAGCTGTCTAATAAGCCTTTCACGCGACAGCTATGTTTAAAAGGTTAATAAGCTTCACAGTACAGGGAAAATTCAGAAGTGGCGGGTAAGTGATACAGTGGTACCTCGGGCTACGGACGCTTCAGGTTACAGACTCCGCTAACCCAGAAATAGTACCTCGGGTTAAGAACTTTGCTTCAGGATGAGAACAGAAATCACGTGGCGGCGGGAGGCCCCATTAGCTAAAGTGGTACCTCAGGTTAAGAACAGTTTCAGGTTAAGAACGGACCTCCAGAATGAATTAAGTTCTTAACCCGAGGTACCACTGTATAAGTTTGTGTCTATTCTTCTTGTTGTTGTTATTTTTACTGAGACTGAAAATTGAGAAAAGCTAATAACCTGAATGAAGGCCCTGAATACTTTGGAACCAGGTTATTGGAAGGAATACCCTCTCACACTTGAACCTGCCTGTGCTGTGCGTGTCATCGGGGACCTTGTTTCATTTCTCATTGACTTCAGAGGCTCACCTGATGGGAATGTGGGACAGGCATTTTAAATTGTGGAGTCCATATTGTGTCACTTCCTCCCCTGGGAGGCCTGATAGACTCCTTTCTTAATGCCTTTTTGATGAGGTGTAAAAGAGAAAGGCCAGGCCTTAATGAATCACAGCAATTAATAAAAAGCGGACCAAAGTAAGAAACATTTTAAAAGTATTTTTCTTTAAAATTGCCAGGGATGGGCAACATGTATGTCTTGGGGTGTGGAGCCGCCACCTGAAGATCCCTGTTTCTGTTACCTATCAACTTAATATATATAAGCAGGTCCAGCGCCGAGGGCCTTCTGGCGGTTCCCTCACTGCGAGAAGCAAAACTACAGGGAACCAGGCAGAGGGCCTTCTCGGTAGTGGTGCCCGCCCTGTGGAACGCCCTCTCATCAGATGTCAAAGAGATAAACAATTATCTGACATTTAGAAGACATCTGAAGGCAGCCCTGTTTAGGGAAGTTTTTAATGTGTGACATTTTAATGTATTTTTAATCTTTCTTGGAAGCTGCCCAGAGTGGCTGGGGAAACCCAGCCAGATGGGCGGGGTAGAAATAATAAATTATTATCATTATCATTCAGGTGGTCCTTCAGATAACATGGTCCCTAACCATGTAGAGTTTTAAGGGTCAAAACCAATGTATAAATCAGGCTCAGAAACAAAGCAAAGGGGACTTGCCTGTGTACACATACTGAGCTAGATGGACCATTGATCTGAGTCAGTATAAAACAGTTTCCTATGTTCTCGTGAAATGCGTAATGTTGATTCCAGTGTATAAGTTGACAATGTATGGTTTTTAAAAAGAAAAAGAAAAAAGGATTCCAATTAAGGACCAAAAGAACCAGGCCTTTCCAAAGAGTAAAATATTTGTTTCCTGACTAGCTGATAATTTTTGCAGGATTGTTACGTCAAATACATATTTATTTAGTCAGCAAAAGGGAAATGAATTGTGGATGCTACAATGAAAGGGGACAATTAAATCCCATGCAGCCATAGCAGGTGCCTGTTTGGGAAACCATCTGAAAGCTGTATTAGTCATGGCTTAGTGACATTGTCATAATTGTGCGCTGGGAAAATCCATATGCCTTTTGGTCTTTAACATTAATATATGTATCATAGTGAAGTATCACGCCATCCTAATTGCAAACCTTATAATTAGCCCATGATATTTATCTAAGTTGCATCTAGACAGAAATTATATTAATTACTGGCTGAGACTATCCCTCCTCCTGCATGGCCTTGCTCCCTTAACTATTAAGGACAGTTTCCAAACGACAGGAAACATGCAATGATAAACATAACAACAACTCTAGGCTTCACCCCACAGATCCTACTTAACATTGGGTATGAACAAGCCCAAAAAAAACCCATCAAACAGTGTGTGGAAGATATCAAATGCCAAGCAGATTTAGCCAGGTCCCTGAAAATTTTAATCAGTGAAACCAGAAGACACCTCATCTCCCAGATGCCATATATAACCAACCTTGAAATTCCAAAACAGTGAAGGGCTTTCACTGCTGCCAGGTCCTCCCTTTAGCCATCCAGGAAGGCCACTTTACCTAATGCACATGTGGCTCTGGGCAACCGGAAACAACAGAACATGTTTTTTTTCACTGCCAATACTATACAGATATATGAGCTAGGTTTGTCTTAAAGGTAAAGGGATCCCTGACCATTAGGTCCAGTTGCGGACGACTCTGGGGTTGCGGTGCTCATCTCACTTTATTGGCCAAAGGAGCCGGTGTACAGCTTCTGGGTCATGTGGCCAGCATGACTAAGCCGCTTTTGGCAAACCAGTGCAGCGCACGGAAACACCGTTTACCTTCCCACCGGAGTGGTATCTATTTATCTACTTGCACTTTGACGTGCTTTTGAACTGCTAGGTGGGCAGGAGCTGGGACCGAACAACGGGAGCTCACCCTGTTGTGGGGATTCGAACCTCCGACCTTCCGATCGGCAAGCCCTAGGCTCAGTGGCATGAATTCCCATGTTGCACAGAATAACTTTATACCTCTCTGCTACTTCAAGATAAAAACCCACATGTTTCATACTCAGTTGCTAGATTCTGCGCTGCCATGATGGATATTCATCGAAGACAGGACCGGTGCTGGCAATTCTGGCGCCCTAGGCGAGGGGGCGGGCCATGTGACGTCATTGCGTATGACGCACGTTGCGGAGCGGTGCCCCGCCCCCTGCCCCGCCGGGTGCCCCCCGCCACCGCGGTTTGCTTACTCCGCCGCTGGTTGGGGCGGCGGCAGGCTGGTTGGGGCGGCGGCAGGCCCTCCACCGCGGTTTTCGCCCCAACCTGCTTGCTCCGCCGCTGGTTGGGGCGGCGGGGGGCGGTGGCGGGGGGCAGGCTAGTTTTTATTCCTTACCTGTTTTAAGTCTTATGTGTTCAGTTTATTCATATGATTTATCTTATGCTGGTCTATGACCGAAATAAAGGATACTACTGATGCTATTGATACTGATATTTTTTTTAAAATTAAATTCTGAGGCCAGGAAAGTTGCTATCTTGACTTCCTGCTAAGTTGGGTGCAGAGTAGACTTCTTGAGTGTTACAGAAACCTATTAGCACTGTGTGTGTGTGTGTGTGTGTGTGTGTGTGTGTGTGTGTGTTGGCATGCAGCTAACCCATTGCCAGTTGTTTGCTGCAAGTGTACATATCATTCCACTCCCCTCACTCCTTTAAAGATTTTCATGGAAGACGCTCCTATGTTACCTAGGGTGGAGTTTTGTGCCCTTCCTGGTAGAAGATAATAGTTGTGTTGTGAGAGTTGGGCCTTTAAAAGAAAACCTCCTTAAGCCAAAGCAATATGCATAAGGTGGTTTACAAAGAGTGTCTTCTGATGTTATCTGAAGTACATTTCTACTACACAAGTTCCCCTTCTGTTACTTTAAAGCATTGCCAGTCAAATGCAGAAGTCAACTGTGGTCCAGTTGATAGCATTTTGGGGAATGTCTGATTGTTCAGGGAATGTTTGATTGCTGGACTCACCACAAGTGAGGCTCTGGTTCCTGAAATTGTTAAGGACAGTGTAGTGTGTTCGCCCTAGAATGGCAGGGCTGGAAGTTGAGAACTTAGGCCAATAACTTTGGTTTTCTTGCACCCAGTGAACCAGCTCAAAGTCCGTTAATGGATGCCAGGCTTCGCAAGTGCTAGCTTCAAAAGCAAATTTAAATATATCTGATGGTGGTTTTGGAAACATTGTGCTCTGTGGGACCTGAGTGTTACACCCTGTGTATTTAAACATTACTTGGTATCATATTGCCCAGTAACTGAGAGAAAGTGTTCCTTAATTCCAAAATGAGATAGGACTTTGGTTTTGTGGAGCTGAAAGAGCTCAACAATTGAGAACAGATGCCCCAATTCCTGATGGAGGCAGTTTGTTTTGCAGTGTGCCTTTTGCAGAAAGATAGTTTCCATACATTTAATCATATCTTTCAGAAAAAAGTTATTTTTTCCCCATACAGTTTCTCCTGTTCAGATTTACAACATTTATTTGGTGTAACCTTTATGCTATGCTTAAAAAGTAATAATTGGATGTTTGTCCTAGGTCAGAGGTATGATGGATCCAACTGAAATATGCTTAGATTAGTAGTAGCCATCTTGCCTGCCTTTTATCAGTCTTCTTGGTTGTCTGGCGACACAAATTGATAGCATGGTCAGGAGGGATTAAAGTGAGTTAAACTGATATATAGTAGTATGTATATTGTACTGAAAAATAGAGCATTCTAGAAATTCTAGATTTCTAGAATCTAGATGAAGAATAAGCAGGTGCTTTTTAATGCCACTGAAAGATGGTGCTCTCCATTGACTTACCTGCAAAACAAAAAAGGGGAGAGAGTACTCATGAGAGATGGTCAGTACACAATGCATTAATTCCTTTGTTATAATACTTGTTTGTATTTTGTGCTGCTTTTGGAAAGTATTATCATCAAGACGCAGGTAGAAGAATGAAGACTACTCTGTCTTATCAGTGGGTTGCAATAAAGATTTTAACTAAAATTTGCAAAAACATGGGTTTGAAAAGGTCTTCAGATTCCTAGATGCCCGTGTTTAAAATATTTGGGATAAACTTGGTGATAGTGAGTCTTGTGTGTATGTGTATACGAAATATGCACACACACACGCACATGCATCCACACCACATATGTACAGCACACACACAAATACACACAGCTAGAGGATGTTGCCTGAACATTGTCAAAACCTGCTAACATATTACCTTGCTGTAGCTTGGCAGCCATGGATATTATGAGAAACCTAAGTCAAATTCAGAGCAAGCTAAGGTAGTAGCATGGGTGACATACCACACATTTTGTACATTGCCTACAAATCCTGATTAATTGGCAGTTGGGATTCTTTAGTTGCGGTTCCTGCATTGCAGGGGATTGCACTAGATGACCACTGGGGTTTCTTCCAACTCTACAATTTTATGATTCTGTGATTATGTAAGGTAAAATAGGGAAAACCGCTTAAATGCCAGCCTTTGCAGAGGTGTGCTGTACTGCTTCCTTATCATTACAAAAATCCTATTTTAAAATATTTATCAGATGAGTAGTGAATTTGAGAGATGCTTCAATTCATTGGCATGAGTTTTCTTTTTAGCTGTTAAGTAGCAGTGATCTGAAATGGGAAAGTCTTCCTCCCCTCGCCCCTATAGCAAAGACCCCCATGTGTAAATACAGTTTCTTCTTGAAAATTCTTCTAAATTATGTGCTATGCTGCTGGGAATAATGTACCATGTGGTTAGCATTATCTCTATGCCGATAGAAGTTCCTGAGAAGCTGTACTGAAATGACACCTTCTGTTTAATAAATCCCATTCGGGTGTGGTGGATTGTTTGCAGAGTGCCACGCCTCACTTTTTAATGTATGTTGCTTACGTCAATAGATGAGAGTTAAAAGCTAGAGTAAATTTCCAAACTCAAAGCAGAGTGTGAGATTACCAAACTGTCTTGACAGCCGTTGGATATTAAATCAAACTTAAATATTTTTGGATTGCAGGTGGCTCAATGTCGCAGTTTCAGAACTCGTGGGAATTATACCAGCAGAGTATACAAAATGACCTGGATATTGGTAAAGTATTATCACTCTCTTGCAAACTGTTTATTCGATTTTAATAAGTTTGTCTCTTTCCCTCGGTCAGTGAAGGGAGAATTGTGTATTATTAAAATTATGTCATCTTGGCTTTAAAAATAATCTGAAGAAAACAAAATAAAAATAATGTGCTCCTTGAGGCTTGTCTGAACAGCCCATTTCTTACGTGCATTTTGTTTTGTTTCTCTGCAGATTATGTTGGGTTGGTCTCTGATTAAAAAGTAGTGGCATTTCAGATGGGACTAGCTATTTGTTGAAGTAGAAGTGTGCAAGCTTTCAAGTTACATTAATGCTTTTCTAGCAAAGAGACTGACCTAAGGATCAGCGTGTCTTCAGTCTTGCCTCTGCTATGAATTCAGGCCACATCCACACCATACATTTAAAGCCCCGTGTGATTTCCTCCAAAGAATTACAGGAACTGTAGATTGTTAAAGGTGCTGGGAATTGTGGCTCTGTGAGCGGTAAACTACAGATCCCAGGATTCTTTGGGGGAAAGCAGTGCCCTTTAAATGGTGTGGTGAACTCTCTCTGCTATGAGCTGGCATCTCTCTCTCTCTCTCTCTCTCTCTCTCTCTCTCTCTCTCTCTCTCTCTCGGCATTGGCCCTACATCTGCAAAATGCAGACAACAACATTAACATGCCTTAACATTTTGTTTTGTTGTAATCCTAACTGCAGCACTGTAATCAGAATGCTTTGAATGCCCTCTGACATGCTATAATATAAAATAAACGTTAACATGTGTATCCTCGTTAGGAAGACTGGTGAATTATTATCTTTCCCCACCTTGCTATTCTGCAGAATATCTGTGGATGGGGGAGGGAATTAAAGTTTATCTTAGTTTGGGGGGCAGCTGAGGCGACAGGTTTGGGGATGAGGGAATTGGATTTTGTCCTAATTTATTACATCATGGCTGCTGTTGGGATGGGTTTGGCTACAAATCTAAATACATAGTGTAGGTTTCTAATGCAAGTATTTAGTCACATCTCAAACAGGCACATATGAACACCTATCAGTGAGTAGAGTATTCAAAGTTATTGTTCAGGCTCCAAAATCAAGTTACCTATTTGATCATTTAAACAACTGGAAATTTGCAGCTGATCAGTTTACATTGTGTGCTGAAAAACTTGCAAATTGGGCTGCTGCCCGTTTGAAATGATTAATTGTCTATATTGGTAACCAGCTTTGCTCTTTCTAGTAGAGCATGAATTCACCTCTCATCTTCCTGATGTATTTCTACACTAGCAATTTACCGGTTCAGTAAGACACCAAATGGATATGCTCCTTTTGTAGATATTGTTGGCTCCTTTTGTATTTGCTGCCAATATTTAATCAACCCTTAATCAACCCTGAGGAGATAAAACAAAAGTATGAGATATTAGCAAAGGCTAATAACAATTTGGAATATTAATCTGCCATCCTGGATTATATGACTGGCCTGGCTTCCACAAGGAACCTATTCCAATACATCAGAAAAGCCACTAAACATTCTGGGGTGATATTTGAGCTGTTTTATACCCTTTGTTGGGCTAGTGTCAGTTATCTGAATGGAACAAAATATAGCCAGCTCAAAGAGCTGTGCCCCTTTAAGGCTTTAATATCTCATGCTCCAATTATTAAGTAAAATGACTGTAGCAGTCTGTTTTGTTTCTACCCAGCTAACATAGTACTATCTGACAATCCCATTTTGGTTGCAAAATATAATTGTTTTTCTGTCAGTAGTGAAAGCAAACAAGTGATAAACATCATGTTTTAGAAAGTTCCCCTCTTAGCCACCAGCACGGTAACTAAGCAACACCCCTTCCTACTATCTGAGCATTGTTAAATTTATGAAAGAGGAAAGATAACTTTATTGAATGTTAACGTGCTGTTTCAGATATCAAGTCTAAGTTTTAAATGGAAATAGTGACATTCAAAGGTCAACAGCCCATCATTGATTAGTACAAACTTAGACATGCAGTTAACATAGTAACTAATAAGTGCACTTCCTATTTGGGCAGACTGTCAATGTTTGCCTTACTTGCAAAGGAGTCAGGTTAGGTCTATAGTCAAGGATAAATCTGAATTTCCATTTAAAGTGGAAAAGGGAACTGTTGATTCAGTAAGTTCATCTATCTCTTCTTCTTTTAAAAACAGTTTTCAATTACTCTTAGCCAGACTCAATCAGCAGAATACTGACTGTAGTGTAACAGAGGAAGAATAATAGGTTTAAAAGTAAGAATGCGGAGCCCCTGAAATGCATATCATGGGATAAAGGGTTGTTGCAGCTAGATTTTTCTTGCTCAAACTACATGTGATGGTAGCAAACCCATTTGTTTAAAACTGGGTCTGCCCCCAGACCATTTTTAGACCAAAAGAAATTCACTGAAACCTCCCACTCAGGACTTATCTCCTCAGTCAGAGTCTGTCACCCAGGTGCTTTTCTCCATAGTACCTGAACTGAAAAGCACAAAGTGAGAGTTTAGTTCTTCTCGCTGACTCTTAACATTCGGAATCCTCCATACATTTTATGTGTGATTGGGGCAGATCTGTGTCTGATCAGACAATTCTGCCAGGGTCACATCATCATTGGAATCCTATCCTTGCATATAGGTACATTTTACCAGCTAAGCATGCCATCCACATGTTAGGAAGAGCCTGCTGGATCAGGCCAGTGCCTATCTAGTCCAACATCCTTTTCTCACAGCCAGCTACCATATGCCTGCGGGAAGCCTGCAAGCACAGCCTCTTTGCTCTTGCAAAAGCAAAAAATTTAGTTTTACCTGCTGGCAGTGACTATATCAGATAATGCTATAAAAATTAGTTTCTCTGCATAAAACATATCCGACTAAGCATACAACATTACCTTGTAAACATAAAACAACATTAGAAAGTAAATAGGAAATTTAAATTACAAATTTCATCAAGTCTTGATTCATGCTTAGACATGAGCTGCCAACTTGCTTCTTGACCTCTGATGTAGCCCTCAAATTTCTCATATGTATACACCCTGCCTGCTGCCTCTGTGACTTGTTTCACATAGGGTACCTCTCTATAGACTGAGCATGGCAGGGCCACTATGGAATTTGCATAGTCTCGTCAATGAACTTCTTTACTTCTACTGTAGTAAGTTTACATGTCAAAGGAGGTTCATCTACCCTGTCAGACCAGTCCATCAGCTCCACCAGGGACAAACCACTGGGGTTGATGGAAGCTGTCTTCCTCGGACGTCATCATCTCTGCCCCTAAAGTTGATGATCTTTTAGACACCAGTTCTCCTCTCTTCACTGTCATCTGATGATAAGTGTCAGGATTATCATTTCGCTGAATGCATACCGTGCAGGATGGTTGGCAAAACAGCACCCTTATTTTGCAGTCTTCTTTTGCAGCCTAACTCACTGCAGCTAAAACAATGTGTGATGTGAGCCTTCCACCCAAGCATGTTTTAATTTGATGTTCAACCCCCCCCCCCCCGAATCCTGGATTTCGCTGCAACCTGTGTTATCTGTAACTCAGTGGTCTCTGTCAGGCACGTCCAACAGGTAGATTGTGATCTACCGGTAGATCACTGGACGTCTGTGGTAGATCACTGGCTCCCCCAAAGAAGCTCAACAACTTTGGCTCCCCTAAAAAAAACCTCAACAACAACTTTGACCTGAACCCCCAAAAAGATCACTGCCAGTTTTCAACTCTGTAAGTAGATCACAGTGTCTTGGGAGTTGGCCACCCCTATGTGAAGATGAGAAAATGAAACCATCTTAGCTGTTGATTGCTCTGGAGGGGATGTTTATCAATGACATGTATATCATGAATTAAGGATTTTGCTATATTCCAATTGAGTAAGCAGATCAGAAAATGGAGTGGGGATTCTTACTAGCTTCTGCAGAATCTTTGCTACATAGATTATGATATTTGATTATTATTACCACATAGATTATAACTGAAAAGACTGTTGTATTGAGGTTTATAAACTCTGCACTTTTCTCTGTCACAGAAATGGAGACGATGGCACCTTGCTCAGCATTTCCGGATCCAGCCAGTGACTTTGACAGGAACATTCCACGTATCTGTGGTGTTTGTGGAGACAAAGCTACTGGCTTTCATTTTAATGCTATGACCTGCGAAGGCTGCAAAGGATTTTTTAGGTATGTGACTCCTGGCATTTGACATAGAGTATTCATAAGAGATTTTGACCTCTGCCCTCAAGAAAACCCATCTTTACTTGGGCCAGCAGTTTACTTCCAGCACAAAAGCAGATCAGTGAAAGAGGTTTCCCCTACAGTCAAACCACGGATCCCGAATGCCGAAAACCCAGAAGTAAATGCTCCCGTTTTTGAAAGTTTTACGGAAGCCAAATGTCTGACGCAGCTTCCACTTGAGTGCAGGAAGCTCCTGCACCAATTGGAAGCCACGCCTCGGTTGTCGAACATTTCGGAAGCCTCTAACCCCCACCCACCACCGACATGCCATTGGAAGGTTGCTCAGAAGGAAGAAATCTTGCTGCAAAGATTTCCTAAACCCTGCTGTAAACCACTGTCTCTGTCTATACAGACTTTAGATGTAATTAATAACTTGACTGTAGAGAAATGACATGGTGCTTATTATATTTAAATGGGAGTTTATCTTATTACAATTTTACTTTAAAACATTTTGGAATTTCACCGTGTGGGAATTCCCCTGCTGCTTGAGAATGGCTCCTTTTTCAAACCCAGGATATCCCTTACTTAAGCAAGCAGCTCAAGCTTAGGGTGTACAGAAATTTGCTGTTCTTCTGGTTCATGGGACTGCGCCTACCCATGCACCATCTGAGTTTCGCTATCCCTGCTATATGGACAAGCAGGGTGTTTATGAATACTGAGCACAATACTGGCATAGAGAAAGCAGGAGGGCAGCTGTCTCCCACTTTCCTCTTAAACCACATTAAGAAGGAGCCAGTATTCCATCTGCAGTAGCCCAGACAGTTCCAAGAACTATCAGCAGTTTAGCATATCTCACAAATGAAGTGTCCATCTTTCATAAAGCAAATTACTGTAATGATGACGTAGGACGTTTTCCTGGGAACTCTTGGTTAAAAGCAGATGACTAATAACAGATGTAATTAACAGCTACTATGTGACTAATTAGAGGAAAACTCACATGTACTAAATGCTATAGTGGGACAGTAACACAGGTATAGGATTTGTGTGGGCATAAGGTAAACTTCAGGTCCGCAAGGACCATATCTTCCCAACATAACTCCCTTATTTCAGCATCTCTGTAGTAAACTAGACACATCCACTCTTGCTAGATTGTTGGAGATGGGATGTTTTGCATACCATCAGCCTTGCAGCCAGTTTTCCAGTTGGGCTACAGTGCACCCTGGCTAACTAGAACAACAAGATTTTCTTCAATTACTGTTGCTTAAATGAGCAGCTCATCTTTCACAGGTATATTTCCACATACAAGATTAGTGCCTTCAGCTAATCAGTCATACACTGTGTGCCCTGGACAAGATAAACATTGGTGCATGCCATTTGTCAACTTTGAAGGACACATGCATGGAACATCTATTCCAAGGATCACTGTTAAGAAACCTTAGAAGGTAATGAGTGAGGCTTGGTGAGCTGTGTACCACACTCCCAGTGAAATGTTAAGAAAATCTGAATCATTTTCAGAATTCGTCAGAAAATCTCATGCTCAAATATCTGGCCAAGGAGGATCTTCTCTTTTCATGGAAACCAGGTTTATAGGACAATACTTTCCAAATTTCTGATATCTGAGGGATGCCTTTTTTGGATTAAAAAATTGAGGCACCCCTCTCTTAAACCCCAAAAGGTTGGAAGAAGGCAGACTTGGAGCAAGGACTCTGAAAGAGATGCAGTGGAAGTCTTCCTTTGATGGCCGTTTTGCATTGAGTGCAACTGGACAATTCATTCTCTAGCAGTGCAGACACACAGGAAAATGATCTGCCCTCAGAGGAGGCTGATTAGAAGGAGCTAGGATGGGAAATTCACAGCACAATGATGTCACGCCATGCATTGTGTTATGCTCGATGTTACGAGGAAGAGAGCAGAAAGAGACATGGAGCAGCTGCTGCTCCGTATCTCTTGGAACATCTAGTTCTGGCCCATTAAATGTGGCACAATAGCTGAGGTAAGTTGCCAAGGAAGCTGGAGTTTCCATGACTTCAGACCAGCAGCGCTTGATCTTTTTCTGAAAACGTGCTGAAGGCAAATGCCAGTTGCTCTGCTTGACATAGTGGTGGCTGCAGGGACGCCAATGGCATGAATGATGCACGGGGTTAAGCCTGAAAATCCCTGCAGCATTATCTGACCTTGGAGGTGGATGGAAAAGGTCACATAGGGGAAACTTGCACTAGGCTATTTTGTTTAAAAGCAATGATAATGACATCTTAAGACCAAACCAGGATGTTAGAAATGAGATGTCTGTCGCTTAACTACTTCCCCCTCTGGACATTTTCCTCTCCTGAGCATGATTCAAAGAGTTTGCTGAACACCTCGCCTTTCACCCTTTCTGCGAAGGCCTTCATAAAGAAATGTGCATGTCTTGTTAGGGAACACTGAGTAACTGCATTTTAAACCCAAAACAACAAAGTTCTCAACTGCTTCACAAACACTGACTGATCAAAATAGAATATAGTCCACTTGTTCCTTCATGGCAAATCCCTCGAGATGTTTTGCAAAACTAAAGTTGGGGAAGCCATTTCGTATTGGCCTTTCAGTGGTTTCTCTTCTATTGGAAAATATAATATTCAGACACTTTAGAGTGCATTGCCTTCCCAGTGTCCTCTGACACCTCTTGAAGTTTGTTCATATTGGATTGGCTGTTACGGGTCTGATATCTATGATAAAATTTAAAGTACTGATAAGAATTGTAGAAACTAGACTAGATAATACATATCTTTGCAATGTACTGAATATGAAATACTGGGTGTCATTTCTTCATTTTATATGTACTGTAGCATTGCTGATTTGTTTATTCATATCAGTCGGGGTGTGTGTTTCTTTATGGGGTCCTGGGACATTTCCAGATGGGCTGTTGGTCCACAGAAAAATTTATGATTGTCCTCCACTACCGGCATGTGGTGTAATTATCTTATTCAGGATAACAACCAAATGCTGACAATGTCCTATAGGCACCCTGCAAACATACAGCCATGCTTCTATGAGTGCTCAGTAAGCTAGTCTGGAAGCTCCCTTGCTCAGTTTAATTTTCTCAAGAGTTCTTGATGTAAGGTTGCTTGATAAAAATGTAATGAGAGAGGTGTAGCATTGAGGGAAATTTCTCTTTTTCTCCTGAACCTAAATAAGTGTGAGGACTTTCCTTCACACTGTGCTAACTCTCAAGACATGTGCAGTTGGTGTCTTGGTGCAGTCAGCACCAGCTCCTGCCAGTGGAAAAGTGAGAGAAGAGTCAGGTCTCTTGCTTGCCCAGCCGGAAGCAGGCACACTTCTTCTGCCCAGCCTTGCACTTGCAGGGCTGCTCTAGCTGAATGTTGCACAACAAGTGGCACCTGAAGGTGGTGCTGCCTGTCTTCTGGGTGTGCAGGAAGACAATCGGCTTGTTGGCAGTGATGTGGAAGTTCACATGGCGCAGCAGGTGGGCTTCCAAGAAGTTCAGATGTGGCATGAAGCACTGTGGGCTGTCGTCCTCTGCCTGGTAAGGGTCTCTTCCCAAGCCGACTTGGCATACCAGCAGGGTGGACAGGGCAGTCTCAGCCATGCATTGGTGCAGCTGGCACTCATTGCCCAGGCACATGTCCTGCAGCACCAGCTCCCCAGTGCCAGCACTCCTCCATGGCTGGGGCGGGCACATTGCCACTGACCAGTGGCCCCAGTCACCACCCCACCAGTGTCATTGCTGTTGTCCTCCTTTCTCACAACTGCCACCTCCATGACAGCGTGCATTGAAGAAGGACTCCCTCCACCTTCTTCTGCCATGGAGCTATAATTTTGGCTCTGTCTTGCATCATTAGAGTTTGTTATTCTGTCTTTGAGTTATCCTTCTCTTCCACAAGGTTCAGAGTCCTCTTTCTAAGCAAGTGTGGGTTCTCTTCCAATTTGGCAGTGGAAGATGCCAGATATTTTGCTTAGTGCATGAGAGATTCAAGCAAAATATAGTTGACTGTTGAACAACTTTAATGAACTTCCTGATTGGCAAAGTAGAGAGTGTATAAGGTCTATCTGGTGGGTGGGGAGAAGAGGATGTGACTTTAAGTAAGACCTGTCAAGTTAGGAGTAGGTGCAACCAAATGGTTGATTGGAGAGGACTCTGGTTCCTGGAAAATAAGGTGACTCAGATTCCTGGAAAATAAGGTAACTTCTGGCCAAAGACAGGACCAGTAGATGTGCAGCAGAGACACTTCTATTTATGGGTTATTCTAATGAGAAGCACACGGACCTGTTCTGAGGCATGCTGCGCTAGATAGTTGTATGTGTTAGGAAACAGTTTTACTTCATAAGAAAAACTTGCCCTCTTGGCTGCAGAGATTTGTTTTTGTATTCTCAGTTCTTTAGGGCAGATTTTCAAGGCAATCTTAAATCTAAAAGTACTTTTTTATTAATTTAGATTTCATTGCTTTTGACATATTCTGTTTTGGTTTGCGTTCAGTTGGGGTTTTGTGTGTGTGTTTTGCTTTTGGACAGTGATTACTGTAACTACAAGGGCTATTTGCTGCTTATGATGTGATTCACATGTATACAATATGAAGAGTGGGACATAAGTAGAACAGCAAAACATGGAGCAAAAATGCATTTCTAAATATGCAGTGAACATAAGCTAAACAGTTGTGGCCACTTTCAGCTCCCTGGTGCATGGCTACTATATTACTACAAACATGCATTCATAGCACCCCTGCTATGTAAAGTGTGATTTAGCTCTTAACAGGTCAAGATTAAAATAAGGAACCTCCACATTCAATTGCCCTTGCCCCTGCTGTTACCGATAGTATTGGAGACAGGCAGCATTCCTTTACTGCAGCTATAGCTTAACTTAGCTAATATACAAGTCTTTTATTAAGGATAAATCACTGAATTATTCACAGATGTTCCCATCCTCCCCACCATCCTAAGCTGTGTCATGGGCTACATTATGTTTCCCCGTTAAGAGATGGTGGTGACTAAAATTAATTAGTGGCCCATTTAGCGGAGACTGAATTAATCTACGCTTGCATGTCCACATGCATCATGTTCTGATTTCTGAATGGTTACCAGTCTAGTACAGAACTAGACGAGGTTGGCATACATGCAGTCACAAGGCATTCCACTTCTAAGGGTGAGTAATAGAAGCCCTTTGGTGATTGTCAGTTGTGTTTACATAGGGGTTGCTACATGTACACCAGTGTCTGCTACAGTGAGCTCTGAAAAGTGTGTTTGGAGATGCCTATCTGCAAAAATGTGCTTGAGTATGAGCCAGGAAATCATGGCCAGTGGTGGATCTCCAGCATAAGCACCTTGTGCTTGACATAATACCTGCCTTTGATCTTTCACTGTTTTCACACAATGAGATACAGTAAACAAACAATAAAACTCATATCCCTTGTACAGTGTGAATTGACCCTGAATTTGCAGTCTGACTTGTCACACTTGTGGGATTTTGGAGCAGTGATGAGAGGAACATCTTAGGGTATTAATCTTTTTCAACAATCCCTTGGAAGTATAGCAAGCTGCTTCTCATTTTCCTCATTAGTAACTCATGTGTCACTCAAAAGCTAGTATACTTTACCAAAATATATTGTGATGGAATATCTTACTACTGATCTTGTAACACTGTGGATCAGTGAGATGGGCAATTTATGTCCTGCATCTGCCTACTGGCTTATGCCATATTAAGCATACCAAGCTCACTCTTGTAAGTACAGTATTTCATCATTTTCTTACGTAACTGCGTGAAGAGTACAGTGGTACCTCGGGTTAAGTACTTAATTCGTTCCGGAGGTCCGTTCTTAACCTGAAGCGGAAGCGTACTTAACCTGAAGCACCACTTTAGCTAATGGGACCTCCTGCTGCCGCTGCGCCGCCAGAGCACGAATTCTGTTCTTCGTGGAGTTCTTAACCTGAAGCATACTTAACCTGAAGTGTACTTAACCCGAGGTACCACTGTACATTCTATGGAAGGCAGGTGAGTCCCTTCAAAGATTCTTCCCCCACTCCTTAAAAGATAGACCAAGAAAAATCTGCAAAGGCAAAATGCATTTAACACCTAGCTAGTTTTTAAACCAGTCCACCCAGTCTAGTCAGTCTTTTTAAATGTTATACCCAATTACATTTATTTACATAAACAGAAATGTGCAACTAGGGGAAAGGTAGAGATGTCAAATGCTTCCTAATGGCAGCAACAGTGAAGGACATTTGCTTTCAATTACCTTGTATAAGGAGACTTACGTTTCTCAATGACTTCATAAAACAGTGAAGAAAAGGAGATTGCCATTCTTTCAAGGTTACACGGTGGCCTTGTTTGTACGTCACACTAAGGTATGGTTTCGTCTGAACACATAGGCTCCAAGAGAGGAGATCGTGGCCGTTTTGCTCGTCCCTGGTCATCTTGTTGCTGTGTCAAGCTGAGACATAGTTTGCCTTCGTGTGTCATCTGAGCCTTTCCTTGTGGTTTAGCTTCCCCAGAAAAACCATGAGCCATAAACCAAATGGCAAACCTTGGTTCATGGTTAGTCTGGAGAGAGGGAAACCATGAGCCAGATTCAGATAGCACAGTAAGCCAAACTATAACTTAGCTCAGGACAGCGCAGCAACAAAACAATCAGGGAGGAGGGTCTCACAAGTCTTTAAGTAAAGAAAAACACTAGGCAATTTGGGTTTCTCTTCTGAGTCTGTATGTGTCACATTTGCAGACTGTTGTGTATCTATGCTCCTACCACATTCTCTGTCAACTTCATGTATCTTTTGACGATTATTGCCAATGGAAACTCATAGAGCAAACCAGTTAGTCTTTTTGGGAAATTCTTTCATTTTGCTGCTTTCTTTGGGCTATTTTTCCTCAGATTTACAAAGTAATCAGAAATGCTTGAAAATTGTCAAATGCTGCATCTTTGTTTTTGAGTTGAATTCTGGGTTTGTTTGTTTGTTCTATTCAGTTCCTAAATAGTTCTCCAACTTTAGACAGGTCTATTTGAGCCATTCAGACTGTGGTTAATGTTTTCCTGTTTGTGGTACAAGTTGCATCCATTTGACAAGAAACTGTGTTTTTTCTGTATGTGTTCCTTAAAATATTAAGTTCTTTTTAGAAAGAAAACCATGAAGACGTGCAGATGGTTACTGTTTTCAAAGTATAGTAACAGGGCAGATTTTTAAATAAAATAACCAGATTTATTAGGAACAGAACAGTAGCTATGTAGGGGATATTTATTCCATGCCTGGTAAATACTTGTATGTTGCCTATTTAGCTCATTTTGTGTGCAGGTCTGCCACACTGTTTGTTTTCTGAACGGTATCCATGCAAAACTGATGTATTTTCCTAAAAGCAAGCAAGCAAAGATTATATATTTTGTGTGGCTTTTTCCCCCCACAGGAGGAGCATGAAAAGGAAAGCGATGTTCACATGTCCTTTCAATGGCGATTGTAAAATCACCAAAGATAACCGGCGACACTGTCAAGCCTGCCGGCTGAAGCGCTGCGTTGACATAGGCATGATGAAAGAGTGTGAGTAAACATGTAGCACAATAGAAACATTGCAATAGTCAAGAGTCTGAGAATCCATATCACTTCCTCAAGTCACTTTGATTCACTTAAAAACATTTTGAAAATTCCATCCTCCATGTTTGGTTCACTTTTTTAAAGGAGGAGGCGAAAGTTTGTTCCTTTACCTAGATTTCCCCAATGGTCTATTTTGTCGATATGTGGATGTTCCCCTTCCCCTGCCTTAAAAATAATAATTTAGATACCTAAACTCTTCTTAATACAGAAGTCAAAGCATGTGTCTGCCTAGGCGGAAGAGGTGTGTGTGTTTGTAGTTGATCTAACCTGAAAGGTATTTGTGTCCCTTCGCCTTTTCAGTGTCTGGCTAAGATTATTAGGCAAGAGGGCAAGAGAGAGGATCACACAGTCTTGTCAAGATGGAAGTGTAGTCAATCATTGATAGGCTGTTTAGAATTTAGAATTGTTTTAGGCCATTTGCTAGCAAACTAGCAAAACTTGAAACAAGAAAACATTTATTGCCTATACTGCTATGAGTTCCCATTAAGTCTGGAGCAGGGAGAGGTGGGGACAAAGTAATTGGTGGCAGGTCTACCACTGGGTATAGATCAACAGAGTCTCTGTGCTGCTGTAACCAAACTTGTTCACTCACCTGGAAACTTTTATAGGGATTGGGGAGTATCACATTAAGAACTCTAGCATAATTCCCATCTAGTCTTTTTCTGGGTCCTTCCTGCAGCCTAATCTTCAGTGGTGGTGCATAGTCTTAAAATCCATTGTCTGACATCCTGGTGCGGGCTAGGTTCCTGGCAGATGGCATTACTGTGTTAAAGAAACTGGCAAGAAATTATCAGTGTCTAATATAACAATGGGGAACCTTGGGTGCTTCGGATGTTGCTGGGCTATAATTCATATCATCGCTGGCCATTGGCCATGCTTACCGGGACTGATAGGAGTTGTAGTTCAGCAACATTTGGAGAGCCAAAGTTTCCCCACATCAGCTCTGCTATGTAGATCAGGGGTAGGCAATGTAGTATGCTACACAAGTTTTTGACTACCACTCTTTAAGATTGGTTTGAATTGTAGTAGGGTTGCCATACGTCTGGAATTTCCTGGACATAGCCAGGATTCGGTTGTCAAAAGCATCCCTAATTGTAGTCCTTAACATCTGAAAGACATCATGTTGGCTGCTCCTGATGGAGATTCTTGGTCCTCCTTGTGCTTTCTGGGCTTAGAACTGGCAGTATCCTTGATTTGATTTGTATTCTGTATTGTATTCAATGTTTGTTATGCTCAGAGTAGATCCACTGGAATTAATGAACACGACTAATTTAGGCCTATTAATTTAGGCCTATTAATTTCAATGAGTCTCCTCTGATTTTAATTTAGCAGAAGACAACACTCTGTTTCCTTTCACCTTTGTAAGCAGCCAAATCTTCCTTACTCAGCAATCATTTGAAACTTTAACACCAATAATTATTTTGGAAATCAACTCCCTAGCACATAATTATTAGTTAACTAAATGCAGAAACGAGTGATTGGAAGGAGTCCATGTAATCTTGCCCAGTTTGTGTTCACTGTGGTCAGATTAATGTAGCATTTCTTCCTTCTCTTCCAGAGAAAGTGCCCTCTTTACTTTGCTGGCAGTCAAAGTAGATCTGCTATTGTTTAACTAGAGCAATATAATGTGTGAAAGTATAATTTTTTAAATGGTATTTTGAGCTGTTAGTTGCTGTGATAATAGAAGCACTTCCTTTCCTTATGACTCAGACTGCTGCTTTACTGGAATTGTTCGCCTTCTGAGGAAGCATAACTCATCCAGCGCTGTTCCATTCTCCTCTTTCTAACTTAGGAGGGATGACAAGTTTATAGCAGCCATTCTGTGTTAGTTTTTTATAAAAAGTTTCTAGGAGGTGTGGATTATTAGTGCACACTTGCCACAGGTACGCAAATATTCACACACATTCAGGCACTGTTTCTTGTGTGCATGCATGCACAAGCCCACACACATATTCATATATCCCCTACTCTCTTAGCAGACACTCAAGCTGATGCACATACTTATTTAGATACACACTCCCACCCTGTGCTTTTTTTCTGGAGGTACGCGGGGGTACGCATACTCCTAAACATTTTGTAAATCTAAGTTTCGCCTCATTGAGGGGCAGTATTTCAATATGAGTGGGAAAATGGGGAGTACCCCTAAACATTTTTTAAAGCACTGCTCCCACCCACTACTCGGCCAATCAGCAGCGCACACAGAAGAGACACAAGGGATTTTCTTTCCCATCAAAACACCGTAATGGAGTTGGAAGGGACCCCAAGGATCATTTAGTCAACCCCCTTCAATGCAGGAGTCTCAGTTAAAGCATCTGAGACATATGGCCATCCAAACTCTGCTTAAAAACCTCCTGTGAAAGAGAGTCCACAGCCTCTTGAGGGAGTCCATTCCACTGCCGAACATCTCTTAGTAACAGAAAGTTTTCCTGGTGTTTAGTTGGAATCTCCTTTCTTGTAACTTGAATCCATTGGTTTGAGTCCTACGCTCCAGAGCAGGAAAAAACAAGCTTGCTCCATCTTCCATGTGACAGCCCTTGAGATATTTGAAGATGGCTATCATATCTCTTCTCAGTCTCCTCTTTTCCAGGTTAAGCATACCCAGCTCTTCCTACCATTCCTCATATGGCTTGGTTTCAAGATCCTTGACCATCTTGGTTGCCCTCTTCTGCACACGTTGCAGCTTGTCAATATCCTTCTTAAATTGTGGCACCCAGTTAGATTACTGTACTTAGATTACTGCAACTTGTTATACTTGGGACTGCCTCTGAGGACAGTTCAGAAACTTCAGCCTGTGCAGAATTCAGTGGCCAGGTTGCTCACCAGAGCAATACTCACCTTTGAGTATATAAGACCAATCCTGGCTTGACTGCACTGGCTGCCAGTTAGTTTCCGGGCTCAATTCAAAGTGCAGGTTTTGACCTATAAAGCGTTAAACGACACAAGACCGCAATATCTTAAGGACCACCTCTCGGCGTATGAACCTACCCAGACCCTGCAATCATCTAAGGCCCTTCTTCACGTGCCTCCTCCGTGAGAGGTCCGGAGGGCAACAACCCAAGAATGGGCCTTTTCTGCAGTGGCTCCCCACTTGTGGAATGCTCTCTCCAGAGAGGTGCGCCTGACACCTTTGTTACATATCTTTATGTGCCAGACAAAATCAGTCCTCTTCTCCCAGACCTTTGGCTAATTAAACAGTCTATGGCCTTTTAAACGGTTGGGGGGCATTGTTTTCATTGTTTATCGTGCTGTATATTTTTGTGTTTCTATATTGTAAACCACCCTGTATTGTAATCAAACAATCTCAATAGCAAGAGACCATTCTCCTGTAACAGTGTTTCTCTCTTACCCACCCACCCAAATGCTACTCATTAGACAGGTAGCATTTAAATGGAGTCAATGCCTTTGTGCCTCCTTGGAATAATTCTTCATAACAAGCCCTGAAGAGAGCTGAGGACTTTGATTTCTGCATTCCTTTGCAGGAGTAAGGGGCAGCTCCAGTGGAACTGCACTTACTTTGCCTAGTTCGTGAATTTGGCACGGCTACCATTAAACCTCAGTAACGGCATGGGATGTCCCTCTACCGTCTTCCCCACCTTTGGATATTGTTTTACATATTACATTGAACGTAACTGAAAGACTTTGTAATATGATCAAGAAAAAAAGTGAAAGACATTGCACGTTATTTGTAGTTCATGAAAATCTTCAATGAAAATTATTTATTTAAATAAATAAATAAATAAATAAATAAATCTTTTAGTGGAATAGTTACATGATTAAGGAAACCTTAACTGACTCCAGCTAAAAATAGCTTTTCCCGGCTGTCCGCTAGTTAAATGAATGGGAACAGAATGTGCTTCAAAGGGCTCTAGGCCAAATTACTAAAAGGTTTGTGCTCTCTGTTAGGGTGCTAACTAGCTGGGGGTTGTTGTTTTTCCTGGAAGCAGCTGTTGCAATCCATACTACATCCTGGATTTAGGATTCCACTTCTGTGAACTAAGGGTTGTATCCAACAAAGTTATCCCATTAGCGCAAGAGCCTTCCGGGAGCACTAATGCAGCGCTAATTCTTTTCAAGGCTGGCAGTTCTCAAAACATTCTAATTAAATAGTAAACAAGAGTGACTTTGTTAATCTGCCACTATCGTTGGCCTTGCTTGTTTTGACAACAGCCTGTCCACTGTGAGTTTGTGCCTGACTGCTCCGTCAGCTTCAGCTACAAAAGTTTTGGCCTTGAAGGGTTCACCTAATTCCATTCCTTTGCACAGGCACCTTGACCACCCGAATCCCACACATAGATAAACCTTATGTTGTAGCAAGGGATGAAAGAGATTTGGATTTATTGTACTAAGCTGGAACATGCAAGACTAGACAAAGGAAAAGTCTGCCAATGGGAAATATTCTGAATCAGCAGATTTTTTCAAGGACATGATAGATAAGAGAAAAAAGTCTACTTAGGATGAAGACAGGAGCTCTTGAACAAGTTGACAGGTGCTGGACAAGTCATGCTACAGGAGGTTTACAAAAGAGGTGCAGAGAAGCTTAGCCTTATGAGGAATGGTTGAAGGAGCTGGGTATGTTTAGCCTGGAAAAGAGGAGACTGAGAGGAGATATAGAATAGAATAGAATAGAATAGAATATATTTTATTGTCATTGTCCCCTTCGGGGACAACGAAATTACTTGGCTGCTCCATCCACCCAGATAGGGCACTCCACGCAAAAACAAAACAACTACAAAAACACTGATTAAAACCATACAATGATAAACATAACAGGTAAGATTAGATGACTTCAAAGTCCAGGCTTCCCATTATGATAGCCATCTTCAAATATCTCAAGGGCTGTGACATGGAAGAGGGAACAAGCTTGTTTTTCCCCCCTGCTCTGGACGGTAGGACTTGAACTAATGGATTCAAGTTACAAGAAAAGAGATTCCTTCTAAGCATCAGGAAAAACTTTCTGACAGTAAGAGCTGTGTGACAGTGGAATGGTCTCCCTCAGGAGGTTGTGGACTCTTTCACAGGAGGTTTTGCCTTGCCAAGACCTTTGACGAAGTAGGCTTGCACCCTGGGAAGGTCACTTCAGTGCTGCTAACACACTGGTTTTACTTCACCCCTGGAGGCACACTCCATTGTCTTTTGAGACATATGGATATCAACAACAAGGGCAGGACCTGGGTTGAGTATGAAGCGTGTGTTTGTGTCACAAGTTACTTAAATTGGTCTATAATGTGAAGTAAAAACTACCTTGGGTTTTTATGTTAATTTTGATCTGCATCCCCTCACTGACTAAAAGCATTCATATATTATGCTAATTTAACAAAAAAAATGAATATATGATGCATTTTTCTGGTAATGTGTGACTGGATATGGAATCAATTTTTGACTTGTGTTTGATTTTTCAGGAGAAACACAGGTGGTTTTGGGTAATTCTGACGATGATGTATTTTGTATTTTCTTATGTAAGTCTCATGTCTGAAAATTGAGGTGCAGTGGGGGGGGAAAGAGTGTGAAAACATTGGAAAGTATGAAAGGGATTAAATCCTATGATGGCATGATGGTGAAAGAGCTGACAGAATATATGGCTACAGGAACAACTTGATGTTAATGGGAAAGAGCATAAAGGTGATAAAGCCTATGCAAAGGATGGGCCTGTTTACTTAGGAATGTAGAGCAGTGAAAACCCCATATAAAACAGGCAGTACTAGCATGCAAAGCTGCCTGCTTTGCGCACTGTTAAATGAAAACCTTCATAGCGGAGATTCATGTGGAACATGAATGCATTCAATGTATTTGGCTCCCCCACTCCCTCTTTACATAAATGAGGCATAAGCAAACTCGGTCCTCCAGATGTTTTAGGACTACAACTCCCATCATCCCTGACCACTGGTCCTATTAGCTAGGGATGATGGGAGTTGTAGTAAATGGCAGGCCCATTTTTTTGTGTTTATAGGGAAAATATGAAAGAAAAGACAACAGTGCTGTATGAATTAAGAAAATGTCTCTGTAATCTAAACCTATTCCAGATTGCATTATCTATGTTTACCAACATAAAACACAATACGCCATCGCTGTCATAGCGTTGTGCAAAAGCAAATAAAATTCTAAATGGTGGCTATGGAGAAAAGCTGTAATAACATAGTGTTTGGACTGTATTTCGTGTTTGGCTTGCCAACAGTATAGGGAGGCAAAAAGGCAACGCCTCAAAATGCTGCAAAGATGTAGGAAATCAGATATAAGATTAAACTTCTGATAAGAAATACAAAGTTTTCCTATATCTTGGTATCATTTTGAGGCTTTGTTTCTGATTTTTGTCACCTTGAGGTCTGATGCTGCCCACTTTTTTCCAGCTTAACAATCCAGAAAACCATAGGTGTTTCAAGCCATAATACTTTTTCCCTCCTAAATTTCAAACATTTGACTTTACATTTTATTTTCCCATCTACTTGTGTTGGACTTCCTGGGTGAGGTCCAAAGAGCTGTGTACAGAACACTCCATTGCACTGGGACTTTTTGAGGGTGTGGGGGCAAGGGCACACACCCAAAAGTCACTCTTGGAAGTTGAGGGAACTTTTAGAGGACCATTTGATATATTATGGGATGCTGCAGTTGGAAAGGGAAGCTGGCTGAGGAATAACCTGCAATTAATAAAGAAAGGAATAATAGCCTGCAGCTATGGATGTGCAGTAGAATTTTCTATTTGCACAGTCTGCTTTGGCCTCATTGTTTTATTTATAGGGACAATTGCGGTGTTAATAATACCTGTGCCCATCACTCACACCTGCATAGCTCTGCATGACTTGAGACCCCACCACCTCTGAAGGTAGCATGTGTAAACATTAGTTGTAGGAATTTTGTGTATGTTGATAATGATCCTAATGTGAAGAGAAACCAGGTTCCCATGGCTGCTATATACATCTGATTTAAATCAGCCAAGGCCACTCCAACAGAAAAACATATGTGGCCCTAGCAATTTCTGAGATGCAACGTTTATCTTAACCTTTTAAGAGCCAGAACTTGACCATATAAGAGATTTGCTATGTTTGGTAAAATTCCACACTTCTGCTAATTCAAACCACTCCTATGTTCTAGTTTGGTGCTTATAGTTCGTTGTTTGAGTTCTGTATGAAGCCCCCATGGGGGAGACAAAGAGGTTAGGGACACCTTAAGTTCTGGCATTAAAAATAAAATTACCAAAACACGAAACACTGTTAGCACTTTTGTAGGTGGCATTTAAGAAAATGGAGTTAAGACCATTGCTTCACTGTTTACACATATGCTTGTATACCCTATTTCTCCTCTCTCGACAAAGGATCAATGAGGTTATATGGGAGTATCCCAAACCAGTGATCTGGTCTGTGTGTTTATAGTTCTAATTTATAGTTTAATGTATAATTTCAAAGTTCTTTGTGAGTTCTTCCTACCTCCTAACAAATGCTGAGATGAGTTTTATTGAAGGACTATGACAGTCAGGCAACTAAAGATGTGGCAGTGAGAGATTTTCTCATGAACAAACAGTGCAGCAGCAGTACATGTGATTCTGTAAAGAGTGTATGTGCCATTCATTGCAATTCCTATGTCGATGAGAACAACAAATTATGGCTTAGTTAAACTGGAGTCAATGACTGATGAAACAAACACAGTAAGTCAATATTTTGGGGGTTTGGACCCAAAGGTTTTACTCTGAACAGAACCCGTTTCCATTCATGGTCACAGATTGAAACACTTGAGACCAGATCGTTACCTTTTTCAAGCCATGCTGTGCCTGTTTTCGCTGCCCAAATTTAGAGGCATGCTGGAGGGTAAAAAATCAGTTTCCAGGATACTTGGGGAAAACTCAGGTGCGTTAAATGCATGCCCCCTAAAAGCCTTGTAACAGTGCCAGGAATTCTACTGTAAACTTTTTCAGTGTGCCATTTTTCAATTTGACTGAAAAGCAAGTAGAAGAAAGTCATATGCTGTAGTACTTGGTAACTGGTTGGAAAAGAACAAGTCATGGAAGTAGTACTTTCTGCAGTTGCTGTCTGCCATTACTCAGTCTAAGGGAGGTTTACATTGGGCTACTGGCAACGCTTTGAAACTGCGGTTTCAAAATGGGGAGGGCTGTAGCTCAGTGATGAGAAGATCTTATTTGCATGCGCATTGCGCAAGGTCCCAGGTTCAATGCCTGGCATCTCTCGGTAAGACTGGGAGAGAAACCGTCCTGAAATTCTGAGAGCCAATGCCAGTCAATGCCGACAGTGCTGAGGTAGATCTCTTGCAATCTATTTCTTCTGACTGAGCTACCTTATGAAACTGTGTGCTGGGGTTAGATTAGGACTAGGTAATCAAGGGATCATTTTATTATTATTTGTATATTGAATATGGGGTGGGGGTCAGGGAGCCCAGAGTACATTCAGTCCTGTAGCAACATTGTAAATGGCCCTATCATGCAGACCAGGATCTGAGGAAATGATTCACCTGTTTATAATTTAAAATAACTAATTGCCTTCTGAAATATATGATGTGGAATGTCTCCATCAGTGTTCAGTTCATGCAAGGACATCGCCACCCTTCTGCTTATAGGAAAAGTGACCTTCTGTTCATTGTGCTCTCTAGAAAAATGTGCCGTGCTCTGAAAGAACATGATAAAAAAAATCTTAGAGCAGTTGCAGTTATTACCCTCTCTAGAATCTAGGACTTATGTGAGTATATTTTCTTGTAAAATATAGCCTACAGCCTGCAATCCTGCGGTTTGAGTGAACTATGTAGATTTATATTTTCAAGCACAGCTTGAAAAAACTTCTGGGAGTTACAGCTTCACAAAAATACATTATAATTGTAATGGTTCTTTCAAATTTGTGTGTGTGTGCTTTAAAGACAGTGGAACTCCTTCCTGGTCCACTTCATAACATTGAATGAAATAGGCTCTTGTCTTTCGAAGCTCAAACTGCAGTAAAATAGCTAAACCTGAAAAAGTGCTGCAAGACTCTTTTTAGTCACAATTCTGCACCCTCTCTATGTAGGGGAAAGCTCTGGAACAGTTGCCATCACTCCTGTTTAAGGCTGCATACACACCATAAATTTACAGCATCCCCAATGAATCTTGGGAATTGTAGGTTGTTAAGGGTGCTAAGAATTGTAGTGCTGTGAACGGCAAGCCACAGTTACCAAGATTTTGGGGGGAAGCCATGTGTTTCAAATATATGGTGTGTACACAGCCGAAGTTGCTATTGCTTACAAGCACGTAAACCACATTTTATGGATACAGTTCACATTTGTAGATATTTTTGGTAGATTTTAGCAAGCAGTTTGTTTTATCTTGAAGATGCTCAACTTTATAATATCAGATGGTGCGCGTGAAAGCATTGCTCAAAATCATTACTCATGAAAGCATCTTAGATTAGACGTGATACACAAAATAGGAAGATATTGTGGTAAGTTGTATCTCTCTCTTTTCTCCATTGCCTGATGTACGAATCACACGTATTTTCTGGAATGTTCACAGATTTGCATTCTAAGCAGAAGCAAAAATTAACACTATGGCAGCCTAACGCGAAGGTATTTTCTGTTTTCCCAATGAAACAAACTCCCCTCTCCTTCCCCACAGGCTGCTCTGGGGCTTCTCAGCCTCCAGAGTGAATTTGGGGGAGGTGCAAAGGGGAGGGAAATCCATGTTGCCCTAGTGGGGAATCAGACTGATTACCTGGACATGAACACATTTATGTCTTTTTTGCTCTACAGCCATGCATTGAATGCAAGCAGAAGTCAGCAACAGGCTTGGCAGCCCTCGTGTCTGCTGTTGAACTGGTTGCAAAGTAGTGATATGGTATGGACTAGCACCAGTGTTGGGTACTAGGAATCCAAATGAATAATTTGAATAATTTTACTATCTCCATTGATCTGAAGATATTCTACAACATCATTTAATCTTTCATAACATATTGGTTGCATGGGAAGCTATAGTGATTCATTTCCTATGTTCTATCTTAGCACACAAGCTGTTGCAATAGGCTTTCCAGCACTGTTCAAAATACTTAAATTTATTTAAAGGTTTTATTCAGAAATGTGTCCCAAAGCAAATCTTCCCCACCCCCCGCTTTCCTCTTTTATGAATCTTTAAATATTTTGCGTCGCAGAAGGAAATAAAAACCTTTGCTCTTGAAGGCAGCGTGTTAAAAAAAAAGAAAGAATACGAGCTTGTAATTTTAAAAAAGGTTTGTTTTCTTAAAAAGTGTACCGGTATTTGAGTCACTTTGGAAACAGATGGCCTGAACTTCTTCTGAACAACCTAATTTGGAGATCAAGCCTCGCATGTACCTCAAGAGGAGGAGAAGTGTTTTTTTTGGGATGGTAGATCATGTTTCTTGTGACTGGTTAAAGAAGTGTCAGGATGTTTTAGTGCAGGGTGCCCCAAACTTGGGTGTCCAGCTGTTTGTGGACTACAACTCCCATCATCCCTAGTTAGCAGGACCAGTGGTCAGGGATGATGGGAATTGTTGTCCAAAAAAAGCTGGACACCCAAGTTTGGGGCACCCTGCTTTAGTGCATGGGTAGCCAATGTGGTACCCTCCAGATGTTGCTAAACTACAACTCCCAATCATCCCTGACCATTGTCTGGAGGGCACCACCTTGCCTACCCTTGTTTTAGAGCGTTTGTCTGCTGGATAGTGCAAGCCATTAGCAAATAAATAAGAATAAGTGTTTCTCAGTGAGAGATTTGGCTGGGATTTTTCAGTAGATATCATTGATTAGCCTTGCAAAATGCTTTCTACAAAAGATACAGCATGTGGTGGTCTTAATGAGGCAGTCATTGCTTCACTGTTTTGGAAACTTTGGCTGGGTTCCAGAAGGAGATTAAAATGTGGAGCGTGAATTTGTCAGCATGCCTACTTTGCGCGGAAACTCCTTTGCTGTTCAGTCTCATGCAAGTGCGAATATTGAAAGCAGGTGTTTTTGTTTCGTCCCTGGAATAGAATTAAAGTTAATCCATTTGTGACAGGTGCTTTAAAGAACCTTTCCCCCTCAATTGTAAGCATTTAAACAAAGCTTATCCGTGCCAAGTGTAGTGGTAAAGAGGCTGCTAATCGCTTCCTAGAAGACATTAAGAGACTCCAAAACAAACATTGCATCTCTGTTAACAAGTTGACCGAGTTCGTCATAAGGAGTATATGAGGCAGCCTGCACAATCCAATCCCCATAGCCTTCCAGAAGAAAGTTTGCAATCGTGCCAGCCTAGTGCATTAAAAAAAAAAAAAACTGTTTTGACTTTAAAGCCAGGTTTTAAACGCACACATATGAACACAACTCCCATTTGGCTCGATCCATGAATGCTTACGTTCTTTGCCTGTCCCCCTGCTGCTTCCCCTTCAGTCTTCCAGCCCCCACAACAGTTGCTATGTATGCCCAGGGGTGTTTATTTTCCACCTACCTTAATTCATCAATGCTGTCATCCAAATGTGCAGTGCCCACGTTTGCAACAACTGCATGTTGAATAGAGGTTGTGCCTGAATTTGTGCAGAGGGCAGGGGCTATACCAGTGATGGCTAACCTTGACACCCCAGATGTTTTGGAACTACAACTCCCATCATCCCTAGCTAACAGGATCAGTGGTTAGGGATGATGGGAGTTGTAGTCCCAAAACATCTGGAGTGTCAAGGTTAGCCATCACTGGGCTATACCATTAGGGTTATGTCTGTAAAGAACTGAAAATGTATTCCTTCCAAAACGGCACCTACTTAGGTGAGAGAGCCTGTGGCAAACATAATTCCCCCGGACCAAGCATAGCCAATGTGATGTTCCCCAGATGTTGTGGACATCAGCTGCAGGCAGCATGGCCAGTGAGTTGGGGTGTATGTGATAGCTACTTAGGGTCCTTAGGTACTAACACCAACACTCTTTGTCCTTGCAATTTTGGCACGGGTTGACTTTTTATTTGCCTGATCCTTTCTAAAGAATAAAATCTGGATTAAATAGCTTCCACTCAAGGCAGCCAAACCGAGAGTATTCCCACTGGAAGCTCTGTTACCCGATGAGAGTTTGCCTACTGTGAGCACTTCGGTTATTTATTTAATTTATAGAGGCCTGAAGGGGTGTGCTTATTTTCCATTAAGCTAAAGGAGCTGAGTGGGAAGGGGGGGTGTTATTGCTTTATTTGGGTTTATTTTGAGGATAAGTATAAAAAATGCTTACAGAGTTATATAACTCACAACTTAATTACCTCCTCAAATGAATGTTGGTACTCTAGCCACCTCATAGCCTTGAAACACACAGCTGGACACCACCTTGATCTTTTCGATCATTTTCAGGCATGCATAGAGTTGTGCAACTTTTGTATTGGAAAAACACTAGCGGCTAATTAACCCTCAGCCGTAAGTAGCTGCAGGCTGCATAGCAGAGCAACTTGCTTTGCATCACGCATGTATGCTGCTACAGCACATGACCTAGGTGCTTTTCTTTTTCCTTGCCAGACCTCTCATTCCAAACCCCACCTTAACCGTAAAATGTTCCTTCTGCCCAGTGTCTGCAAAAACAACATCCCAGTCCTATGATGAATGCTTTCTTGTGAATTGTTACTCACTTTTTTAAAAAGGTTGCTAGTGTCTTAGTAAAAAGCAACGTTATTGTTGGCTGCAAGTTCTTTTTCTAGTGTGCTGCTGAGTTGTAGTTGCATTTAAAGGGTCTTTCGGTGCTTGACTGTAGCTTTTAGTGCACAAATGGTGGAAGAAAAATCCAACACTGAATGTGAAAATGCAAATCTCACACGTACGAATTTGGTGTTGGCACACATTAACAACCAACATGTGATGATGGTGCTAGTTTGGCAGAAACCTGTGTCAAATGAGAATCTTTTCTTGAGCTTGTATTATATTACATTACACACAGAGAGTCTTGTCTCAGTGAGCCATAGCCAAGAAGGCAAACTATTAAAACAGGGCAGATTCATTGAACATTTAAACAGTGTATACAGAAAGACCACAGTGTAGACTAGCTGACTCCTGACAATATAGCTGCCCCGTAAATATGACAGGCACATTGTCCTAGCCTGCACTGCCTAGTTTAAGCATGTTTCTTTTTAAGAAATGCCAAGCCCAAGGTCTCAGCATGTGAGAGTGTTCATGAGACTGCTCAACTCAAAGAAGCCTTGCCCGGTAAAAATAGGTGCTGTGAACTGGTCCCAAGGCAAACTCTTCTTGTTGAACTCTGAAGCTCAACTTTACCTTTGATTTAATCTATGCATTCTGTCCCATCATTGAATGCAGCAAACATAATAATAACTTGTAATTTTCTTATTTGTACCCCACCCATCTGACGGGGTTGCCCCAACCATTCTGTATTCTGCACATCTTTCAGATTTTACTATCCCTCTCCTCCTCCAATCTGCCTGCTTTCAGGATTGAGGCCAAAAACAGTTTCCTTGTTCATTGTTAGATTTACTCAAGCTAATTAAGAGGGTTTTTTTATATCTGGGAATCTCAGTAATAGAATCATAAAGTTGAATGCAATATAGAGTAATAATAAGTTTTATTACTGTGGTTTTAGATTAGCGCCTAGATACCAGCCTTGTTTCAGCTGCAATTATTGGATGGCCTTGAGTGGATTGCCTCAGTTTCAGATTTCTAAATCTGGGCTCTTATAAAAAATGAACAAACCAGTTTGCAGTCTGGATGTGCATTCTTACACCTTATCTAAGAGCTGCTGTATCATAATACCTATACATATTGCACAGATTTGCACGTGTATTTTATTATTTCTTTTAGATGTCTCTCCTACTTTTTTTTAAATATAAATAGCTTATTGACTATATGGCATTTAGTTTAATGGGGTTGGGAGATTCAGTAACCACATGTTTTCTGGTTGTAAATATGCATCAGGGTGTGGCATTGATTTCCTAGGAAACTGCAGTTTGTGATCTTTTTCCTGTAGAAATATTTCTACATGCACGTGACTAGTGTTGTGCAAATTTCCCAGAAGTCATGCTTGTGATTCAGAGAAAAAGGAATAATATGTCTCTGGTAAACAGCTTGCTGAGAGTTTGGTCACCCTCTTATTTCCCTTTGAAATAAAATGCATGTGTGCCTGTGCTTTCTAAACAAGGAGCTGAGACTCTGCTCTTTCACATACTTCCCTTTCTCTTAAATACATACTGTTTTGAGTAATGCATGAGGTATGTTAATCACAAATCTGGCTGTATTTTTTTTTTTATGGAGCAATAAACCATTACGTGAAATCAGATGAGATTGAAGAATAAGTGTTATGCAACATAGAGTAATATACTTTGCAGCTTGTGCCAGCCATAGACATTTTCCAGCATAACTGTTAAAAATATATATATCTGAGACATATTGTCTGGGCTGACTTTGTAGTGGGAGGGGTGGAGAAAGGAAAAGAACCACCCTTGTGTAACCTAATGGCTCAGAATCCTCTTCCTTCCCCTGCCCACTCAGCCCCAGTTCTCAAATTTTAAAGGTTTGGCCACAGAACCTAGGGCTTGCTGATCAGAAGGTTGGCAGTTCGAATCCCCGCGACGGGGTGAGCTCCTGTTGCTCGGTCCCAGCTCCTGCCAACTTAGCAGTTTGAAAGCACATCAAAGTGCAAGTAGATAAATAGGTACCGCTCCGGCGGGAAGGTAAACGGCGTTTCCGTGCGCTGCTCTGGTTCGCCAGAAGCAGCTTAGTCATGCTGGCCACATGACCCGGAAGCTGCACACCGGCTCCCTTGGCCAGTAAAGCGAGATGAGCGTTGCAACCCTAGAGTCGTCTGCGACTGGACCTAAAGGTCAGGGGTCCCTTTACCTTTACCTAATCTAAAATGTATCAGCAACAGTTTTGAAATTGATCAGAAGTAGGCATTCCAGGAATGGGCATGATGTGTATACCCAGCTCAACTGTGTTTCTTTGGTTGCTGGAATCCTAGCAGCATTGAGACCTTTGTTACAGCAAGTTATGGGTGCTAGCCTCTTGCAAACCATAACAGGTTCTGCTCCAGCTGCAACCGCAGGATGGATCCCAGCCTGACATTCTTCTTCAGCAACTCATACCTGCACGCTAGCTAAGAAGATAAGAAGGCTCTAAGAGCCCTGCAATTCTAGTGTACACACACGGAGTGGCTTGAGCTGCAAAACTCAGTTTGGTGTCCTTTCATGCCTGCACATGATACATTGCAGGCTGACCCTTATAACACTTTTAGCGTGCAGAGGGCTTCCTAATCTCTCTCATTAATCCTTACATCTGTGTTATAGGTCATTTTTTCCAGTTTCGAAGCACAGAAACTTGATTGCTCAAGGCTACCAATAGCCAAGGAGAGATATGAGCTCCAATGTCCCAGGTTCTAAGTCTAACTTTCTTTCCAGTGTGGACATCTGCCACGCTGTCATTTTGTCTCACCATTTTCTAATTAGGGGTTGCCAACGTGGCACCTGTGGGGGCCAGTATGCCCACCAGCATCTCCTATTCTTCCCATGAAAAATCAGTAAATAACTTTTCTGCAATGCGCAGTGTGCAAGAAGCTGTTTGCTCTTCCTGCTCAGTTCCTGTTTGCACTGACTTGGCCCCTCCTACATTGAATATGCCCACATTTCATTGGATGCCAAAACTGGACACCTACCATCCCATCTGTTGTGAAAAGAGGAAAGGTGCTAAGAATTTCTTTCTGTGAGCAAGCACTGGAGTGGCTGGTGTAGGCACTTTTCACATTGAGATGGAGGACACGGCTGCACCATTTTGTAGTCCTGTCTCTTTCTTTGCTCTTGAAAATGTGGCGGCCATTTTGTGGCTCCCCCTCACTCCAAACAACATCCGTTTTGTGATTGCTATCTATGTCATTTCATCATAATTCCAAATGTGTTCACTGGTCCAGAAAGGTTGCCAGTGTCATGTCCCAACCGCAGAGGCATTCTTTAACAATCCAAGTGATACAAAATGAGTATCCAAAATAATCCTGGATTAAGGTGTGCCATGGCTACAGAGATACCATGTAATTCCTCAAAACACGTATGCAATCATTGAAACAATCAGAGCTAATTAACCCATCTGACTTGAAGAGCAGACAAGACACACCTGCCCACTTTATGTACAAAATAATGTGTGGTGTGGTCACTCTGCATGCAAGTCCATTTTCTTGCAGTCCTTCAAATCTTACTCCACAGAACATGCACAGGGTATTTCCCATCTTGTATTTAGAAAGCAGCATATTGTGGAATTCTGCTGAAATTTGTGCATTTTTACACACTAAAGCACTTCACTTCCTGCAGCTTCTTCTCCCTCCATAACAGTCACACCACTCTGCTTGGAGTTAACTTTGATTCTACTGAATTGTTTGGTCACCACCTCTTGTCTCTCTTCGCTGAAAATATGCCCGATAGCCTATTAATGTCACACAACTCGTGTGGACATCTGTGGCAGCCCCTCTTTACTCAACAGTAGTTGCCTTTCCACCAGCACTAATCTACATGCACGGTAACTGCAAGGTCTACACAGGCTGCAAAATTTCGGTTTTTCTGATAGCATACTGGCACAAGAGGCCACATTGTCCTCTGAAATTACCTCTTCTTATCCTGAAATGCTCAAGATGTTGGTATTGGTGGCCCTAATGCCACAATACTCAGCGATGAAAATATATCCACAACCATTCAGTTGCTTGATGTTCAAGGAGTTGCACTGCACTGTTCCACTAGTTATTTACAGCTGTATACACGGAAAATGCATTGCCCATTTTGGAGTGTACATCATTGTACAAGGGAAAGAAATGCTGTTGGCTTTCTGTTTCCTTGACATCTGTGAGTTGCATATGAACATCAGAAGAGCCTGCTGGATGCCAGTGGCCCATCTAGCCCAGTTTCCTGTTCTCACGGTGGCTACCAGATGCAGTCATGGGTATGAGTCTTGAGTGGGCCATGCACACTTAAGAGATGGGTTTCTATGACCAGCAAGCATCTTGCTCAGATGTGTAATATGCGAATGTTGCTCCCCGCTTGGCAAATGAGTTGTGAACATTTCATGAAGTTTTAAGGTTCACCGATTGTCGTTGGTTTTCTAGTCTATTCAGTTATTTGTTCTCTTCTCGGACGTTAGTGTCACCATGCTAATCACTCCAAGTCTTTATAAAAGACTGCCCTGGAGAGCCAGTGTGGTGTAGTGGTTAAGAGCGGTAGTCTCGTAATCTGGTGAACCGGGTTCACATCTCTGCTCCTCCACATGCAGCTGCTGGGTGACCTTGGGCTAGTCACACTTCTCTGAAGTCTCTCAGCCCCACTCACCTCACAGAGTGTTTGGTGTAGGGGAGGAAGGGAAAGGAGAATGTGAGCCGCTTTGAGACTCCTTCGGGTAGTGATAAAGCGGGGTATCAAATCCAAACTCTTCTTCTTCTTCTCTTCTTTCTTGACTCTTCGGCTTGTTCTAGCAGATGGATTCTAAGCGTTAAATGTGTTTGGCATCTCTCCATTTGTTGACAGTTATTCTGACAGATGAAGAGGTTCAGAGGAAAAGAGAGATGATAATGAAGAGGAAGGAAGAGGAAGCCCTGAAAGAGAGCCTAAAGCCCAAATTGTTGGAGGAGCAACAGCGGACCATCGATATCCTCCTGGAAGCCCACCGCAAGACCTATGATTCCACGTACTCTGATTTCAACCAATTCCGGGTAAGCTTCAGGCCCCACTTTCCTTCTAACTTCATTACGGCTGTGACTAGTAGGACATCTGCTGGTGGAATAAGTAAATTGAAGCAGTAGTTCTGAATCAGCGAAACCTTTGTTGCCTTCTCACTTGGAAGAAAGTAACATGCAGCCTGCAAACTGAAGCTAGTTAAGTAGACCCGCAATCTACCTGCTGTGAGTGAACTATATGATATTTCTTTACCTTTGCCTTTGGAACTGGCTAAGACAGGCTTTTTAAACGGTGGCATTCGTAAAAAAATTTGGTGCCTTGTCAAATGCTGTAATTAACATGTGCGTTGAATCAATATGATCTGGTTGCAGGTGAGGTGCTTTCAAATCTCATAGCCTCTGAGCCTACTGCTTGTTTCTGAAGGCCTAACTCTGAAGCCACTTATTCCATTGGACGGTGTGGATACCAGAATGCCAGGCTTCTGGTGGGCGGGTGTACCATTTAGCCACCTGTTGGCACATCTTCCTCAGCTGCACTCACGTCCTGAAACAGCTGTTTTCCTCAGTTCTGAGGAAGAAAGAGCAGGGAGGAGAAAGCACTTGTGGCTGAGGCAACCACAACTCCTTCCTGTTTGGTAAGAACTAGTGAAACAGCTGGGAACTAGAGCTCAGCTTTGGGGTCTGAGTGACGCACGTAAGAGCTAGGGAGAAGGGCTGGGGCAGAGAGAGAAGTGGGGGAAAGAGAACCAGCTCTGTCTGACTCATGGTTTTGACAACTTGGAGCTGGTAACACTTGTTGTTTTGTACTACTTCCCAATAGACTTCCCCCTCCCCTCTCTCTGCCAGCTGATAATATTCTAAGCAAAACAAATATCTCCACCATGGGATTATAGCCTCCAAGTACCTTTCAGCTCCTGGCCCCACCCTGAAAATGACACAAATGTGATAATTAAGTATCTTACATGACTAAGGACATGAAATCATATTTGCTGTGGCTTTCTGGCTCATGATGTGCTGTGTGTGTGTGTGTGTGTGTGTGTGTGTGTGTGTGTGTGTGTTCTAAGTCTGCCTTTCTACGTTACCATAGAAATTAGCCATGTTGGGGCAAAATCATGGTACATCAGAAACATTTTTACTTAGGGGGAACTGTTAATCTTAAGGAAATGGGTTGACAGGGTAAACGAATTAGGCAAAATTTAAAAGAACTAAAACATAGTGGGTGGGAGTTTATAAAAGTACAGTATTCTGTATCAATCTGGCCCTAATTCCCATTTGGTTCATTGGTGGAAAAGCTCTAAGCATATTTTAGAGATGTAAAACCAGTGCTTTTTTTTCTGGGGGGGGACACAGGAGTACGCATACCCCTAAACATTTTGTGAATCTAAGTTTGGCCTCATTGAGGGGCAGTATTTCAATATGAATAGGAAAATGAGAGTACCCCTAAACCATTCTTTTTTCCTTAGCAAGGAGCCCTTGTCTTTGCACAGATTTACCAGTAAATAGAACCAAAGTGGTGGGGTCAGACAGAGATGTTATTTGAAAAGAGCAATTGACAAATAATTGGAATGGTACCCTTTTTTGTTTCAGCCTCCTGTGAGACTTGATTCAGGCAGAAGAAGCACAAGCAGGTCTTCCTCTCTTATGTCACAAGGTTTCTCTTCCTCAGAAGACTCTTTAGACACTTTCAGCTCCTCCCCAGGTAATGTGAAGATTGCCAAGTGACCTCTATACCCATAACAAACAAATCCAGGAATGTTATCTCCAGCTATGGATTTGTTTTCTCATTTGGCAGATTCAGTTTCCCGTTGTCTTGTAGATCAGAGCTCCTTTGGATGCACAGCCCATCCCCTCTCATCTTGTGGCTCAGTTGCTGAACTTCACAGAAACCTTTAATACATTTGTTTGAGAAGGCCTTTTTAAAGTCTTAACTTTTGATTTAAAAACAAAAAAATCCCTACATCTGAAATTAAAATTTTAACCTGTGTGCTTTCCCCTCTCTATCTTGCAGAGCCCAGGATGTTATCGAGTGTGGAACTCAGTGATGACAGCGATGAAAGTGCAACCATGTCCATGGACTTCTCACACCTCTCTATGCTGCCTCACGTGGCCGACCTTGTTAGCTACAGCATCCAAAAAGTGATTGGATTTGCAAAAATGATTCCAGGGTTCAAGTAAGGATGCTTGCTTTGGTTTTTTCAGAATGGTTCTGTCAGATTCGCTTAACGTCTTTCAACTATTTTATTGTGCAAAGTATGTACAGCGCGGAGCTATCCTAAAACATGACCACCTAGTCGCTAGCAGAATCTGGAAGTGCCCCCCTCCTGTTGCGGCGCCAACACCAGAGTCTCGGCACCCTGAAGTGCCGCCTCCTTGCTCCCCTGACCCCTCTGCGTAAAGCAGGTGCCGGAAACGGTGTCTCCCCCTCAGAGTGGGTCTGCTGAGCGGTGCTGGGTCTCTCTGCAGCATCCTGGAGACCCCTTCCCACTTGGCTCCTCCCTGATAACTCCTCCTCCCCCGGGGAGGAGCTGGCAGACTCACTGGGAGACGTGTCCGTCGACAACAGAGGCTGAGGCTACCGGTACCCACTCAGTGCCGGACTGGCAGGGGAGGGCACGTCCCTGACAGGTTCGATGCGTTTTCCTTCCCTCGAATGTACATTCGTTTTAAAAATTGTACCACACCACACAGCTTCCAGAAAGAGACTTCTGGGTTGGTTACAACAAAAATAAAAAATTGATAACAACCAAACAGTATTAATAAATACATACAGGAAATCATTTCCCCAGGAGAACGGTATTTTTCAACTCAATAAGTTTAGGAACTTAGAATACATTTTCCCAGCTGCCTTCTATGACCAGACCTAATTTGAGTAAATCCTTCAATATGGCTGTGAGCCAAAACATCAATGTCATTATTGCCTCTGCTACTCACTCTCCTCATCCATTTAACCTGCAGTAAAGTTGCTTATTAAGAAATCTCATTGTAAATTGAGCATTAATGGAGCTGTTACATGATCATTCTGACACATGGCTCAGTTGAGTGAGGATTCGCTCAGCTTTTATCTGCATGCACATTGCAGGAAGTGCATCAGCTATGACTTGACATGATTGAACTTAAGCTGTTCCTATCTACTGGACAGCACTGCACTCCCACAATGAAAAGCAATGGTCATGTCAAGCCGGGGAATTTAACTGGGCTCAGAGTTGGAGTTTATGAGTTGTGCATGGATTACTCAGCACTTGATGGCTCTTAGCCCAATGTGTGGGCTATTTAAATTGAAAAGTATTGTACAAGAATTGGGAGATACAATTCACATATGCTACAGTCAATGTGTTGTGGGCCCAAATGGGTGAACCAACCCATAGTGTGTTGCACATGGTTCTTCAGAGGTGACTGGAGGCTGACATTCAGGGGATTGTGTAAATGAGATCAGTGAAATGATGAAGTGCACAATTATCACTGAGAGAGCTCCTTTGAGTATCACACAGCTAATTGTAGAGCTGGAAGGAAGCAAATAATCAGTTCTAACCCCTATATAATGGAGTGTTATGATGCTGGATGCTTTGAGGTTTCAGATATATATTCTCTCTTCCCTAAATGTAGAGATCTAACAGCAGAGGACCAGATTGCTCTACTGAAATCCAGCGTCATTGAAGTAATTATGCTCCGTTCAAATCAGTCATTTTCACTGGACGATATGTCCTGGACCTGTGGCAGCAATGACTTCAAATACAAAATCAGCGATGTCACTCAAGGTACAGTAGTTTCAGGTGTGAATGGTATAAGATTACAGTCAAGCACAAGACTGCTCTGGAGCAGCCACCGAAATAAGCTTGTCTCATCTTGACTTGCTTACAATATTGAGTATTATTATCCCTAGAAGATACAACTCAAGGCCTACAGAAGGCCAAAGTAATGCAAAAGTTAGGATAAGTACAATCCGTGAGGTAGTGATCCAATGATTTGCTTAATTTATTGATTAAAATATTTATATATTGCTTTTTGGGTTGTGCAAAATAGTTTGCAAAATATAATTTGGGAAATAATGGATGTTAGGTGATGAATCCAAGAATGAGGGAGAGTTGTGTTTCTGACTTAAAGGTAAAGGGACCCCTGACCATTAGGTCCAGTTGCGGACGACTCTGGGGTTGCGGCGCTCATCTCGCTTTATTGGCCGAGAGCTGGCGTACAGCTTCCGGGTCATGTGGCCAGCATGACAAAGCCGCTTCTGGCGAACCAGAGCAGCACACGGAAACGCCGTTTACCTTCCTGCCGGAGTGGTACCTATTTATCTACTTGCACTGGTGTGCTTTTGAACTGCTAGGTTGGCAGGAGCAGGGACCGAGCAATGGGAGCTCACCCCATCGCAGGGATTCGAACTGCCGACCTTCTGATCAGCAAGCCCTAGGCTCAGTGGTTTAACCCACAGCGCCACCTGTGAATGAGGGAGAGTTGTGTTTCTCACTTAGTCTATTGATATTTTGGAACCAATTCATGCAATTGCCTTTTCAGGTTTTTCCCCAACTGTGAAGACACCATTGAGTCATTACAGTTAGGGAACAGGGTAGGGAGGCGTGCCATTTCATTGCTTCATAATGGACTCAGTTCCAGCTTTTAGCATGCCACTACAAACACTAGCAAAAAACAGTGTTGTGTGATGTGTTCAGTAAAAAACTGGGTGCCTGTTTCAGCATTCACACAACCACTTTGCCATCTCTGTTCTCCACCCGCAGAAAGTCAAAAGTAACTTCTCCAGCATGGAGATGGAGGGAAGTTCAAAAAGCAGTCATATAAATCGGTCCTTATAAGTAATGGGTGAATCGTCAGCTTGGGTATTCTGCTCACATCAACAACTGAAGTGCCAGCAGCCCATCATATCCATCGTATTTATAATTCTCAAACCCCTAGTTATTTGAAGATGCCATGGCACTTGCAAAATGGAGCCAGTCACAGAATTGGAGGTGTCAGAATGTATCATTGCTAGGCAACCCTGAAATGGCCGGGAGTTAATTTAGTGAAATCATACCTAAGTGACTTGCAGGCTGACTATGCTTCATTTTGATGGAGAGTGTGTGCAAGCACCAGCACTCGCATCAGAAGGGAAAGTTATAGGTAGGTAGCTGTGTTGGTCTGCCGTAGTCGAAACAAAATAAAAAAATTCCTTCCAGTAGCACCTTAGAGACCAACTAAGTTTGTTCTTGGTATGAAGAAGTGTGCATGCACACGAAAGCTCATACCAAGAACAAACTTAGTTGGTCTCTAAGGTGCTACTGGAAGGATTTTATTTTATCAGAAGGGAAAGCTCTTGACCCTTAATAGTTCCTGAACGTGTGAGTAAAAATTGTAACAAGGCATCTGAAAATATATATTCTTTGGCACTCATTTTGTACCCGAACATATGTGGAAGTTACCAGGACTGGAGCGTTTCCTGTTCTGAAAGGAGGATAGTATTATCATGCCAACTGAGCATGAGCTCGCTCGCCTCTTTTGTGAGGTCTCCAGGCAGGATGAGCGTATACATTGGCTGACCAATCCACGTGTGCTAAGTTATTTGTCTTGAGTTTATGTTTAATTTTGCTTCTTGCTCTGTTTCACGTTAGCTGATAAATCTATCAAGAATCTAGGGCCTGCCTCTCAAAAGGGTTTTTATGTTTCTGTTTCAGCTGGGCATAGCCTGGACTTGCTTGAGCCCCTTGTTAAATTTCAGATCAACCTGAAGAAGCTGAACCTGCATGAAGAGGAACATGTTCTCCTCATGGCCATCTGCATCCTTTCTCCTGGTAAGAGAAACTTTTGCCTTTTCAGGCTGTGTTTTAATTGGCTATCCTATCCCACCAGCTCCAGTACCAACCACGAGTGGCATCTACAAGCCAGCCACTTCTGGGATATAGTTTCTATGTAGGAAATAACATGCACAGTGGTGTATGCTGTCCTGTGTGAAAAGAGTGCAAGCATTTGCTTTGCCACAATTACATTTTGAGTGATGGGTGTACATGGAAGGAAAAATATAAGCCATAAGATTGGGTTTTGTTTTGGGTTTTTTACTATCCCTTCCACAGTGCAGAACAAATGTATCCTTAAAGGTAAAGGGACCCCCTGACCATTAGGTCCAGTCGCTGATGAGTCTGGGTTGCGGCGCTCATCTCGCTTTATTGGCCGAGGGAGCCAGCGTACAGCTTCCGGGTCATGTGGCCAGCATGACTAAGCCACTTCTGGCGAACCAGAGCAGTGCATGGAAACGCTGTTTACCTTCCTGCCAGAGCGGTACCTATTTATCTACTTGCACTGGTGTGCTTTTGAACTGCTAGGTTGGCAGGAGCAGGGACCGAGCAACGGGAGCTCACCCCGTCACGGGGATTCAAACCGCTGACCTTCTGATCGGCAAGCCCTAGGCTCTGTGGTTTAACCCACAGCGCCTTACCCTTTGGCAATTACTGAGAAGCTGTAGCCTCCTTCATTGATCATGCAGGAGTCTTTGCTACTCTTTTATTATGATTATTCAATCCTAATCATTTGTTGACACTTAGGGAGAGGAGAGAAATCCTCTTCATTTTGCATTCATAGGCAAATCTACCCAATTTGCACTTTGCCATACAATACACAAACCAAAACACAGCCATCCTTCAAAATCCGTGTGACTCCACAAATTTTGCAATAAAATTATCCAGCCAAGTAACATGTGCAGGAATGCAAATAAATACAAATACCTTTATTGGCATTATGAGTTAAAACATTTCAAAACACTAGGATAAATTTAAAAGGGACAGGGCTAAGGCTGTCGAAGATCAAAAGGTACTTGATTGTTCTGCTTCACCCTGTCTATTCCCCTAGAGGGATGATTCATTAAGAACTCTTTTTGGTAAGATGGAGGTTAAAAAGGAAGCCACTGGGGCAGGAACGTCCTTGTCCCTATCTGCTAGGAGGAACTTCATTTGGCTTTCTCTTGGAGCTGTGGGTCGCAGGAATGCATATACTAGGGTAAAGTGTGCATAAACATGCATGTGCCAGTGAAAATAACATATAAAAATGCATTATACTAGGGAAACTTGTTTTGCAGAAATGTTTACATTACGTAAAAACCGCAAAAGAAGTATATTAGGAGAAATTTGTAGCAAAATTCTGGTGAATTTCCACAATGACTTTTTGTAAAAATAAAAATGCAAAGTGATGTGGAAATGTGGAGGACTGAATTTAACTACTTCTGATTTTCTACTAGTTTGTTTCCTCAGCACATAAAGCTGAGGAAATGGAGTCTGCTAAAGTAGGGCCTCATTTTGAGCAGCTGCTTTTTCCTGAACATCCAAGGGGGAATCAGCAATTTGATGACAGCACAGGGCTGTGCTTCAACATCATCAGTACCTAGCACTCCCCCTCTCCCTTATTATTAAAAATGTTGCTAGAATGTTGGGGTTGCAACGAATGAGTTTATGTTTTCTGTTCCTAGACCGCCCTGGCGTTCAGGACACTGCTCTGGTGGAGTCCATCCAAGATCATCTTTCAGCCATCCTGCAGACATACATTCTCTGCCGACACCCTCCTCCAGGCAACCGCTTGCTCTATCCCAAGATGATCCAGAAACTTGCAGACCTCCGGAGCCTGAACGAGGAGCATTCCAAGCAATATCGCTGCCTCTCCTTTCTTCCTGAGCACAGCATGCAGCTCACTCCGCTGGTCCTCGAAGTCTTTGGCAATGAGATCTCCTGACTCGGTGACTGGGAATGAAACGTGTTGAAGTAAAGGGAGAAGTCAGACCAGCTTCCCGCTGGTGGCAAACTGAGAGCCCAAGTTGAAGTTTTGTATATTCTGTTGGCAAGAGTTTTGATTTTTTTTCCTTTCCACACTACCAGAGGGACTGCATTGTTTGTATATCTTCAGCCTCATATTTTGCATTGCTGCTGAGCAGCAATTCGCAAGCTAGCCCCTTCTCTCCTGCCTATCAAAACTAAAGAGCTTTCTCACTTGTTGCTTTGCCATGATGAAACCGCTTGTTGCTTTCTTCAATGTTGAGCTTTTCAAGCCAGCAACTGAAAACGTCTGTGCTGTGTCTTTGAATGGAAGGTGAATGGTTGAATAACAGCTGGTGGAATTTAAGATTTGTGGTGGATTGGACATGGGATATTCTTTCTTTTAACACGTTGAGAGCTTTCGGTTCAGAAGGACTGTAACATGCAGGGAAGAGTAACTGTTATTCTCGGTGCAAAATGTCAACTCCCCTTACCTCTCATAATTTTCTGCCAAACCTCAGAGCTCTTCAGCACTATAAAAAGTATTTATTAACCTAAGAATAAACAGGAAAAACACAGGCTGTGTACACATTACCAGCTTAAAACGCAGCTAGGTTGCTCTTTTCCTTAATTTGGATCAAAGGTGATTTGGGGGGAAATGCATCAAAATGCAGGAGAGATGGATGAGAGATATGGATTACAGATAATGTCGTATGTACACCTCTTCCAAAACCAGTGGTGGGAGTGCATTGGATGCAGAGTAAAATGGGGTGTGTGTGTACACAGCCAAGTTTACAGGAATAAATAACCTATGTCATCTTTCTGACTTTTTTTTTTAGTGTGTATAAACGTGCCTGGCACATTGTTGTCACTAAATAAATTTGTAATGGGAGGGAAATTATATTTGACCTAACTGTGCCCTGGTGTAGACACTGTGGGAGTTGAATCCCTAATAGTCAAGCCCCTGCTTGGAGCTCATGTCCTGTTTGTAGCGTTAGTTCTTAGATAGTTTCAAGCACGACCAGCTGCCAAGAGGAGTACAGAACTGGCTTCTCATCTAGCCAGCAGGCTTGAGTTTGTTCAGGATCACTTTGGGTTACTTTGGAGTGGCAAGGGGAAAACCCCCTTTATCAGGATAAGCCACATGCAAAGTGGCACCTAAATATCCCAGCCATCATATTGAGAAGTACTCTGCAGAGGTGGTTTTCAGATGTCTCCATGCTGGAGCCATAATCAGCCCTTAGTAACACTCAGGGAGGCTGAAATTAACATTTTGTGAGTTTGACAACTTCTGGACTATATGACCTCTGGAAAAACAAAGCACACGTGAGCTGTGTGCTGAAAAGGGAAGTAATTCATCACCAATATTAAATGGAATAATTTCATTGCAAAGAACCTATTTGGGATATTTAGTTGTAGCTTCATTGGTCCCAAAGAATCCAAAAGTAAGATTGGAGGACACATAGCTAGTAATTGTACAAAACAGAAATGTAAAATTAACTGTCAACAACAGAGAGAGAGCAAATATGAATATAGACGTTCTCTCCTAGTCGCTTGATAGATCGTGGCCTATTCATCAAATACGTACAACTGTACTACTCTCTTTAAACACATAGTGTACATTCACCAATGTGTTGTTGTATTTGTGTGTGTGTTTTTTATTACTGCAATAGCTGCAATTTGCACACTGTATACACAGCTACAGATTGTCACTTAAAATGTCTGGTGAGATGACGAGAATTCAGTTCCGTGAATAAAGGAAGGTCACATTGAACCCCTTAGTTTAACAAATCCTTGGGGTTGTGCTGGTAGGGTTTTGCATATGGGAATAGAGCAGGGCAGGGCAGGGCAGGGAGCTTCCTTTTTTTTGGATTGAAATCTCCCTCTTCCTCACTAGGTGTCAGTAGGGTAATAGGGTAGGGTAGAAAGTAATTATTGTGCAAAGTGCCTTGAGTCTGCTCCAGAGCAATGAATCGGTTCCTCCCAAAGTTATGGCTAGATTCTTTTACTCTAAAATTAGTCTTAATTACTAGGATTTGGTAGGATTCATCAAAGTCTTTAACTTCCTTCTATGCTCGTTGGAGAGTTGGCACAAGGGCAGCCCACCCACATGGAGTAAGTCTGTGGTTTCCCCCCCACCTCCCAGCAGTACAACTATTTCCTTTTTCATAGACCTTTGCAGCCTGGCAGTGGGGGCGAAAAGAAAGTACCCATTTGCTTCATGTCTCTTTAGATAGTCAAACGTTTTAAATAGAACAGATATTTTAGGGCTTTTTGGATACTGCAGTGGCATTTGCAACCTGACTTGGCATGTAAGCATACAGCCATTTACATGGTTAGCAGTGTTTCAGCCTCATGCTGTTGCCATGAGCGCCATAAGGTTTGAAAGGGAGATGTGCATCTGCGCACACATGGTGGGCATGCGCCAGGGAGCTGTGGCAAACTGCAGTTCCCTGGCATGTGCTGCTGTGCTGAAAGATGCCCAGCTGCTTATCCAGGAGAACATTATTGAGTGGGTGGCACTTTGCAAAGCCTGCCCGCCTCCCAAAATGTGAGAAGCAGTTGTGCACACACTGCCGATTCTGAGAGAGGTTTCTGTGTGGAGCTTTGCTTGTTAGGCTTATTTGCAAAGGGGAAATTAGCAGTTCCTTGCCATTTTTTCTTTGGTTAAGGGGTGGAGGGAGAGTGGGGCTTACCTGAAACAAAAAGGCATATAAACATTTGTAGGAATCACAAGTCTTAGGTGTGAGATTTCCATCCTGTCTCAGGAAATAACCCTCAAGCCTAAAGGGATGGAGGTATCAATATAATGCTTGTTCTGTCAATGTAGAAAAGAGAGGAGTGGTTCCCCCAACCCGTGTGCTTGATAGTGTTATTTTAAACTGCTTGTAGATGAGCTAGCCCTGGATTTTTTTTTATAGTCAAGACAGTTCTTAGTTCTATTGTGAATCTTCCACACAGATCTATTGCTGTTTTTCCTATGATACTTTTTTTAAGGAGGTTTTTTTTGGGGGGGGGGCGTTGTCTTTTGGTTGTCTGCCCTAAGCCATGAGGATAGAAGACTGTTTGCAGTCATTAGAAAACAAACCAGGCCGCTGTATTTTCCTAGTAGCTTGGGAGAGTGGTTTAGATACCCAGCTCCTGTGTTGAATCCATTAATGATGCCTATGCTGAACAATTTGCACCAGATTTTGTGGTATAATTGAATGTGTAAATAGCTATTTAATATGGGTTGAAAATGGTCTATTGTAAAATGTAAATTGGATTTTAGACATTTTAAGGACAATGATATTTGAATCATAGCTGCTCTTTTTCAGAGATGCTGGGGTTTATTTTTGCCAAGTCTGCGTGTGAAAGCCAAACCTGTACAATAAGAGAGGAGTAGCTTCTTTCCAAATGTGAAACACAAATCATCTCTTGTTGCCTTGTGTAATTTAAATCATGCAATGCACTTTATAAAAAAAATCAGTAGAATTATTTAAAGAGACAAATCTATATTTTAATTATAGTGGTGGTAAATATGATGATGAAGACCTAGAGGCGAATGCTATCTTTTTATTCTTCTGTACATCTTTGGGCTTTTTTTTCTAATGGATAAATAGATCTAATATTTAAAAAACCAAAACCTATTCCAGAGCTTTATTGACAGGACAAAGAATGATTGAATACTGTTTTCGTAGTTGTAAGTGTAGAATGCTGTTACCTTATTAATAAAAACGTACTGCTTTGTGAGAAAAAAATCATTTCACTTGAGTGATTTACTTACAGGGCAATCCTGTACATGTCTGCTCAGAATCCCATTGAGTTTAGTGGAGTTTACTCTCACAGGCAAGTAGAATAGGGTTGCCACTTCATTCTCTCTGGGACGAAGTTGAGGAGCTCATGACCACGTTTTTAAAAGCAGATTTCCTGGCTGCACCAATTCCCCGTTATATACCCCACACTTCAAAGAAGAAGAAAATACAAATGTACACAGAGCTTTGCTCCATTCTTGCACCGGTCGTGGTGGTGTCTCCATAGGAGTCCGTAGTTCTTATCTACTATATAGTGACAATTCAATTAGTTCAGTAACTAACAGACACAGAAAAGGAGTACTTCAAGGATATTTTCAAATCAAATCAAATCTTTATTACGGTCCAGAGACCCAACAATTCATTACAAAACAATACACAATTTCGACTGCCCGTCTTCAGGTTACACAAACATTTTGTTCAGACTTAGGAATAGGGATCATTGGTTCTTGCAACCACTGATAGAAACTTCGCCACTGCTAATGTTCTGTCATTTGTCCGGTCTTCCAGTAGGAACCTGACATAGTAAGCCCCTGATTTTCCCGGGAAAGGTACTAGCAAGGGTAATATCAGTTCTTCCCTGGCTTGCTCGAATTTCACACAGTGCAGCAAAATATGTTTTATAGAGTCATTGTCTTGAGCACATGAGCATAGTCTGTCCTGGTATGGAACTCCTCTCAATCTGCCATCCAACACTGCAGAAGGAAAGACGTTAAGTCTGGCTTTTGTAAATAGCCTTCTGTAATTTGGAACTGTCAGATTTTTAATATAAGATGTTAACTTAAAGCCATGCCCATATTGTACTCCTACTGCCAGCGGACTGCAGACTGCGTGTGATCGATGTCGCAAGTCACTGTGTGCAATGTCCCAGAGTCTTTGCTTTAAAGTCTTTAGGGCACCTTCATAACCCAGACAATAGAGTTGGGTGGGTGACAGACCAATAGATGCAACATGCCTGAAGATGAAAGCAAATAAGAGAAGTTTCTGACCCCAAAGAAGGTGTTTCAACATGGTTTGGGCAGTTTCTTTTAAACATTGAAACAGAGTGCATTCTAATTGGATGGGGGGGGGCAGCTACGGGCTGAGATTCCTGCATTGCAGGGGGTTGGACTAGATGACCCTTGGGGAAGCCTTTCACCTGCACAATTACACACACACACACACACACACTTTGGCACAAGGTTATTCAAAATCACTTTTATCTGCCATCCTCATTTGTACCAAACATTAGAAAATGAGGAGAAGCATTGCCAGAAGTCCCTGTTAACACTCTGCATGAGCAGGAAACCCTTTGTTTGGCCTGCAGACTCTTTCGCTCATCTAGGAGTGAAAACTGCCATTTCAGGAAGGAGGTATCTCAAATTGGGGGGGAAATGTAGAAAAAGAATAAAATGCTTGTCCCCTAAATATACTTACACATGGCTTCTATTTGTGTTCAGGAAGGCGGGTGGGTGGGACAATTACTGCTTAAAAAAAGCAACCTTCACCCTTTCTTAAGGAGGGCTCACAACAACCCTGTGAGGTAGGCCAGACAAAGGGAAGGACTGACTGGCCCAAAGCGAGCATGCGCAGCTGAGGGAGCATTTGAACCCAGGTCCTGTGCAAGACGACATGCAACCCACCACAGTGGCGCGTGTGTGTAACTTGGGCTTTAAACATTTGAGAAACGCGCCCCGAGACCATGCCTGGGCGCTCCTCACGTTACTTTTAGGAGACATGACGAAGACGCGTTGCGAGGCTGATGGCTCCAACTCCCCGCCCGCTTTTTCACCCTCCATAAAATCCCCGGCAGTATTTCCCAAACTTGTTATTCCAGTTATTTCTGGACTACAATTCCCATCATCCCTGACCACCGGTCTTGCTAGCTAGGGATGATGGGAGTTGTAGTCCAGAAACAGCTGGAGACCCAAGTTTGGGAAACACGGATGCAAGGACATTGTGGTGCGCTTGGAGTCTCAGGAATACGGTAGAGGCGGGCGGGCGAGCGCGGGGGAGGCAGAAAGCAAAGCGCCTTCCCGGGCCGGCGTTCCATCGCTATGCGCATGCGCTGCGTGTTCGCTGGGCTTCCACGCTTGACTCGCAGCCTCATGCCCGGCCCGAAGCGCCCCCGACCGGCCCGCATCGGCACCCACGGCGGCACCTTCCACTGCGACGATGCGCTCGCGTGTTTCCTCCTGCGGCTGCTGCCCTCTTATCAGGTACGCAGCTGGGGGTCTTCTTATGCACAGGCCGCTTACTCCGAAGTAACCCCCCCCCCGCACGTGTGTTGCAGGCGAGTTTGGGGTTGCGACCTTAACCCGGTTTCGATTTGCAAAACTCCTTTTCCTCCCACACCCCAGATTCAATTCACACGTGACGTTCCACCACCGAGTTGGGCTCTTGCAGGTCCCCTGATCTTGGGACCACCAGCAACTGCGTGGATGCGGCAGCCTGCACGCCACGCAACTCCCCCGGGCAATGCACTTGCGCAAATATTTGAATTGCTAAGCTAATTGCACCATCCGTGCAATTAGAATGAGTGTGCATTTATGTATAAATGGGGGGTCGGGGGAGTGTCACGTCCTGGTTGGGACCGCAGCGTGGAGATACGATCTTTAGCTGTTCCGGTATAAATGCACGTGGGCGTAAATCTGTGCTTGCGCGTGTAAAACCTGGAGGTAAATACGTAGTAGGGAATGTAGCTTGTTTGGTTTGCGATATTTTATACCCTTCCCTTTGGTCAAGACAGCAAAAGCAAGCACAAGTTATTAAATTGTAGTTATTACAACTCCTGGCTGGTGTCAGTGGCCGTTCTGGGTGTCTTGCACCCTTGATAAAGAGAATTCCACCATCACCATCCCTGCACTTTCCCCAGATCGGATCCAGTAGCAGAACAGATGGCAATGGCCAGGCCAGGAGGGCAAGGCAATTCCTGTCACACACTCTTGAGTCCTGATGGCAGTTTTTCTCTTTACATCCACGTGTCTATATAAACCTGACAACAGAGGATCACACTCTATGCAGCTGGTTAGGTTCACCAAACCTACCGGTACACCACAATAAAATTTGGTTGTCTTTAAGGTGCCACAAGACCCTGGTACCTCCGTTTAAGAACAGTCCTGTTTACGAACGATTTGGTTTACGAACTCCGCAAAACCAGAAATAGTGTCCCGGTTTGCGAACAGAATCCGAACGGTGGAAGGGCACCGGCGGCAGGAGGCCTCATTAGGGAAAGCGCACCTCGGTTTAAGAACGGTTTCAGTTTAAGAACGGGCTTCTGGAATGGATAAAGTTCGTAAACCGAGGTACCACTGTAGTTTTTGTTGCCATTAATTTGTTGCAAACCACACCAAGTCCTAATAGCATCAAGGTAGGAAGCAGGAATAGGGACCCAGGTGGCGCTGTGGGTTAAACCACAGAGCCTAGGGCTTGCCGATAAGAAGGTTGGCGGTTCGAATCCCTGCGACGGGGTGAGCTCCCGTTGCTCAGTCCCAGCTCCTGCCCACCTAGCAGTTCGAAAGCATGTCAAAGTGCAAGTAGATAAATAGGTACCGCTCTGGCGGGAAGGTAAAGGGTGTTTCCGTTCACTAGAAGCGGCTTTGTCATGCTGGCCACATGACCTGGAAGCTGTACACCGGCTCTCGGCCAATAAAGTGAGATGAGCACCGCAACCCCAGAGTCGGACACGACTGGACCAAATGGTCAGGGGTCCCTTTACCTTTACCTTTAGAGATCATAAACTACAAAGCGGACCGCCTGGAATAGCACCGGGGCACGTTTTGTTTCACGGCTTTTGTTTGTTGTCGCCCTGCTGTGCCCTCAGGATGCAGAGATCATCCGGACACGGGATCCTCAGCTGCTGTCAGAGTGCGATGTGGTGGTGGATGTTGGGGGCGAGTATGACCCTCAGAAGCATCGCTACGACCATCACCAGAGGTACTGTTGAATTCCTGCAGCCGCTCCTCCACATGCAGCTGCTGGGTGACCTTGGGCTAGTCACACTTCTCTGAAGCATAGCTGTCAACTTTCAGATTTGAAAATAAGGGATGCCGCGAGGGCGGTGCAATGGCACCAAGTAGCCTCGCCACCCTGCGCTCCAGAGGCTGCGCTGTGAACGGGTGAGCGAAAGAGCGAGCGCATAGACGGCAGGCAGGCTGACTGGCTGGTTGGGCGTGAGGGTCTGGCTGCACGAGGCACGCAAGCTCCGCCCCCAGTCGGTCTCAGACTCCTTATTGGCAGCCGAGCAACGCAGCTGAGGAGCCTCCCTGGCCGGCAGGGAGGGAGAGGAGCTGCTTCCTTTGAAATCCGGGGAATTTAAGGGTTATCAACAATCCGGGATAGCAGCGGGAAACGGCATTGGAATAAGGGAGTTTCCCTCAAAAAAAAGGAGGGTTGACAGCTATGCTCTGAAGTCTCTCAGCCCCACTCACCTCACAGAGTGTTTGTTGTGGGGGAGGAAGGGAAAGGAGAATGTTAGCCGCTTTGAAACTCCTCCGGGTAGTGATAAAGCGGGATATCAAATCCAAACTCTTCTTCTTCTTCCCAGTGCTGGCAGCTAATGGAATAACAAGGTTACCACAGCTTACCCTGGCAGTCAACCTTTCAAATCTCTTTTTTTTTAAAGAATGTTTTTATTAAATCTTCCAAATTATTGCATAACTCCAAACATATATATCATTTTTTTCGTCACACATTTTCTTCTTGACTTCCTGTCCCTTCTTCCCTGGTGTTGTTGTTGTTGTTGTTGTTGTTGTTGTTGTTGTTATTCCCCCTTAAGAGCTGCATTAAAACACATCTATACAGTCAAACCTCAGTTGTCGAACGTAATCCGTTCCGGGAGACTGTTTGACAACCAACAACTGAAAGCGGAAGCCTCAATACAATAGGGAAACTCAAAACAGAAGCCGCGTAGCACGTCCGGCTTCCAAAAACCGTTCAAAAAACCGGAGCAGTTACTTCCAGGTTTTCGGCGTTTGGGAGCCGAAACGTTCCAAAACGGAGGTGTTTGGGAACCGAAGTTTGACTGTCTTTATTTTCTAAGCCCCCCAAATCTATTCTCCACATTATTCCATTGCTCATATCTCAAATCCTGCATGTTATTTCATAGAAGAATGATAGTTCCAGGCTTTCCTCCCTCTTTCGGTTTGCTCTTTATTGACTCCCCCGATCCCACCTTGTTCCCACAGGTCATTCGGGGAGTCCATGCACAGCCTGAAGCCTGATAAACCTTGGCAGACCAAACTCAGCAGTGCAGGGTTGGTTTACACCCATTTTGGCTCTGAGATTTTGGCGAACCAGCTGGGCCTCAAGGAGGAGGATCCTGTCGTGCGTGTGCTCTATGACAAGGTACTTGCGTGTGTGCATATCTGTGAGATCCCTTCCCAACATCAAAAGCCTCTGGAACAATGGGGAAAATGAACGAACTCAACCCCTTGGCTCTTTCTTGCAGGGATGGGGAACCTGTGGCCCACTGGGTATTAGGGAAGTTTTTAATGTTTAATGCTGTAGTGTTTTTAATATTCGATTGGGAGTGCCCTGAGTGGCTGGGGAAGCCCAGCCAGATGGGCGGGGTATAAATAATAAAGTATTATTATTATTATTATTATTATTATTATTATTATTATTAGGCGTCGAGGGCCACAGCATCTCCACCCCTGCTTTGGTGTATTCCAAAGTATTCTGTGCCAAGGTGTAAGAAGCACAATGCACCCCATATTTCTGAATTAAGATAGGTACATTTCACTCTTGAGGCCAAAGTATTTATTTTCAAACAATGAAAGAGCAAGAACTACAGTCATACCTCGGGTTGCGAACGTGATCCGTGCGGAAGGCACATTCGCAGCCTGAAGCCCCACGTCTGTGCACGCGTGGTGCGATTTGGCGCTTCTGCGCATGCGCGTGACATCATTTAGCGCTACTGTGCGAGAGCCGAAACCCAGAAGTAACCCGTTCCGGTACTTCCGGGTTCGGCGCGGTCTGCAACCCGAAAACACGCAACCCGCAGCGTTCGTAACCCGAGGTATGACTGTATCTGCCTCGGGTTCCCTTTGTTCCTGCATGAGTCACTGTTTTGAGCATGCGATCTAACTGGAGGCTGTGTGCTCTAGAGCAGTGGTCCTCAACCCCCGGTCTGCGGCCCGGTACCGGTCCGTGGATCAAATGGTACCGGGCCACCCAAGGAACATTAAATTATTTCAATTTTATTTACTGTGGTGTTAAAATGTTAAATCACTTTATATTCATTTTTGGGTGTAACTGTATTTTATTTTGAAGGCATGTTTAAATACAATTAAATTAAAATTATGACATCAAAACAATCTAAAATATAAACAATCAATGTCCCCCCCTCAGCGGGCCGCGGTAAAATTATCAAACATTGACCGGTCCGTGACGATAAAAAGGTTGGGGAGCACTGCTCTAGAGCAGCCTTTCTTAACCTTGGGTCCCCAGATGTTGTTGGCCTACAACTCCCATCATCCCTGACCACTAGTCTTGCTAGCTAGGGTTGATGGGAGTTGTAGGCCAAAAACATCTGGGGACCCAAGGTTGAGAACCACTGCTCTAGAGCACCGTCAAATGGAGTCAATACGAAACGCCAAATGAGGTCATCACAGCAGGGCGTCGTCATTAAATTGGTGCAGAGCTAGACTTGGGTATTGTTATCTGATTGTGGCCAGTGGTCAGGGGTGATGAGATCTGGAGTCTAACAACATCAGGGCCACAGGTTAGCCACCTTGGCTGTAGTGGCGTTGGTGGTACTGATCCAGCACTGCCGCAGTATGCATATAATAATAATAATAATAATAATTTTTTATTTGTACCCCGCCCATCTGGCTGGGTCTCCCCAGCCACTCTGGGCGGCTTCCAACAAACACAAAATACATTAAAATATCACAGGTTAAAAGCTTCCCTAAATAGGGCTGCCTTGAGGTATCTTCTGAATGTCAGATAGTTGTTCCTCTCCTTAACCTTTGCTGGGAGGGTGTTCCACAGGGTGGGCGCCACTACCAAGAAGGCCCTCTGCCTGGTTCCCTGTAGCTTTGCTTCTCGCAGTGAGGGAACCGCCAGAAGGCCCTCGGCGCTGGATCTCAGTGTCCGGGCTGAGCGGTGGGGGTGGAGACGCTCCTTCAGGTATACAGGACCGAGGCCGTTTAGGGCTTTAAAGGTCAGCTCCAACACTTTGAATTGTGCTCGGAAACGTACTGGGAGCCAATGTAGTTCTCTCAGGACCGGTGTTATGTGGTCCCAGCGGCCACTCCCAGTCACCAGTCTAGCTGCCGCATTCTGGATTAATTGTAGTTTCCGGGTCACCTTCAAAGGTAGCCCCACGTAGAGCGCATTGCAGTAGTCCAAGCGGGAGATAACCAGAGCATGCACCACTCTGGCAAGACAGTCTGCGGGCAGGTAGGGTCTCAGCCTGCGTACCAGATGGAGCTGGTAGACAGCCGCCCTGGACACAGAATTAACCTGCGCCTCCATGGACAGCTGTGAGTCCAAAATGACTCCCAGGCTGCGCACCTGGTCCTTCAGGGGCACAGTTACACCATTCAGGACCAGGACCATATGTCTGTGGGGCTTCCCCTTGAATGTGATCTTGCTGCTGAATGTGATCTTGGGAAGTATCTGCCATGCCCCTAAAGCATGCGGGCGTGGGGGATGAATCTTACCTGGGTTTCAACCTCTCTGTGATCCACAAAACCTAATTTTCCAGGGCAGGTCACTAAACTGAACTTTCTTCTCCCTCCCTCTAGTTGTACGAGAACTTTGTGGAAGAGATCGACGCCATAGACAACGGCATCTCCCAATGGGATGGGGAGCCTCGCTATGCCATGACCACCAATGTCAGCTCCAGGGTTGCCTACCTGAACCCCCGCTGGAATGACAAGGATCAAGACACCGAGGTAGGAACTTGAATTGTATTTGTATTTTCCAGCTCTCTGTATCCCACTTAGGAAAACGAAGGAGTAAACAGACCTCCAAGTAGATTCAGGCATAAAATAATAAGACACATTTGTTAACTTGTGCCTTTCACTAAACGAGGAGCTGTTTGGGTGACTTCTGAATGATGGCGCTGCATCCTTAAGAACCACAGAGTGCGACCTCGGCGGTTAATTCCGGAGATCTATGAATCAACAGTTTATATTAGCACCGGTGCCTCTTTTAATCTGCATGAAGCAGCTGTGAGCAGAGGGCCTCAAGGTGTTGTGTGAGTGTGTACCCCAGATTGGCCAAGCTTTGCGACGTCTCAAAGCGACCGGCAATTTGTACTGGGACGTCCGTTCCAACTTCCCGAAGGCTTTTTCCACCCGTTGCTGCCAACTCGGGTTCAAGTACTCAGGGGCCTGACACCGCAGCTCAGCGCCCTAATCTTTTTCCTTCGAGGGCCGGGCTCCGTGTGGCGTCTGTGGCCTGGCGTCTCCATCACTGGCTAGGATGTGTCTCTCCTGCCCGCTGGAGCAAATCTCAGCTGATAAAGGCAGCAGCAAGATTAAAAACCCGAGTCGTTGGCTTATCTCGAACGGTGTTGAGAGAGGTTGTCCAGGGCCGCCACCTTGCACTCTCCAGACAGGCCAGTAGCTAAGGCATGTGGGGGGAGGCATGTGGGGGGCAGGCTGCAGGACCCAAGGGCAGGGTGGATTTGATTTAAATCAAATTGATTTAAATCACGATTTAAATCACGAGTCAGTAAGGCTTGATTTAAATCACTAGTCAGTAAGGCTTGATTTAAATATTTTTTTTTACAGAAAGACTCATTCTTGCTGGTATAATCTTAATATTTACAACCATATGAAGGTTTCATTTTTGGAATAATAAATTTTCAGAGTAGTTTTTACAGTTATATCAAAAATTACTGATTTGGTTATACTACTAGAAATACATAGACAGATAATTATGAAATTATGGTGAGGTTTAATAAGCCAACTGTTTATATTTGGACAACTTTTCTGCTGTACTTTATTGGAAGGAGAAAAATAATCATTTCCTTAACAACCATTTAAACAATTTATTTAACTAAAACAACAACATGATAGCATATGTATCCATGTTTGTTAACTGATGTGGTTAAATGTTTTTTTAAAAAAACTTAGACTGAGTTTTAGCACACTTGATAAACTTAAAACAAATCCTTATTTCCTGATGAATAGCCTTTGGACTACAATGTAACTTAAAAAGAAGACTATATTTAGAAAGATTTTTCCTCCAAAAGCATTTTATTTTAAAAATCCAATTTAAATCAAAAAAATCGATTTAAATCAAAAAAATCCGATTTTTTTGATTTTTTAAAAAAAATCATTGATTTTTATCCACCCTGCCCAAGGGAGCGATTCCACATGGCTTCGGAGTAGATAATTGTGCTTTGTTTCCCAGCCTGGTTTCCAGAAGGCCATGGAGCTCGTAGGCAATGAATTCTTGGACCGCCTCGATTATTATTACCGTGCCTGGATTCCTGCGCGCACCCTTGTGGAGAAGGCCATCCAGCAGCGCTTTGAGGTACCGCTGGGCTAAAGTACTTTGAGCACACCTCTGAATGTGCTTCCAGCTCCTGTTCTCACAACCACCTGCTTTCCCTTTGAGATGAAATCTCTCGTGAGGTGGCTCCCCAAGGAGGAGAACGGTGTACAGTGGGACCTCGACTTACGACGATAATGCGTTCCGACGCAATTTTCGTAAGTCGAAAACATTCGTAAGTCGAATCCCCATAGGAATGCATTGAGCGAAAAAAATTTGTAAGTCGAAAATTCGTAAGTCGAAAAAATCCTATTAAAGCGGCCGCGACTTCCATTCGTAAGTCGAAAAATTCGGTTGCGGCGGCCATTCGAAAAACACGTAAGTCGAATCGCTCATAAGTCGAGGTCCCACTGTACACTGCAATTTCAATTTCATGATGTGTGCACATGTAACATGTATCTTGCTGTGTGTTTGCATGGTGCGGAAGGGCCATAGCTAAGGGACTGAGCATCTGTTTTGTGTGCAGAAGGTCTCAGGGTTTAATCCCCGGCCTAGATGGATCAATGGCCTGTGTTCCTAGCAGGTGGGAGGACATGGGTGGAAATGACTGGTACACAGCTGTGCCTCTAGCTTTCCACCCTGGCGGAAGCTCACTTTGCACCCCCTCCAGTTGTGGAGCCGTAAGCAGAGAGAGCACGTAATATTGAGGACTAGAAACTTTAAAAGAAGTAAAGAAAGAGGAGAGGTTAAGACCTCCTGATGGTGTGCCCCTAGGTTTTGCACAAGAGTCTGGAACAGTAGGCTTCCTGATCTTACCTGGCGGACATCTCTCACCTTCTTGCACATAGTCCTCCTATGTTTGTGTCATTAAGGTGACTATGAATGACATGCATCTCCTTCCTTGGCAGGTTGACCCTAGCGGTGAGATTCTGGTATTGGCCCAGGGTGGCTGCCCATGGAAGGAGCACCTTTTCAACCTAGAGCAAGAGCTGGGCGTGAAGAAGCCCCTCAAATTTGTCCTGTACACGGATCTGGGGGGGCAGTGGCGGGTACAGTGTGTTCCTGCTGGGCTGCACACCTTCCAGAACAGGTGAGCCAGGGCTCCGAAATGCCCCCCACTTGTGTCCTATATTGTGGGATGGGGAGAGCCTTTTGAAATCCCATAGCTCTGGGGAGCCCCCAAATTCAGGACACCATCTCTCCCTCTTGCACCCTAGACTTATATTTTTATTGAAGCCTGATTAATAATTCTGTCACCTTAAAGCAGGCACCCCCCAAACCCGGCACTCCGGATGTTTTGGGACTACAATTCCCATCATCCCTGCCCACTGGTCCTGTTAGCCAGGGATGATGGGAGTTGTAGTCCCAAAACATCTGGAGGGTTGAGTTTGGGGGTGCCTGCCTTAAAGAAAGGGGTGATCAATGTGGCAGCCTCCAGATGTTTTGAACTACAGTTCCCATAATCCTCGGCCAGCATGGCCAGTGTTCAAGGATGATGGAAATGTAGTTGACGCTGGCTACCCCTGCTATCAACCTGTTGCAGCCAGATCAGAAGAGAGTTCTGTGGCACCTTAGAGACTTATCAAATTCATTGTGGCATTAATTTATGGACAAGATTCCACTCCCTCGGGCTAATGAATCGAATACGACGTAAGGCTGGAACCGACTTCTTCAAATAGTGAAGTGGGCATCTGAGGAAGTGAGCTGCAGCTACAATGAGTTGTCATCTTTTCAAAAACTGGTGTTTTTGCTGCAGCAAACGTAACGCAGCTACCCTGTTTCCCCCTTTTTAATACGTAGTCATAAAGTAAGCCATGGCAGGTTTTTTTCACCTTTGTAAGAAGTAAGACGTACCCCAAAAGTAAGCCGTGGTGCCGCCACTGTTCCCGTCGCCTCCTCAGCCCCTCCTGCATGCGCAGGGAGCCAGCGACCCAGTGAGAGGCACGGGGGGGGGGAACGCGCCTCTTGCAGAGTTCTGCCCCGCCTGCTTAGTGCGCAGGGAGAGGCGCGGGGGGGGGAGACGCCTCTTCCTACCCCGCCTGTTCCCTTTGCGCAGGGAGCCAGCGAACCAGCGAGAGGCGCGGGGGGGAAACGCGCCTCTTGCGGAGTTCTGCCCCGCCTGCTCAGCGCGCAGGGGGAGGCTGTACCGTACCATACTGGCGTAATAAAAATAAGACATCCCCCGAAAATAAGCCACCCTGTGTTTTTTTTGAGGAAAAAAAATTATAAGACGGTGTCTTAAAAAGGGGGAAAGACGGTACCCGCCTGATAGGCTTCCTGTCTGTTTTCAGTCTTTATGAAGTCTCTTGGGAGAGAGCTCTGGCTTTCTGGCAGCGCATGTGTCTTGCATGAAAGTGCTGCCAAGTTCATTCCCTGTCATATCCAGGTAAAACTGGGAAAGATCCCCCCCCGAAAGCCTTTCATTGTCAGTGAAGACAATTTAAAAAAAATCAAAGCAGATCCCTCTTCCTCTTTTCCCCCCACACATTTATTGGTTTTTCAAATTGAAATTTTACAGATATACAGGTGAAACTCGAAAAATTAGAATATTGTGGAAAAGTCCATTTATGTAAGCAATTGTTTTCATTAGCTACTGGAGTTTAATATATGAGATAGACTCATGACATGCAAAGTGAGATATGTCAAGCCTTTATTTGTTATAATTGTGATGATTATGGCGTGCAGCTGATGAGCACCCCAAAGTTGAAATTGTTACTTTGGGGTTCTCATCAACTGTACACCATGATCATCACAATTATAACAAATAAAGGCTTGACATATCTCGCTTGGCATGTCATGAGTCTATCTCATATATTCGTTTCACCTTTTAAGTTGAATTACTGAAAGAAATGAACCTTTCCACGATATTCTAATTTTTTGAGTTTCACCTGTATATCAAACATAAATCATATAAACAAGATTCCAAGGAATCTCCTGGACTTCCATCCTCCCCTTTGTGGGTCCTAATTTAATCATTTCCTCCCGCATCTTTTTTGATAATCCAAATCTTTTACTTCTCCGTTGTGTCCATAATTCAGCCTTTAAACTACAAGTGATATTCCGGTCCTACTAACGATTTTAACTGTTTACAATGGTCTTTAAGATAAGTTACAATTTCCCCCCATTCCTTATTAAAATGTTGGTCTTCCTGATTTCTGATTCTTCTGGTCATTTTAGTCATTTCAGCATAGTCCACCATTGCCCTCTTCCTCTTCTTGTTGGATATCATCCCTCTCATTTTCTTCGGACGCCCTTCCTAGACCTAGTGTCGCATAGTGGTCAGAGAGTTGGTCTGTGACCTGGGAGACCAGGATTCAAATCCCCACTCGGCCACGAAGCTCGCTGGGTGACCTTGAGCCAATCACAGCCTCTCAGCCTGACCTACCTCACAGGGTTATTGTGGGGGATAAAATAGAGAGGAGCAGAAGAAGAGTTTGGATTTGATATTCCGCTTTCTCACTACCCGAAGGAGTCTCAAAGCGGCTAACATTCTCCTTTCCCTTCCTCCCCCACAACAAACACTCTGTGAGGTGAGTGGGGCTGAGAGACTTCAGAGAAGGGTGACTAGCCCCAGGTCACCCAGCAGCTGCATGTGGAGGAGAGGAGATGCGAACCCGGTTCCCCAGATTACAAGTCTACCTCTCTTGACCACTACACCACACTGGTGAGGAGAACTGTGTACGCCACCTGGAGCTCGTCTGAGGAAAGGATGATTATAAACATGATAAATAATCTTAGATTCAAAGCTTGTGGGTTTTCTTTCAATCAGCCTTGGCTCTCTCGCTCTCCCTCCCATCAGGTTGCCGCTTCTGGCCGAATGGTGTGGTTTACGTGATGAGGAGCTCTCTCAGGCCAGCGGGATCCCCGGCTGCGTCTTTGTCCACGCCAGCGGCTTCATCGGGGGGAACCACACCAAGGAGGGGGCGCTAGAAATGGCGCGGAAGACATTGGAGCGGCAGGTCGAGTCCGGCGCATGCAGCTCATGAGGCGCAAAGCCCAACACAGTTGGACTTGGGGGGGTGCAGGTTGTGGGGTTGCCATAAACTTTGATTTAAAAAAACACACAGCTTTTTTGGTATCTTTTGTGAGGGAAATTGTTGGTAGAAGCAAAGGGGTTGGGGGAAACGCAGCCAGATGGGCAGGATAATAATAATAATAATAATAATAATAATAATAATAATAATAATAATAATAATATATTGTCACCAACTTGGAGGGGGAACTAGTAAGCACTTTTGGAATTTTGGAGGAGCCTTATTATTGGGTGCCAGTCGCAAGACGGCTGCAGTACGTGTGGTGGGGTATGAATAGAATAGAATATATAGAATAGAATATATTTTATTGTCATTGTCCCCTTTGGGGACAACGAAATTACTTGGCTGCTCCATCCACCCAGATAGGGCACTCCATGCAAAAACAAAACAACTACAAAAACACTGATTAAAACCATACAGTATGATCCTATATAATAATCTTGCTGTGTCCGTACGTACCACTTTCCGTGTGTCACAGGAATTCGGCAGTGCGCGTGCGTTCCTGTGACACACGGATTGGACGACGGGAGAGGGGGCGTGTCCGAGAGGCAGAGGCGGCGCATGCGCACCGTCATTTCGGTCACTGCCAGGGTGCCATCGTGCCGAGCCTCCTGCTGCAAGCTTTCCTGCTTGCAAAGCGCGGAGGGAGGGCCGCAAAGCGGCCCTCCCTCCGCCGCCTTCAGCCTCCCGAGCAGCGCTCCCCCCGCCGCCTTCAGCCTCCCGCTGCAGCCGCCTAACACCGTCGGCTACGCGCGGGGGCTCCGCAAGTGCCAGGACTGCCTGCGCGGGGGGGGGGGGGAGACGGGGCCCGGCCCTTCCCAGAAGGCTTACTCGGGAGTAAGTGCCGCTGCCCGCGAGCGGAGTTTCCCGCTGCCGCCGGCTTCCTCACTGCTCTGGCGGAGCCTCCCACTGCGAGCGCCGCCTCGCCTCTCCTTCCCCGGGAGAGGCATGTGGTCTCTCCGGGAGCCGGAGGAACAAAAAACAGTGGGGGGGGGAGTAGGAGACTGAGCCCGGTGGCCGCTCCTTCTCCCTCACACTCTCCCATCCCAGCGCACGCAGCCTTCGCCTCCAGGGTAGCAGCGGCGGCAGCAGCGGGAACAGCGGGCTCTCTGGGGTCCGGGCCCGGGGCGGTTGCCGGCTCAGCCGTGCCCGCTCCGGGTCCGTGCGGGGCGGTGTTGGGGGTCTCTCGGCGCGGCGCTACCCGTGATGCGGAGGTCGGGGCTGGGCCGAGGGTCCCGACCGCCGGCCCGCCTTCTCTCCCCTCCCAGCGCACGCAGCCTTCGGCGGGAGGGCAAGAGCCCTCACACTCTCCCTTCGGCGAAGGAGCGCATGCGTAATAGCGCTCTCCTCGCTCCCAGTCCCGCTCCTCCCTCTTTACCAAGTTTTACCTCCCTGAGGGGAAGGAAGGAGGGACGGGCCGAGGAGGATGGAGGAGGTGCCTGGTGGGGGTTGCCGCTGCCGCCGTCGTTGCCGCTCTTGGCCGCGCTCGCTGCACTGGACAAGTTGCCGACGGGCGCCAGGCCTCTGAGGCCGGGGAGCGGGGGTTGGCCTCGCGCACCTGAGGAGGAGGCGGAGGCGGGGCCGCTTGCCGCGCGACTGAGTGACGCGAGGCGGAGGGGGGGCGGAGGACAGTGTTCGGAGGGGGAGGGGGCGCACCGCTCGAGAGGGCGGCCGGGGGGGGGAGCTCTGTGTGGAAGGTGCAAGAGGAGGGGAAGGGGGCATGGAGGTGAGGCAAGAAAGGCAGGAGGAGAAGGGGAGGGGCCGGCCCAGGCAGAAATGGGGCTGTGGGGCAGGAGGGGCTGGAGAGTGAGAAACGAAAGTAGCATGGGGCAGGAGGGGCTGGTGAGTGTGCGGGATATGGGGATGGAGTACATGGGATGTTGAGGGGCCATGGGGCAGGAGAGGCTGGTTAGTCTGGGAGGATATGGGGCAGGAGGGGTGGGGTGGGATAGGGGTATGGGGTAGGAGCGCGTGGTGAGTGAGAGTATGGGGCAGGAGAGGCTGGTTAGTCTGGGAGGATATAGGGCTGGAGGGGTGGGGTTGGGGTATGGGGCAGGAGGGGCTGATGAGTGAGAAAGTAAACGACAGGAGGCACTGGTGAGCGTGTGAGGATATGGGGCAGGAGGGGTGGGGGTGTTATGAGCCAGGAGGGGCTGGTGAGTGTGGGAGTATGGGGCAGGATGACTGGGGTGTTGGGGGTATGGGGCAGGAGGGGGTCAGATGTGGGGAGTATGGGGCAGGAGGGGCTGGTGAATGTCGTGGGATATGGGGCAGGAGGGGTTGGTGAGTGTAGCAGGGGTATAGGGCTAGAGGAGTGAGGGGCTATTGAGCGAGATAAAGGAAAATGGAAGTATGCGGCAGGAGAGAGTGTGGGGGTGTCAATTAGGAGGGGATGAGAGGAAAGGTGGCAGGGTGTGAGAGAGAAGTGGGTGTACAGACAGAAAGGCAAACTGTGTGGAAATGTGGGGAGTAGGGGGGAGATAGGGGGATGCAGCGTTTTTACACATGGGGATGCGAGGTGTGGGGGGGAGAGAAGAAGTCTGGCATATCACATATAATCTAGCGCCCGTTATTAACGGGCTTAATTCACTAGTACAACATAACAGGTAAGATTAGATGACTTTCAAAGTCCAGGCTTCCCATTCAAGGCCGAGATCGCTCTGGAGAAGAAGCTGTTCCTAAGACTGCTTGTTCTTGTCGTCATCGTCCTGTATCTCCGTCCCGATGGCAAAAGCTCAAAGAGACGGTGACCAGGATGCGATGGATCTTTTACTATGTCCAGTGCCTTTCTGTGGCACCTCATGGCATAAATCTGCTCTGAGGTGGAGAGCGAGCAGCCAACAATGCTCTCTGCTGCCTTAACAACTCTGCGCAACCCCATCCTGTCCTTGGTAGTACAGCTTCCGTACCACACACATAAGCCATAAGTGAGCACGCTCTCAATGGCACAGAACCCCAGGAACTGGCTTCAGAGGAAATCCCTGGCCCCCTCCAGACGGTTCTTTTTTGTGGATGTATCAGCAACATGTCATTGAAGCAATAATAGTGAACTAGGAATGGATTTAGACTGAACTCTCCACACATCATTCAGCCTTATTAGTTGCTACCCCAATGCTATCACGTTGTCTGCTGGGGTAAAGGTAAAGGTAAAGGGACACCTGACCGTTAGGTCCAGTCGTGACCGACTCTGGGGCTGCACGCTCATCTCGCATTATTGGCCGAGGGAGCCAGCATACAGCTTCCGGGTCATGTGGCCAGCATGACTAAGCCGCTTCTGGCGAACCAGAGCAGCGCACGGAAACGCCGTTTACTTTGGCTTCCGAAAAATGTTCAAAAACCAGAGCGCTTACTTCCGGGTTTTCGGTGTTTGGGAACCAAGGCGTTTGAGAACCAAGGGACCACTGTACAGCAGAACTGAGTTGCACAAGCATAGCTGTCCCTGTTGCTGCTCCTCGCACAGTCCAGCAGGGGCAGGCTGTGTCCCCTCTCGGTTGTCAGCGCTTGTGTGTGTCTCAAGCTCTTTTGCTGATGGGCAGTAGACCAAGAAGCTGAGCCAGGAGGATGCACTCCTAGAATCCTGCCCTCAAGGCTTCTGCCACCTGCCCACATTCTCCCAAAGGAAGCCCAGCAGATGTTGCAGGTGCTACTGAGATGGTCCCTGGAGCTGCAGTCAGACCGGACCTGTTTCGGACCAGACTGACCACGACAGCACTGTTCACACAGGTGTGTTTGGAGCAATGAGAACTACGGGGGTGGCAGGGGGGAGCTGCAACTAAGGCTTAAAACAGACTCCTGTGGTCTTTTAACAGCAGCCAGAGACAGAAACTTAACAGACTGTGCTTTCCCTAGCACTGTATATATTTGATTGTTGTGGTTTAAAAAAATCTAGAAGTTTATCTAACAGGAAATCCTGCTAGGGTGGGTTTTTTTATTGTAAGGTGGGGTTACCCATGGATCTCCTCCTCCTCATTTAATCCCCACAGCAACCCTGCGAAGTAGGCTAGGCTGAGAGGAATGACTGGCCCAAGGTCGCCCAGAGAGCTTTGTGGCCAAATGTGGATTTGAACCCTGGCCACCCAGGTTCTCTAACCATTACACAACGCTGAGGTTTTGAGTTCCCAAACTGGGGAGGTGTGTGGGCCTGCTCTCACACCCTTGAAGAGCATGCTGAATTTGCAAGCGGGTCTTTTTCACAGCCTCAAACCAAACAAGATGACCTGCTAATGTCTGCATGCAGCTCTTAAAAGCGCTGGCGCAGAAGCTGCTTGGAAATTTGGCAACCCTAACTGAGCAAGTGACTTAAGAAACACAGTCAACTGTTGAATAAGTCACTGAGTACAGACTAACCCACTTCATGCAAGTTTTGGCAATGTTCCTGAATGAGTCCTTTTTGGGACGCGGTAGCTAAGCAAATTAATATAGTCCAGAAATACCAGGAGCATTTTTTTCCATCCTTGTGGCTGCAATCTCATCCCTGCTTAACCTGCATGAGTGAGCCCCAAGGGAATGCGCTGTTACAGCACAAGTCTACATATATTTACCTGGAAGTAAGATCTATGGTGTTCAATGGGGATTGCTATCCTCAGGTAAGCATGCAGAGGGTTACGAGCCTTTATCTACTCTAAATCTGTATTTCTGTCACCTGGGTGCTTAATCCTAAAGGACGGAAAGCATAGCTTGCTAGAGAAACCTTGAAAGAGAGAAACTAGGGCACCAGCAGGAGGAAATATTAAACCCAGGGTTCCTCCAGATGACCTTATTGTGCATTCATCCTGATTTGCTCGCACAAAGCTTAGATGGTGGTTTGACAAGGTCAGGTCTTTATTGTTTTGATTTCCTTTTGTGGGGTGGTTATATGACAATAAGCAATCGTCCCGATTTGCTTGAGGGCTGTTTACATGTCTTATTGTTCATTTAACCTACACTTTTGAGGGCCTTTCCCTGTAATTTTCCAAACTGCAAGAAGTCTGTCCCTTTTTAAGTGGATTTGTTGGGCTAGGGCGACAGGGTGCTTTCATAAACTTTTATCACACAAACCTAAAATTCCACTATGCACTTGCAATCCCCGAAGACTGTGACCGTCTGGAGGAACCCGTATTTAATTCAGAGTGAGATAACAGCTTTTAATAGATACTTTGGATCTCCCTCTTTTGGAGGTAGGTGTGTAATTAGTAAAAGATATATGCACAATTCAGGTTATACCATCCCAATGCAGAGGTGCAACTCACCCTCAGAAGCAGCACAACCAAAACAGTGACTCATACAGAAGCAAAGGGGATGAGCACTGGTTTTCTTACTCAAGGAATCATATAGCTGAAAGAGACTTTGCAGGTTGCTTAGTCCAGCATTAAATGGTTGTATCTTGGTAATTCTGCTCCACACATGACAAAAAAGGGGAGATCATCATATTTCAGTTTGTTCTTGTTTCTGACTCCCCTCATTCTGGTAAATTCAGTTAATTTCGCCACCGTTGCAAAGTGGCATCCTTTCATAATCCAGTCTTTTTTAATCTTGGTATGTGAGGTGGGTGCCATTTGGCAGCTAAGTGATGCATAATAAAATTTCTTACCAGAATGACATGCTCAGAACTGTATCTTTTCCCATATATCCCAGAATAATCAACCATGGGTTTAAAAGGTAATTGACATCCAATTATAACTTCAAAAGCCTGAATAGTTTTCCCCCAGTCATCCTTCGCTTGTTCAGATTAGCTCCCACTTTTCTAGGACTGATCATCATTCTTGCTATGTGCTGGAAAGTTAGATAGTCCAAGAGTTTTTAGTGTTATTATTTTTATTACTGCATCCCACACATTTTATAAGCACTGAACATCATTCACCGCCACCACCCCAAGTATTATTCTAATAGACTATTTCCACTGTCAAAGCAGGTTTAGCTGTGCTTGTGTGTCTGTCATTCCAATTTTTCCACTTTCAGCTACTGAATTAGAGGGGTGTGTGAAAACTCTGAAGGGGCATGGCATGGGCATTTAAAAGACCTCCCTAAACAGATTATGCTGTCAGAGGGTATGTGTCAAGAATAAAATATAAAACAAATTTGGAAAGAGGCTCCTTTAAAGGAAAACAAAACTTATGGGCGCAGAACTGAGCGCAACAGCCTTTGCACCATATAGCAGGATTTAAAATCTGGAGAAAGAAACGCTAAATAACTTTTAGAAAAAGCTAAAGTGCTGGGAGGGGGAGCCATGGGGGGGGGGGAGAGAACAGTTGTCCAAATGATCACTATGGTAATGATCAGATCACTACCGTACAAAGAACCAATTTCCACTTTTAAAAACAACATCGCAAATCAAGGTGAGACAAGGTATACGATGCAGACTGCAGCACACACCTGGAACAGATGTTGAAGCCTGGTTAAAAAAAAATGCTAGTGTGGTCAGTCCTTTTTTTCTGGGGGTACTCAAGGGTACAAGGTACCGGCACATTTTTTTCTGGAAGGAAAAAACGGGTTAAAAGGGTGGTCCTTACTGTGGTTTTTTAAAAAATAAGGTATAGGACCGCTGGATGGTTAAGTCCAGTCAAAGGTGACTATGGGGTTGCGGAGCTCATCTTGCTTTCAGGCCAAGGGAGCCGGCATTTGTCCACAGACAGCTTTCCGGGTCATGTGGCCAGCATGACTAAACTGCTTCTGGCACAACGGGACACCGTGACAGAAACCAGAGCGCACAGAAACGCCGTTTACCTTCCCGCCACAGTGGTACCTATTTATCTACTTGCACTGGCATGCTTTTGAACTGCTAGGTTGGCAGGAGCTGGGACAGAGCAACAGGAGCTCACCCCGCCGTGGGGATTCGAACTGCCAATCTTCTGATCGGCAAGCTCAAGAGGCTCAGCGGTTTAGACCACAGCGCCACCCGCGTCCCAGTAACTTACCGTGAGTGTGGTAATATTGTTAAACCCATGGAATGTGTTAGGAGGCTCTTTCTCACTGGCTCGTTTTTGTCTCCCCTGCCCTCTTTCCCAGGTAAGATTCTGGGCCCTTCGCCACCTCTTGTGACCCCCGCAACACCCGGAGAGAGAGGAGAGCAATGCAGAGATGCCAGCATCGTTCTCCCTCTTCCTCCTGGCTCTGATCCTGCACGGCGGCCTCCCCTGCCCGCAGAGCTGCGACTGCCCGCCGGGGAGCGGCGTGGTGTGGTGCAACCGGAAAGACCTGGTGACCATCCCTTTCGACATTCCCCACGACACCCGGGTCCTCTACCTGGACTCCAACTGGATCACCCACGTCCCCAACGGGGCCTTCTACGGCCTGAAGCAGCTCCGCGAGCTTCACCTGGCCGACAACCTCATCGAGAGCATAGCGCCGGGGGCCTTCCGTGGCCTGGGCGGGGGGCTGAGGCTGCTGGACCTTTCCGGCAACCAGCTGGAGAGGATGGAGTTTGCCCCCTTTGCCATGCTGACCTGGGTCCGGCTAGAGCTGTATGACAACCCCTGGCACTGCGACTGCTCCCTGCAGAAGCTGGTGGAGGCTCTTCCTCTGGACGCAGAGACTGTGGAGGACGTCGTGTGTGCCACTGCGGAGTGGGAGGAATACACCGGGAAGACCTTAGCTCGCTTGCTCAACACCGGCGTCAGCTTCTGCCTGGGCCAGCAGAGGAACACGGACCTGGCCATGCTGCTCACCATGTTTTGCTGGTTCGCCGTGGTCATCACCTATGTCATCTATTACGTCCGACGCAACCAAGCAGAATCCCGACGCCACTTGGAGTATCTCAAGTCTCTGCCCCTGCCCAGCAAGCAGCCCAGCCCGGAGGAGTTGGAAGAAGACACCCTCAGCACCATCCTCTGAGAACCGAGGGTTTTGAAACAAACAGAAACTGCTTTGAAAATGGTTATAAAACTATTTTAACTGTCGTCAGCTTCTTCCTATCAAGAAACCTGGGAATTAGGTGTGTGAGGAGGACCTTGGTGGGTTGGTTCCCCCTTAAAACTGCCCTTGGACCCCAGTTCTTGCTTCCCTAGCCCTATGACCTCCTAGCAAATGAAAGCAAGAGGGGCAACCCTGCTTGGCAGGGGGTTTGACTGGATGGCCCTTGTGGTCTCTTCCAACTCTATGATTCTATGATTCTAACCCCATATGCCTTCAGGGGATGCTGGTTGGAAGCCAAAAACGATTTGCTTAAAATCCAATTTCCCCCTTCTGCACAATACATTTTTTTCTGAATTACAGGCTGCATTGCTCCTATGTAGCAAGCCCAATCCCCCCCTCGCAGAGAGCCCTCAAGCTTCTCTTTTCCCATTTGCCAGGGATTTAGGCAAAGATATTACAGCTTAATGCTAGGGGGATTAACCATGAAACAATCATAAGTCCCTGTTCTCTTAATCCCTTATTTTGACTGGGGCGTTTCTGCCCCATCTGTTCTGCTGCAGCCACTTCCCTTTCAGTGGCTTTTTCTGCCTCCTTCCAGTCCCCTTTTCTCCACATTGTGTGGCAGGGAAACCTGCAGACGGAACAGCTGCATTTACCATCTTTCCCCCTTTTTAAGACACCGTCTTATAATTTTTTCCCCTCAAAAAAACACAGGGTGGCTTATTTTCGGGGGGATGTCTTATTTTTATTACGTCAGTATGGTACGGTACAGCCTCCCCCTGCGCGCTGAGGTGTGGCAGAACTCCGCAAGAGGAGCGTCCCCCCCCCATGCCTCTCACTGGTTCGCTGGCTCCCTGCGCACGGGGAACAGGTGGGGCAGGAAGAGGCGTCTTCCCCCCGCGCGCCTCTCCCTGCGCGCTGAGCAGGCGGGGCAGAACTCCGCAAGAGGCGCGTTTCCCCCCCGTGCCTCTCACTAGTTCACTGGCTCCCTGCGCACGCAGGAGGGGCTGAGGAGGCGACGGAAACAATGGCGGCACCACGGCTTACTTTTGGGGTACGTCTTACTTCTCACAAAGGTAAAAAAACCCTGCCATGGCTTACTTTATGACTACGTATTAAAAAAGGGGAAACAGGGTAATCCTGCCTCTTTGGCGACTGCAGAATGTATATACTAAGTCAGACCTTTGGGTCTATCTAGTTCAGTGTCGTCTACACTGACTGGCAGCAGCTCTCCAGGGTTTGAAAAGGTTATGAGTGGCTCTCCAGTGCTCCAAGTAGGGTTCTCTCCCGATCCTATCTGGAGATGCCAGGGATTGAACCTGAGACCTTCTGCATGGAAAGCAGATAGATGCTCAACTGCAGATCTGCAGCTTTCTCCTTTCTGGGCTGCAGCTAAGAAACCTGTTTCCAAACACACATTTTCCCCACTCGGACATTACATTTTACATACATACACTTTAAACAACTTGGACCGGTGTTTCAAATGAAAGCTGTGTGTGTAAATAAGGTCTCCACTTTCCAGGTTGCAAGAAATCAATTTTCACAAGCAGCCACCGCTATAAAGACGCAGAGACTGCGTGGTTATTCAGTCCCATTCCAAAAATGCAAGTGTTTTCTGCAGAGGAGCAGAGGTTTCTCAGTGGGAGCTTCCAAAGAAAAGACACTCCAAACTCAGGAAGTTAGGAGATTTAAGAACCCATAAAACGGCCACTTTTTAGTTGACCCCATAGCTGGGATGGCTAAAAGATTTCTGCATTGTAGGAGGAATAGATGATCCCTTGTGGTCCGTTCCAACTCTACAATTCTATGATTCACATTTCTTGGGCCTAAAACAGATTTAAGGCAGGCAATCTGTTTACAATCAGGTATCAGGTAAGCATTCCAGATCCTTATACTTTGAACACAGATAGCAGGCAGGTATGATCTTAAGGTGTACAGGTAGGCTCACTCATAAGATCACTAGTTGAAACTTAGCCAGATCCAGGGTGTTTTCTGAGAGCAATGCAAGGCCCAAGACTCAAACCGGGCATTGGGGTGAGGGAGAGAAAAGAATCTATTTTTATTACTGGATTGCTTTAAGTCCCCTTTTATAACATTGGTTCTAAAAATGTAACTGTCCTTCATGAGACTTCTGAAAGACAGAAAGCAAAATGTTCAAAATAAAATGTATGAAACCCAAGAACATGGAGCTTGTTCCTTCCTTCTAAATACGCCTTCGGCGATCTTTAAGAAGAGGCTGTTCAATTTAAGTCCTCAGATTTCATCGTTTCTGCTTATTCCCTAGTGCTTCTGTTCCTAGCCACTTTTAATTGACCAAGCCTTTTAAGTAACTGAACCGAATCTATTTTCATATTTTCAAAAAAAGAGGGGCCTTTGTTTCTCTCCTTTGCATGGCAAACTGCTGGCCATGCCTTCTTATCTTCAAATAACTCTTCTGGTTATTAAAGACTGCAACTGCTCTAGAGAACTGTGTGTGTGTGTGTGTGTGTGTGTGTGTGTGTGTGTGTGTGTAATTATGGTCATCACACGGCACTTGAGCAAAAAGTCTGTAGCAGGAAGGGTCAGATTCAACATCGGGCAGGGGCAGCTGATAAAGGCTGCAACCCACCCAACACACACTAAGGCGTCAGCTGTTGCTGAAAACGGGAAACTTTTAAATACAAATGCACAGGATGATGGATGAGGTGGCAAAAGGGGGAATTTCAGCAGGTGCTGTCGTCTTAACATTGGTACTAAAAACTACCTGCTGAAAAAGGGGGCTGGGAGAGACCTCTTTCAACACCATTCATAATTTTATAACTCTCAAAAGCCCCCAGGCACTTTACAGCTGTGCACACAACCGCTTAGATGTTTTGACAGGTGCACACGATACTGGGATCGAGGCACATATATGCTCCACCATGCGCAGGATACAAGTGCAACAGTTTAACTTCTGTACTGCCCCTAAGGAAATACGCTGGAAGGGAAAGTTGCCTTTATGCAGAATCAGGCCTCTGGGCCACACCGAGCTCAGTATTGTTTACACCGACTGGCAAGAGGTCTTCTGGGGTCACCCCCTACCCGGAGATCCCAGGGATCGAGTCTAGGATCTTCTGCATAAAAAGCAGATGCTCTACGACTAATGGGCTCTGGCTCCTTGATCTCTCATTATATGTTTCCCCCTTTTATGAAGATAGCATTGGTCAATTCAGCTCAGAACTGCCTACAACACTGACTGCCAGTGGATCTCCAAGGTTTCAGACATAGGACACTCCCAGGCCTACCTGGAACTGCCAAGCACAGAACTTGGGACCTTCTGCATGCAAAAGCATATGCTCTGTCACTTAGCCATGGCCCTGCCCAACTTCAGTCTCCTGGCCGCCCTCACACCTCTCTCATCCCAGCATGCAAACAGTGGAAAGGGATGCGAAATTGACAGATCCATAAGAAGCACTACGATCTGTGAAAGAGATCCTTGCTGGGGTGGAAGCAGAAATAATTGAAATATCCAGGAACTGCCCCTTGTGTGGATGGAGGATGTTGACTTGGGATAATTTCCGAGATACGATGCCCTCTGAATCCGATGACGTAAAAGCCCCAAGAATGCTTCTGCTTGGAAACGCTGGAGGAATAAAACATTCACCCTTTGTTGTTTTTATTTTCTGTCTCAAATGCGAAAACTACAAAGTGGTCCATCTCTGGCAGACGTTCTTCTGGCTTCAAAGGCTGCTTGTGGATAGCCTACTAATAGACAGCATGTCAGCTGATCAACGCCTCAACTGCAACTGACAGAAAGAAGACGGCGCTCTCCAAAGTTGGACTTGGGCAGAAGCAGCCTTCACAGTGTGTCAGGGATCTCCAATGTTCTGAAGGCACACAGGCTGGCAGGGACGAAGCCTTAGAGTTCAGAAAACAATGGCTGCTCCCGGGCACTGCTTCTACTGCCCAAGGGTATGAGGGGACTCTGCCCAGGGCTGAAAGATGGAAACTGGGCAACCACAAAGAAGAAGGGGATGTGGCTGACCTTTCCTGTTGACCAGCACTGAGAAGAGAGAGAAGAAATAAATAAATGAAGTAGGAGCAGAAGATCACCTTTTGCATATCCTGACCTGACCTTCCAGGCTTCTCAGTCATACTGTTTGGCCCACAGCAAGAGGGGATCCTATGGTGGGATGGAACACGGAGGGCCCTTTAGCAGGATCACTGCATATACACGCCCCTCTGAGTAATACCCCTCCCCACCCTCTCACTATATATAAGGGTCTGGTGACTTCTGTTTCAGTGTATCTGAAGAAGTGTGCATGCACACAAAAGCTCATACCAAGAACTAACTTAGTTGGTCTCTAACTTAGTTGGTCTCTACTGGAAGGAATTTTTTTATTTTGTTTTGACTATGACAGACCAACACGGCTATCTACCTTTAACAGCAACATGCAATCGTTACTGTTACCCCTTTCTCCTACTAGTCCATAGCCCCCTCTAGGCGCTGCTTAGCCGACAGAAGTTATTCCAGCAGCTCCTATCTGGGGCAACAACAAGCCCTTATCAGCATTCCCACAGGCTATAGCAGATGCTCCTCAAAATCTCGGTGAAGGCTGAACGCTTACCACTGTTAGAAGAGCTCCCTTCTTAAAGCAAGGGTGGAAAGCAACTAGTTGTGGCTGAGCACCATCTTCTCCCTGTAAGAAACCACTGAAGAAAGGAGGGGTGGGGGAAAGAGAGATACAGACACCATTATTACAAGGGACACTTATAGGCTGCTGTGATGTGATGCTAGGCTCCAATACAGGCACACAAAAAGTAGTCTTAGGACAAAAAAACAGCCCATTGGTCCTTGATGCTGTCTTATGTCTGAAACTGCCTCCCAGAGCACAGCCTTAAACTCCCACAAGGTGGTAATGTAAATGCACACTCAGTCTACCACTGAGCTGCAGAAAGGTCAAGGTCAAGGACCCCTGGATGGTTAAGTCCAGTCAAAGGCGACTATAGGGTACGTCGCTCATCTTGCTTTCAGGCCAAGGGAGCTTTCCGGGTCATGTTGCCAGCAGGACTAAACCGCTTCTGGCGCAATGGAACACCGTGACAGAAACCAAGAGCGCACAGAAACCAGAGCGCACAAAAACACTGCAGAAAGTCTGAGGTTAATAGTGCAGCATATTATTATCTTGCTAACTGTGCTGTTTTAAATGTGGGATTTGGTATCTAAGAAAGCATGTTTTCTTTTGAAATGTTTAAGATAAAAACTTTTTTGTTAACTCTGCTGTCACTCACATTCTTTGTAATGCTTAAAAAATATTTAAGATAAAATTTTAGTTTCCTGTTAATTATGTTGCTTTGAATGCATATTTTATCTTTTACTTTCTCTAGTGGTGTTTTATTGAGGATTTTGTATTTTATGTCGTAATGTAGGTTGTGAACCACTTTGAGATTTCCCCCCTAAAAATATAAAGCGGTATAGAAATGAAATAATAATAATAATAATAATAATAATAATAATCTGCTCCGTATCCAGAAAGTCCCAGGTTCGGTCCCAGGCATCTCCAGTTAAAAAAAGGGATCAGGTAACAGGTGCAAAAGTCTGCTTTCTGACCAACCTCCTGGGGAGCCATGGCCAGTTACAAATAGACAATAATGATCTAGAGCATCATATACTCTGACCAGTTTATAAGGCACCTTTCTAACATTTTGACACCTACAGCAGCACAAAGGCAGGAATGACGTGGGGCTCATGGATTCCATTCCCAGTTTAAGTGCAACCAGAAAACCAAAGCATGTCAATACAAACCATGGCAAGAGCTCAAACACAGGGCTGTTGCGGGTGCGAAACACGGCAATGATGACCCTGCAGTCGGGAGCATCACAATTTCCTGCCAAAAGAAAACAGAAAAAGGTGAGGGAACAGAGCGACGTGCAGTATTTATGGGCAGAAATCTGGCAGAGCCTACTGTTTTAGGTCTGTAGCCTTTAAGGCCATGATGATAGGCTTTTAAAAAAGTATTGTCAATGCAATCTACCAAGGCTGCTGAGGGCAGGATACTAGGTGGGTAGGGGTTCAGTACCCTTGGCATCTCTGCTCAGAGTGCAGAGATGGAAGTACACCAGACATCATGTTATGTTTATCTTTCACAAGAAGGGTGCCGACCCTTTTTTCAGACTGAGGGTCGTGTGCCCTTGTAGACAATCTTCCAAGGAGCACCATGTCAGCAATGGGAGGAGCCAAAGGCAAAAGTGGATACAGCAACTAATGTGACTGGAATGGTGCTTGTTTACTCCCTGCAGAAAGGTAATACAATGGTACCTTGGTTCTCAAACTTAATCCGTTCCAGGAGTCCGTTCAACTCCCGGAACCATTCAAAAACCAAGGTGCGGCTTCCGATTGGCTGCAGGAGCTTCCTGCGCTCAATCGGAAGCCGCGGAAGCTGCGTCAGACATTTGGCTTTTGAAAAACGTTTGCAAATGGGAACATTCGCTTCTGGGTTTGCAGTGTTCAGGAGCCAAGCCGTTCGACAACCAAGGTACTGTGAGGTTTTGAGCTTTAACAAGCTCAGTCTGGCGCCCTGCCCACAGGATGACATCATACATCCGGGGACACTCTATATACGGAAGTCTCTGTAAATGTGATGTTTGTATTCTCTGTTATGTGATACTTTGTGTCGACTGCTGCGCAGATTCGTCTTCCGGCTTCCTGCCAGGATGGGGGTAACTTCTCCTGGCTTAGAGCCCTTAAACAATAAATCTCCTTAATTAAGCTGGAGTTGCTGTGATTTATTGTCAGAACTAAATACAGAGGCAGCTCGCCCTGTGAACTTTTTCCGCTGTGAAGAACTCTGCGTTTGAAGAAGAAAGGAAAAGTTTTTAGAAGCAAAGACACACGCGGAAGCGTGTGGACGTCTGTGACGCAGCTGGTAAATAGTCTGTGGGTATAAGGTTTATCTAACTTATACCTCAGCTGCTGCGTTGAATAACTTATTGTTATTCTATCTGGTACCACTGTATGCTGGTTTCTACATACACTCACAAACCTATTGCCACCCGCCACCCAGTGAAGCAAATGGCATTAAGAGGGCAGGCAGGCACATTCCAGCCAGGCGACAAAAACACTCAAGGAGGGTACAAAGCAGGGTTGGCGAAAGGTGTGGCTGAACAGAGTGTGTTGCCTGCGCAACTACAGTTGTCTCTTTCCTGTTGAAACAAGTCTTTTCCATCAAATACGAAGCCACGAGGAAGGAGCCGGTGTGCTCGCAAACTGGTGCTAACTGCTATCGTCCCTCCCGTGCTCTTTCAAGATTCAGGGCTCACAGAAAAAACTGCCTGGTTTAGAATTTGGAATCCCATTTTCGGAAAACCAAGGTGCAGCCTGGACCTTTCCCTCTCTTTCTCTGAAGCCCCAGCCTTAGAGAGGATCACAGAATGCTTTAAAATGCAGATTAGAGCAGAGTTATTTTAAGCACTACCAAACACAAGCCATTTCGTGCTCTTAAGCTTACGCGTGGGACACTTGCCATCTCTCCAACAGGACAGGGTGAAAAAAAGGGGCTGGTTTCTCATTTTCCTTTAAGGAGCAAGGTAGGGATGGACATCCTGGTTTGGGGGTATAAAAGCTCAACAACTTTGCAGGTGTCAGGAATTTTACCTTTTGAAATATGGCAACCCTACCTTAGGCTTGCCATTCATTCTCGGTCTCTTTTACCTCACAGGGTAAGAAAGGGGGTAGGACAAGGAGAGCCACGCAAGTGCAACAAAAACCAAACCATGAGGACTAGAAACTTACGAGTGAGAAGTATGTGTGTATGTATCCTTTGTCCATTGAAACAGATACACAAAGAGCAACTGGGAAAAGGGTCAGCCACTACTTGCGTGCATTTGAAAAGAACAAAAAAGAGGCAGACACATTTTTCACTTGACTAAACACATCTGCATAAGGTTCCTGAGTGTGCATATCTGTTGCTCCAAAAAGTAAAGTAAGAAGCAATGCTTTATTGGGGTTGGAGGGAATGGCTCCCCCCCCCCCAAAAAATGTATTCTGATTTGGAATAAAAATTACCATATTGGCCCGAATATAAGCTGCACCCGCAAATAAGTCACACCTTTAAAATTCGAGGAGGGGGAGAGAATACCCGAATATAAGCAGCTCTCTTAAAATTCCACAGGCACTCACACCCGCAAATGGCAAATGTAGAAGAAAATCCTACAGCGATATCGTAAAAGCCAATTTTTAAGGTTGCGAATTTAAGCCGCACTTTAACTTTTCACGGTCGGAATTTTTTTTGGGGGGTGGAGTGCGGCTTATAGTCAGGCTGTTACGGTATGTACCGGTACTGGCTTATTGTGAGAAACGCACCCAGCCTGCCCAGCTCTCCCTATCTTGTCAAAAAATTTTGACTGTAGAGGACTTTACCTCTGATGACAACTGCAAGCCTCTCGCCACTTGGGTCCCAGACCATGGAAAGAACCTCCCCTCCAATCCTGGAACACAAGAATACAAAGTGAAAGGCCAATAGAGAAACACTCAAGGCGAGACCTCCATACTCCAGCCAAGAGAAGAGTTGGGCATCACAATCAGGATGTGGAATGATGATGCTTGGTGGGGGGAAGTGGTATAGTATTTATACAACAGTGTGGTACAGTATTTGTCGAGTACTAGGCCTGGGAGACCACCGGATAACCTTGGGCCAGTTACTACCTCCCTAGCCTACCTCACAGGGCCGTTGTGAGGATAACATGGGAAGGGGAAGAACGCCACCTCAAGCTCCTTGGAGGGAAGGTGGGATATAAATGTAATAAACCAACAAAAATGATAGCTGCAGGGCAGGACTTTTGCATATTCATACAAAGAAGAAGAAGAGTTTGGATTTGATATCCCGCTTTCTCACTACCCAAAGGAGTCTCAAAGCGGCTAACATTCTCCTTCCCCTTCATCCCCCACAACAAACACTCTGTGAGGTGAGTGGGGCTGAGAGACTTCAGAGAAGTGTGACTAGCCCAAAGTCACCCAGCAGCTGCATGTGGAGGAGAGGAGACGCAAACCCAGTTCACCAGATTAGATAAGATGGGTTTTTAAAGATAAACAAGAAAATAATCAAAATGCTGAAGCGTTTATTCATTCCGTGGTTCATGTGTATATTCAGCAGTGGGTATAAAACTTAAGATCTTGTTAATTTTGTTTCTATTATTGTTTTTAAAAAAGCAGGTTTCCAGCCCTCCCAGACTACACAGATACACTTTCATTCATTCATTCATTCATTCATTTGTATGCCGCTTTTCCAACGAAAAAAATTAGGCTCATAGCGGCTTACAACAAAGAAACAGGGCATTTCGAACAAACACTACAAAAATAGTTTCACAATAACGTTGCAAAACTAAAATATAGCAACATACCCAAAAAAACCCACATTTCTATACTATAAATATAACAAGATTACTTAAACAACATGCAGCACCCAATAGCAAAGCTAACAGAGGAGCTTCACTTTCTAGAGTATGAGCAATGCTTGGCAAAATTCACAAGTTGGATGGGAATAGCAGAGTCCCCTGATGTGAGGGTCTAGTAAGGCTTCAAAACCACAGCATATAACTTTTTGTCCCTCCTCTTGCATGTGACTGGCAGAATCAGAATCCAGCAAGATAAGCAAACGCTCATGCATTTTGAGCATAATAAAAGCATGGATTTTTAGAACATCTAATAATTAATCACGTGTTGGGGTGGGGTGAACTCTCTGAAAACAACACAGCACCAGCCTTGCTGCTTCTGTTCCTGATGATGAAGGGAATACAATATAAGACTTCCTGCTCAGGAAGACCCCAACCCCACTCCCTTTCTGAGATTTCACACAGCGAGATTTCACACAGCATCCTCCACATTCTGAATCCTATCTTAACAGCCTTAAAGGGCTAGAATCTTGCACCAACTAACACTCAGTTACAGTATGTGCTTGTGCGGCACTTACAAGACACATATTTTTGTCCCTTCCTCTCACCTCTCCTCTCCATACAGGGTCTCAAAGGTGGTTTCCGACAGATCAGCCACGATGGAAGCTGTTTTCGACCCACCAACCTGCCCTTGCTGTTCACCTGAGAAGAGGATGAAAAAAGTCATTCCGAGGGAAACAAAACAACAGGAGGAGGAAGGACATAGGACATTTCCTTACAGCAGGTATGGGGAACCTGAAGCCTGGGGGAAATGCAGCCCCACGGGGCCTCTCTACCTAGCCCTTGGACCTATCCCCAGACCAAACCCCCCATTGGCTCTTCTTCGCACCCTGAGTGCTTTTGCATGGCTGAGATGTGTCACTCGGATGCATCTCATTTGCCTGGATGGAGGGGTGTGTAAGGAGACACTAGCTGACTGTGCAGTTAATAATCATGTTTGTTGCTCTGGCTCCACCCACCACTGATATGCAGCCCTCAGCAGGGAATGTGACCCTCAGGCTGAGAAACGTTTTCCACTCCTGCCTTATAGGAAATCAAACTATTTGTTCCTCTAATCCAGTATTGTCCACCTGTGGGAAGGAGAGTCTGTGTTGGCCAGCAGGTACAGTGGTACCTCTGGCTACGTACTTAATTCGTTCCGGAGGTCCGTTCTTAACCTGAAAACGTTCTTAACCTGAAGCACCACTTTAGCTAATGGGGCCTCATGCCGCTGCACCGCCGCTGCCCGATTTCTGTTCTCATCCTGAAGCAAAGTTCTTAACCCGAGGTAATATTTCTGGGTTAGCAGAGTCTGTAACCTGAAGCGTCTGTAACCTGAAGCGTATGTAACTCGAGGTACCACTGTAATGGCTTTTCCCACCTGCCTTGCCCTAGAACAGGCACGTCCAACAGGTAGATCGTGATCTACTGGTAGATCACTGGATGTCTGTGGTAGATCACCGGTAGATCAGTGGCTCCTCCCAAAGAAGCTAAAAAACTTTGGCTCCCCTAAAAAAACCTCAACATCTTTGCCCTGCACCCCTAAAATTATCTGAACCACCCAAAACAGGGCTTTCCTTCCTAAAAAAAAGCTCAATGTCGCTTTCCTCCTCCCTAAAGAAGCTCAACCACTTTTACGCGAACCCAAAAAAACAGGGCTTTCCTTCCTAAAAAAAGCTCAACAACTTTGACCTGAAGCCCCCAAAAGTGGGTAGATCACTGCCAATTTTTAACTCTGTGAGTAGATCACAGTCTCTTGGGAGTTGGCCACCCCTGCCCTAGAAGCTTTCATAAGAAAGCTGTTTCCAGAGGAAAAACTGGGAGGGGAGACTCTGATTGCCATCAGGGGGTGGTTGGTTTCACCTTTACTGCCCCCACCTCCAGCCTGAGGAACCTTCAGAAGGGAGTTGCTGCCACAGGCATTATGTGTATTTTAATGAGCAGTGAAATATTATGAGTCATGGGGGTGTGGAAAGTGTGTGTATGAACTTAACAGAGCTTAGTTGACTTTTGGGTTGCTATTTTGTAGATGATGTTAATATTGTTTTATAGATTATAAATGCTGTATTGATTTGTTAATCATATAATAGGACTCTTCCTTGACGTTTAGCTTATTTGCTTTGTTGACAAGCTGGAACGTGTGTAGAGGAGAGCGACCAAGGTGATCAAGGGTCTGGAAACTAAGCCTTATGAGGAGCGCTTGAAGGAGTTGGTTATGTTCAGCCTGGAAAAGAGGAGATATGATAGCCATCTTCAAGTATCTCAAAGGGCTGTCACATGGAGGAGGGAGCATGCTTGTTTTCTCCTGCTCTGGAGGGTAGGACTCAAACCAATGGCTTCAAGTTACAAGAAAGGAGATCCTGACAAAACATTAGGAAAAATTTCCTGACAGTAAGAGCTGTTCAGAAGTGGAACAGACTCCCACGAGATGTGGTGGACTCTCCTACCTTAGAGGTTTTTAAGCAGAGGTTAGACCTTGGAGGTTTTTAAGCAGAGGTTAGATGGCCATCTGTCATGGATGCTTTAGCTGAGATTCCTGCATTGCAGGGGGTTGGACTAGATGACTCTTGGAGGTCCCTTTCCAACTCTACAATTCTATGAGCAGTGTTTTACAGATTGCAATTGTTTCACTGATGATTCGTGAATGATTCTATATGATTTACATTGCATTTGAGGTGTTCTACTATTGTGTTCTTTCATATTATACAGGTGAAACTCAAAAAATTAGAATATCGTGGAAAAGTCCATTTATGTAAGCAATTGTTTTCATTAGCTACTGGAGTTTAAAATATGAGATAGACTCATGACATGCAAAGCGAGATATGTCAAGCCTTTATTTGTTATAATTGTGATGATTATGGCGTACAGCTGATGAAAACCCCAAAGCTGAGATTGTTAATTTGGGGTTCTCATCAGCTGTATGCCATAATCATCACAATTATAACAAATAAAGGCTTGACATATCTTGCTTTGCATGTCATGAGTCTATCTCATATATTAGTTTCACCTTTTAAGTTGAATTACTGAAAGAAATGAACCTTTCCACAATATTCTAATTTTTCGAGTTTCACCTCTAATTACTTTCTGCTTGTAAGCAGCTTTGGGATTCATTTGAATGAAAATTAGAGCAGGAATTCAATAAATAATAAAACCTGACTGACAGCTGCTCTCCAGCGTCTCAGGAAGATGCTCTTCTCCAGCAGCTGCTACCTGATCCGTTAAAACACAGACACACAAAAGTTCCAGACAGAGGCATAGCTTGGGGGGGGGGGGCGGCGCACTGGGCGCCACATTGTGGGGAGAGGCACTTACTGCGGGGCCTGCAGCAAGCGTGGGGCTTGCACCCTCGCCCCGCCTCCATGGGCGGCTCGCCTCGCCCCAGGCGCAGGGCACGCACGCTGCCCCGGGCACCCGGCCGGCTAGCTACGCCACTGCTTACAGAGGTGGCCAGGTATTGTATGTGCTCCTTCATTCAGCTACAGTCTCTCCCCTAGTAGTAGTCGGGAGTGGGAGGTGGAGGGGAGCCAGAAGGAAGCTTTTAAATAAAGTGCTGGTATACACAGGACGATAAACAATTGCATGCGGTAGGTCAGAGTATCAAAAATAAAAAAGGTCTGAAATTAAAGGGTGGCGTATTTGTGGTAAGTACTAGGTAGGGAGAGCATTACATCTGCAAGCAACTTTGAGAGAAGATAAATGCCTGTATCCAACCCCCGATCAGCCACAGAGTTTACTGGGTAGCCTTACAAAAAATCATCTCTCTCTCTCAGCCTCCCACACCTCACGGGTTTTGTGAGGATGAAGCAGGCACCACGTAGGCTAACTCAAGGTCCTTAGGTGAAGGACAGCCCACATACAAGATGCTAGATACCGGTAGCACAGAATTGGAGGCTGCCAGGGGGCAAAGGTCGCTGTCCCAGACAGGATTTCAAAGCCTCCCCCTGTAGTGCTTTTAGCAGAGGTCGGCAACCTTACCCGAGGATAGGCCGGTCAACGCTCCGTCCATTAGAGGATGGGCCGGAGCGTGTGCGCATGCGCGCTCTTCCAGGTCGGAGGAGCACCCGTGCACGTGCGCACACGCTATTTCCGGCGCACTTCCGAGTCGGAAGAACGCCTGTGCGCATGAGCACAGGCGCCATCAACCTGGAAGTCGGTCCCCGTGCTGCATCGCGACAAGCGGGTAAGAGCGGGTGGCGGCAGGGGGTCGCCATGGGCCGGTTAGACAAGCCTCGTGGGCCGCTACCGGCCCATGGGTCTTAGGTTGCCGACCCCTGGCTTATAGCAAGGTTTCCCAAACTTGGGTCTCCAGCTGATTTTAGACTACAACTCCCATCATCCCTAGCAAGCAGGAGCAGCGGTCAAGGATGATGGGAATTGTAGTCCAAAACCAACTGGAGACTCAAGTTTGGGAAACCCTAGCTTAAAAGTTAGAAACTTATTGAGACAGACAGGAAGATGCAGAGTGGGGGGGCTTGGGACCAATTTTCCGCATTTGCAGAATCCACACAGCTTAACTAGTTACAAGCCGCTCAAGTTACAAATTACTCACTGCTATATTCCAGGAAAGACAAAGAATATATCACCGATTCCCCCTGGACCGTGAAGAGCAAGCGGCTGCCATCTGGACTCCAACAGCCAGTCTTTGGGGGAAGACACATAAACAGACACACTTTTAACTTAGGCAAGGGTCAAGAAGGGTGTAAAAATCCTGTGCTAAACGCATAACATGACTTTTAAGGTGGGAAATGCCACATTCGGCAAATGGGACCTAGTCAGGACTGTTGTAGCCACGGATATTTCAGAGGCTGACTCATAAAAACCGAGGGGAGTCAGAGTGGGGTTTGGGTGAGTCAATCTGTGCAAGTAGGGCTTGGAAGAAAATCCACGTGGTCAAGCACGTAATAAATGGATCCACACCTAGGAGGCCTAAGTTTGGGGTGGGGAGAATCTCAGCAAAACCACAAACTCACTGGGCACAAGTTACTCTCTGTTTCCACACCAAATAATAGCCTACTTTATAGATTATTCTAACAGCGATAGGGACATGTAACCCTGCAGATGTTGCTCAACTACAACTCGCAACAGCCCTGAACATTGCGCATGCCGATGGGAGTTGTAGTCCAGCAACATCTGCGGGGCCACAGGCTTTGAAAGAGAAAGCAATAGAAAAATAAGAGGGCCTGGGCTTCCGGTTGCTTTTGTCAACATATTCCCCCAGGCTGCCTCCCTGACTTACCCGGCAAGGACCTTTGATGGTTGGCCATTTCTCACAAGTCCACATCTGAACTTCCCATACCCTGCGAAGAGAAGCACGAGGGGGTAGAAAGAAGCAGAGTTACTTTGAGTGCAGTTCAGTATAAGGAAACGCTCAAGGGGGAACTGTGGCAATGAATGCTTCTTCACTTTAACCTGCCGCCATGGTCCAGCACTAGGCAAGACGCAGAGGGCTGATCAATGGTGGCTGCTGACCACTGGGATTGGTGGGGAGGCCAACAGTAGGTGGTGCTAGAGCCAATGGCAGGAGGAGCTAACCAGTTCCAGTTCTGTTCCCGTCCTCTCTGCTCAATTCTATAAGGGCAACTCTGAGATGAAGGAGGAGGAAGAAGCTGGCAGGCAGGGGGATGGCTGAGGGCAGACTGAGGCTGGTGGGGCAGTGTGCCTCATTTACTTTAATGAAGCAGCCTCTCTCAGGGTTGATCCCATACTGCTGGCTTCCAGGCCCTCTCTACTCACCTGAAGACTGCTGAAGGTGTGGCTGCTAACACTTTGCTGCCGTCAGGAGACCAAGCCAGGTAGGTGACCCCGCCTCCTCCAAACCACTGCAACTGGATGCAGTTTTCTGTGGATACATCCCACACCTAAAGGGAACAAGAGGAAGTTGTTTTGGAAGGAGCAGCACCTTCTCCAGCAGGCAGCTGAGAATCAGAGAGGAGCACCACAACCATCGCTCTTAGCAGCATTGCAATTTTATGTCCCATCTAGCTCTGACAACATGCATATCTGCAGGAATAAGTTCTCCCACCCTCTTTCCTTCGATAGCTTGGAAGCCCTTCTGCTTCCACAGCCGATGCCCAGTAATCTCTCATCCTTTTCCTGTGGTTGTGAGCTACGGGCACATGATGTCATTGCACGGCCACAGCTTTACGTGCTCTGACCGCCACCGCTTTTGTGGTCTCCCTCCCGCATCATAAAGGCAGAAATTGCGCATGGCACAGAATATGGCGGCTAGATTGTCAACAGGGACTAGGTGCACTGGCTCCACATTAATTTCTGGAGATGCTGTTGTTAGCCTATACAGCCCTACGTGGTTAAGGACCCCAGTAGCTGATAGAAAGTCTCTTCCCTCCTGTGCCTGCAAGGGCTTTCCGAGGTGCAAAGGGTGGCAATGAAGGAGTGAGTCTTCTTAGTAATGGCCCCAACTGATGAATACTCTTTCCCCAAAAAGGCCCTCCTGGCATCTGCATTAATGTTGTTTCCATGCCATGAAAGGACTTATCTTTTCTCCCAAGTTGTTTAAACTGCTTTATTACAGTATTTCTTATATTGCTTTCCCCCTGTGAACTGATGGTGATTCCTTCTCTGGTAATGAGTTATTAGTTGCTTGGCTCAGTGTGTTGCTTCTATTGACCAACGGGTATACTGTTACATTGGATCGTTATTAACATTTCATTTGTACATCATCTAAAGGCTGTGGGAGCAGGCAAGTAACACATCTGGTAAATAATTGAACTGCCCTACTTACAAGCATGGCAGTGTCAACAGGTGAGGCTGAGAGGAGCAACCCTCCACTGGGTGCCCAGGCCAGGCTGGTGACGGGGCTGTGACCAGGGTGGCTGAGTACCTGGGCACAGCCAGATGAAGGCCTGTTGGGGGACAGAAGAGGGAGACAATATCGTTCCTCCACAGGCAGGAGGAATGCAAACAAAGAAGCAGTAATAAGCAGGGCTATGTATATTCTGTACATCCGAGATTACACAGCTGTCCTGCAGTCCATCATCCTGAGAATGCTTGCTTTCACTGCATATGCAGCTACAGAAATCGGCAACATGCACATTGCCTAGTGAAATACCAGGAGCCAGAGAAGGCGGAGATGAACATCAAAAGCAGGGGTTGGGAAATCTTTCGCTATTATGAGCATTTAGGGGCACATTCCAGCCAGGAAGAACCACTAGTGGAGGGCACACAGCAGGGTCACTGAGAGCTGAGGCCTGGGGTGGGGCTCAAGGTCATAATCTTGAGGGCCAGATAGAGGCATGGAGGGCCACATTCAGGCCACGGACCTGAGGTTCCCCACCCCTGATCCAACCTCCAGCAAAGTGTCCATCCCACAAGGGGAGCAAAAGAAGAACCGTTGTGTACTGATTTGCTTGCACCATCTTATCAGATCTGATTGCCCGGGGGGGGGGGGGGCTTAAGAGAGGTACAGACAGTTTTCTGAAAAATGTTGAAAAACAGGTGGATAAAGGTTGTGGAAGGGGGAAGGTCAGCTACTTGGCCCTTCTTTATATGCCTCCTCCATGAGAGGTCCGGAGGGTGGCAACACGAGAACACGCCTTTTCTGCAGTGGGTCTCCATTTGTGGAATGCTCTCCCCAGTGAGGTCCGCCTGGCGCCTTCATTATACACCGTTAGGCACCAGGCAAAAACATTCCTCTTTAACCAGGCCTTTGGCTGATTGACATCTGATGCCCTTTTAAAATGTGTTTGGGAGGAGGGAAATTATTGGGTTCTTTCTGTTTTCGCTTTTATTATGTATTTTGTGTTTTAATGTTGTGATTTTATGCTGTGAACCACCCTGAGACCTGTGGGTATAGGGCACTATACAAATTAACAAAAACAGGATAGTCTTTAAAGAAAGAACCCAGGGTGAGAAAGGAATCCCTGATGATCTCAAGCACCTGAAACCTGCTAAGTCAGGAACGGGGGGAACTGTGGGGGCTCTCCCACTGCTGACTCCCAGCTCCCATCAGACCCAGCCAGCATTGCTGATGATTAGGGATGCTGAGAGTTGCAGTCAAGCAACATATGAAGGCCTCGGGGGGTTCTCCTACCCCTTTGCTGAGTGTTTCCTTACAGCTCATGTCGTGGCGACAAGCAGCCACCGGGCCAGTCAAACTTCAGACAGGCCCTGCAGCAAGTGGCTGGTTACCTGGTGGAAAGCGAAGTGGGGTCCAGATGCCAAACCAGCACACAGCTGTGGCATGCCACGGCAAGGATAGATGCACACAGCGGCTTCCATGCCACTGATGCCACGTTCCTCTGCAAGCGATGCTTCAGGATCGGGATGGTGGCACTGCAGAAGAGAAGCAGGGAAGAGGGAACCACAGAAGAAATTGAACCAGAACCTTTCCAGCTAAGGGGATAGTCATGGGCTTTATCAGAACAAGAACTGGCAGCTCTGATTGGCCCATGGCCACCCTGTGATCTTCAATAGCCAAGGATTCTGAAGTCACATTCAAGCCCAATACTTTTGGTCACAGCGTTCTGCTGGTTCACAGGGTGGACCTGACCTCTGCTCATCCTCTATACCACTTAGCACAGCCATGACAGCTACTTTTAGCCCCTTGTTTACAATGGCCAACGGTGCTACGGCCAAGGGTGTTGAGTTCTACAGAGGGCACGGGCAAAAGATGGTGCAGAAGTCCCCTGCGCTCTGTTCCTGGAGGGGGATTTAATTAGCACCTGCAGGTTGCTAGGATCCTTGGAAAGAATGCTGGACTAGTTCAATCTGGCTTTGACCCAGTCAGCAAGACACTTCTTATTTTCTAAAGAGTGCACACTCAGGAGCACTTAACATTTAAAAGAACGGTGTAACGCTAACACGGCTCATGTATTAGATTAATCCACATCTAATTTTGGAAAAATATGGTGAATAAGTTAAAATGTGAATGTAAACGAAGGATACCGGTAAGTAATTATACAAATATGGATGTCAGTGTCATTTACCTTTTTTCTTTCTTTCTTTTTCGATACTTACCTGGATTAATGGAGAGATGCACTAGGGAAGTCTATTATGAATATAATGATATACATTGAAAGTATTTTTTTTTTGGTATTGAAAGAAATTGTTAGAAAAGTAATTTTGATTATGTAAGAAACTTTGTATGTTTATTTGTTGGTATGTATTTTTGTCTTTTGTCTGTTGTTTGTTAGTATGTATTTGTGTACGGTATGTGGTGGTGTATGTAGTAAAATTCAATAAAAAGAAATTTTAAAAAAAACACATTGGTAAGTTATGCTTAACTGACAGGAGATCTGGTGTATGCACTCTTGCAATGTAAAGTTCAGAACGCATCCATGGGCCATGAGGTCACTGGATTAATGAAAATATATCTATTTTGTGCAAGACTGAGGTCAGAACACCCGTATGGCAGATTACACTCCTTTGGGAATTTTAACTTGTATTTGTCCCCAACTTAGTCCCATGTCAGCACTGAGGTCTGCCAACCTATTATAGGCTGGGAAATACCGTATTTTTTGCTCTATAAGGCGCACCTGACCATAGGACGCACCTCGTTTTTAGAGGGAAAAGCCCCCCCCCTTTTTTGGAGGATCAGCTCAAATTTCTGCAGCTTCTTTTGCAAAGGAGAAAAGCCCCATTTTTTGAGGATCAGCTCAAAGTTGTTGAACTTACTTTGCAAAGGGAAAAAAAATCCTGTTTTATGGGGTTTAACTCACAGTTCTGCAGCTTCAGGAAAGGGAGCCATTTCTACAGTTTCCAGACAGATAATCTAACCAGCCAGCCCCATGTCGCTCGGGAAACAGCCTCCCTCTGCAAAGGGCGGGGCTGGAATCTCTCTCCCTTTTCTCTCTCCCCGATTGTTTGCTGAGCAGCTGCTCAGGGGGCTTCCTTTCAACACCCCCTTCTCTTTTTTTAAAAAAAAGCACGATCTGCTTTTGCCCCTGGGCAGTTCAGCTCCAGGGACCACACATTCGCTCCATAAGACGCACAGACATTTCCCCTTACTTTTTAGGAGGAAAAAAGTGCGTCTTATGGAGCAAAAAATACGGTAATTACATAATTCAATTCAAACCTGGAAATGGCAGGAGAGAGCTGGAGTGTCCTTATGGCTCGCAAGGAGACCCTCCTCGGAGCCCAAAGAGGACATCCATGAGGGTGGAGGAAGCCTTGAAGAGACCAGAGGTGCAGGGGGGCTTTGTTTATGCTGCTCAACCTCCTCACATCAGGACAGCTGATGTGAGTGTTAGCACAGCAGCAGCAGCTTTCCTGTGTGTCCTTCAGCCTTTTGCCGGTCCCTGAGCTTCAATTCTAGTTGTGAATACAGTATTTTTGGTATGGATTGAAGAGAGAGCAGCAGAAAGTATGTTTAAAGGGTGCTCCCCACTTACGTGATTTTCACTTATGCATGCAGGGGCCCAGAACATAACCTTCGTGTAAATAGGGGAGGGGGCCCCTGTATTCTTTTTCGAGGCTCAACTCACTTATTGGGTTTTTTTTTTAAAAAAAAAGATTACTCTCATTTGTATTTAACTCTGTATTTAACCCGGAAACTGCAATTAATCCAGAATGCGGCAGCTAGACTGGTGACTGGGAGTAGCCGCCGGGACCACATAACACCGGTCCTGAGAGATTTACACTGGCTCCCAGTAGTTTCCGAGCACAATTCAAAGTGTTGGTGCTGACCTTTAAAGCCCTAAACGGCCTCGGTCCTGTATACCTGAAGGAGCGTCTCCACCCCCACCGTTCAACCCGGACACTGAGATCCAGCGCCGAGGGCCTTCTGGCGGTTCCCTCATTACGAGAAGCAAAGCTACAGGGAACCAGGCAGAGGGCCTTCTCGGTAGTGGCGCCCGCCCTGTGGAACGCCCTCCCATCAGAAGTCAAAGGTGCTAACAACTATCTGACATTTAGAAAATGCCTGAAGACAGCCGTGTTCAGGGAAGTTTTTATTCTGTGACATGTGTATGTATTTTGATATTTGCTGGAAGCCGCCTAGAGTGGCTGGGGAGACCCGGCCAGATGGGCGGGGTATAAATAATAAATAATAATTTATTATTATTATTATTATTATTATTATTATTATTATTATTATTATTATTATTATCTCAGTTATTTTCCTTGCCCTGAGATGACAAATTTGCAAACCATTATGCTAGGTTGCACTGCTGCTGCTGCACGGTGCTAGAGAGATTCTGGCATGCAAGCTCCATGCTTTGTTCTGAGTTGCCTGTGAGCAGATAGATGGGGCCCTGCCAATCCTAACAGAAACTTGGCTGCTCAGGTGCGGACAGGAAAACCCCAACCCCCTCACCTGCTTGCATTGTAAACACGGATGGAGTCATCCAGTAGGGCCACAGCAAACTTGCTGGTGTGAGGATGCCAAGCGAAGGCTCGGATTGAGCAGCCTGCCCTGGAGGGTGAAGACAGGAGAGGGTAAGGGAGCATTTGGCAAGTTTCATTACACAAAGAGTCGGACGGCAGCTAAGGTATGTGGAAGCTAGCTAGACACATTTGGTGGATGGGACCCAGAGTACACACTCAAGAAAGGCTACATGCAAACTGCTCACCCCTGAGCAGACTATATTCATCTTGTATACATAAGCAGGATTGCTGAGTATTGGTTTAAAGGAGGAGCTCCTCCATCACCAATATTTCATTGCATAACTGCAGGTGAAGTGAGGGGGAAAGGCCAATGCATGTTTGTATGGGTGCAGATCATCCTGCAGGGACTGCTCGGGAATAAACCATTCATACCTATACTGCACAGTTTTAGTGCCTAGATCCAAGGTTCAATCTCACCAGGAGGTACAGGAAGATGTAAACAAATGTACCACTGCCTCCTTGCTTCAGATCGAAGATGAAGCAGAGCTTTCCTCTACACCAGGCAAGTCCAACAGGTAGATCGTGATCTACCGGTAGATCACTGGATGTGTGCGGTAGATCACTGGTAGATCATTGTCTCCCCCCAAAGAAGCTGAACAACTGTGGCTCCCCTGAAAAAACTCAACTGCCAGTAGATCACTGCCAGTTTTTAACTGTGTGAGTAGATCGCAGTCTCTTGGGAGTTGGCCACCCCTGCTCTACACCCACTGGGTACTTGGAGCTTGGAGGGAAGAGGCAGAGGAAGCTGAGCCATCTCCAGCTCTCCTCTTTAGCTCCAAGCTAGAGGAGGGAGCTTGCCTTTACAGCCGAGGGATGCTCCCAGTGCCCCTTCCGTACAGGGGCAGAGCAAGCCTCTGAGCTGTTGGAGGGGGGCTTGTTTTCTGCACCCCCACATCTCTAAACTTAGAGCTGAAAGGCAATTTCCCCCTAGAACTGAATTCGAGATGTAGCATAAGGTCAGGGGCAATCCTTGCCCTGATGGCAACTGGTTTTTTGGACAGTCAATTAAAGCCAGCGAAAAATTGCTGTCCCCTGCCTAGCACCTATGTAGATAGGAAACTGCTCAAAACCTTACATGCATGCCAAGAAACATACACATGCACACACACACACACGGGGGCGGGGGAGAGAGAGAGATAACTTACCAATCCACAGCCTGGGAGAACTGTGCTATCATTTCTTCACTTTGCAGCTTTGGAGGAAAGGATAGACAGAAAAATTTAGTACTTCTAACAGCAGTCACTCATGATGTGACCCAGCTTTAAATCTGGATCTGAAGCAAGCTATGTGTTGAACACAGTTTCAAGGGAACTGGTGGGTGGCCAACATGTGAATGGGGTGGGGAATAAGATTCCTTCTAGGAAAAAGGGGGAGGGGAAACCATGTAATTGGTGTTCAGTTGCCATGGCCATCCTCCCCTCCCCTCCCCCACAACCCTGCTCCCACTGTGGACCATTAGATTATCCACTGACTGCCAAAGTTCCTCGGTCCTGCTCAGGCCTACTTTGCACAAGCCTCACCGACAAATGGGGAAAGAAGGAGCCATGGAGAGAGGAGACCCAACAGCAGAGTGCTAATGTGTAGCGGGATCCTGCTTTCATCCATCGGAGAGCTGCAAAGGCAAGGAAGGAGATGGTGGAAGAAATCTGAGACATTTGTCAAAGCAATGTGGAGCCTCAAGACAGGATTCGGCAAACAATGGATCTTAATCCTATACCCCAGACGGGGTGGGGGGATTAGAAGCAGCCCCGAAGAAAAAGACAGTGTGACATCGAAGCATTTTTGCAGTGAGTTTAAAGCAGGGATGGGGAGCCTGTGGCCCTCCCTCTGTTGTTGCATCACAGCATCCATCAGCCCCAGTCAGCATGGCCAATGTTCGAGGCCGGTGGGAGTTGGAGTCCAATCAAATCTGGAGGCCTTAAGTCCCCTGTACCTGGTTTAAAGTGGGGAATGGGTCCAATATGTACAACTATTGAAAGCTACCTAGCTCCTTTGCAGAATCTGTCCAAGGTAGGCCATCCATCTCCTGGTCCAAGTCACTCTCCTCCTCTGCATATGCAAGCTCTTCAAGCACTCCAGCGATTCCAATGTCACGCCTAGGGGCAGAGCATTTTGTGAAATCTCCTGCACATCAACGGGGGGGGGGTATCAATGGGACGCGGGTGGTGCTGTGGTCTAAACCACTGAGTCTAGGGCTTGCCGATCAGAAGGTCGGCGGTTCGAATCCCCACGACAGGGTGAGCTCCCGTTGCTTGGTCCCAGCTCCTGCCAACCTAGCCGTTCGAAAGCAGGTCAAAGTGCAAGTAGATAAATAGGTACCGCTCCGGCGGGAAGGTAAACAGCGTTTCTGTGCGATGCTCTGGTTTCGCCAGAAGCGGCTTAGTCATGCTGGCCACATGACCCAGAAAAACTCTGCGGACAAACGTCGGCTCCCGAGGCCAGTAAAGCGAGATGAGCGCTGCAACCCCAGAGTCGTCCGCGACTGGACTTAACTGTCCCTTTACCTGCACATCAACGGGGGGAGGCGGTGCTGTGCAAATGTTATTTTCATTGTGCAAGCTACTAATGGGCAAATATGATATTTAATAGCAAAAGGGGGTGTGCATGTAAGGAGTGCAAAACTTTCCTCCCAGGGACCAGTTATCTCCCTATAGTCTGATTTTGCTCTTCAAATGTGCTTTCTCCTCAGTGGTGCTCTGATAGCAGCACAGTACTTGCCTAAATGAGAAAGCTTTGCATGATGGGCTGTGGGGAGGCAATCAGTGAGCAGAAGGAAGGAGGAATTTGCATTCTTCCCCTCTGTGCCCCATCTGCTGTTAAGAATGGATTCTTCCCCCCTCCCCAGCCTTCTCAGCTCATCCCTTTTACTATGTTGACTGGGGCAGATCTATGTTTTAACACCCAGGTCAGATCATATTTGACCCATACTCACCAGGCATTGATGCACCTCTTCCATAGTGACTCACGGTGATGGATGAAGGCAGGCTTAGTGCTGTGTTCCTGTCGACTGTGAGCTTTCAAAGTTTCTTTGGGGATGGTCAAGACCGGCAAGTCTTCTAGCTGTACAGCCAACCGAGACAATCAATAGTAAGTGAAAAGGCCAGGGGGGGGGGGGAATGCTTGAACAAACAAACAAAACTAGGAAAGAGACTCAACCAAAGCAAATTGTCAGGTTCTCTTATCGGTTGTTCAATAGGAAAGCCAAAGCCATTTGTCTTTAAGTCTTTTATTCAGTGCCAAGCTATTTACAGTGCAGAGCTCAGTCTTATCATGTCTGCTCACTCACTAGCAGAATCCGGAAGTGCCTCCCTCCTGTTTTGGCGCCAACACCACAATCTCGGCAGCCTAAATTGCCGCCTCCTCCTCCTACGTGGTATGTGCGCCGGACCTGACGTTTCCCCCTCCGATCGAGTCTGCTGGGTGGTGCCAGGTCTCCCACTAACTCCCCGGACACCTGGCACTCCCTGGCTCCCAGCCACTAACTAATCCTCCCCCGAGACAGGACTGCAGCTTTCACTCGAAGATGAATCTGTAGTTAACACAGGTTGCGGCTCTCTATAAACACACAGAGCTGGACTGGCAGGGGCGGGCAGATCCCTGACACAAATGTTTTGTTTGCACTCCAGTCCACAGATGCAGAAACTGGAATTCATGGGTAGAGAATCCAGAATGGGTAAAATCTCGCACTTTGTGGGAGAAGAGGAACACATTTCTAGTCCTTCAAGCTGATTGATGCTCTGGAAAATGTGCAGGCAACACATAGTGAAATAAAAATAGCCAGAAACTGGGTCTATGTTTGATGTATGCATAACCACAGATCCACGCACCATGTTCAGCATCAGAAGAGGGCAAAAGAGGCTTACGTGCACTCCACCAACACATGCCATGACCTGGAATGTAACCCCTGCATAAATAGGGAGTTGCCTATATTTGTTTACTAAATATGCCCACCAGTATTCTTTTCAATAATTTCCTCTGGCTGACTGCTCCTTTTCTGGCTTCACATTTATGTGACAAACAGTATGTTCAATTAGTAGTTATGGAAGCCTTTTGACAGATAGTCAAAATGACTCAAGTACAGTGGACGCTCGGGTTGCAAACACTATCCGTGTGGGAGGCACGCTCAGAACCCGCGCCACTGCGTCTGCGCATGCGCGATTCAGTGTTCCTGCACATGCGCGAGCGCCGAAAGCCAGAAGTAACCCGTTCTGTTACTTCTGGGTTTGGCGCGGTGCGCAACCCGAAATCGTGCAACCTGAAGCGGCCGTAACCCAAGGTATGACTGTACTAGCTAGAACGTCTATTCTCTCATCACTACCTAACATTAGTTTCTTCCTGTGACTGAAAACTGTTGCTTACCTGTCCTTGGAAAGAAAGTGGAAGCTTCTCATAGCTGCGGCCAGAAACCAGGGCATTATTAAATTCATAAAGTGTGATGTCTCCCGGAGGCGGAGGGGGTGGGAAGAGCGCTAGGGAACACATCCTCCTGGGGATCCAGACAAAAAGCCACACGCTGCAGCAAGAGAGAAAATATTTTGCTTGTTCAGTGCCATCAAATGTACCATTTTTATATTTTTCTAGTAATCAGTAATCAGTATGATTTGGACTATATGTTTACCAAATTTCCAGGCAGCTTGGAAGAACCACCACTTCAAAAGTACTTCAGGTCTTTCATTTTTGAGGGGAAGGGGAGCCATTTTCAGATTCTTCTAGGAATTGAGATGTCTTAGAAGATATATGTGCTCATTAGGAGGTATCCTAACAAGGCCAACCTTAACGGTGGCACACAAAGCTGTCAACTTTAATGCAGGATTTAGTCCAGGGTTTTTAATTTGCTGCTCAGTAGCCTGGTCTGAAGCTCAACATCAAAAAAACTAAGATCATGGCCACTGGTCCCATCACCTCCTGGCAAATAGAAGGGGAAGAAATGGAGGCAGTGAGAGATTTCACTTTCTTGGGTTCCATGATCACTTCAGATGGTGACAGCAGTCACGAAATTAGAAGACGCCTGCTTCTTGGAAGAAAAGCAATGACAAACCTAGACAGCATCTTAAAAAGCAAAGACATCACCTTGCCAACAAAGGTCCGTATAGTTAAAGCTATGGTCTTCCCAGTAGTAATGTACGGAAGTGAGAGCTGGACCATCAAGAAGGCTGATTGCCGAAGAACTAATGCTTTTGAATTATGGTGCTGGAAGAGACTCTTGAGAGTCCCATGGACTGCAAGAAGATCAAACCTATCCATTCTTAAAGAAATCAGCCCTGAGTGCTCACTGGAAGGACAGATCCTGAAGCTGAGGCTCCAGTACTTTGCCCACCTCATGAGAAGAGAAGACTCCCTAGAAAAGACCCTGATGTTGGGAAAGATTGAGGGCACAAGGAGAAGGGAACGGCAGAGGATGAGATGGTTGGACAGTGTTCTCGAAGCTACTAACATGAGTTTGGCCAAACTGCGAGAGGCAGTGAAGGATAGGCGTGCCTGGCGTGCTCTGGTCTATGGGGTCACGAAGAGTCGGACACGACTGAACGACTGAACAACAACAGCCTGGGGAGCATTATGATTTATTGGCTGCCTCCCATGCGCGTCACAATGCCACGTACAAAATGCAATAAAAGCAGCAGGAAGAAATCGCAGGAAGTCATCAGCCAGAGCGTGGTGCTGATAACGCCAAGGGGGCAGGTTCGACCCCTGTATGGGGCAGCTATGTATCCCTGCAATGCGTGGAGCCGGGGGCTGGACTAGACGACCCTCAGGGTCCCTTCCGACTCTATGGCCCTAGGATGCCGAGGCCCTGCGCTGGTGAAGGAGAGGGCAGCGGCGACGCCTGCGCTTCCACAGGTGAGGAGGAGAGGGGTGGGAAATTCAACAGGTGGGGGTTTGCCACACAAGCTGCCCCGACAACGGCCGGGACCGCAACTCATTGATTAAAAGCCCAATTCATCGATTAACAGGGGATTAATAGGCCCGCCCCCACACCACCTCCCGCCTCGGAAGCGGCCCTCACTCACCCTCAGGCCCGCCGCTTTCGACGTGCGCGAGCGCCGCAAACGCCTCTCAGCCGACTTTGGCTTTTCCCGGGCGCCGTTCGGGCAGCGGCGACGGGAGCCGCGAGGCGCCACAAGAGCTCGGCAAGCGAACGCCCCGCACAGCCGCAGTCGAGGGAGGGGAAGAGCGTTGTACAGTATTCCATATGGCTGAGCTTCGCCACCTACTGGCTGTGGCGGGTAGCGCAGCACTCTTCTCCCCCAGTCCGGCGCGCGGTCCTCTCTTAAAGGGGCCGACGCCCGGTTGCAACACACAGCAAGACGTAGGCGGGTTGCAGGCTGATACCACAGTATTGAATTCAAGGGCCAGCCCCACAAGGCGGATATGCGCTGCAACATACCTCCTTTCGCAGTAAGACTTGCATGCATTGACATAGCCAGAATTCCCCCCTCCCGCTGTTTTTCAGTTTTCTTTTTATGTATTTTATGTATTTTTATTTTGTACTTTTCAAGTTTATACATTTCACTAAATGACACTAATTTTGCAATCATTTTGACATTTCAAAACTTGACTTCCTTCCCGCTCCTTCTACAGTTCCTTAAATTTATTTTTAATATCTTCTGCATATTCTAATTCTTAATTTGCTCATTTATTCATCTTTAAATATATACTCTATTTAATATTACAATAACCCTGCCAATGTTTTTATCTGTTTATAATTTATCTGTAAGTATTCAATAAACCATTTCCATTCTTTTATTAAAAAATTGTCATCTTGATTTCTTATTCTTCTGGTAAGTTTTGCCATTTCTGCATACTCCATGAGTTTTTGTATCCATTCTTCTTTTGCTGGGACTTCTTTCCATTTTGGGGCAAGCAACGTTCTTGCCGCTGTAGTAGCATACCTGTACATGAATAAGTTTCTATACGTTTTAGGTAGTTCTGTCCCTATAATTTCCCAAAGAAAAGCTTCTGTTGATTTTTTTACAAAGGTTATTTTAAACATCCTTTTCATTTCATTCTATTTTTTTATAATTTTTATTAGGTTTTTCCAAACATATAAACATACACTTAACATAACATAAAACACATACAAAATACAAGTACGACAAAAAAAAGAACAATCATCATATTTCCCCCCTTTTTTCCATAACATCTTGGGGTGACTTCCTCCAGTCCCCCCTGCTGCGTTTCACTGTCTTTCATCTTTAGTGATTTCCTCTCTCCTTTACATTTCATTCTATATCATTTTCTTTTCTGTTTTCTTTTCTGTCACTTCTGTTTTCTTCACTTCTCACTTCCCTGTGTGACCCCATAGTCCCGTGCCGTGGGTCTCCATTTATGTGATTTTCACCAGTGGCCCCATCGTGTCATGCTGTGGGTCCTGATTTATGTGATTCTTACCTGTGGCCCCTTTGGAATATCTTGGGGGTGGCCAGGGGGCCATGTGTTGGGAAACACAGCTGTAAAGCCACCCGTAAAATGGGATAAATGTCCCGGTGAGGTTGCAGTTCTTTTGTGGCAATGAGATAATGTGAGGAGTAGCGGTGCTCTCTTTTCCAGAGACCCTGCTCTTGGTGTATGGAAATTTAGAACTGACGAGGCTTTTCCCACTAGGGATATAAATGGTGGGGAAAGCTTCACCTGTCAGAAGTTAATGTGAAGGAATGCTCCTCAATACTCAAGGCCTGCCAGGGAGGAACTAAGACAGACTGAAATCAAGATACACTATGCCCACAGCATTCCCCTGATCCACCAAGCTTGTAACTCCATCAGCAAAAGAAATGAGATTTGTCTGGCACAACTTGTGTTTGAGAAACCAATGCTGCGTCTTAGGAATCACAGCATCCGTTTCTAAGAGCTCACAGACTTGCTGGGGTGCTGCTGCCCCACTCTTGGGATAAGGGGAGTTTGGGATGGGGGGATGGGGTGGCCCCATCTCTTGCAGAAAGGGTAGGGGCTGCCCCTATCTTGGGTTGTGGGGACTGGGCAGCAGGCTGCTCCTACTCTTGGTGTAAGGAGGGTTTGGGGCTGTCCTTTCTATTGGGATGACATGAGGACCGCTCCTTCTCTTGTGGGGGGTGTTCCTGGTAGAAGCTGCCCGCTTCTCCCCTGGGGGGTGGGGGTGTTAACTGCCCCTTTCCCTCGTGGGAGGACCTGGGAAGGGGAGGGAGTTGGGAGGAGCTGCATGCCTTCAGGTTCTTCCCGGCAGCCTCTGCATATCAACAGATTTTTGTTGGAGCATCTATTAGCCATGTATTCCTCTACACACTTCCATTCTTGTTTCAGATTCTGATTTGATTGCATTCGAATTGTTGCCGTCATTTTTGCTACTTTAATAAATTCAAAGAATTTACATTGCCAATCTGTCACTAATGGTGCTTCTTTACATTTCCAATTTTTGGCAATCAATAAGGCACACACAACTCTGGCAACTGGGCCTGTGCCCCCGACACAGAGGGGCCCAACTCCCATCAGCCCCAGACAGCTGGTCCAGGGTGGCAGAGGGAGGGAGAGGACAACTACAACGTCCACCGCTGGCTGAGGTCATGGAAGCAGCCTCAGAGGGGCTGAAAGGCAGCATTAAAGCTTTGTGCATAAAAACATTCCCTTGAGCCCACTTGAATTATCATTGTCCTTACTACGATTAATTAAATTTATTAACTGCTTTTTACCAAAGAGCCTGCAAAGATTTCGAAATGCCATAGAAGCAGACAGTAAAAATACACATGGTCCTCAAAGTGTTCAGTTATTAGTGAACTAACAGAAAAAAATATGTCTTCTTCCTTCCCCTGTTGAAACGCTGAACCCCAAGAGAGCCCCCAAATCAAATTATGAGACTGGAGACCTTTGGCACAGACTTGAGATCCCTACTTGCCCCTGCAGAAGTAACAGAATCTCAGACTTGACGCCCAGGGCGTATCCCTCCCTCCCCTCCCTGCTGGAAGACCACCTCTCCTATGATGAGGACCTGGGCTCAAAGAAATGGAGAGGCACTGTTGGCCTTGATATCGCCTCTTCTCTGCCGCCACAGGAGGTCCTCCGCCAGGAAGCCACCCATGGTGAGGAGGGTCTTTCTGTGGCTCTTACCCTCAGGTCTCCCTCAGAAAGATTTTACTGTGCAAACAACACCGGGGAAATGCTGTGTTCCCACCCAAGCTGCTTTCCTGGGTAGTAATCCGAGAACATGGGTAGGCAACCTAAGGCCCATGGGCCGGATGCGGCCCAATCGCCTTTTCAATCCAGCCCACAGATGGTCCGGGAATCAGCGTGTTTTTACATGAGTAGAATGTGTCCTTTTATTTAAAATGCATCTCTGAGTTATTTATGGGGCATAGGAATTCGTTCATTCCCCCCCCCCCCAAAATAGTCCGGCCCACCACATGCTCTGAGGGACGGTGGACCGGCCCATGGCTGAAAAAGGTTGCTGACCCCTGTCCTAGAACATCAGGGGGAATGTAAATGACATAAATAAATGAGAACCATTGTCTCTTCACCACTGACAAAGTGACACTAAAAACACAACAGGCCTTCTCCATCCCCCTCCTGTCCCTGCAGGGGTTATTCTTTCTTCCCCCACTCCCGTTGCCTTGCTCAACCTCCCCTCCCATGTCTCTTCCCTCCCCTCACAGGTTCTCTGTCAGCAAAAATGAAGGATCTCCAGGAGAAAGCGCCCCTCATTGAGGAGATCCGGGACCTCCTGCTTTCCCAGGTAAGGATCCCAGAGCAGGGCGGAGAGTCTGGCTGCAACTGGGAGGGGGCTTCCTGTGGGGTCTCCAGTTGAGTTGGGCGCCTTGATTTCCTGATGCTCACCAGGCGTGTTTCCTCTCCCCTGCCCCCTTCTTTCCTTCCCCCCAGTTTGGTGTGGCTGCAAGTGAGGAGCTCCAGCAGGCCAGGCCCCTGGAGTTCATTCAAAGGAAGCAGCAGAGGGTGTGTCATCCAGGTAAGCTGTGTGAGAAGAGCCCTGTGGTCCTCAGGGCTGCTCTCCTACGGATGACTAACAAGGTCCTTTGCTCCACTTTCCACATTGGACAGCGAGTGGCTAATTCTGGCTACTGCTGATCAGGGCCAGGATAAAGCCCTGGCTAGTCACCCAGGGCTATGCTAAATTACCCTGATTTTTTCTACATCAAGCCCCCCCCCCCCAAATGGTGGTGCCTTCCTGGTGTTGCTATGGGACTCCAACCCCCTTCCTCCCCCTGCGACTGCCCCCTTGAACCTGCCATCTGGGGCCGATGGGAGTTGGGAAACTGATTCAAGACGCTGGAAATGTACCTGAAGAAGAGGGTCATTCTGCTTCAATTTTGATGGTAAACCAAAAAGGGAAACTCAGAAAATTCATCAGAAAAACTCCCTGGGGAAATTGCTGGCTCACGTAATACCCAGCATGAGATCGAGAAAGGTCGAAGATGTCCACAAAGTCAGTTAATCCGAAGGGCTTTCAACTGTCCCAACTGACTGGGCTTTCAACTGACTAAGGAGCCTTTCAAAAAACTCAAGTGGTCTCCTAGGAAACGGAACGTTCAGCAGGATTCGGTTGTGATGTCAGAGCCTGGCATGGGCTCTGGGCTCCAGGATCACTCCCTCTGCCAAGCCCATGTCACCACTGGGCGACTTCAGGCAACTGCCAAGCCCCTGGTCCACCCCTGCATTTACCCCCAAGCAGAAAGGTCAGGCAGCCTTGCACTCTAGCAAATGGAAGATGCCTGAAGGCCTCCCTCCGCTGGTAGCAGGGCCAACAGGAACATTACAATAAGTCTGACAAATTGGCAGCATGCCTGGTTGAGGGCTGGCACCAGGAGGGACCGGGCTAAAAAGGTAAAGGGACCCCTGACCATTAGGTCCAGTCGCAGACGACTCTGGGATTGCGGCGCCCATCTTGCTTTATTGGCCGAGGGAGCCGGCGTACAGCTTCCAGGTCATGTGGCCAGCATGACTAAGCCGCTTCTGGTGGACCAGAGCAGCGCACGGAAACGCTGTTTACCTTCCCGCCGGAGCGGTTCCTATTTATCTACTTGCACTTTGACGTGTTTTCGAACTGCTAGGTTGGCAGGAGCAGGGACCGAGCAACGGGAGCTCACTCCGTCGCGGGGATTCGAACCGCCGACCTCCTGATCGGCAAGCCCTAGGCTCTGTGGTTTAACCCACAGCGCCACCTGCGTCCCTCGTGACCAGGCTAGCCCAGCCCAAAACATTTTGGCACCTGAGGCGAATCCACCATGGAAGAAAGGGTGAATGAAGATCTACATCAGGAACACAGAGGGAATAAAGATGTACATCAGGATATGCTGCCCCTGTGGATCCTGCCGCCTGAGGTGGTCGCCTCACCTTGCCTCATGAGTAGGCTCATGGGCGTACCCGGGGGGGGGCAGAGGAGGGCAGCTGCCCCCCTAGAAGGCAGCCCTAGAAGCAAAAATGATCAGCGTCCATTCAAAGCAAACCTGAACGACCATGGCTTGGCCCCCCCTAGTTCAAAGCAAACCTGAACGACCATGGCTTGCCCCCCCCCCCTAGTTTTGATCCTGGGTACGCCCCTGAGTAGGCTGGCCCTGGGAGGGTCAGTGGGGAGGGTTCAATTCAATCCCATGGGTGCAGTTGCACATGTTGGGAAGTATGGATCATGCCATATTCTTCATTAGGAAAAGGGATTTGTTTTAAAGGGATTTGTTTTAAATTTGATTTCCATTTCCTGGAAATGGTCCTCTAGCACAGTACTCTGTCTTCAGCTTTGGTTAGACAAATGCGCTTCTGAAGTTCAACTGCAGGTTGCAATGATGGAGACTTCCTCCTTCTACTCTTTATCTTCAGCATCTGGATATCAGTACCGGTATGTAGATTCCACTTTAGCTATCATAGCCAACAGCCATTGATGAACCTAGTGTCAGGATGCTATCAGCGACTCCCAGCTGATTGCCAGGAAAGTATAAAGACAAGGGAGATTTCTTACCGTTCTTTTTTATTCAGTATTTACAGAGAGAGGCTATAGAACCCAGCCTCTTGGATAATATAATATAATGTAATGTAATTTATTTATTTTATTTAATTTATATACCGCCCTATACCCGAGGGTCTCAGGGCGGTTCACAGAATAAAATCAAGATATACATAAAACCACAAAAATACATAATAAAAATAAAAGTGAATAAGGAGTGGGCTACCTTTAAGGAATACATCAAAATGTATGTGGAAAAAGTAGAATTGCTGACAGATATTGAGTGAATCCAGAAATTGATTAGAGTGAAAGGAGAGTAAAGTCAAGATAGAAGAAGAGACTAAAGAAATAATGAAATGTGTTTAAGCTAGTTGGAAAAATAAAGTAGCGTAACAAGAATGGCTGGAAGTCAAGTCACTTGGTGGGTGTCCGTGTGGGGTAGCTGTGTAGGTATGTTGACATGTATAGTATAGGTAGGTATTATATAGAGTAATGTAGGTATGTTTTATGTTATGAAAATAAGGTAGTGTGTTGTGTATGTGTATTGTGTAAATGTAAATGTTTTGTATGTAAATAAAATATAAAATAATAATAATAACAATTTATATACCGCCCTATACCCGAGGGTCTCAGGGTGGTTCACAGAATAAAATCAAGATATAAAACCACAAAATGCATAATAAAAACAACAACCCAATAGCCCCCCAATCCAATGGTGTTGTCCCGAGTGAATCTCCACCCCCCGTCTCTCCTACTTCCTCATTCGTCGCTTCTACAGGTGCTGCTACATTTGAGCTCTTTGCTCTCCTACTTTCAAGGTTTGCCGGGTTCTGGGGGGGGCGGGGTCTGGAACACTTTCTAAAGACACCGTGTCCGTCGGCTGTCACCCCTCTGCTGCTGCTTCCACCTCCTCCTCCTCTCCTATTATTTCCCAACTTTCCCCCTCACCTGCCTCTGAGCAGCGACCTTCCGCAAACCCCTGTTATAAATCTAAACTGTCTTCTTCCTCCTCCTCCCTGGAAGGGTCAGGCTGGGGAGGCAGTCTCCACCATTCCTCCGCTGCCCAGTCCCAGACATCTAGTCACTCCTTCCAATAGCAAACTCATGTGATGAATGACAACAGGACTGTAGGGAAAACAGGGCCACTGAGTAACAAGGGAGAGTTATCAGCATGTTTGTGGAACCCAAAGGTTTGCAGAAGTGCAAAAAAAGCTTTAAAAATAAAACACCTAAGGCAGTGATGGCTAACCTTGACACTCCAGATGTTTTGGGACTACAACTCCCATCATCCCTGACCACTGGTCCTGTTAGCTAGGGATGATGGGAGTTGTAGTTCCAAAACATCTGGAGTGTCAAGGTTAGCCATCACTGACCTAAGGGGACGTGTTCCCTGGCCCCAAATAGCCCACACAGGACTGAACGCACACAGCTGCGCTCCAACATGGTGCCCTCCAGATCTTTTCAACAACAACTCCCATCAGACCCAGCCGAAACATGTTGAGGGCACCAGGTTGGAGAGGGCTGCTGTAGAGTGACAGGAAAGAAAGAAAGAAAAAAACTGGGATGGGGGAAGCACTCAGACAGGGAAAACACTGCAACATTTTGTTGCAGATTTGTTTCTTCTACTTTCCAGCGCTTTGCTCTGATGGGTAAGGATTTACATACCCAAAGAGAGATGTCAGCAGCTTTGGCTGTCCATATTTGTCGGGCCCACACAACCCTATTTATTTATTTTTTTAAAATAATATTTATTGGGTTTTTCACACAAATAAACAAAAATAAAAAATAACACAACACAGAAAATACAAATACAATACTACACACACACACTACTGATATATTCCCCTTCTAAATTTCTTATCATTTTGGTTGGACTTCCTCCTGTCTTCCCCTTTACGTTTCAATATATAAATTGACTTCTTTAGCAATTTCCTCTCATCCCTTACTATTGCATTCATGTTTTAATCTTATTGTTATATCTTATTCTATTTCTTTGTCTTTTTCCTTATTATCTTATCACATTTCAACCTTATATCATACTTTATTTACTTAATGTTTTGCTTATTTACTTATCTTATCTTCACTTATTTGTTCCTTATACTATTCTGTAAAATATTATTCTTCTAACATTCTCTTTACTTTAAATATTACAATACTTTTAAAGATATTCTCTGAATTTCTTCCACCCTTTCTCCACCTCTTCCTCCCTCTGGTCACGGAGTCTCGCATTCAGCTCGGCAAGTTCCATGTAATCCATCATCTTCATCTGCCATTCTTCCATCGTAGGTAAATCCTTTGTCTTCCAGTGTTTTGCAATCAAAATCCTCGCTGCTGTTGTGGCATACATAAAGAACGTGTGATCTTCCTTAGGTATCTCCTGGTTGACCATTCCAAGCAAGAAGGCCTCTGGTTTCTTAACAAATGTGTTTTTCAACACTCTTTTCATTTCATTATAAATCATTTCCCAGAAGGCCTTCAACCTTGGGCAGGTCCACCACATATGAAAAAATGTTCCTTCAACACTCTCACACTTCCAACATTTGTTGTCCTGCAAATGATAGATTTTAGCCAGCTTGACTGGGGTCAGATACCATCTATATCACACAACCCTATTTAAGTGTGTACAGGCATGTGAACATGCGTGCCTCTGTGCATCCACGTTTGTACAGCTTAGGTAATGCGAGTCGAATACAATAGCATTCTTGTGCAGTCATATGTGAATATTGTGGCACATGATCTTTGCTTCATCGTGCAAGCCCACATTTCTGCACCTACTTGTGCATGTGAGTGTGTGTGTGATCCCTATTCCATTTATGCCCCTCCTGGATCCCAGCCGCTGGTTAGGAAATCTTCCAGTCCCTTCTCTGGGGCTATATTTTTGTCTCACTTTTATTATATTTATCTTTGTTTTTCCTAGCGGCCGCAGAAGTTATTTTAAATTTTTTCAGGATATTAAATAAACGCTGTGGCTGGTGGAGCGGGGGCCCAGAAAGCCTAAAATTCCTGCCCCATCAGAAGAGAGAGAGAGAGAGAGAGAGAGAGAGAGAGAGAGCAGGAAGGGCCCGATAGGAGCCGTGTCTATTTAGATGGAGCCTTAGCCTTGAAGAGATCAGAAGCACCACAAGCCTGGCTCCAAGTTCTCTGGTGTCTGGACACAAACATAGGCAAAAGGCAGGCGGGAAGAGCGGGGAGTCAAAGGGAACACACAGTGTGTGCCTGGCTGAGAGCTGATGATGAATCAGAGGCGTGACACTTTCCCCTAGTCAGATAACACCATTAGGAAGCTAGTACCGAAAAGTGCTAATTATTTAGCACCCAGGGTGTGCCAGGGACCTATGCAGTATACAGAAACGATGCGCTCCCATTCCAGAGGGTTATACAGTCTATGTTGGAAGAACTGGCAAGGAGGTCAAGGGGTAGTCAGTAGGGAGGAGTGGGGCAGGAAGTGGTGCAGACTCCCGTCCCTAGGGAGGCAAAGTTTTCAGAAGCTTGGAGGATTAGTGGCTGGTCAGAAGCAACACCAGGCTGGGGTCAAATGAGATGCACAGCTGCTGCTTAAAATAGCAGCTGCTTGCCTCGCTGCTCCACCACCACCACCCAAACTGCAACATCTAGTAAATCTTACCTGTCTCCTGGTGTCCCTGGGTTCCATATTTTTCCACCCGAAAGCAGGAGCAGCCAGATATGTGGGGAGGAATGCTAGGTCGTCACAGCCAAAGGCAAACTTGTTGTTATTGTTGTGGGAATAGAAGCAGGAGACAGACTATCATACAGATAGGTGTGCAAGGTAACGAAAGAACGTCTCTAAAAGTTATGAGTCCATCTTGCCCAAGGCCATCCCTTACAGTGGTCTGGAAAGGGCTTCCAAGTCTGCCTCCCTCCCTCCCTTTTTCAACCTGGATCCATCTGCCCTTGTCTGTTTCAGACCATCTGGAGATATTTGACAACTGGGGTTTCCAGTTTTTGTACAAGGCAAACACACACACACACACACACACACAAGTATATGGACCGCGTATCTGAAATAGTGCAGGAGAGCAGTCCTGAAGCCATTTTGACTCTCCCAAATTGACCTCAAATATTTCTCTGCAAGGAGGAAAGAAATGGGAAAGCCTCTCATCGTTTGCTTACCTGTTTTAATGGCGTATTTGTGTATGAATAGGGTGAGCCTGTGACCTGGATTCAGGAATTAAAGTATTTACTGTTCTGTTGTGGGTGCAGTATCTATATGATTTCATCTCTGAGTAGTGATTCAGCATGCTAGCAAGGATATGCTAGGAGTCAAGTCTAACAAGAACAATCTTCTTTATTGCAGTAGGAACATGACTGACTGGAGGGAAAGGGCGAGCTCCTTTTATACTCTCAGGAACAGGAGTTGGGGAAAGGATACATTTAGATTTTGGCGGGACCCAATCAGAGTAAGGATCCAAATTGTGCTAACAAGTTAACCAATAGCAACTGTCCCCGCACCCGTTTGAATCACCCTGGAGCGGGAAAGGCAGTTACAGAACTACCATAACAGTGAAACTCATGCATACATATTAAACCAATACATAACATTTACCATCACAAAAGTATGGCCAGGCTGCCCAGGTAAAGCAATCAGTGACCATTATCAGGTATCCTGGCAGACAGGATTACTGCTGTAGCCCACCTCCTGTGATGTATTTCTGCTGTAGACAGCCTCCTTCTGTGATGTATGTATGATGTTTTGGGGGGTGGTCTACAGGGTGGGCAATTTCAAAAGTCTATATAAGGGCTTGCGCACCATTGTTCTGGGTTCCTCCTCCCTCCTGCGTGTGATGAGTGAGGACCCTGTTGCAACAGTTTAATAAAGATCAGGCTTACTAGCTGCTTTGCTTCCCAATAGTCTCTGGTTGGCCTCTGTTATTTTCTCCTACCGATAGAGAACCCACTTAGGGACTCTATATGGGTTCTTGGATACCCCATAAGGGAAAGGAGCAGTTTTTTCTTATAACAAAATGGATTCGGGTATTTCCTGTTGAGTGTTTTCCCCATGGATGGGGAACCAAACAGTGTTTGTTTAAAAAATTAACAACCAGCAACTTAATTTGACAGAGTGTTTCTGAGCATGCACACCCAAATGGTTCTGTTTTTTTAAAAATGTGTATCATTTTAAAAAAATGGAACTATTTGCCTGTATGCAATATTCCACAACAGCTTTCAATAACAGAAACATCCCAAGGCTGTGAACACGTCACCAGCTTAAAACATAGTTAGGTGATGATGCTTTTTCTCAATCTTTGATTGAACCTGGTTTTGGGGGTAGAGGTTCAAAACACAGCATTTTATGAGAAACTAGTAGACTGTAAGCCCGTTAAATTAACGGGCGCTAGAAATTTAAGCGTGGCGCAGCAGGGAACAGAGTCAGCCCGCGTTGGGCAGGCTCCGGGGTCCGCTCGCGGGTGGGTCTCTCCCGTCCGGGCCCCCCACCCTCCCTCGCCCCCCCTCCATATCTCTCCCCCCAACCACCCCTTTCCCCGCTTTCCCCTTGAGGTGCGTGTGGTGTGTTTGCGTGTCCCCCTAACCTGCCTCCCCCCCCCGCTTAAAAAATAAAAATAAACCCCAAATGTCCCGGCAAGAAGCGGCGTCGGCGTCGGCTTCTCTTCCGTCTCCCCTGGGCTCCGTGTGAGGGAGAAGGAGCGCCCAGCTCCGTGCGAGGCGGCGGCACTGACCCAACTGACGACGCGCGTGCGCCGCCGCTGCCTCTCGGACACGCCCCCCTCTCCGCCCGCTCCAATCCCTGCGTCCGTGTGGGACATACGCAGTAGCGCAATTCCACTGACACACGGACTGGACGCAGGGACACAGGGACACAGGGACTTTATTATATAGGATTGTGGAATGGATACATATGATTGATATGGATTGTGACTAATGTCGTTTGTACCCTGCTTCCCAAGAGAGCAGTGGGCGCAAACTGGATGCAGAGTAAACAGAAGTATGTACACACCTCAAATTGCCTGCAAGCATATCAAAATTGGAGTTATAGCTATTTAGAGAAGCTGTAATCCGGAAGGAGAAGAAGCTATAATCTGGAAGGGGAAGGGAAAATCTTTTCTTTCTTTTCAAGACAGACCACCTTGCAACGCTAAGTTTTCAAAGGCTGCACCGCAAAAATCAGAAAAGTGCAAAATCAAAAGGATTGCTACATTCCAATCCACACATTAGTTTGGGAGGTGCAGAGCTGGTCAGCGCACCTTGAAATACGGACCGATCAACTTCCTCAAGTATGCCTCATTTTAATATGTTTAAACTGCCAATAACTTTCTTGTCACATTCGGAGAAGTATAAATAAAACCAGTGTAATAACTAAGTTCCCATCTGCACCTTGGTCTGCGAGGTGTGGACCAGGTCCGTTCATATCGGAATTCACAAAGATCTAATTTCATAAGCATCCTTAGCTAACACTCATGGTTAAAAGCAGGGGTCAGCAACCTTTTTCGCCGTGGGCCGGTCCACCGTCCCTCAGACCATGTAGTGTACCAGACTATATTTTTGGGGGGGAAATGAACGAATTCCTATGCGCCACAAATAACTCAGAGATGCATCCTATATAATAATCTTGAAGTGTCCCTGCTTTTCCATGTGTCACGGAAGTGCGTTGTGCGCATGTCACACGGGGACGCAGGGATTGGAGCAGGGATTGGAGAGGGGGGCGAGGCTGCCGAGGCCCACTGCGGGGGGACATGGCGAGGCTGCCGAGGCCCACTGCGGGGGGAAGCGGCGCGACCGCTCCTCCCACAGACCCGCCACCAGGCCCTGCTGGTGCAGCAGCAGCAGCAGCGCTAGCCGGGAAAAGCGTCTCCCTTCAGGAGGCGACGCAGATGCGCAGCCTGGGATGTCGTGGGCCCGAGAAGCGCCCCCGCCCGCCCTCCCTCCTGCCCGGCTCTTCTCCTGCGCGGCCGGAGCCGCCGAGGGAGCTGGGCGCGCACGGCGGTGCCGGCCTCCGAGGGGGCGTCCGGGGTTGGGGGGCTCCCCGGTTTCCCCGCGCTCAGCCTCCTCCCTCCGCGGCGGCAGGAGCGCAGCCGCCTCTTCCTGCCCGGCTCCAAGATGGCCGGCCCGGCGTCGGCGCCCTGCGCGGTCCGAGCGGGGGGGGGGGGAGTGAGGAGCCGCGGCTGTGCCCCCCGCCCCGCAAGGCGCGCGCATGTGCTGCCGGGCTAGCGCCCGTTATCTCAACGGGCTTCAATTCACTAGTTTTACATAAAAGCATACGTTCTACTCATGTAAAAACACACTGATTCCTGGACCGTCCGTGGGCTGGATTGAGAAGGCGATTGGGCCGCATCCGACCCACAGGCCTTAGGTTGCCTACCCCTGGTTAAAGCCTCAACCAGGGCCAGGGCCTTTTCAGTTTTGGCCCCAATTTGGTGGAACGCACTGTCTCAAGAGACCAGGGCCCTGCGGGATTTGACAGCTTTCCGCAGGGCCTGCAAGACGGAGCTGTTCCGCCTAGCCTTTGAGTCCGATGCAGCCTGACCCTTGTGTTATCATATAACATTGTAATATAAGATCCTCCCCTATTGTTATAAATTCATGGGCTGTTGCATTAAGGCGGCTTTTTAAATCTTTTTAAATCTTTTAATCTGTATTTTAATTAATTGTTTTTTCTTTTGTGTTTCATGTTTTATTGTGATTTTGGTGGTGTGAGCCGCCCTGAGCCCGGCTTAGCCGGGGAGGGCGGGGTACAAATACAAATTATTATTATTATTATTATTATTATTATTATTATTATTATTATTATTATCCCCTTTCAAAAGCTATTGGAACATTGGTGGCAAGATGATACCCTCTTTCTCTTACCAACTCTCACTCCTCTTTCCTCCTGAGAATTCTTTCTGCCAGGTGAATTTATTCTTATATCCATTCCGATCAGTGCCAGATTTACGTATAAACTAAACAATCTATAGCTTAGGGCCCCACTCTCTTGGGGGCCCCAAAAAAATTTAAAGGAAAAAAAAACTGGATGTACATTTTGAAAATATAAGATAAAAAACAAATTTTTAAAAACCCTACATACAGCAACAGTGTTTTGTGTTGTGTAGGCTCCTATGATGTAAATAATGGGCCCAGCCTGCTAGCCTGCTCCCTAAAATATCACTGGTTTGATCATTTCTATATATAGGGTGCCTACATTCTGCACGGACTGGTTGCATGCGCAAATGGCTTTAGATACTATTAGGTCCATAAATTACCATATAGCATATATTCAAAAAAAAAAAAAAAAAAAAAAAAAACACAGCGACAATTTGTTGTTGACAAAGGATAGCTGGAAATATAAAGGGCCCCATTACCTTCAGCAGCTTAGGGCCTCATCAAACCTAAATCCGGCCCTGGTTCCGATGTAATTGCATATTAACCGAACATATCGTTCCTTATCGCCAACGGAATTTTGGATAATGAACCTCCTCCTTTTGTTTCATGAGTAAAATGTGTGAAATCTGGGGGGGGGGGGGGGAGAGAAAAGCCACATTCTTTTCATTGTCATTCCAGTGACACACCAGAATGAAATTATTCCGACAGGCAATGGCAGAGATTGAACACTCACACATTTCTCAAAGATAGATAGCACTGCTACTTTCTCCCTCCCAGCCCTCTTTTTTTCTCCCAAGCTACCACAAAAAGCCAAGGAATGAACTGCAAAGCTTTCGAGAAAGGGAACCACTTCATAGGCAGCTGCCTTGGACCTTGGGCGAAGACCTCCCCTCTCCCCCAGCTGCCACCCACAACAGCCACTCAGGCGAGTGTGGTTAGTGGAAGAGTCTACACACCATCAAAACACACTGAATGGTCCGATTAAGGGACGACCTCCCAGAAAGTCAATCACGAATCATCATCCACATAAATTGGGCAGGGAGCCCTGAGTTTCTCCCTCCTTCACCCCCAACCCCTCTGCACAGGCCTGTTCTTTGGAAGAGCCAAGGTTCCCCATGTCTAGGAAAAAAACAAAACAATGGGAAGGGTGAACGAGAGATTTAGAGAAAAGCGTTGAAGACTTTGCCTGAGTTTTGGTTCCCCTCAGCTCACCAGCTTCACAAATTACCAAGAGTCAAAAAGAAGAAGAAGAAGAAGGATTTGTGTGGATGTTCTTTAACCTTGAGGGAAGATTTCTAAAAGAATGAACGGCCCAGGAAAATGTAAGGAGCCGCAAGCAGGTGAGGACTGGCCGAATTAAACATCGTGAGTTTGATCCAGATTGAGGCTACAATCCTAAACCTTGAAGTAAAGGTAAAGGTACCCCTGACCACTAGGTCCAGTCGTGGACGACTCTGGGGTTGCGGCGCTCATCTTGCTTTATTGGCCGAGGGAGCCGGCGTACAGCTTCCGGGTCATGTGGCCAGCATGACTAAGCCGCTTCTGGCGAACCAGAGCAGCGCACGGAAACGCCGTTTACCTTCCCGCCAGAGTACCTATTTATCTACTTGCACTGCATGCTTTCGAACTGCTAGGTTGGCAGGAGCTGGGACCAAACAACGGGAGCTCATCCCGTCGCGGGGATTCGAACCGCCGACCTTTCGATCAGCAAGCCCTAGGCTTTGTGGTTTAACCCACAGCACCACCCGCGTCCCTGAAGTAGCTAAGGACAAAACTGGGTTTGTTTTGGAGATCTGTGAGTGGATCTCTTGCCTCTTTTAAAATTTATTTTTAAAGTAGTAACAGTGCATTAAGAATTATGATGGGTAGATTTTCCTGATCTGAATCCTTTCCTCACCCACCCCAGCTGCTCTTTGCCCCATTATAGTAAACATACAGGTATATTATTGCTATATCTGTATTATCCTTTCGGTGTTGCTCCACTATCACTGCACTTAAACAGGGATAGAGTAAAGCAGGACACTGAGGGGCTTGGTTTTTTTTAGACAAACCAGTTTTAACAATGAAATATAGCAGAAATGGGTACAACGCATAAGCTAACACCAAAAAGTTAACACAACAGTGCCTTTCTCAACTCACTTTTCGCTGCACTCAAACTTTTTTTTAAGTGCCAGTGTCACCCCCTGCTCATTCTACTCAAACCTCAGCCATTGTTTAAAAGCTACACTTAACATCATCAGGTCAAGTGTTGTTTGGCTCTTAGCCAGAATTTAAAGTTATTTGAATATGTCGCCTGAAGGTATGGTTGATATCTTGTTCAAAAGGGGTCTGTTGTGGAAACGAGCGTCCTGTGTTGAAGACCTCTCCCCATCACAGGGGGGAGTGGTTGCGAGTGGGATCCACTCCCGCGCTTGCAGGGGGGGGCGTGTTCGGCCCCTGCCTTAGCCCCTCCTTCCTGCCGCATCAAGCCCCACAGCCAGCCAATAGGGCTGGCTGGGGGGCGGTGTCTGGCAGCATTCAAGCAGCCCGCCAAACAGCTCCCTCATTCTGCCTCCTGCTTGCATCGGATCTCCCGCCCTCCCTCCCTTTAGGTCTAGCTGGGTTTTTTACCTTGCTATGGACTTCGGTTGGTCGCCTTGGTTGTCCAGGGGGCCTGGTAGGAGTTTTTTATCCATTTGGCAAATTGGCACCGGCCTCTTGGTTTTTTCGCCAACCTCGTAGCAACTCGTCACAACTTTATGGTATTTGGCGGTTAGGCATTGGCATATTCAATAGGTGATGTAATGTGTGTGCTGTGTCGGAGGTCAGAGTGTGGCCATCACCTACCTCCTAGGGGTATCCCTTTAAAGGGATCCGGCGGTCGTGGATCCTGTCCGATGCCCTGCTAGTGGCTAGGGCCATGGCACGACCCCCGGTGACGTCAGGGGAAGCTTCCAGTTGTATTGGCATCAACAAGCTCCTCCCACTGGGTGTTAACCCTAAAGTGACTCCCCCCCCCCCCGTGGGATGGAGTCTTGTGTTGCGCTCTTGTCCAATGCTTCCCCTAAGCCAATACCGCTCACTTGCTGTAACCAATAAAGTTGTGGCCTTATCTTACCCATTAACCTAAAATCATGTGTCCGTGTGTCTTATTTACTCCCCGCGGGTGGTGGGTCATCAACTCGCAATCCTAGCTCAGACTGTAATCTCAAGTAGCTCAAGACAAACCCCAAACAGCCACAATTTGTTAACAAAAAACATGAGCGCTCCCTCTGTCATGGTAACATGCAGTATTATTCAGCCTGTGTTATTACTGTGACATCATCACACCAGGTGTTTTCCTGTCTGACATCATAAACAACTGCTGGGCAGTGCTGAAGGCGCTTCTAGACTAGCTGTTTATTGAGCATTCAGACGGATATCTTTTTTTGGGGGGGGGGAGGGAATTGCACAAAGGTTATGTGACGTCATCTATTTACAGAGCATTCCTCCTGAAATGGGCATTAATAAAGTGTGCATCTTTGAGATTTGGTCGCTTATCTCCAGTGCAATTTTTTTGTCACTTTCCTGTTTAGGGAAGTTTTTAAATCTGTGATGTGTTAATGTATTTTAATGCTTGCTGGAAGCCGCCCAGAGTGGCTGGGGAGACCCAGCCAGGTGGGCGGGGTACAAATAATATATTATTATTATTATTATTATTATTATTATTATTATTATTATTCCTTATCAACCTCTTTTTGCAGCTAGCAAAGGGACGGGATAATTGCACCAGAAATTGTGGAGTGGCAACCAAGGAAAAGAAGAAGAAGAGCTTGGATTTGATATCCCGCTTTCTCACTACCCGAAGGAGTCTCAAAGCGGCTCACATTCTCCTTTCCCTTCCTCCCCCACAACAAACACTCTGTGAGGTGAGTGGGGCTGAGAGACTTCAGAGAAGTGTGACTAGCCCAAGGTCACCCAGCAGCTGCATGTGGAGGAGCAGGGAAGCGAACCCGGTTCACCAGATTACGAGTCTGCCGCTCTTAACCACTACACCACACTGGCTCTCCAAAAGGGTGGCAGTGGGGGGGGAGAGAGAGATAACAAATAACTTTTTTGTGTGTGCAAATAAACAGGCCATCGGAGGAGCCCAGGCTCAAAGTGTAATGCCATATAATAATGGTGCTATGACCTAGCGGAGGGAGAAGGAGAGAAGAATTTGATGCCTGTCATCAGCACCAGGGCATTCCCCAGGGAATCCTATCGCCAGGAATCTCATCAGGAGCAGGCAGTTGTAAACTATTTGCATGTGTCTCACCGCTGCAGCCTAGCCAGCGTTGCAGTTGCTCCCACCCGCCCCTGCCCGCTCCCTCTTCTCTGTTTGTACTGGCAGAAAGAGATGCTGATGAATTGAAGGCCTCTCTCTCTCGCTCTCTTTTTTAATCTTTCAGAAACCAAAAAAGCCCCAAACTGAAACTCCCAGAGATCAAAGGGCTGGCTGGAGCCCAAGGCGCTGTGAAAAGCCAGCCTGCGGCAAACTTTGCTTGGCACAGCTCAGCCCCTATGGAGCCACCCAGCACACAAACTTGACTTTGGAGGAGGCCTTGAAAACCTTAGCCAAGGATGGGGAAGGGGGCGAACGTCACATTCCCAGAGATGTTGCGCCCCATCTACCAGGTACGTGGCAGAGACCATTCAGCCTCTGCATCTAACATTGGCAATTCATATGCATCACTTCAGGGTGTTTAAAGTACTCATTGAATCCGCACGATAACCCTGAAAGGTAGGCCAGCTTAGCATAATAATAATAATAATAATAATAATAATAATAATTTTTTATTTGTATATTATAAAAATAATAATTTTATTATTTGTAATAATAATAATATTTTATCTGTATCATAGATTCTATGATTCCTTGCTTTATAGCAGTGGTTCCCAAAGTTGGGCCGCCAGCTGTTTCTGGACTACAACTCCCACCATCCCTAGGGGATTGTAGTCCAAAAACAGCTGGAGACCCAACTTTGGGAAATGCTGCTTTAAAGTGTCGTGGTGACACTGTGAAGGAGGAGAACCCGTCCTCCAGGCAGCACTCATTTGACAAAAGAAAAGGAAGGACTGTAATTTTGCAGCAAAAAAAGCAGGTCCCCCCTCCCTCTAAGGGGCTCCATCAGACTTAAATCAAACCTAATGCACTGCCCTTCCCCTTTCTCCAAATTGGAACTTTTCACTCTGAAAAATTGAAGCTTCTGACAACTTGGTTCAACCCTCCACCCATCTTTCTGCATTTTACCCCTTCTGGTCTGATCCATGGTATATATGGCAAATTATTCCTTTAAATAAATATTTGATAGGCAGATTCCGACCATAGAAACGTAATTGGTAGAGAAGGCCCTGTGTGACGTCATTTCCCCTTCTCTCTTCAAAGAAGTATTTCCTGTTCCTTCCCTCTCTCTCTTCCTCTTCCACCAGCGATGGGAGCAAACATATATCCAGTAGCCTGAGGCTGATTATACTGTAAATATAAGTATTTTGCCTGCATTTATTTTACTGCTGTTGCTGCTGAGAATGAATGCATGACTGTAAGTAAATTGCATTTTTAAACTTACTTCTCAGTCTGTTGTCTGATTCTTCGTTACGTGGGATAAGAAAGGGGGAGCCGGCTTGCTTCACAGCTGGACTTAATTAAAAGAAGGCGTCACAGCCGATTCCTATGCTTTCAACTTGTCTGCTAAGGAGGGGACTTTGAACTCTGCTCAGCCCCACATTTTAAACAAAGCGGTAAGCTGTTCTCTTTGTATGATCAACCCACACACGTGGGGGCCTGGAGGGATAAATTGCAATTCATATATTCTCTCCCACCTATTAAAACTCATCTCACAAGGAGAGGCTGCAGCTCAGTAGCGGAGCACGCACGTTACATGCTAAACTTCCCAGGTTCAAGCCCTAAAATCTATAGGTAGGGTAGCTAAAGAATCCTGTCTCAAACCCTGGAGTGCCACTGAGATAGCAAAATAGTGTGACTAGGTACAATGCAGTGGCAGGTTAATTGCTCCGCCCACTTTTGCCTCTGGCTCCGCCCACCTCCGGCATACGGCCCCCAGGAAGCAGACCAGAAGGGAATGCGGCCCTCAGACTAAAAAAAATAAAAATGGTTCCTTGCCCCTTCAGCACAGGGACATGAAAATATATTCGCCTGGTGCCAGAAATACATCAAACTAGGCGCCAGTTGCAGCTCACTCAGAAGAGCATTCCCCATGAATGGGGGCTACCACTGAGAAGGCCTTGCTGTTCCAACACCCCCGCCACACCTGCCCTCCATCCCCGACTGTCTCACTTTGTTTTAGGGATGGCAATCCTTTCATTTGTGATACCTGGAGCAGGGCTTCCCCTGAAAGAAGCGAGGGAGTATGAGGTAGGAACTGGGGAAGCTACTTTATACCAAGTCAGGCTACTAAGCTGCCTGGACTCTAGAGGGGCCTGTTATCGGAGTTCGAAGCCCGTCAGGCAAAAGATGGTGCGAAGCAGGACTGGCGAGGGGTGAGGCGTAGGGCAGGGGTCAGCAAACTTTTTCAGAAGGGGGCCGGCCCACTGTCCCTCAGACCTTGTGGGGGGCCGGACTATATTTTGAAAAAAACAATGAACAAATTCCTATGCCCCACACATAACCCAGAGATGCATTTTAAATAAAAGGACACATTCTACTCATGTGAAAACACCAGGCAGGCCTCACAAATAACCAAGAGATGCATTTTAAATAAAAGGACACATTCTACTCATGTAAAAACACGCTGATTCTCGGACTGTCCGCAGGACAGATTTAGAAGGCGATTGGGCCGGATCCGGCCCCCAGGCCTTAGTTTGCCTACCCATGGCCTAGGGCAGTGATGGCTAACCTTGACACTCCAGATGTTTTGGAACTACAACTCCCATCATCCCTGACCACTGGTCCTGTTAGCTAGGGATGATGGGAGTTGTAGTTCCAAAACATCTGGAGTGTCGAGGTTAGCCATCACTGGCCTAGGGAGAGCCAAGAGCACCAGATAATGAGGCTTGGAAGACCATATTTGGCCCCTTGGTCAGAGGTTCTCCACTCCTTTAAATAAATATATAAATACCAATAGGCGGGGCGGGAGGGGGACTACTATGCTTTTTCTCCTAATGTTTCTCCTACATCTGCCTCTCTGTATTTTACTCTCTCTCTATTTTCCCTCTTCCCTCTGGCCTGTTTCAAATCTCTGAACGCTGCTAGCATATTCCCTCTCCCCCCGTATCAAATTTCTACATGCCTCATGCCTCAAACATAAGATGGAAGCTATAAAATGCAAGGCGTTTTTTTATAGCAACGTATCCCTTGCGGAAAAAGGGACCCAGGTGGCGCTGTGGGCTAAACCACAGAGCCTAGGGCTTGCCGATCAGAAGGTCGGCGGTTCGAATCCCCGCAATGGGGTGAGCTCCCGTTGTTCGTCCCAGCTCCTGCCCACCTAGCAGTTCAAAAGCACGTCAAAGTGCAAGTAGATAAATAGGAACTGCTCTGGCGGGAAGGTAAATGGCGTTTCCGTGCGCTGCTCTGGTTTGCCAGAAGCGGCTTTGTCATGCTGGCCACATGATCTGGAAGCTGTACGCCGGCTCTCGGCCCATAAAGCGAGATGAGCACCGCAACCCCAGAGTCGGACACGACTGGACCTAATGGTCAGGGGTCCCTTTACCTTTTTATCCCTTGCGGAACTACCTCCTGCGAGATGAGATACCTCCTTTCTCAGTGTAAGATTCCCGCATTGCAAGGGGTTGGACATAATAATAATAATAATAATAATAATAATAATAATAATAATAATATGATCCCTTCCAACTCTACAACTCCCAAAAATCTTTCAACTCTTTCTCCCAAAAATCCTTTGCAATTAATATAATACAAGTGTTTGGTTGTTGTTTTTAAATGTGCTGTTATTTATGCTTTCGTTTTGTTTTGAAATGTCGCTGGTTGTATCACTTTAATGGATATTTTATTGTTTCTACACTTGTTTTCTATGAGGTTGTGACCTCATCTTAAGGAGAGAGCTGGGCTACAGAGTAAAAAAAACCAACCAAACAAAAAACATTTTCTTTAGGACAAACGTACCCAGTTTATTTGGCTTTTCCTCATAAAATTTGATTGCCAGGCCCCAAGCCAGAGATCCTGCCTTTACGTTTACAAATTCAGAGACGGCAGAAAGGCATATAGTTACATTTCTGAAAGAAATGCATTCAGAATACAGTTCCAAAAAAGGCACAGTAAAGATTAGCACTGCTGTCTATGGAGAAGTATTTTGTGTTATTTGCTTGGGAAGACAGTTGCTACATCCCATAAATCCCACTCTGCTTACATATGCCAGTAGAATGGACCTTCCTATTTCTCACAAATATGCCATGAACTGCCCTGAGAGCTATGAGTTAGGGTGGCATACAATTATTATTATTATTATTATTATTATTAATAATAATATTATTATTATTATTATTATTATTATTATTATTATTATTATTATTATTATTATTATACCCCACCCATCTGACTGGGTTGCCCCAGCCACCCTGGGAGGCTTCCAACATATATAAAAACATAATAAAACATTAAACATAAAAAACAACCACTTCCCTATACAGGGCTGCCTTCAAATGTCTTCTAAAGGTTGTATAGTTACTTACCTCCTTGGCTCAGGGGTCTCATATCTCCATACCCACCAATATTTCTCAGATGAAAATAGGGACGTTCTAAGGAAGAGTGGGGCATTCTGGGATCAAATCAGAAACTGGGATGGAATCTAAACACTTAAAAAAACACTGTGGGAATGTTTTATATACTGTATAACGTTTTGAAAAATGCATTGAATTTGGCATAGCTCACTGTCGCTATCTAGTGTCGCATTTGTATATTGCGCTTCACAACACATTTAAAACGTTTTATTTGCAGCTGTATAACTGAGACCCGGGACGGCTTCTGTAAACCAAGGACTTCCCCTGGAAAATAGGGACACTTGGAGGGTCTGCTGTGAACCATGAAGCTCCCATTTTTAATTCACTCCCCCACATAAGGTCCTGTTGTTATGGCCTTATAAGGTGGCATTTAGTGAATCCCAATACAGTATCTCTCTCTCTCAGACTCCCACCCACCATATCATTTTATGGCGGCTAACAGATTGGGGTTGAATCCTGACAAGACAGAAGTACTGTTTTGGGGGGACAGGGTGCGAGCGGGTGTGGGGGACTCCCTGGTCCTGAATGGGGTAACTGTGCCCCTGAAGGACCAGGTGCGCAGCCTGGGAGTCATTTTGGACTCACAGCTGTCCATGGAGGCGCAGGTTAATTCTGTGTCCAGGGCGGCTGTCTACCAGCTCCATCTGGTACGCAGTCTGAGACCCTACCTGCCCGCAGACTGTCTCGCCAGAGTGGTGCATGCTCTAGTTATCTCCCGCTTGGACTACTGCAATGCGCTCTACGTGGGGCTGCCTTTGAAGGTGACCCGGAAACTGCAATTAATCCAGAATGCGGCAGCTATACTGGTGACTGGGAGTGGCCGCTGGGACCACATAACACCGGTCCTGAGAGAACTACATTGGCTCCCAGTACGTTTCCGAGCACAATTCAAAGTGTTGGTGCTGACCTTTAAAGCCCTAAACGGCCTCGGTCCTGTATACCTGAAGGAGCGTCTCCACCCCCACCGTTCAGCCCGGACACTGAGATCCAGCGCCGAGGGCCTTCTGGCGGTTCCCTCACTGCTAGAAGCAAAGCTACAGGGAACCAGGCAGAAGGCCTTCTCGGTAGTGGCGCCCGCCCTGTGGAACACCCTCCCAGCAGAGGTTAAAGTGATAAACAACTATCCTACATTCAGAAAATACCTGAAGGCAGACCTGTTTAGGGAAGTTTTTAACTTGTGATTTTGATGTATTTTAATATTTGTTGGAGGCTGCCCAGAGTGGCTGGGGAGACCCGGCCAGATGGGTGGGGTACAAAAAATTTATTATTATTATTATTATTATTATTATTATTATTATTATTATTATTGAGCTTCTGTGCCTTCCTTTCCTCAAGGATTTGGGCTGGGGGCAGGGAACTGGGCAGGCATCTGTCGGGGATGCTTTCGAGCTAGGATATCCTGTCTTAAGGCAGTGGGTTGGACTCCTTCACGATGTACCGATTTCCTTCCAGCTCAAGGCTTCCGTGGGGTTAGAGGCGAGGGCTGCACGTGGCCATGTGTTTTTGCATAAAGCAAAGGGAGAACAGATGCGCTCCTAGCTGCGCCTGGCTACTGTACATTAACGGTGGGTGGTCCACGCAGAGGTCGTTCTGGTGAGCGCTTTGAAGGCTGCTGGAACCGCCGTGGGAGACTTCGCCCCAGAGGGAGGCTGGGCGGCCCCCTGGCGTTTGCAGGCAGCAGATGCCTTAAGCCAGAGGCTTCTTTTCGGAGTTGCGAGGGAAGTATTTTATCAGGAGGTGCAGTTTGGTAATGTTAGACTCTTAAGCATCATGAGCATTCTTACATACTGTATCTGTGCTTGGTTTGCCAGTTGCACAGTCACCGACAGGAAAATGCTCCAGAAGCTCATAACCACAGCCCAAAAGATTATCGGTCATCCTCTCCCATCTTTGGACGAACTATATAGCTCCTGTTGTCTAAAAAAAGCAAACAACATTTTACAGGATTCATCTCATCCTGGATATAGTCTGTTTGCACGGTTGCCTTCGGGCAAGAGATACAGAACAATTAAATCCAGAACAAATAGACTAAAAAACAGTTTTTATCCAAGAGCTATAACTATTTTAAATGCTGTAACCAAATGATATGATATTTGGGGAGTCGTGATGAATGGTACCGGTATGTATGTGTATGTGTGGTTGTAAATGTATAAATGCGTATATGTGGCTGTAAATGTGGGATGGCATTCAATTTCGTTGTACTACGTACAATGACAATAAAGTATCTATCTATCTATCTATCTGATCTTATCTCTCCCCCCCCCCCATCCGCCGTATTATATAGCAGTGTGTAAACTGTAGTAAACCATCTCTGCTGTGGCTTGTTGCCCTCCTGCTCATTCTGCCAAAAGCCCTGCACATATTTCAGAAACAGGACAATTTTCCTTTTCATCGTTGTGTACGATCACCAGTTTGCTCTTTTTCATTTTGCAAACTGGCCTTGACTACACGACCCTTGTGGTCCTTTAAGGTAAAGGGACCCCTGACCATTAGGTCCAGTCGTGACCGACTCTGGGGTTGCGGCGCTCATCTCGCTTTATTGGCCGAGGGAGCCGGCGTACAGCTTCCAGGTCATGTGGCCAGCATGACTAAACCACTTCTGGCGAACCAGAGCAGCGCACGGAAACGCCGTTTACCTTCCCACTGGAGTGGTACCTATTTATCTACTTGCACTTTGATGTTCTTTCGAACTGCTAGGTTGGCAGGAGCTGGGACCGAGCAACGGGAACGCACCCCGCTGCGGGGATTTGAACCGCCAACCTTCTGATCGGCAAGCCCTAGGCTCTGTGGTTTACAGCACCACCCACGCTTTCCAGCTCTACAATTCTATGATCCTTCGCTGAAATGTGTTATAGGACTGTTTTTTTAAAAGATTGTTGTCCCTGTTCCTACAATAGGAGTGGGGAACTTTTCTGTGACCTGGGGTCTGCATTCATGGGCAATGTTCCAGGTCGACAACATGCCACTGGGACCAGAGGCAAAAAATGAACAGAGCAACGGATGTGATTCCAGTTTTATACAGAAGGCTACATTCGCCATGCAAAAGCCGTAGATTTCTATACCACCACCCCCAAAGGGACAGAATAAATATTAAAAATTGGCAAGCCTGCCACTATAGGGAGAGCGTTTTTTTCACACTTTTGTCCCAGGGAACTGGGTAGTGTTTGGGGGCACGTCTGAATGTCAGAGACTTATATCCCACTGTGGATTGGAAGCCTCGAATAAATATGTCCTGGTTTATTTGTTTTTGCCTCTTTGCTCGTGTTGTGACATTGGCATGTGACTGCGTAGGTCTGAGCTTCCCAAAAAGTTGGTAAAACTTTCCAGGATCTGGACCAAAGAGAAGTATTGGCAGGATTGTGTCCAGAAAAGGAGGCAAAAGGAGAGCTCAGGGTAAAGACTGAAGCAGCTGACTTAATCTTTTCCAAATGCAGAACCACCTTTTAATCCCAGGCTGCAGCATGTGACCTCTGTTTCATTTATTTAATTCTGTCGTCACCTTTACTCTTTCTGCCTAGATCTGTCCTTTTCATTCCTTCTCCCTGTCTATTAATCTTGCTTCAAAAGGCAGTTATAATGCTACTGGCACATCCCATCTTAAGTAAGGTTGCAACTGTCCAATAGGGTAAAGGAAACATTAAGAGGAATTTAAGATGTGATCCTATAACTATTTACCTGGAAATAAGTCCCACTGAACTCAAGGGGGTTTACTTGAGTAAGCACTGATAGAATAGAGCTGTGAAATGTGCATGCAGTTCTGCTCCCCTGGTATCAGTACTTAGATTTCTTGTTTTTGCCACATGGGGGCATATTGATGCAGTCCTGAACAGTGGGGAAATTGCATTTCCCCCCAATACTATACAGTATATTTGAACCTTCTCCCTGCTAGTTCTGGCATATTTTCCCAGACATTACCGGGATTTCAAAGGTGGAAGGTAGTGAAACTGGAAAATCGCGTCTTTTTGCGTTTTTGTAAAAAAAAGAACTTTGGGGCTTGTCTTTAAAAAAGCTCAACAATTTTCGGGGGATTTTACTAATGGTGCCTAAATCCACCTTTTCTTCAATGAAGTCTCTTTAGTTCCATGAAAAGCCTCACCGCCTCCTTTATTCCTGTATGTTGTACTAATAGCAGTTACAAAATGTTAGGACAAAAACTCCCAAGTTAATTTGATATACAGTACCAGCCAAATAGGGACCCAGGTGGCACTGTGGGTTAAACCACGGAGCCTAGGGCTTGCCGATCAGAAGGTCGGCGGTTCGAATCCCTGCGATGGGGTGAGCTCCCGTTGCTCGGTCCCTGCTCCTGCCAACCTAGCAGTTCGAAAGAACATCAAAGTGCAAGTAGATAAATAGGTACTGCTCCGGCGGGAAGGTAAACGGCGTTTCCGTGTACTGTTGTGGTTCACCAGAAGCGGCTTAGTCATGCTGGCCACATGACCTGGAAGCTGTACGCCGGCTCTCGGCCAATAAAGCGAGATGAGCGCCGCAACCCCAGAGTCGGTCACGACTGGACCTAATGGTCAGGGGTCCCTTTACCTTTACCTTTTAACTGCCAAATATCAAACAGATCTGGAAGCCTACAGAATTTAGTGGGCATGGGATCACCCCGTGAAATCAATTGGTAGTAGATCCAGGAAAGACAAAATAAAGCACTTAACACAATGCATGTTTTTTGGAATCCACTGGCTCATGCCGCAGTCCTGTGCATACTCAGAAATAGGGCATAAAATTATAGAAGTGGGAGGGTAACTCAAAGGTCATCTAGTCCAACCCTCTATTTCTGATTCAGGAACTCCTTTGCTACAGCATCCCTGATAGGTGGTCATCATCCAACATCTGCTTAAAAACCTCTAACAAAGGAAAGTCCACTACTTTCCAAGGCAGATTGTTTTCTGCTGGAGTTCAGTGTGAATTTCCCCCATGTAAGTTTGTACGGGTTGCAACCTGAGAATGATTCAAAGTGGTACAAGGAAACAAATCATGAAAGGCAGGTCTATTAGTGGCTACTAGCAATGGAAGCTACGCGAAGTTTTCATGTTCAGATACAGAATGCCAGCAGCTGGGAGTGACAGCAGGAGAGGGCTATGGCCTTAATTTATATTAAGTGATTAATTAGTTTATGATGGGCTTTGTATATTGGACTTGTAACATCTGACATACTGTGGAGAACCAGTCATTGAGGAGCAGTGCTTTTAACTGTGAGGAAACATCAGTGGAGGTGAGGAAGAAATCTGGCTTGGGTCATAGCCAATGCTGCTATTCCGCTAGCACAACAGACTTCACCGGGGGGGGGGGGGGGGAGGCTTTGCTTGGGGAAAGTTGGTTTGAGAATGATCTTCCTATCTGATGTAAGTTCAGAGAAGTGATTTTGTGTTTTGGGCCTCAGAACCTCACATCTGCATTATACCCAGGCTCTTGGGCAAGTTACTTACCTTTTGGCCTCACCATGATTCTGTGAAATGGGCACTGCCATATTGTGGAATGGGCACACGTCCACAGCAGCCATTTATAACAGTGTCCATGGCACGTTGACAACTCTTTCCAAATGTGCCCACTGGCCCAGAATAGCTGAAGACCCTGCTTCCATCCTTTTAAAGATGATTTCAGACAGCAACACAACAGCGTAGCCACAATGGCGCCCAGTTATCACTTAATGTTGTGAGGAAGAGGACCTGCTGAGCATCTTATATTCCCTTTAGGCTGGGCTAGGACAATATAGTGAATCCCAAGGAGTTAAAGTCAAGGCTGGCTGGTGTTAGCTGTAATTGCTGCTCCTTCTGACAGGAGCTTGTCCCTTCACAAAGGTCCATTGTGCCCTTGCGAAAGCCTTGCTGACAGAAGGCCTTTGTTCCAAGGGGGGCTGGGATCTCTGGTAGTCACCATTTCCCAAACAACAGTTTGGGGGCTTTGCGATGATTGCCCTGCGGGGGTGTGATTCCTTCTCAGCTATGGGAACTAAACGCAGGAGAATCCCATATGGCCCCCTGTCTGACCTCCAGAGGCAATGTCTACCTCCATAGTCACTGAGGTTACCTACAGACAAGCTGACTGATTCTCAGGCTAATGAGGCAATGTAGTTGCTACCATTTTTTTTTTTAAAGCTCCAAAAAAGTGCTGGGACTACAGCTGCTGTCTGCCCCCGCCCATCCCTTAAGAAACAGCAGTGTCCCCTGTCCTGTTTGGGGTGCCTTTTGTCCCATTTTCAAAGTCATGAAAAAATAAAATTGCCATTAAAGTTTCCTCCTTTGTGCGCTCACCCTAATTTGCTAGACACCTTGGAAGTTGAACATCTACCAAGGAATCTGTACATGTCTGGCCCTGAATGTCGCTGTATTTCAGGGGATTGTGGGGGCATGTATAAGGGTACATACTGATGTACTTGCCCAGGGGTAGGCAACCTAAGGCCCGGGGGCCGGATGCGGCCGGATCGCCTTCTCAATCCGGCCCGCGGATGGTCCGGGAATCAGCGTGTTTTTACATGAGTAGAATAATAGAATCATAGAGTTGGAAGAGACCACAAGGGCCATCCAGTCCAACCCCCTGCCAAGCAGGAAACACCATCAAAGCATTCCTGACAGGTGGCTGTCAAGCCTCTGCTTAAAGACCTCCAAAGAAGGAGACTCCACCACACTCCTTGGCAGCAAATTCCACTGTCGAACAGCTCTTACTGTCAGGAAGTTCTTCCTAATGTTTAGGTGGAATCTTCTTTCTTGTAGTTTGAATCCATTGCTCCGTGTCCGCTTCTCTGGAGCAGCAGAAAACAACCTTTCTCCCTCCTCTATATGACATCCTTTTATATATTTGAACATGGCTATCATATCACCCCTTAACCTTCTCTTCTCCAGGCTAAACATAGAATGGAGAAGAATGGAGTAGAATGGGAGTAGAAAGTGTCCTTTTATTTAAAATGCATCTCTGGGTTATTTGTGGGGCCTGCCTGGTGTTTTTACATGAGTAGAATGTGTGCTTTTATTTAAAATGCATCTCTGGTTTATTTGTGGAGCATAGGAATTCGTTCATCCCCCCCCCCCCCAAAAAAAATAGTCCGGCTCACCACATGGTCTGAGGGACGGTGGACCGGCCCCCTGCTGAAAAAGGTTGCTGACCCCTAGACTTGCCCATCGTGAACTGACAGAGTACCATAGAACAGGGGCGAGGGGAGTTCAGAATCGTGTGGTCTACTTTTCTAGAATCCCCATGGTCCTCCCATGTCATTTTAAATTTACCAAGCAAGAATGAATGCCGCACTATTAAGCAGCTCTTAAACAGGGACGTGGGTGGCGCTGTGGTCTAAACCACTGAGCCTAGGGCTTGCCAATCAGAAGGTTGGCGGTTCGAATCCCCGCGACAGGGTGAGCTCCCGTTGTTCGGTCCCAGCTCCTGCCGACCTAGCAGTTCGAAATCACATCAAAGTGCAAGTAGATAAATAGGTATCGCTCTGGCAGGAAGATAACCGTGCGCTGCTCTGGTTCGCCAGAAGCGGCTTAGTCATGCTGGCCACATGACCTGGAACCTGTACGCTGGCTCCCTCGGCCAATAAAGCGAGATGAGCGCCACAACCCCAGAGCCGTTCGCGACTGGACCTAATGGTCAGGGGTCCCTTTACATTTACACAGTTGAGGCACGCCTAGTCTGTGTTAATAGATCCCAAGTGCAAAGTCTTCTTACGAACAAACATGCCTCACCCAGCATCCTCTGAAGAAGCCCTAGCAACCAGCAGACACCAGGTGCTCCACCGGAAACTGGCCAGTAATGCTCCAATAGCTATGCTCCTTGTGTATCCCTTTCCTAAAAGTCACAACAAACTTTGCAGCTGTGCCGTGCAGAGGAAGATCCACTGCGGCGACTCCTTCCCCATTTAATCTTGTGAGTTGCAAGTTTGATTTATTACGTGATTTTCGAATGGTGTGTTGTAACTCTCCCGCGCTGCTGCTGGGGCTGGTTTTGCGACCAAAAGGCAGCTTTTAAAAATAAATAAAAGTAGACCTCAGGGTTACCCCGCATGACTGTGAGGATGTTAACAACTATAAAGGCCCAACCCATAAATAGCCACACTGCAAGCCTTAGGAGTGCAATTTTATTTGAATTGTGGTACAGAAGCACTGGATTGTGCTTCCCTCCAAACATAAGAATCGAGTTTCTTTAAGCTTCCCCCACAACATAGCTTATATTTTATTCTTAATTAAATTAAAAACAAGCAAAGTCCAAACTGTTATTTAAAAAAAAAAAATCCATGTGAGATGTGCCACTGACCAGGCAAGATGTAGGTTTTTATTTTTTAATATTTTTTTTTACTTCTGTTGCTGAAATAAGTGTACCTCTCTTCTTACACAGATGCTGAAGTGTATCTGGTTTACTTGCTTAATAATGGGCAGCCCTCACTCTCCCAAGAATGCTTAGGCATGCTGACACCATCATATGATGTGTACCCTCTTGCAGCCAATGAACATAAAGTCACAACCTGAAAAAGGTGCCCAAATGTTACAGGAGAAAAGTGACAAACACAGAAATGCCATTTTCCATGGCAGCCTCCTTGTAATGGTGTCGTACTTCCAAACGCCCCCGAAACAGCAGGCTGATCTGAGGAAGATGGGAGCAGTTCAGCAATATGCATCCACAGAAAGGCACTGTCCCCAAATCAGAGTTGGCCATACCGTTGGGCAGAGAGAGGTGGCGTATGTCAAAGATCATAGCTGTCAACCCTCCCTTTTTTTGCAGGAAACTCCCTTATTCCAATGCCGTTTCCCGCTGCTATCCGGGATTGTTGATATCCCTTAATTTTCCCAGATTTCAAAGGAAGCAGCTCCTCTCCCTCCCTGCCGGCCAGGGAGGCTCCTCAGCTGCGTTGCTCGGCTGCCAATAAGGAGTCTGAGACCGACTGGGGGCGGAGCTTGCATGCCTTGTGCAGCCAGACCCTCACGCCCAACCAGACAGACAGCCTGCCTGCAGTCTACGCGCTCGCTCTTTTGCTCACCCGTTCGCGCGCAGCCTCTGGAGCACAGGGTGGCGAGGCTACTTGGTGCCATTGCACCGCCCTCGCGGCATCCCTTATTTTCAAATCCGAAAGTTGACAGCTATGGTCAAAGATAGCCCCTGTTTGTTACTTCTGACCACTGTGCTCTGCTGGAGGTCAGCTGTGTATGCCTCATGGCCAGTCCTACACCCCCAAAATTAGCCTGCTGAGCCTCAGGTATGGTGAAGGCTCATCATCAGCACTGAAAGAAGATTCACCTGCCAGTCAAATCAGCTTCTGAACATGGAATGTGGGACACGGTTCTGTTCTTCGCCACAGGCGGCAAAATGTCTTAGACCAGCTCTGCCCCCCCAAAATAGCGGCATGTGCCAGTGGCTCCCCATCACTGATGATTAAGCCAGAGGTCTTAAAACAAACTTTTCCCCAAAATATGTGCACTTAGCAAATTGAAAATCTGGCTCCGTATTTCTGATATTAACAAGGGGTTTTCAAAATCCCAATGGGTCGTAAAAAAACGAAACAGAACTTAAACAAAAAAAAGCATTTCAAGATTATAAATACTCCATTTTTTCCACCTTACGAAGCAAACAAAAAACAAAAGAAACAGAGCAAGTTATAGATCATGCTGTTTTGCACAGAGAAAGTCCCCCCAATTAACAGAGAGACTACCCTGATTAGATAACAGATGCCTCACATTAAAGAGGCCTCTTGGAGAACCTAGTTGCCTCCTTCCCTCTGTTAATTTGTCATCATAATTTAAGGCATAAATATACTTCTAGATTAAATACATGGGGAGAGGGAGCTCCAAGGGTCTTGTAGCACCTTTGTGGGACAACCTGCCCCTTCTTGACTTCTACAGAGTGGTTGGCCTTCGTTCGTCTCCAACCCTCTTTAACTCTGTGCATCTAGCAGAGTGCATCAGAAGAAATGTCCACGTTCTCTGGATTTCAGTGGAAAGAGAGTCCCGTTTTTAACAGTATGGCGCCATGTCCACCAACTGTCTGAATATAGTCTCTTATCCACGTGGATGGCTTCCGTTCCCATGGTCCTCAGCTTGGTACATGCATTCTAAACCAGAAGCAAAGGCATGGCTGGCACCTGCAAAAGACAGGCACCGTCTCTGGAGCGATGTTATCCGGACTGCATGGCCTTTGCCAGACGTGCATTGACAGGAGAGGGAGCGATGGAGCCCTTGTTGTGTGTGAACAACGGAGAGATGGTTGTGTAACTGGATCCCCATCCGTCCCCTTTCAAAACTGTCCTCGAAACTTGCCTGCTACTGCCCAAGAGCAACATGCTTCATTTTTTAATTGAATGGGATTTTAATGGCAAAGCTCCCATTACCTGTACAAATCCCCAACCAATGGCTCCCAATTGCAAGGGCTTCATATTTCTTCATGCTCCACCAGTCAGTCCTATTTCCCATTAGTCCCACTGCCAACTGCATGTCCAGACTTGGAGATGGCTTCTGTACCTTTAAGGGTGTCACCAGTTATGGCTTATCAGTGCTGCAGTGTACCTGAAAAGCCGCCTCTAGTGGAATTTGCCCTAGCTTGCCATTCTTAAAGGAACAGCAGCCCCTTCCGAATCTGGACCTATAAAGCCTATTTGCCATGTCCTGAGCTAGAGATTGCGCTTGCCTCTTTAAGAGATCTGGACCAGGGGTATGTTCCGTGGAGACAGGTATTCCACCTTAGTCTCAAAGCTGCTCCAGACCTCTCACCGTCTTCTTCTCTCCACCGGCTGCAAGACTGCTGCTCACTGCACAAAGTTAGAGGAGGTGATTCGAACTGAACGCTCAGTGGGTTACGCTAGACAAAAGGTGATTCCTATACATACCCTGAGAAAAACCCACTTTATTCCTGCCCTGCCTGCTAGTTGGCCAACTGTGCATATGGCATGGCTTCAGATTTCTTGTCCATTCCCTCGAGTGACCATGCCGAGACCAAGGCAGGGACGAGCTTTGGTTGTAACCATCCAGAGGATGACCGGAGTCTTAGCTTCAAGATTTTGGCTCGGATATTTGTGTCTTTGTGACAAAGTCGTGGACCTTCAGGGATCTCTCGGCGAAGTTCGTTTCAGGGGTTGGAGGGGAAGCGAAGTTTGGCACGAGGTCTGCATCTGTGCTTTCCCCCGGGAAATAAATTATTTCGCTAAAAATGGGTGTCGGTGGTATGACGTACTCGGCACCAGCGACCTAGATCTCCAGCAGGTTGCTCTGCTCTGGGCTGGTGGCGTCTTTCTCGTCTCCAGGGAGGCTGTCCTGCAAGGCAGCGCTGGGGGAACCGGCCACTGCAGCCGCCTCTTCCCGTTCTGCTTCGCCCTCGGGGGGCTTCCCTACCCCCATCTCGTTGTGGGTCTTCTGGTGCTTGCTGAGGTGGTCGCTACGGGTGAAGCGCTTGTTGCAAAGCAGGCAGGTGAACTTCTTCTCCCGGGTGTGGGTGCGGACGTGGCGCTCCAGCTCGTCCGAGCGGGTGAAGCGCTTGCCACAGAAGAGCCAGTTGCAGACGAAGGGGCGCTCTCCGGTGTGCCACCGCAGGTGGGCCTTGAGGTGCGAGGCCTTCCCGTAGACCTTCCCGCAGCCCGGGATATGGCAGCTGTGGATGGGCTTCTTCCGCAGGCTGGCTGCCGAGGCCCCGAGCCTCTCCAGCTCTTGGCAGTTGGGGCAGTCGCAGGTCGACCGGCCCGCCGTACTCCCAAAGGAGCCACCTCTCCCGGACTTCAGTCCAATCCCACCTTCCATCAGGGAGTTGTTGGCCACTGGCTTGGGCTTGTACATCTCTTGGGGCAGCACATGTTGACCCGAAGGGAGAAGGTGTGACGAGGAAGTGATGCCCACAGCCGGGTATGGAGCAGGGTTTAAGGTGGTGAATTCGGAAGTGTAACTGGGCAGCTGGGGGCTGATGGGAGCCTGGCTGGGCATGGTCTGCAAGGAGCTCTGGAGTCCATCTGACTGGGGCTGGGAGCTCAGCCAGTTGCTGTTGGAGTGCATGTCCCACCAGGAAGCCGTGGGGTTGCTAGAGGTGGTGGAGATACCCGGGTGGATGCCAGCTTTGTACCAGGAGCCATAAGGGTGTGCCATGTCCAAAGAGGTGTAGACACTGGGGAGGCAGTCGGAGGAAGGGTGCCCCTTGGATACCAGCAGGGACGATGGGTCTTGAGATGTTGGGGAGGCTGGGAAGGAATGGGAGAACGGGCTGTAATCATTGCTGTAAGTGGTGGAAGCTTGAGGGCTTGCTGAAGGAGACAGAAGTCCATTCCCATTGGGGAAAGTGGCCGTATAGGAATCTCCCATGCCTTCTGCGCTCCAGATTTTTGGAGCGAAAGGCTCCACACCCAGAAGATAAGGTTTCTTCCCCAAGCTGTCCTCCGCTTTCCCCAACAGGGTCGAATCCAATTTGTGGCAAGTGTCCGTCAACATTCCCAGGGGGCTGGAGCCATTGGAACCTTCTTCCTAGATGTGGGAGGGGGGTGGGGAAGAGAGAAAAAGAAAAAAATATTTGGCAAAGGGAAATTGAATATATAGTTTGTGATTACTGTTTGGGATTGCTGTACTGCGTTTTTATTTTGTAGTTTTACGCTGTGAACCAGCCTGAGATCTTCAAAGGAAGAGCAGTATACACGTATTCAATGAAATAAATAAATTAAACAAATTACTATTTAGCATGATGTCTGAACACCGGCTTGTGGTTTGTCTCCCTGAAAGCAGGAGCAGTAAGCCAAGAACAAGCCTTAGCTACAGCTCATGGTTTGTTTGGAAAGAAACAAACCATGAGCCGGGTTCAGATAATACCATGGCTTAGCAGCACATAGCTTTGCTCCTGAAACAAGAGCATGGAAGGAACAAAGCACCTGCGATTTTGACAAGATGCACTAGCATCTTAAGTTTAAATCTTTAGTTTAGCTCAATGACTTATCAGTATCATCACACAGTAGTAGACTTGGCTGCACATCGCTTAAAGCCGTAAGGCTTTAAGCGATGTGCAGCCAAGCCTACTACTGTGTGATGATACTGATAAGTCATTGAGCAAATCCTATTGAAACGAATATGGGCCATGAAAACATGTGAAGTTTTTGCACAACTTCACTTGGATTAAACTAGCCTCGTTGTTTTTGCAGTTACTGATAACCCGCTTTTCTGTCACCTTCCCCCTTCTTGGAACTGAGCTGTGAGCTACATTCGCCATGGGGTTTAACCTTCCTGTGAGATGTTTTCCACACCCCAACAACACTCACCGAGAGAATCAGAACCATTACATAACAGGTAATTTCCCCGTTCCTATTCTGGGCTGCTGGCTGTGTTAAATTGTGTCCACACCTTCCCTTTGTTCTGTCGGTTTCAATTAGATGGTAAACCATATGGTCTGGAACATCTATCTGCTTCCATACAGTGCCTACCGTAGTTGTTACATAACTGTGGTAGTAAAGGGAGGGCCTTTTTAGGTTTACTGGAAAAATTCATGCCCTGTATCATGGAAAAGGTCCCCATTTCGTATCCAGAAACAAAATTTTAAAAGACTTGAAATTCAAGTAGTTTTGCATTTCATTCTGGCTGTTTCACAAATCTCACCTTGTGGCATCACAGCCAGAGGTGAAATTCAAACCCTGCTTCTAAAAGCAAGGAAGAATACTATTACAATGTCTGCCTGCCTGCCTGCCTGCCTGCCTGTCTCTCTCTCTCTCTCTCTGACATCAGAAATGAGTCTGGGCAAATGCATGAATTTTATCTTTAAGAACTGTTGACTCTTAATTCTAGCATGTACCTACAAAGTTCATCTCATCCAGGATATAGTCTCTTTGCACCACTGCCTTTGGGTAGAAGATATAGAACAATTAGATCAAGAACAAATAGATTGAAGAACAGTTTCTACCCAAGAGCTATAACCATCTTAAATGCTGTAACCAGATAATATGACCTTGGAGAGCTGTGATGGGTGTATGTGTGTGCGTGTGTGCATGTGTGGCTTTTTTTGGTGTGTGTGTGTGTTTTGTGCTGTTTTTTCTTTTTCTTTTATGGGATGGCATGCAATTTCGTTGCACTTGTGTAGCGTTGTGCTTGTACTTGTGCAATGACAATAAATAAATCATCTTATCATTTCATTCACCCAACCCGACCAAGACAGAATTGACCACACTATGAACACCCACAGCACAATTGTCTAAACGAAAACCATTTTCAATTAGTTGAACTGTGATCTCTTCCAAATTGACTGTAAGGTATAAAGAAGGGACAGGGAAGCTCCCATCTGCCCCAACCAACATGACCAATGGTCGGGGAAGATGGGAGTTTTACTCCATTAACATCTGGAGAGACAAAATTCCACTATCCTTGAGATAAGGCACACATTGCTCATATACTTCCCTGAGACGATGGCTGGTCAGCCATTAAGACATGTTGCTAGACTACAAGACAGGGGAGAAGGGACTGTAGTCTAGTGTTAGAATGCATGCTTTGCATAGAGAAAGTCTCACGCTTAATTCCATATTTAATCCCTTTAACCTATGGATTAAAGGACTGCGCAACAGGTGATGGGAAGGACTCTCTGCTAGAGATCCTGGATCCAGTGCTACTCAGAGTAGACAACCCTGGGTCAGATGGACAAATAATCTGACCTGGTATAAACTTGCATTTTACGGCCCCTTGTTGGGGTGGACTTTGGTACTGTGGCGTTCTAAGCAAGGACTTAGAACCCACACCCCACCCAGAAAAATACTGTATTTTTCGCTCCATAAGACTCACTTTTTTCCTCCTAAAAAGTAAGGGGAAATGTCTGTGCGTCTTATGGAGCGAATGTGTGGTCCCTGGCTGGCTGATTAGATTATCTGTCTGGAAACTGTAGAAATGGCTCCCTTTCCTGAAGTTGCAGAACTGTGAGTTAAACCCCATAAAACAGGGTTTTTTCCCTTTGCAAAGTAAGTTCAACAACTTTGAGCTGATCCTCAAAAAATGGGGCTTTTCTCCTTTGCAAAAGAAGCTACAGAAATTTGAGCTGGTCCTCAAAAAATGGGGCTTTTCTCCTTTGCAAAAGAAGCTACAGAAATTTGAGCTGATCCTGAAAAAATGGGGCTTTCCCCCTCTAAAAACTAGGTGCGTCCTATGGTCAGGTGCACCTTATAGAGCGAAAAATACAGTAATAATCTTATTTTCACAGTAATTCCTTTTGGTACCATTGCTTTTTTATGGATCTTCTGAGCAGGTACCCATATAAATATAGGGTTGTTGTTGTTGTTGTTGTTGTTTTGTACCCCTCAACTCTGCACCCTGTGTGGCACCCGTCCTGAATCTGGCCCTGGCCCTTGCTCCAGCTCAATTCTCATGGTAAGGTTCTGCAAGACAGGGAGTAACTACAGAAGTATTTTGAAAGCTTTGGAAGATCAACAACGGCAGGGGAAAGATAATGTAATTAGGTCTCCACTAATTTGTCTTGCATGGTGAAGCTTGTAGCTGCCACTGCATTGACTTAAAAAATGACTGTGTTAAAATGGTACAAAGGTTAAGTTGCTGAGGCCGATACGAAACATCTCCATTTCAAAAGGCCAGACTTTCAGGAGAACCACAGACGTTGGGAGAGAGCGTGCTTGGCACATCTTAACAGTGGGCAACTGTGTTCACTGCTGCAATGGTTTCTCTTGGGTGGGTTACGCAGCCGCAGTATTTGTATTATTTGTGCCTTCTCCTTCATTAGCATGAGATCGAGACCGCTGGCATTAGGCCAGAGCCTCTTGATCAGATTGAAGGCATTTACACTTTCATTTTGCACATGATGTGCTGACACAAAGCACCGCTTTAAGAAGTTCTGCCCAGGGTGCCATGTCCTCTGATCATCCATGGCTGCTCCTTACAAGTATGGCATTTGGCGAGTGGTAGAGAAACCAGCGGGACATGGGTGGCGGTGTGGGTTAAACCACAGGGCCTTGGGCTTGCCGATCAGAAGGTCGGCGGTTCGAATCCCCGCGACGGGGTGAGCTCCCGTTGCTCGGTCCCTGCTCCTGCCCACCTAGCAGTTGGAAAGCACGTCAAAGTGCAAGTAGATAAATAGGTACCACTGCAGCGGGAAGGTAAACGGCGTTTACGTGCGCTGCTCTGGTTTGCCAGAAGCGGCTTTGTCATGCTGGTCACATGACCTGGAAGCTGTACGCCGGCTCCCTCGGCCAATAATGCGAGATGAGCGCGCAACCCCAGAGTCGGTCACGACTGGACCTAATGGTCAGGGGTCCCTTTACCTTTACCTAGAGAAAGCAGCACCCAAAGAACCTCAGCTTATGCTTAGACAGGAGGGACATAGAAGTTGGTACATGTGATGCAGAGAGGTTTGACAGGTGATGGTTTGCAGGATAATTGCCAGTGGGTGTTACAGGCATCTCACTCGCCCCTTTCTGACTCTCATTCATGTGTTCTCAATCCCATATGGGGTGGGGAAGATGATTGGGGATGAGTGGCATCGCTCAGTTTGCACCAAAAGAGTTGCCACTGGGCGGGCAGAGGAGACTGAAAGACCGAGGAGCCAATGAGAAGAGCCTCTTTCGCAAATAATAATAATAATAATAATAATAATAATATTTTTTAATTAATTATACCCTGCCCATCTGGCTGGGCCTCCCCAGCCACTCTGGGCAGCTTCCAACAAAATATTAAAATACAATAATCCATCAAACATTAAAAGCTTCCCTAAACAGGGCTGCCTTCAAATGTCTTCTAAAAGTCTGGTAGTTGTTTTTCTCTTTGACATCTGGTGGGAGGGCATTCCACAGGGCGGGTGCCACTACCGAGAAGGCCCTCTGCCTGGTTCCCTGTAACTTGGCTTCTCGCAGTGGGGGAACCACCAGTAGGCCCTCGGAGCTGGATCTCAGTGTCCGGGTAGATGAATGGGGGTGGAGACGCTCCTTCAGATATACTGGATCGAGGCCGTCATGTGTGCATGATGAACATGCACACATGGGATCACAGCCACTGGCATCTCTTTAGATGAAGGCATGGGAAAAGCCTATGCATGTTCTGACTACAAAGCAAGTGCAATATCGCTCCCCTACCTCTCACCGCAACAATGTACATGCTCCTCATAATATCTTATCCGGAGGCCTGTTCCACACAATGTAGGAACTGGACACTTAGCATTATGGCAGCTGCCCTCTGCTTGCCTACTGAAGATCTTTCTCTTTTAACAAGCCTTCTCCAGTCTGCATCTGTACTAAAACAGTTTTAAAGATTTTTAAAACAGCTTTATCCCTTCTTGTTTTCTTACCTGGGATGAAGGGCGGGATACAAATTTAACAAATTAACAACTAGCGCAACTCATCAACTTCCACAATTTTATACTATCGTGAGTCTCTAATGTTGGAGTAGAAAATATTTTTTTGGCTCTGCCAGCCAGATCCTTATCAGATTCTAGCCTAGAAGGCAGATAGTGGATCTGGTAGGTAGATCTGTCAAACGCCCGGCATCACTGTGTGCTGTGATTTCAGTTTTACTGTTCATCAGCTGATGGGCAGTGGAGTTCGCAGGATTCTTTGGGGAAGTCACATGCCTTCCCCGTATGATGTGGGTGTGACCTAAGTTAGGGAGAGTCAACATCAGCACTCTTCACCCTTGAGCATTGACCGGGCTGGCTGGGGCTTATTATGGGAGTTGGTCCACCAACATCTGGAAGGGGCCATGTTTCCTACCGCTGCAGTAAGTGGTTCATGTTAGCCCTTGGGAATTAATCATATGCATCTGTTTTAAAAACCTCTCAGCGTAAAGAACTCGGTGTAACTTCACAGACGCAGAACAAGGCTTAAGATAATGATGAGAACAGACTGAGACAACCATGCAATTTACATGGCGTTATTTGTAAAGTCATCACCGTACACCAGAGAACAAGAGGAACTCAAGAAAATAAGCAAGGCAATAGCTGTTGTATGGTCAGTTTTGACCACAGGAAGTGGAGGAAGAGGGAAGGATAAGAGGAAGACGCAGGAGAAGCTGAGGCCGCGGCGTCTCTGGCTTAATCAGCAGGTTTAGCAGGAGAGAAGGAAATCTCAGGTTTGCAAGCTGGCAAGCCTAGATAAATAATATTTAAGCCAGGTCTTAAGTTACTTCAGGTAGGCGCCTAATGCCAATGAAGAGGTCGGCAGAACTTGTGGGGCTGGAAATGGCACAAAATCCTATAACAGTAACTGTCCTATTAAAAATAATAATAATAAAAAATCCTTCCAGTAGCACCTTGTTGTTGTTCAGTCGTTCAGTCATGTCCGACTCTTCGTGACCCCATGGACCAGAACACGCCAGGCACGCCTATCCTTCACTGCCTCTCGCAGTTTGGCCAAACTCATGTTAGTAGCTTCGAGAACACTGTCCCACCATCTCATCCTCTGCCGTCCCCTTCTCCTTGTGCCCTCAATCTTTCCCAACATCAGGGTCTTTTCTAGGGAGTCTTCCCATCTCATGAGGTGGCCAAAGTACTGGAGCCTCAACTTCAGGATCTGTCCTTCTAGTGAGCACTCAGGGCTGATTTCTTTAAGAATGGATAGGTTTGATCTTCTTGCAGTCCATGGGACTCTCAAGAGTCTCCTCCAGCACCATAATTCAAAAGCATCAATTCTTCGGCGATCAGCCTTCTTTATGGTCCAGTAGCACCTTAGAGACCAACTAAGTTTGTTCTTGGTATGAGCTTTTGTGTGCATGCACACTTCTTCAGATACACTGAAACAGAAGTCCCCAGACCCTTATATATAGTGAGAGGGTGGGGAGGGGTATTACTCAGAAGGGTGGTGGGAATGGGTCCTATTCAAAGCTTCTCCCTCTCTCTCTCTCTCTCTCTCTCTCTCTCTCTCTCTCTCTCTCTTTCTCTGCTCAAAAACACACTTCTGTGTTAGCAAACAGTAAGTGTGTAAGGGGGGGAGGAATGCCAAGTTATATCGTAACCCATCCCTGCCATCTAAATCTTGCTTTGGAACATCTTATTATTATTGCGACTTCTGAGCAACTCCTGTTTTCAATCTCCCCAGGTTCCCTCCCCCCACTGCCCCGCTTAATGACTTCTTTTAATTAAATTACCTTGTGGCATTTTAAACCAAACTCTTTCCCTCCCCCAGACAACTTCCTCTTCATCTGCCCCCTTTACTTTTTTCAGTCTGGTGTTTCACATGAGCACAGTTTGCCAATACCGACATGCGGTACATTATTATTATTATTATTATTATTATTATTATTATTATTATTATTATACACACCAAATGCGCTCTGTTCTCAGTTAATCCCCCAAAGGCTTAAAAAGCAGGAGCGGGGAACCTGTGGCCCTCCAGATATGGCCAGAATCCAACTCCCAAAATCCTTGATTCAGCGGCATTTGGGGGACTATACAGGTTTCCAGCCCTGGCTTAGAGCCTCCCTACTTGGGGTCCCTTTATCTCGTCACCAGGACTCGTGTTTAAAACCTTTCCATGATCAAGAGAGGAGAAGCCTCTTCTAGAATTAGAACATTTCCGTGACGGAAGACTCTTCCCGATTTAATAAATAATAAAATAACAATACTAGTTCAAATCTGCATTCATTACAATAAGTGCAATGCATTATCTCCCTCCTTTACCAGCTGGGAGTTAACTTGAGCACTGGCACAAAAATAGAGGGATCTATTCCTTCACAATTAAACTGGATTGGGCCCATTTAAACTGCATTGGGTTGCTTTCCCAGGTCACATACTAGAGAACCGGACTTTACATTCAGTGTTAGTGGCAGAGTGGTAAATGCGGCACTTCCCACCTATTCCAGCCCTTCCACTCATCCTCCTTCCCTCCAAACACCCAAAAAAGGGTTTTTTCATTGCCACCAGAGCAGATGGAGGTAGAGGATGATGGGGTAGAACCTGGAAAGGAAGATGTGGAGCATACAGCAGCTGGACCATCTCCCTCTGAATCATTCACCTGAAAGGTGAAGCCCGCTTCTCTGGGTTCTATTAGGTACCCAGCAGGAAGCTGCCTTATACCCTTGATCCATCTAGCTCAGTAGTGTCTACACTGACTGGCAGCAGCATCCAGGGTTTCAGAGAGGGCTCTCTCCCAGACCCACCTGGAGACTGAACTTCCTGCATGCAAAACACGTGAGTTATAGCAGCGCCACCCTTCTGTCCATAGCTGTCAACTTTTAGATTTGAAGATAAGGGATTTTTTCAAACTTTCGGATTTGAAAATAAGGGATGCCGCGAGGGCGGTGCAATGGCACCAAGTAGCCTCGCCACCCTGCACTCCAGAGGCTGCATGCGAACGGGTGAGCGAAAGAGAGAGCGCGTAGACGGCAGGCAGGCTGGCTGGCTGGTTGGGCATGAGGGTCTGGATTCACAAGGCATGCAAGCTCCGCCCCTAGTCGGTCTCAGACTCCTTATTGGCAGCCGAGCAACGCAGCTGAGGAGCCTCCCTGGCCGGCAGGGAGGGAGAGGAGCTGCTTCCTTTGAAATCCGGGAAATTTAAGGGATATCAACAATCCGGGATAGCAGCGGGAAACGGCATTGGAATAAGGGAGTTTCCCGCAAAAAAGGGGAGGGTTGACAGCTATGCATCTGTCAATCTTGGGGGGAAGAAGGATGTTTCCCTAGTGGCTCAGGAGACTCCTGTGACCGAGGCAGTCCTCAGAAGCTTCTGAAATGGCCATCAGAAAAAGAGGAGCAGCTTCAGTTGGGTGAATTGTGCTCTGATGTGTCTCAGAGTTGCCTGCTGTGTAGGACTACCATTTTGTGTCTAGTTACACCAATGAAGGAACCTTCAAGTTTCCTTTTATGAAGCAGTTCCTTGCAGGAAGGGATACATTGGCCAGTTCATGTTGGTCAGGGGCGCATAATAATGACCACGTGGCGCATAATAATTCGCACGAAGCAGCAAGGGTGTGGGCTAATTTATGCAGGAGTGTCTATTATGATTTGGACTAGATAAGTGTTCTTCAAGCGACCCAGGTGGCGCTGTGGGTTAAACCACAGAGCCTAGGGCTTGCTGATCAGAAGGTTGGCGGTTCGAATCCCTGCAACGGGGTGAGCTCCCGTTGCTCGGTCCCAGCTCCTGCCCACCTAGCAGTTCGAAAGCACATCAAAGTGCAAGTAGATAAATAGGTACCGCTCCGGGGGGGAAGGTAAACGGCGTTTCCGTGCGCTGCTCTGGTTCGCCAGAAGCAGCTTTGTCATGCTGGCCACATGACACGGAAGGTGTCTGCGGACAAACGCCGGCTCCCTCGGTCTATAGAGCGAGATGAGCACGCAACCCCAGAGTCGGACACGACTGGACCTGATGGTCAGAGGTCCCTTTACCTTTACCTTTAAGTGTTCTTCAACCTTGATTTCCCAGATGTTACTTTGGACTCCAGCTCCCATCATCCCCAGCCAGCTTAACCAATGATAAGGGATGATGGAAGTTGTAGTCCAATAGCATCTGGGAACCCAGTGTTGATGAACACTGCACTAGATGACCTTTCATTTCCAACTTACAAAAAGTACTTTGGAGATGGTCATGACCCACAGGGATACTGGCCAACACCACCACTTTCGTAGTTCATAAACACTCTGGGACATTACTAAGAGTTTGTTTAAAGATTTAGATGTGTTATCCACATTTGTACAAGAACAAGGCATTCCAAAGTGTTTCAACATAAAAAAATAACATGTAGGAACGAATCCATTATGTCCTAACATTGTTAAGTTGTGTGATTCTCTAGCCCAACTCAATGCTATTAGCTGCCACCAATGGGTTGTCAGGATACTAAGGTAAAAGTAAAGGGACCCCTGACCATTAGGTCCAGTCGCGGACGACTCTGGGGTTGCAGTGCTCATCTCACTTTACTGGCCGAGGGAGCCGGTGTACAGCTTCCAGGTCATGTGGCCAGCATGACTAAGCCGCTTCTGGCGAACCAGAGCAGCGCACGGAAACACCGTTTACCTTCCCGCCGGAGTGGTACCTATTTATCTACTTGTACTTTGTGCTTTCAAACTGCTAGGTTGGCAGGAGCAGGGACCGAGCAACGGGAGATCACCCCGTCGCGGGTATTCGAACCGCTGACCTTCTGATCGGCAAGCCCTAGGCTCTGTGGTTTAACCCACAGCGCCACCCGCGTCCCTGTCAAGATACTAGGTACCAGTAAATTGCACTTTGTCAACCTTTGCCAATCTGCTGCCATCCAGATGTTTTGGGCTGCAATTCCCATCAGCCCCGGCCAGGACAGCACAGCAAAACATCCAAAGGCAGAGAGGGAGAACTTAACATAGGGCTGCCATTGTTGGCTGCCAGCACTTCTTACAAGAAATATTTATTGCCCTCATATTGTGTATCTTCATATGCCTTTAAATACTGCGCACCAAGACTGACAATCCCAGAATATAGAGAGGTAAAAATCAAGAGCTCGTGGTCTTTACAACATTATTGACATGTGTATAACCACACACTCACATTTTGTGATAACAAATGCCACTATCCAAAACAAAATTTGGAATCCAAACTTCACATGCCAACTTTTGAGTGGCACAATGTGGTATCAAATCGGAACTATGTGTGAATATCCCTTTTGGATTCAGTCTACAGTTGTTGGATATCGGCACCTAGGAACTGGGTGACGGCTGTCCTGAAGAACCCCAATAGATTGTTGGCCAGGCACTGCTGAATAGAAGCCAGATCCCCCCAAGTCAGGTACTAACTGAGTCTCAGTGCCTTGCGCTGTCAAATGAAGAACTAAAGTGTCCAGTTTTGTGTCGCCAAAACGAGACGTTTGCATAAATTTTGCATGTGCTGATTTATATGCACAGAGTCAAATATAGAAATAATTACTAGAATATAAGTAGAAATACAACATCCTAGTGGGAAAGGCTGACTAGGTGTGACCCCTGTTTCTGCTCAGTTGGCTGTCGATGGGCAACTTCAAGACCCCATTTCTGCTCTCCTCCCTTCTTTAGGGTTCCATATCTTTGGACCCAGGTGGCGCTGTGGGTTAAACCACAGAGCCTAGGGCTTGCTGATCAGAAGGTCGGCGGTTCGAATCCCCGCGATGGGGTGAGCTCCTGTTGCTCGGTCCCAGCTCCTGCCCACCTAGCAGTTCGAAAGCACGTCAAAGTGCAAGTAGATAAATAGGTACCACTCCGGCGGGAAGGTAAATGGTGTTTTCGTGCGCTGCTCTGTTTCGCCAGAAGCGGCTTTGTCATGCTGGCCACATGACCTGGAAGCTGTACACTGGCTCTCGGCCAATAAAGCGAGATGAGTGCCGCAACCCCAGAGTTGGACACGACTGGACCTAATGGTCAGGGGTCCCTTTACCGTTACCTTTATCTTTGAAACAGCCTTCAACCAGACAGCCATTCAAAAACAGGACTCCTTAAAAATGCTGAATGAAGGCCTCAAAAAAACTTCAGCAGGTGTCTTAAGTCAGTTCTTTAATGTTATGATCAGTTTTAGCTGATGTTATCTCTATTTTATCTTACTGTACACTGCTTGGAGAGTAAGGGGTTAAGAAAGAACCAAAGAAAAATAGAGGACTGTCCCCCTGTCAGCCCTTCAAATAGAGGACTGTTCTCTATAAAGTAGAACACATGGGCACCCTAGAAGGAATGGAAGGCCTTGTAAGCCATGGAAAGGAAGTCTGTGTAGCTCAAGGGAAGCAAGTGATCTGACAGTAAACAAGCAATGCTTGAATTTGAGCCAGGGATCAGTTAAAAAAAATGTAAAGGACCCCTGGACAGTTAAGTCCAGTCAAAGGCAGCTATATGGGTTGCGGCGCTCATCTCGCTTTCCGGCCGAGGGAGCCAGCGTTTGTCCACCGACAGATTTCTGGGTCATGTGGCCAGCATGGCTAAACCACTTCTGGTACAACGGAAACCAGAGCGCACGGAAACACCGTTTACCTTCCCACCGCAGCGGTACCTATTTATCTACTTGCACTGGTATGCTTTGGAGCTGGTACTGTAGGTTGGCAGGAGCTGAGACAGAGCAATGGGAGCTCACCCCATCGCGGGGATTCGAACCGCCAACCTCCCGATTGGCAAGTCCAAGAAGCTCAGTGGTTTAGACCACAGCGCTACCCGCGTCCCCAGGGATCAGTACCAAAGACTGTTTAGTATGGAAGGAGTTAGTCACTGGAGCCTATGAAGACACATCTAATATGTCAACTATTCACCACCATGGATTGTGGAACTGCAGTAAGCTATCTGCATTTAGAAGGGAAGGCCATTGTGGTCTGAGATGACTTGGACTTTCAGATAAGCATAAACCCAAGTCTTTATTTTTATTTCAGTCAAAGAAATTAACTACTAGCTCTTCTTTAAGACTGTTGCCCTAGCACAGCCTTCACAAACTTTGTGCCCTCTAGCTGTTTTGGACTACGACTCCCATCAGCCATGACGGCTGGGGCTGATGGGAGTTGTAGTCCAACAACATCTAAAGGACACCAGGTTGACGAAGGCTGTCCTGCCAGAATCTCAACCTGCCCTGCTAGGTTAGGCTAGGAATCCAGAGAACCGGCATTTACCTTTAGTGGGAGGCCATCACTGCGCCTTCTGCACAATTCCTTCCTGGTTCCCACTGTTTACTTTTCCTCCATCCTCTGAGCCAAGCAGGCCTTTGAATGCCTGTGGCAGCTGTGGGAGGACAGCGAGCAACAGAGCCTGGGAAGGGAACAGGACAGAAGGCTCTGCAGTGGCAACTTCTTCCACTGCCTCGGGACTTTTCAAACTAGGGCTACAGCCTAGCAAATATGAGCAATGAGTCATAGGCCTTCTATTGCAAAAGCCAGCAAGCGACTTGCCTTGAGGTCAAGCAGTAGATTCCTACCCTGCTGGAGCAGGAGAGTGTAATTTCTATTCCTGCTCCTTGTGTAGTTGGCTCGGAATTTGTTTGCTCCTGAAGAGAAATTGTCATCTTAGAAACTGTGTTTTTATATGTTTCATATTTCGTTATTTGTGGTTCATACCATCCCTTTCTCCCTGAGTTGGGGCTGTTTTTATGAGGATTCCGGTCATGCTGACAGGGTATGCTGTCTTTTCCAAGCATAACAAGTCAACAGGGCCCACAATAAGCTGGAAAATGCGCTTTTTGGTGTGCGCACACACGGGTTGTTTTGCAAAACGGACTTTTTAAAACTTTGGGTTAAAAGGTAGCAGTTTTACGGTGAGGCAAAGCGCAGATGGGCTTCATCATTCAAGCTCGCCTCCTGCATCAGAGACACACACCAATTAAAAACCGGGGGTTGTCAGTGAATCTTTTGAGCAAGGTTAACACACGGAGAAATCAACTTGTGAAAGCTAGGAGCAAGACCTAGCCAAAACTATTATGTTCTTTAAAGTCACACTGATTTCAATGGGAGAAATGTAAACTCTTCTCTGCTTCCTTTTTCAGATCTCTATGCTTTTCAAGGCTCCGGTTCATTTCACTAGATCTGATTTTTGCCCAGATCCTTTAGAAAAGTGACATTTGTGTGCACGCTTTCTCTCTTTCCGTGGTGGCTGATCTGGGGGAAGGGAGAGAAGTGTGGTCAAGAGGCACTAACTTAGAAATCCTAGGTGACCATCAGCCAAAAGAAAGTTGTTTACCCCAGGATTAGAGATAAGGTTCTCAAACGACAATGTAAGTCTAGCAGGGAGGTTGGAGCACAGTCTGCCAGGTGACCTCGGTCACTGCAGCAACAACTTAGTGAAAAGCAGATAATGTACTAGCTGATCATCAAAACACCCCATTGCTCAATCACCCAATGGCCAATTTGTTCAACCAGACTGGCTTGTTCAGAATGTGGGTGCAGATTTTGGCAATGCAACAAATTCCTTTTTACAGCCCTATCATCTGGCCTACCAGCTTTCAGTAACTTTGGCCTAGTGAGATGGGAAAACTGGGCTATATGAGCCTGTCCCTGTGAAAAATAAATGTGAGGGGGGGGGAGGATAAGTTTATCACCGCAGTGAGACTTGGCCTTAGTAGGGCCCCATAAATGTGGCTTACATTGTAAGCTGGGTATAGCCTGAAAGGAGATACAGTAGTACAGTCCTAGCATGGCCACTTATTTAGGAAACGCATCACCCAAAAAGAGGACAATCTGCATAAAATGTGCAAAATCTAATTTATATGTATAAAGGTCCAGTCGCAAACGACTCTGGGGTTGCGGCGCTCATCTCGCTTTATTGGCCAAGGGAGCCGGCGTACAGCTTCCGGGTCATGTGGCCAGCATGACTAAGCCGCTTCTGGCGAACCAGAGCAGCGCACGGAAACGCCGTTTGCCTTCCCGCCGGAGCGGTACCTATTTATCTACTTGCACTTTGACGTGCTTTCAAACTGCTAGGTTGGCAGGAGCAGGGACCGAGCAACGGGAGCTCACCCCGTCACGGGGATTCGAACCGCCAACCTTCTGATCGGCAAGCCCTGTGGTTTAACCCACAGCGCCACCCGCGTCCCAATTTATATGTATAGGTGCACATTTAGAAATACTTAATAGAATTTAAGTAGAGATGCAATACAGCTCACCAGAATGAGAAAGGTGTGACTAGGTCAGTGATGGCTAACCTTGACACTCCAGATGTTTTGGGACTACAACTCCCATCATCCCTGACCACTGATCCTTTTAGCTAGGGATGATGGGAGTTGTAGTTCCAAAACATCTGGGGTGTCAAGGTTAGCCATCACTGGACTAGGTGAACTGTGTTCCTGCTCAGCCTGCTGTCCAGGTACCCAAACGTTGGTGAGCAGGATAGCTCAGTCAGTAGAGCATGAGACTCTAAGTCTCAAGGTTGTGGGTTTGAGCCCCACATTGGGCAAAATGGTTCCTGCATTGCAGGGGGTTGGGCTAAGTGACCACTGCCCCCTTCTTAGGGTTCTTCAAACTGAACCTGGACTGAGCAGCCAGTCCTCTGGAAAGTTGTAAGCTGGAGGCAAACATACAGTCCACTTGATCCTCCTTTCACAGCATGTGCCAGCAAACTTAGAAGTCTTCCGTTAACCCAGTTTATCCATATCAGGAAGCTTTGCAACCAGATAGGATATTGACCCAGGGTTTGAAGTTGGATTACTTAATATCCTGGCTTATTCCGAAGCTGCTACCCATATTTTCCTGGTTCAGGAGGAAGTGGGAAACTATGGTTTAGTAGATCACTTGGTGTTTGTGTGAAAGGAAGAGTGAAGGAATGATTTATTCACCTCCCAGCTTTTAAAACCAATATATTGACCCAACTGACTCAGTGTTAAGAACACTAGAAAAGGCTGGCTAGAACAAACCAATGGTCCGTCTACCTTTCTCTTTCCAACAGATACTTCTGGGAAGCTTACAAGCAAGACACAAAGACAACAGCCTTCTTTTGTTGTTTATAGTCCACAGCTTCTGGTGTTGCCTCTCTCTGAGAATTTATTGTAGTGCGTTTTCATTTATGAAATTTCCATGCCACTTTTCATAGAAGTCCCAGAGCGGTTCACAAAATCTTTCAATAAACCACAGCAATAAAATATACACTGACATTACCAAGTCAACAAACAATGCACATTCAACACTCGATTTGAAACAGCCTCAGAGTTCAGAGGAGGGTTTGGGGACTAAAATCGCTTCGGCTGAAATTGCAGAAGCGGGGAACCTGTGGCCCTGCAGACGTTGCTGGTCTTCATGAGCCCAAGCCAGCATCACCAGTGATCAAGGATGATGGGAGTTATAGTCTGACAAAATCTGGAAGGTCACAGGTTCCTCTTGTCTTTGACTAGAGTTGGACAGCAGTATATAAATCTGCTCATTCTCTGGGACCTCTCAGTGGTACTTGATACTTCCACAGGGATCAGGAGACTGTGGCTCTTCCATGTTAGTGGACTCCAATTCCCATCACCCCTGACTATTTGCCATGTTGTCTGATGCAAGTTGGGAGACCAAGAACATCTGGAAGGATACAGATCCCCCTTCTCCACTAGGGAGTGATGCTTTCTCTGTAGCAGCACCTACTTTGCAGAATCCAGTGCCAATGGAAGCGATTCTGGCTACGTCTCTACTGGCTTTTGGACACAAGCTGGTCACATGACTTTTCAGAAGGAGCTGCAAGTTGGCTAAGGACTATTGGAACTGTTTGGGTAGTGGGGTTGGCCAGGATTTCTGCTGGAGTCTTTTGGGCTGTGTTTATTTTGATACCAATTTTAAACTGTAAAAAGTGTCCCTGCTGATTGATTTGGATGTTTTATTTATTTATTAAACATTTTTCTTGCATTTATATTTGACATTCCTTCCATCACAGAGCCCAAGGCAGCATAAATACGGCACCCAGGTGGTCGCCCATCCAAGCAATGACCGGGCCCAGACCTGCCAAGCTTCAGCAAGGTTTGTTTCATAGAATAATAAATCATAAAATTGTAGAGTTGGAAGGGACCTTGAGGATCATCTAGTCCGACCCCCTGCAATGCAGGAATATGCCGCTGTCCCATACGGGGATCAAACCTGCAACCTTGGCTTTATCAGCACCATCCCCTAACCAACGGAGCTATCCCGTTGCTTTCTTATCCAGTTGGCGATAGCCTCAGGTGCCTTCAAACCATACCCTGGGGTCTGTCTGAAGGCACAGGAGGCCCTGATTTTCGCACCACCATCGTGGCAGAGAAAGTAGCATTTCAATGACGAATAAATCAATGTCAAAACAAAATAAAATAAAAAAATCCTTCCAGTAGCACCTTAGAGACCAACTAAGTTTGTTCTTGGTATGAGCTTTCGTGTGCATGCACACTGCTTCAGATACACTGAAACAGAAGTCACCAGACCCTTATATATAGTGAGAGGGTGGGGAGGGGTATTACTCAGAAGGGTGGTGGGAATGGGTGATAGGCTGATAGCTGTGGTAAACCTGCTGATGACTGTTAACGACTGCAATTAGTCTTACAGGAAAAAGCAAGGGGTGAGAAGGTTAAAAAGGCTTTGTCATGTATAATGAGATAAGAATCCAATGTCTTTGTTCAGACCAGGTCTTTCCATGGTTTTAAGCTTGGTAATGAGTTGCAATTCAGCAACTTCTCTTTCCAGTCTATTTCTGAAATTCCTTTTTAACCTTCTCACCCCTTGCTTTTTCCTGTAAGACTAATTGCAGCCGTTAACAGTTGTCAACAGGTTTACCACAGCTATCAACCTTTCACCCATTTCCACCACCCCTCTGAGTAATACCCCTCCCCACCCTCTCACTATATATAAGGGTCTGGTGACTTCTGTTTCAGTGTATCTGAAGAAGTGTGCATGCACACGAAAGCTCATACCAAGAACAAACTTAGTTGGTCTCTAAGGTGCTACTGGAAGGATTTTTTTTAATTTTATTTTGTTTTGACTATGACAGACCAACACGGCTATCTACCTTTAACTGAATAAATCAATGAACACTGATTGCCCTCCTGATCCAATGAAGGCATGATTGGGAGGAGTCGGGACGAGTGATGTGCTACCTGGTAACAGCCTACGCATCTCTATGCCCTTCTTTCAAAACCCATAGCTGTAGAACCAGCTACATTTCTAACAAGGTCATTGTTCACTTTTGCTAGTTGGTTTCAGCTTGTGGGTTTTCTGCAGTGTCCTGGAGACATTCTTGGACTCTGAGAAAACCAAGAGAGGAGACAGCAAGCCCATCCCAGACTCGAGATCACCAGCAAATGGAGACAGGACCTTTTTTGGAGGGGGTGGGGAGGCATTAACCTCCATTTGCTTTCACCACAGACAAAATCAATAGAGTCCTGCTGGCTACAGACTCTCCTGGGACATTCAGTGCCAGGCTTATTCACACAGGTCTGGTGTCCCACAGTTTTGGCAGCGCCGTTTTAATTTGCCGCCGTTGTTGTCGTCGTCTTGGGATTCTCTGCAAACATTCCTAGCCTTACACTCCTGAAATCTGCTTCTCCCGAGCCAAATGTGGCCTGTTCAAACAGACTGGAGATTCTTGCTGGCTCCTGCAGCACAAACAGAAGCCACTTCGGATCAGAGGCAAGCCAGTGGGGCCGAAGGTAGGCCAAAATGACTTTGGGGGAAGTGGTTGGCTACCACACCTTACTGGCTACTGGGCTGGGCAAGGTGCCAAGCAAGGAAGAGCCAGTGCCTCCCTTTCAGCCCCAGGAGAAGCGAAGAACAGGGCCGTCTTAAGCTTAACTGGCGCCATGGTGCAGGGATCCCTCCGGCGCCCCCCACCCCCATGTTTCCCTCTGGGCGGGCAGCAGCTGGAGGGCAGCTCCTCCGGCGGGACGGAGGCTCCGGGAGCAGAGCGGCGTGGCATGGCGGAGGCGGGCGAGGGCGGCGCTGGAGGGCGGATCCTCCAGCAGGGAGGAGGCTCTGGGCATGGCGCAGAACAATGGGAATTTCGAACACTGGATCCATGTTATAACGATGTGCCCTTCTGTGGCACAATGGGCCAGTGTGTCTGGTTGTTAACCAGAAGGTTGGCGGTTCGAGTCCACCCTGGGATGGCTGTGGGCAGGATTCCTGCAAGGGACCCTTGGGTTCCAGCTGTACAATTCTATGATTTTATGACGTTTTGACAGGTATCCAAAAAAATCTCCCAACACTTCACATAGAGAAGCATGCCGAGCCAGCCTCAGGTTTCCGGGGACTCCTGGGTATCAGTGGGCCCCTCCCTTGCCCCCCCCATTTCTCCTCAAGCCAAACCCTTCCCTCTTGACCCCTTCCATTTAAGCTAAAACGAATTGGACCAATATGCCAATGCCCGATTTCCAAAGAAAAGCACAAACTTTCCTACTTCACTAGTTGTCTTCTCCATATTTCTTCCAACAGTGTAAGTTAAAAGACAACTTCTACACACCTACAAGGGAGTAAGTCTTACTGAACTAATCAGGACTTTATATATATATATGCCCAGGTGAATCTATTTTCCACCTGATGGGGTGGGGAGAGAAGCCCAGTTGCTTCCGCAGCAAGAATTTGGCACAACTCATCCAAAGCAGGTAGAGTGGAATTAGGTAACTTCCAATGCAAGCAAACCTTTCCTCAGAGAGCCTTTGATGAGGCTCAAGTATAATTTGGCATATTCGAGCCACACAGCAACAGAGCGGATCTCTCTCACACACCCCATCCTTGCTCCAGGCAGTAGACCTTTAAAGCCCTAAACGGCCTTGGCCCAGTACACCTGAAAGAGCATCTCCACCCCCATCGTCCAGCCCAGACACTGAGATCCAGCTCCGAGGGCCTTCTGGAGGTTCCCTCACTGTGAGAAGTGAGGTTACAGGGAACCAGACAGAGGGTCTTCTTGGTGGTGGCACCCACCCTGTGAAATGCCCTCCCATCAGATGTCAAGGAAATAAACAACTATCTGACTTTTAGAAGACATCTGAAGGCAGCCCTGTTTAGGGAAGTTTTTAATGTCTGATGTTTCATCGCTTCATTATCATCATCATCATCATCATTAATTCTGTTAGGAGCTGCCCAGAGTGGCTGGGGAAACCCAGCCAGATGGGCGGGGTATACATTTATTATTATTATTATTATTATTATTATTATTATTATTATTATTCAGAGGAACAGGGAAAGGCAGCGAACCTGCTACACAGACCTCCTTTTTACAGGTCCTAGATAAAAGGCGCTGTCTTAAGAGGCAGACCATTGTTCCATCTCCCCTTGTACCATTTACCCCATGTTATTTTTCTAGAAAAAGCAGCATGGTAACTCACCATGAACACCTCTCTCATTCTCTTAGAATGCAAATGGCACACAACTGAGTTCCGTGGCGTTTCAGCTGAAAAAATGCCCTGCATTTATCCCGATTCTCTGCATCCCTTCTGCAGAGGTCTTTCCCATTCTTTTTAACCAGGAGAGATTCAGGACTGAACCTGGGGCTTTTACATGCAAAAAACTGTAGTCTATTCTTAGAGCTATGGTCCTTTGTCACTTCTCTCCCTTGAGCAAATGAACTTTCAGGCTTGCAAGCTCTTATATGGACAAGCCTTAAGCTAAAGCCCAGAAGTTGTGCGCTTTAAAGCGCATCAACCCCAGCCATTGGTCAAGGATAATGGGGGTTATATTCCAAAACATCTGGAGGGCACCACGTTGGCTATCCCAGCCATAGATTTGCAACTTTATTGCAGTATTTATGCTATGCTTTTTTCTGGCAAGTTGTCTAACAGAGATCCTCCCTCGGAGCCGCAGTTTTATTATGAGGAGACTGCATTGTCTAGTCTCCTTACAGGGTGTTCTCTGTACTGTACTTTGAAACAGAATGTGGTGAAACTTGATATAATGTACAGAAGGACTCATATTCTTCTTGACCAAGTTCCAGCCATTTTGTGTACCAAAGCCAAACCACTTAGGTTTTTCATAAGAAGCCGCCTTATGCTGAATCAGATCATTAGGTCCACCTAACTCAGTACAGTGGTACCTCAGAAGTCGAACGGAATCCGTTGCGGAAGTCCATTCGACTTCCAAAATGTTTGGAAACCAAGGCGTGGCAGCCCTGTCGGATGTTCGGCTTCCAAAGAACATTCTCAAACCGGAAAGTGAGTTCTCAGAGAGAGCTCCCGTTGCGGTGGGGGCAAAAAGCCATCTCCCCTTTGTTTGGGAGAAGGGCTTACTGGCCACAGCAGTTTTACCAGCCTGTTGCTGGGCAAATTTGCATGTTGCAATTGTGATGGACAGCCCAGCGTCCTTTAAATAGATCCGCACGTGGATCTATTGGTGCATTCTTGGCTGTGAGCTACGGATCTCCCGCCCCCCCTCCCTGGTATAGGCTTGTGCGTTGACCTTGCTGTGCCTGTCATGGGGTCGTCTCCGCTTAAGGTAGAGGCCTAGTAGGAATTTTTCCATTTGGCTGATTGGCTGTGCCACTTGGTTTTCGCCTACTACGTAGCAACTAGTCACAACTTGTAAGGTTGGCGGTTAGGCATTGGTTCTGTGGTATGGTAGGGCGGTGCCCTACAAGTGATGATGGTGATGGGAATTCCGTTAAAGGAATCCAGGGGCTCAATATGCTTGTCCGAACCCGGTGGGTTGCAGGGCCGCGCATGAGCCCCTGTGGACCCCTGGGGAGGGGGAGGCTCTGATTTTACCAGCCCCGTTAACTCTCCCCAGCTAATGGTTTCCCAGTGCTGACACGTGGTCAGCTCTGTCCCACTGGACAGCTAGTCGCTGACGAGGAGTTAGCTCTGTCCCGTCGGACAGCGTGAACCAATGCCTATGCAACCACTCACATGATTTGTATTTCAATAAAAGTTGTGGCGAAAAAATATGCCAAAAACCCAAACAAAAATTATGACTCTTGTGTGAGTTATTGGTGGGAGTGGCTGGGTGACCTCCACACGCAACAGTCACTTCCAGGTTTGCGACGTTCGGGAGCCAAAACGGACGAGTACCAAGGTGTTCGACAACCAAGATACGACTGTATTCTCTACACTGACAGGGGTTACTTCAGATGCTACCTATATCCTTATTTCCTCCCGGCTCGCGGCTGTCCAGGTGTTAAATAAGCCTATGTGTCCAGTCTGAGATGTAACCAAAATTCCTTGGGAACGGTTCAAAACCCAACCGTCTCATGAGGTCACAATCCACACTTGAAACGAGGAGCTTTTCTCATATTAAAAAGGGCTTGTGTGCTTTTGCTCGCTGCTTGGAGTCCAGACTGAGAGAGTGTTGCTTGGTCCTCAGAGAGAGGCAAGCCCAAGAAAGTTTGGTGACTGAGCCAGAAGTCAGATGGTGCCCCCTCCTGTGGCAGTAATATGTAATAAAAAAACACCACGGCTCCCTAATTGGGAGTTCGGTGGAACGTACTCATGAGTAAACATGAATATGATTACTGTAAATAATAGTACCCCCGGGGGGGGGACTGCTTGTCTTTAATAAGGTCAAGGTAAAGGGACCCCTGACCATTAGGTTCAGTCACGGACGACTCTGGGGTTGCGGCGCTCATCTCGCTTTATTGGCCGAGGGAGCCGGCGTACAGCTTCCAGGTCATGTGGCCAGCATGATTAAGCCGCTTCTGGCGAACCAGAGCAGCGCACGGAAACGCCGTTTACCTTCCCGCCGGAGCGGTACCTATTTATCTACTTGCCCTTTGACGTGCTTTCGAACTGCTAGGTTGGCAGGAGCAGGGACCAAGCAACGGGAGCTCACCCCATCGCAGGGATTCGAACCGCCGACCTTCTGATCGGCAAGCCCTAGGCACTGTGGTTTAACCCACAGCGCCACCTGCGTCCCTCTTGCTGGTCTTTAATGCTTTCCCCAAAATCCACCACCTGTGGCAGGCTGTGTCACCCAGCCTAAGGATTGGGGCCAACCCTCGCAAAAATTCCTACCGCAGCTTTCCTTGAGACGATGTTACTTAAGTATATTGCCCTGAATGAAACTTAATTTAAGTATCATCAAATTGTGCTGGAATCTAGACTGCTTAATGCTGACCTTTGTTTTTCTGGAGTCAGGTACCACGTGGAAAACCCAGCCGAATTCTCACAGCCAAGGAATTGGGGAAAACGAAACACAACAAGCGTCGTTCTTTTTCACATCCCGTTGACTCACTTTTGGCCTGTGACCCGTGAGTTGAGAAACCCACTCCTAAAATCTTGGCAAGAAGGGATGTTGCCATTGCTCCTTGGGGAATTCCTTGGACTCTTTGTGCTGGGAAATTTGTGAGAGAGATCAAAGGGAGGTGTCTATAGGATGGGGTGTGGGGTGAGGAGAATAGGCTCACACCTGCGCTCTGACCTCTGACCTTCTAAACAGCCTGGAGCTCTCCATCTCAAGAAATCAAAAGGAAGGTGAACAACAAGACGATGCCCAGAGAAAAGGGGGGAAATGGCCAGTCACTACTTGTTTGGAGTTAAAAAGACCAAAAAAAAACAAAAACCCTTTATCGCTGCAGAACTGCACCACAGCAAGACATAAGACTGGGTCCTATGTGTGGATCTGTTGATCATTCAGTGCCTTGCAAAATCAAGTGATCCGCTGCCTATGGGAATGGACTGTGGCATACAGCAGTGCTCCCCAACCTTTTTATCGTCGCGGACCGGTCAACGTTTGATAATTTTACCGCGGCCCGCTGAGGGGGGGACATTGATTGTTTATATTTTAGATTGTTTTGATGTCATAATTTTAATTTAATTGTATTTAAACATGCCTTCAAAATAAAATACAGTTACACCCAAAAATGAATATAAAGTGATTTAACATTTTAACACCACAGTAAATAAAATTGAAATAATTTAATGTTCCTTGGGCGGCCCGGAAACCATTTGATCCACGGACCGGTACCGGGCCGCGGACCGGGGGTTGAGGACCACTGGCATACAGAACATAAAACAACAGACAGGATTTTTATATCACGACATCAGACACAGTTGAGTTCCCAATTTCAGCTGCCCATCAACACAGATAGAGCAACATCTCAAATGCAGAGAAATCGGACGATTCACACGAATGTATTCATGACACAGGTCAGGATCCGGAGAGCAGCTTAAGTTGACATGAGGGCCTTGTGCTAGCTACCCCAGCAGAATTTATTTCCCTTCTTTTCCTTTGAACAGCTGGCCACCGTGCCATATCACGAATTGTTTGTGAAACTCCCCCTTCATTTCAAAAACAGTTTGCCATGCAGCCGAGAGAGGCTGCTATTTGAGAAAAATAAAGCATTCTTTGGATCCACACTGAGATGATTATGCAGTGCTCAACTGTTCCAATTCACTTCGGATGAACAACAGGACGGGTTTCTCATAGGGATGGACTGAACAATCACACTCGATGGACTGTTAACATTTAGGGAGAGATCTGCTCCTCCCTTTGCTTGCTGCCATTTGCAGAAATCAGATCTTTCAGAGCAGCTTTCTGTCTCTTCACATTTTTGGTCAAGAGTTCCTTATCGTCCTATATTCCATGCCTTTAGTGGTATCTTTGGTACACTATTTTATATCTCTGAACTCACAAAACCCTGTAACAAGGAGTGCCACAGGTAAATTGCTTCTTTGCTTTCTAAAAAGTCATTCTGCTTCTTTCCTCAAGAGACAGCGTAAATTGACGGGTCTCTCTTTACTTTTTCTATTTTTTTTTATGTTTGTGGGCATTGATTTTATTAATCCCCATAAAGGAGTGTTTGGTTTTGTGCACCCCAAACATTTAAAGCATGTGACTTTTCCCAAAGAATCCTGGAAACTGCAGTTTAACCCCTCACAGAACTACAATTCCCAGCACCAAACTACAGTTCCTAGGATTCTTTGGGGAAAGTCATGTGCTTTAAAAGCATAGTGTGTACACAGGCTTAACCTCCATAGGAGAAAAGCCAGCTTAATAACAGACTACTCTGCTGGAAATCTCTTTGGAACAGTTAAATTTGGGTGATGTTGTAGCCAACATCAACTGCTGAACACGGCACAAAAGAGAAAAAACTATGTAGGCAGATATATAAGAGCTGTGCTCCTGTGTAATAGATATATACTGAAATGTGGAGAGATCCAGTGGGCAAGATCAGAGGATGGGGAATCCATGGCCCTCCAGATGGTGATCGACTCCAACTTTCATCAGCCCCAGACAGGATGGCCATATGCCCAGGTTGGCATCCATCTATCTTGGGAGACCATGGAGGAGTGTGTCTTTGTGGATGAAGTCAAACTGTTAGAAGGTTAAAGTGCCTACTCTGACTGTAGAGACTGATCCCGGAGAGACATGTTTTGTTGCGGCCGGGACAGATGAAGGTGTCTGGCTGTTAGGGCTGGGTGATACCTGGTTGTTAACATTGTGGCATAAAGGTAAAGGTAAAGGACCCCTGACAATTAACGACTCTGGGGTTGCGGTGCTCATCTCGCTTTACAGGCCGAGGGAGCCGGCGTTTGTCCGCTTCCGCAGACAGTTTTTTCCGGGTCATGTGGCCAGCATGACTAAACTGCTTCTGGCGAAACCAGAGCAGCGCACGGAAACGCCATTTACCTTCCCGCCAGAGCGGTACCTATTTATCTACTTGCATTGCATGCTTTCGAACTGCTAGGTTGGCAGGAGCAGGGGCTGAGCAATAGGAGCTCGCCCCGTTGCGGGGATTTGAACCGCCGACCTTTCGATCGGCAAGCCCAAGCGGCACAGTGGTTTAACCCACAGCGCCACCCGCGCTAAACACCAGCAGCTAAACACCGCGATTTGCTGATATATCACAATGTCGGAAATGTATCTCGGCGGCTTCTTCCTTGCCACTTCAGGGAAAGAAGCAGCGGCTGAGATATGTCCCCCAGCCCCATACTGCTCCGACTCACGTGAGCAAGAGCGGAATGGGGCTGGATGAACTGAGGGGCGGGCAGCTTCGCATGCCCCACAGTTGATCAAGTCCCCCCCCCAAAAAAAAATCTGGCACACACGAGCCAGAGGGGGTGTGTGCTTTCTTAAACCAGAAGCCAGAGGGATGGGGGGAAGGTGGAGGCAGCCATGCGGCCGGGAAACCTGTTCCTGCCAGTCAGTCACTCCAGGAGTGACCAACTGAGAGTCCACCTGCCCATCCTGCGAAGGCTGCATGTCCACCACCTCTCAGCAGATCAAGCCCCATACTCTGGCTCTCAGGAGCTGGCGGTGGGAGGCTTCCTTAAACCACTCAGCTGGGGGGGGGGAGACTCTCAGCGGAGCAGTTTAAGGAAGCCCCCGCCTCGCGCTAAGATCAGGTGCGCAGCCTTCGCGCAGGTGGACTTTTCAAGCTGCCGATACACCACAGGTTCCCGGCCAGCGCCAGCACATCACAGGCAGGCAGGGAGACGGGAGTGAGGTGCGCTGCGCTGGTGGCGGCTGGGGAGCTGCACTGTATCAGCAGCTGGAAAAGTCTGAAACCGGTATCTGAATTTCTTGATTTATCGCCCAGCTCTCCTGATGGTACTGCTGCAGATGCGCCATGGCATTTCTTCTCTCTGTGCTCCTCCCAGCGGTCATTCCTCTTCTGGTCACTGCTATGGATGCACAACCTGACTGTCTCCAAACACTGTGGTCATCTGCAAGGGATAAGGCGGGGTCTCTGCCTGTATTCTTTTCTTCCCCAAATTACCCCCCTTCCTCTACCATCATTTCGTAGCAGCCCACATTCCCAGGACTATGTTTACCTCAACTATCTAGTTAGTTTCAATCAGATTTCCTGACCCATCCTCCAAGCATGTCCCCTTTGAAGTAAATCCCAGTGAGTTCAAAGGGGCTTCCTTCCTTCATCAGAATCACATAATCATAGGAGATGAAAGGGATAAAAATGGCGGTGGCTCCCTAGTCAAATCTATGCCCAAAATACAGGGCCAACAACCATTATCTGCCTATACAACTCAGACCACAGAGTGCATGAGGAGAAAGCAAGGTTTCACAGGACAGTCAGGTCAGGGAAGTTGATCTAGGTGACTCCAGCCAGTCAATCCATGTACACTACAGGAGAAGGCAGAACACTTTAATCTGCTTCAATTGCACAAACTTAAATTTTACCTGAATCCCTTCCACGGAACAGTGACAGGCACCCAAAAATTACCTAAGGGTACCACTGCCATTAGCATTTCCACTTGTCCTGTGTCCACAAGGCAAGGGTCCGAGCAATTTCCCCCTTGCTCCTCTCCTTTCCCAGGTAAAACCCATCTTTAGTGCTAAATTGGAGCAAACGTCAATCCAGAGAAAGTCAAAATTGCTGTTTGCTCCGATTGAGCGCTAAAGAGCAGTTTCCCCCAGGTCGGGTGGGGAGCAGCGGTGAGCAGCGGCCAAGCGGAAGTGTGGCTAAGCCCCGAGTTCAGGGATGGAGGGACAGGGAGGTGCCTTCTCCCACTTTTCTTCCTCTGCACCATTCATCACCATATGCACCTCTATCTATCACAGGAGTGGGGAGTCTGGAACCATCCAGATGCCAGCTGTGTGGTGGTTTAGCATCTGGATCCCACATTGCTTTCCACCAGGTAAGTAGCCACCTTCCCCTTGTAATTTAATTGGTGGTGGTCCAATGGTCACAACCTGAGCCTTAAGGAAACACTTAGCACAGCACCTGGCATTTAGAGGCATACCGCCTGCGACAGTGGGAGCAGAACGTAGCTATCGGGTTTAGTAGCCGTTGATAACCTTATTGAGCATGAATTTGACTAATCCAGGTTGGTGGACATCACTCTCAGGAGTGCGTTGACTAAATGGGCAACCTGGTTTTTTTTAATTTTTTGCATGCTTACTTAAAGATGCACCTGTTTGCCTAGACCTTTTGAGGAGGGGTGAAATACATGGTGGTAATTTTCTTTCTGCTGTCTGATTTATCTGTGGTTGTTATAAATTTTGCAATACTGCTTGGCTTATTTTGTTTTAGATTTTTATGGTTAATTATTACTTTAATTTTTACTGTGTGCTGCCCTGAGACCCTTGGGCAGAGGGCAGACTACACATACAGGGGTGGCAAAACTGGTTCCCTCCACATATTGATTTTATTGTTTTCTCTTTTTTGTAAACTGCTTTGAGGTTTTATTTTTTTATTTTTTACAGTCAAACGGTGTGTACATTTTACGAAATAAATCAGTGTTTCTTATTAGCATTTTACCTTGCCCGTCAACGTGTTGCTGAGGCAGATTACAAACAGCCAAAAAAATAATATCAGTGTTTATTTTCATGAGGGAACATTTCAGAAAGTGGTAAATTCAAAGGAGCTGGTAGGTATTGGTCCTAATTAGGTGATATATCCCCAAGAGTCAGTCTCTTTCTGTTCTCCCTCTTCATGAGTCCTCCACATATATCTAAGGCAGGGCAGCAGAAGGCTGCTCTAGAACGCCTGGACCTCAGTAACCCATGGGAAGTTAGCATCGCAAAAGAAATACCATTACAGCAACTCCCAGGCAGATGAGCCTAGCAGATGCAACAGCGGTAATCATAGAATTGTAGAGTTGGAAGGATCGAACCTGCATATATCTTTAGAAACCTGAAAGGGTTTGCGCAATTCACCTGGTTAGCATCGGAATCCCAAAAGCAGGCTTCCTCAACCTTGGCCCTCCAGATGTTTTTGGCCTACAGATCCCATGATCCCTAGCTAACAGGACTAGTGCTCAGGGATCCTGGGAACTGTAGTCTCAAAACATCTGGAGGGCCAAGGTTGAGGACGCCTGCCCAAAAGGATCCAGGGCGCAGAAAGCAAAATAAAATTTTGAGAAGACTGCTTCATGGATGCTCTGTGGGGCATCCCAATGCTGTATTGCGGAAAACCCCACTTGGGGCTGCCACTTCCATCACCCCCTCCCTTAAGACACAATTCATTTTTTTAAAATAATTTTTATTAAGTTTTACAATTTTTTAAACACATAACATGTCGGTTAAACTTCATACTTCCCCTCACTCACCGAGGGAAGTCCTTTTCATTCCCCCCATCTCACAGAGGTGTCTCCTATCTTATACATTTAACCTTACATTACCATTTTCTTAACTTCACTTGCCCTGGCCCCATTTTATAGGCCAGGTGTTGCTACTTTCAAATTCTTGTTCCACTGGGACTTCCTCATGTCCCCACTGTTGGTCTCCCAGTATATTATCTAAAAACATATTATTAATACATAATCTTAAGTATATTATCAAAAACATAGGTTGTTTACTTATCTTAAATTCCAGCCTTGGCATTTAATTACTTCTGTTCCCCTATGTTCTTGCCACTTTGTCTCCCCTTCTTCCCCTTTGTCTCAGAATATTTAGCCTTTATAACATCCTTAATTCATCATTTGCAAAAATCAATTATCATTGTTCCTCACTCAAGCCTGTACCATATCCAGTAACACTTTGTCCATCCCATAAATCAATCCATTTAAATATATAATGCTTTTTTTTTACCCCACACCCGACCTCTCCGCCGTCCAGATCCAAAAGTTCTCCGACCCAGTTAAGACACACTTCAAACCCAGACTGTCCTATCCTGGAGGGCACTGTGTCCTATTCACAAGGAATTTGACAGGAGTGCTGCCGATGGAAGCAAACATCAGGTGTGGAACCGCCTACCCACCCAGTTAGATTAGGACCGTGGCAGTGTAAAGGGTTAAAGGCCTTCTTCTTCCAATAGCACAGTCCAAACCAGCTCACACGCTGCCTGATATGCAGCAAAACACACACAAACCCACAAAACTGTGCCAGGTTTAATAAGTGAATAACATGCAAATGTGGTGGGAGTGCAGAGACTAGAACCTGGGAGACCAGGTTTCACATCCTCCCTCGGCCATAAAGCTAACACCAACTTGAGATCCTTGGAGAAAAGGTGGCATATAATTGCAATAATAAGTATCAAAGCAGAGAGTTTTCTGGGTTCCATTGCAGTGATTTCATTTTTTATCATCTAGTTTATTACAGAGAGAAGAGAACCTACTTCACATTGCTACCGTTGGTTCCAGTAAAGCAAAACTGGCCTTAAATTAAGGGCAATTTACCACGGCGGCTGATTTAGCCCCACAGACACCAAGAGAACAAAGCCACTTCCAACCACCAGTTAATTCCCTTGCAAAAAGAACAATTTCTGCTATTGAAGGACTCCGCTCCAAAGTAAATTGTTCACCTCGTGTTGAAATGGGGGGATATTGATGGGAGGGTCCGTAGCTCACTGAAAAAGTACGTGTTTGCACATTGATGATCCCTAGGTCACGCCCACGCCATATATTTAAAGCATATGACTTTCCACAAATAATCCTGGGAACCCTAGTTTGCCCGTCAAAGAGCAATAATTCCCAGCACACTTAACAAACAACAGTTTTTTGGATTCCTTAGGAGAAGTTATGCGCTTTAAATGTGTGCTATGGACATGACCCACATTGACATACCCTACAACATTTCTCCAATGAAAATAGGGGTGCCCTATTCAATAATAATAATAATAATAATAATAATAATAATATTCCACCCATCTGAGTGGGTTGTCCCAGCCACTCTGGGCAACTTCCAACAGATATAAAAGCATAATAAAACATTAAACATTAAAAAACTTCCCTGTACAGGGCTGCCTTCAGATATCTTCTAAACGTTTTATACAGTTGTACCTTAGTTTTCAAACAGAATGTGTTCCGGAAGTCCGTTCGACTTCCAAAACGTTCGAAAACCAAGGCGCGGCTTCCGATTGGCAGCAGAAGCGTCCTCCAGCCAATCGGAAGCCGCACCGGACGTTCGGCTTCCGAGGCAAAGTTCACAAACCGGAACACCTACTTCCGAGTTTGTGGCATTCGAGTCCCAAGTTGTTAGTGAACTTAGCTGTTTGAAAACCAAGGTACGACTGTAGTTACTTATCTCCTTGGCTCGGGGGTCGCATAACTCCATACCCTCCAACATTTCTCCAATGAAAATAGGGATGTCCGAAGGAAAAGTGGGACATTTCGGGATCAAATCAGAAACCGGGATGGCTTCTGCAAATTCAGAACTTTCCCTGGAAAACAGGGATACTCGGAAGGTGTACATTCAGTCCTCCATGTCTCCAGCTCGTGATCAGGTCGGGTAGCAGGCTCTGGGGGAAGCCTTGCCGGGGAGAAACCACCAGCCAGAGCAAACAGCTCTGGGGTTATAAAGACCAATGACTTGACGCAGTGCAAGGCACCAGATGTTCAAAAAAACCCTCAGTGGTTGTTCAAGGCAGGAGCAGCCACAGAAGGTGGCAATGGTGGGCATTGGTCAGGTCCCCAAGACCGGCAGAGGGACCACCATCCTAAAAACAGTACCATCTCCGCTTCTCAGGAGATCCAGTGCAGCCTCACTTTGCATCTCATGACCCACAAAATCTTGGAGCCAACACTTAATTAGGTTGAGTTTCAGCAGAGATACTATGATCTTCAACAACAAGTAATCTGGCGCTCCAGTGAACCAAGAATGGATCGCTCTCAGCCCGTGGACTAGATGCAGTCTGTGCGTCTCCTGTTGCATGCTGCTGGTTTATACTTAAAACGTGTGGCCTGCTCACTCAACTGAGCACTAAGAACTCCTTCCTTGCAGAGTTTAGAGACACAGAGGAGCTGATCTGCGTGGGACAGGAAAAACTCCCGCTTAAAGCTTACGTCCATTTTGGGCAAGCTGCTATCACTCAGCCTCAGTTCCCCATCTTCGACTCAGAAGTTAAATAATACTAGCCTAGCTTACAGGGTTGTTGTACAGATGCTAAGGATTATTGGCATTTGAAATGCACAGAATAACCTCTGGGAAGGAGGGAGGTGGTTTAGCCAAATGGACCGACCATGCAGCCATAATCCGGATAACTAAAATCAATGGTTTGAGTGGTTTCAACAATTCATACCATTATTTCAAAATGTGTGTGTGTATACAAGGATCCTTCAGAACCATCTTCTATGCCAGAGTTGGTTAAATGTGCAACTTTTTTAGTGGACTTAAAATGTCCACTAAATGTGGACTTAAAATGTTTTTAGTGAATGCTTAAGAGTCCCAATACTTACAAGATAATTCTATTTAGTTCCCCGAAAAAAGCAGTTCTTTTTAACTTGGAGCACCTAAGACAAAATCTAAGAATGGAATCGTGGCCATTCAACTGCCACTACCTTGATGAACTCCATTGCCCCTTCTTCTCCATTTCCCAAAGTTGCACATTTTAGCCTTGAAGGAAGGGGCGTCTGTCTCTAGGCTTTTCTTTAATGTGGAACATGACCTTATTAATGCACCTATTTCCAGCCTGTATTGCTCACAACTTTTCTTTTTTTAAAAAAAAATCAAACTTCAAACAACTTGCCGTTCCTTTAGAAAAAAGAAAAAAAAAAAGAACTGCTCAGTGCTGGTTTTATTTTCCAGTCAATCATTAGTTCCATTTTTAATTAAAATGGCTTGTTATCATCTTAACCCTTTCAGGTCCTCAAACCCCAAACCTTTACTTTGCATCATGGCTGGATCTTTTTTCTTTTTCTTTTTTAAGCCACCCACAAATCTTAATAACAAAGTTGTAAACAGAACAGCAGGATAGGGGGAAAGAAAATATCTGTAGCCAATAAAATCTGAAAATAGCCCTGAACTGGGATTCTGTCCTCAGCCGAAACCTAAATATTTGTGAATACAGTGGCTGAACAGTTGGTTTTCTTCTGCGTGTTTCTCAATCCTCACTCCAGAAGCTATGGAGGGGGGGGGGAAGATATCTCAAAACAGAATCAGTTTCTCTGGAACAAAACTCCTCTCTTTCAAAATCAGATTGGTGAAACGTTTGCAGTCCATTTAATCTTTTTTTTGGTGCTGCTGGTGGTGGGGAAATAACAACACACATATAAACACACATCAGGAAATGGAATAGTTTGGTTTTTTTCAAGTATCCCTTCATGACAAACTAAATACAGATGACAAATACTAGGCAGCTCAGGAGGGCTCTACCCCTAGACCATCAAATGGACTCTATATAAAAGTTCAGGCAAAAAAAAAAATCCTTATTCTATTTTGCTAACCTCTGATCGACTCTCGCTTTAATTGTGCACAATTGTACACCTCCCCCCCCAACCCCTTAAACTCCAGGTTCTCCCTGTTGCGTTATTTAGAAAGCTGCAAATGCCCATTTATAAAAGGAAACGGAGGAGGGAACGGGTGGGTGGGTGGAGGGAATAAAAGTAAAATTGCTCCTTACTTTTTTCTCAGCTCCTTGAGGTCTCTGGGTTTTGCTTTTCACCTGGTCTGACAAAAGATCCCTCCTGCTTCTTCAAGTCTAGGGCTCTCTGGGGCCCCTGATCCCGCACAGCAGGAACATCACCTCCAGCACCGGCGATGCCATCGCTGTCCCAGCCTGAGGGGTTTGCTGCGGAGTTTTGAGGAGGAAGGAGAGAGACAAGCAAAAGAGAGAGAGAGAGAGAGAGAGAGAGGAGAGAGAGAGAGAGAGAGAGAGAGAGAGAGCTTACAAGATCCACCCTCTAATTACAGCCTGGGAGCCTTTGAGGACCCGCTAGTATCCAATAAAAGAGGAGGAACTGTGGTGCTGAGGGGATGTAGTCAACATCTTCAGATTGGGTTTTCCTCCTCCACCACCACCACCCCTCCTTCCCCCAGACTTTGGAGGGAGAAAAAGAGGAGGGGAGCAGGCACAGAGAGGGATTAAAAAGAGAAGAATGGGGAAACAAAAGCACAGGGAGGGAGGAAAAGGAGCAAAGGGCAAAAAAGTTGGAAATGTAAAGAAGGAAGGAGAGTTTTCAAGAGGGGAGCAGGACAGGTAGCTACCGGTACCAGAGGCAGATCTACCCAGGGATGGCTGTGGGCAGGATTCCTGCATTGCAGGGGGTTAGATTGGATGACCCTTGGCGTCCCTTCCAACTCTCCAATTCTATGATTCTAAGATTGCAGCTCCAATGGCTAATAAAGAGATTTATTCATAGTATATTTCTTTCGGTAGATCTTTTTGCCGGTTGGCGCCGAAGGTGGTTTAATCTTTTTAAAGTACGTCGATATCCTACATTTCTTCCATCGTGGAATTTTAAGGCAGTGGACCTGTGATTCCCAGGCAGTCTTCCGTTCAGGCACTGACAAGACCCAAGCAGGCATGGCTTCAACAAGGTGGCTCCATCGGTGAGCAATGTTGGGCTCTCAGCCAAAGTTGCACCTGATAACTGATTATCTACAACCTTTCTGTATTCCTTACAACATCCACGTGAGGTAGACCAGTATTGTTACCCACTTATTGCAGATAAGGCCTAATGCCACCCAGTGAGTTCACACTGAGGCTTGTACCTAGAACTTCACTCTTTGCCTACGTGCTCTTGTAAGGCCATAAATAAATTCCATTCCAACATTTCAAAATGCAAGTTTTCTTCTTTCCCCCCTCTTCTGTTCCTTGAGCCCATCAATCTGTTCTGTCCACTCTTAAAAGACAGAGAGCCATCAGAAAGCCTTAACTTTAATCCCAGGATTCTTCAGGAAGGACCAGGAAGATTTCTGTGTGGAGAGATGCTGCCAGTCAAAGTAGACGATACTGAGCTGGAAGGACAAATGGTCCGACATAGTATAAGGCAGCTTTTTATGTTCTCATCTTCTCCGCCTTGGGACTGAGCGAGCCGCTTGGCATAATCAGTAATGCCATAGCACAAATACAATTACAGGTAGGTAGCCGTGTTGGTCTGCCGTAGTCAAAACAAAATAAAAAATAAAAAAATTCTTTCCAGTAGCACCTTAGAGACCAACTAAGTTTGTTTTTGGTATGAGCTATCGTGTGCATATGGGACCCAGGTGGCGCTGTGGGTTAAACCACAGAGCCTAGGGCTTGCCGATCAGAAGGTCGGCGGTTCGAATCCCCGTAACGGGGTAAGCTTCCGTTGCTCGGTCCCTGCTCCTGCCCACCTAGCAGTTCGAAAGCACGTCAAAGTGCAAGTAGATAAATAGGAACCGCTCCGGCGGGAAGGTAAACGGCGTTTCCGTGCACTGCTCTGGTTCGCCAGAAGCGGCTTTGTCATGCTGGCCACATGACCCGGAAGCTGTACGCCGGCTCTCAGCCAATAAAGCGAGATGAGCGCCGCAACCCCAGAGTCGGACACGACTGGACCTAATGGTCAGGGGTCCATTTACCTTTACCTATCGTGTGCATGCACACTTCATAGAATCATAGAATCATAGAGTTGGAAGAGACCACAAGGGCCATCCAGTCCAACCCCCTGCCAAGCAGGAACACCATCAAAGCATTCCTGACAGGTGGCTGTCAAGCCTCTGCTTAAAGACCTCCAAAGAAGGAGACTCCACCACACTCCTTGGCAGCAAATTCCACTGTCGAACAGCTCTTACTGTCAGGAAGTTCTTCCTAATGTTTAGGTGGAATCTTCTTTCTTGTAGTTTGAATCCATTGCTCCGTGTCCGCTTCTCTGGAGCAGCAGAAAACAACCTTTCTCCCTCCTCTATATGACATCCTTTTATATATTTGAACATGGCTATCATATCACCCCTTAACCTTCTTCAGATACACGAAAGCTCATACCAAGAACAAACTTAGTTGGTCTCTAAGGTGCTACTGGAAGGATTTTTTTTATTTTTTTATTTTGTTTTGACAAATACAATTGTTTGTGTTGATTGACAAGGATATTCCTCCGCCGGCTTTTTTTCTTTTTCTTTTCTTTTTTGCTGGCCCTGCTCCTTTGCCAACAGCTTGATATGGAGACACTTAGCAGGCAAAACTTTACTTGATCTACCTTCTAGGGAAACTTTTGCAATTTTTTGGGCCATTGTTCAGTGGGAGATTGAGTACAGAAAGTCCCAGGTTCCTTCCAGCAGTCTCATACTGAATGTAAATGGATTGTGAGAAAGACTCTATGAATCAAAAGTGGAGATACTATATGTACTTTTCTTCCTTCCTTTGCTTGTTACACAAGAAAATCTTTAATAGTAATAAAAACTTTTTAAAAGAAAAGAAAATCTCAGGAGTGTGGAAACCTTCTCTGGCTGAACTCTTCTGTGGTCTCGGCTAAGCAAAGTAGAAGGATTATTACTATTATTTTATTATCAGTTAAATTTGTATACCGCCCCTCATCTGAAGATCACAGAAATGCAAAATGAGAACACAAAATACATAATACAGCAAAAACAAGAGTAGAAAGCGGGTTTGTGCGATCTAAATCCGTGTACATCGGGTGGCTGTTTGGTTGTCAAGTGCAGCTGCCTGCTGCTTCGGCATCACAGTTCCAGAAAGATGTGTCCAAAGATTCAGAAGGGAGCTTCCAGGAGGACAGAGGACCTGAAGACAAACAAGACGCTCTGGGTATGCTCATCCTAGAGAAAAGATGTTAAGAGGAAGAGGCAGTGGGTTCAGATTAGAAGAGAGTATTAAGTTAAACATCATATGTTTAATATGTCCCTTACCTTTCTCGCCCTGATCTGGCCACAGTGATCCATGCGACGGTCACCTCCAGGCTTGATTATTGTAACTCGCTCTACGCGGGGCTGCCCTTGAAGCTGACCCAGAAACTCCAGCGGTTGCAGAATGCTGCGGCGAGGCTCCTTACGGGGTCCTTGCCGGGGTCCTTGTACTCCCGGTGGAGTACAGGGTCAGGTTTAAGGTGCTGGTTTTGACCTTTAAAGCCCTATGCGACCTAGGACCCTCATACCTACAGGACCACCTCTCCCAGTATGCCCCGCAAAGGACCTTAAGGTCCACAAATAACAACTTTTTGGAGGTCCCGAGCCACAAGGCTGTTAGACTGGTGTCAACTAGGGCCAGGGCCTTTTCAGTACTGGCCCCAACTTGGTGGAACACTCTGTCACAAGAGACCAGGGCCCTGCGGGATTTGACATCTTTCCGCAGGGCCTGCAAGACAGAGCTGTTCCGCCTGGCCTTCGGGTCGGACTCAGTCTGATGTTTTCCTCCCCTTGGTTTTGATTATGGGCGATAAATGAAGCGGCATTTTAAATTTTAAATTGGCTTTTTAACCTGTATTTTAATTAACGGTTTTTCTTTTTATACTTTATTGTAATTTTACTGATGTTAGCCGCCCTGAGCCCGGTTTCGGCTGGGAAGGGCGGGGTATAAATAAAATTTTATTATTATTATTATTATTATTATTATTATTATTATTATTATTATATTTCTTCCTAGGAAGGCTGGGGGATGTGGTGGAGGGATGCACAGAAGGAAGATGCTCAGGGAAGTGACTGGTGGTGGATTGGCGGTGCATGATTTGCAGAGAATCAGCAAAAGCTTATTTCTAAAAAATAAACTTTCAGGAACAATCACAGCAACAAAGAGGCTCCCCCTCCCTTCTAAACTGGGCTAGAGGTTTTGATCTGCGGTAACTCAGTTGTAGATTTTGTGCCTGTATATGCAGGTCACATCTGGCTCCATCACAAACAACACACATGGACATTGTTTTGTACCTGGGACTGCAAACACGCCATGCCCTTAAAGTCCATTTGAAGCACATGTTTTCCACCCAAGAACTCTGAACACTGTCATTTACCCTTCACAGAAGACTTGCAATTTCTACCATAGTAGCCCTTAACGAACGACAGTGCCCAGAATTCTTGGGGGGGACGGATGTGTGCTGGGGTACAGGGAGATTAGAATTTAAATCAGCCGCTTCTTAGTTCATTGGGTGGTTTGGGGCTAATTGCTGTCTCCTAATCTACATTGCAGGGACGCGGGTGGCAAGTAGATAAATAGGTACCGCTCCGGCGGGAAGGTAAACAGTGTTTCCATGTGCTGCTCTGGTTCACCAGAAGCGGCTTAGTCATGCTGGCCACATGACCCAGAAGCTGTACGCCGGCTCCCTCGGCCCATAAAGCGAGATGAGTGCTGCAACCCCAGAGTCGTCTGTGACTGGACCTAATGGTCAGGGGTCCCTTTACCTTTTTAATCTACATTGCAGGGCTGTTGAGAGGCTAAAATGGCAAATGATATTTTTACATTTATGTCCTGTGATTCTTCCAATAATCTCAGAGTGCTGTACCTTAGTTCTCCCCTCTTATCCTCAACAGCACCCCTGTGAAATAGTGACTGGACCAAGGTTACCCAGCGATCTTCAATTTTCCATGGACCGGTGACACCCAGGCTGGGCTACTGCCATGTGCTCTATACGGGGCTGCCTTTAAATATGGTTTAGGGACTGCAGTAGTTACAAAATGCCTCCACCCAAGTGTGGGTGGAGAACTGAGTGGTCAGAACATGTGACCCCCATGTTGAATCAGTGTGCCAGTTTCTGGTCTGGCTGCATATCCACCAACAATATCTGGGTGTTGGGTGGATCACAAGCTCCCCTTTGCTACCTTAAATGGTGTGGGATCAACACCTTCCTTTCACCTATTGGTCAGCATCCAAGACACTATGGCTATACCTGCCCAAGTGGGTTGGGCAGGCAGCAGACCCTCCAAGTGTCCCTATTTTCCAGGGACGTCCCTGATTTAGAGAAGCCGTCCCGGTTTCTGATTTGATCCCGGAATGTCCCGTTTTTCCTTAGGATGTACCGGTACCTCTTTTCATTGGAGAAATGTTAGAGGATATGGAGTTATCCGATCCCCGAGCTGTCTGAAGGCAATCTTGTATAGAGAAGTCTTTTTTAATGTTTAATGTTTTATTACGTTTTAATATATGTTGGGAGCAGCCCAGAGTGGCTGGGGCAACCCAGTAAGATGTGTGGGATAGGAATAGTCAAATTATCATTATGGAATGGGGCGTCCCTATTTCCATCGGAGAAATGTTGGAGGGTATGTCTTTGGGCATTTGTGGAAAGCTCTGCCAAGAGGACTATGTCGCTGCAGGTCTTTCAAAAAGGTCCTGAAGGCTGGTTTATTTTCTATTGCATTCTCTTAAACTGGCTTTATAAGGTTGCTGAATTTATAACATTGTTTTAGTTGTTGTTGTTCAGTCGTTCAGTCGTGTCTGACTCTTCGTGACCCCATGGACCAGAGCACGCCAGGCACACCTATCCTTCACTGCCTCTCGCAGTTTGGCCAAACTCATGTTAGTAGCTTCGAGAACGCTGTCCAACCATCTCATCCTCTGCCGTCCCCTTCTCCTTGTGCCCTCAATCTTTCCCAACATCAGGGTCTTTTCTAGGGAGTCTTCTCTTCTCATGAGGTGGCCAAAGTACTGGAGCCTCAACTTCAGGATCTGTCCTTCCAGTGAGCACGCAGGGCTGATTTCTTTAAGAATGGATAGGTTTGATCTTCTTGCAGTCCATGGGACTCTCAAGAGTCTCCTCCAGCACGATAATTCAAAAGCATCAATTCTTCGGCGATCAGCCTTCTTGATGGTCCAGCTCTCACTTCCGTACATTACTACTGGGAAAACCATAGCTTTAACTATACGGACCTTTGTTGGCAAGGTTGTTTTAGTAGAGATCCTTTATAGGATCTCCATGCTTTAATTGGGCTGGCTGTGTTTTGAGTGTTAAGGATGGTTCTTATCTGTTTTTCATTTTTAGCATTACGGTTTTCTTGAATTTGGGGGCGTACTTTGAGGCTTGAGAGGGTACTTATGCTTAAAAGCAGCTTATACATATTTTAAATAAATAAATAGGTCTAAGCAAAGTCGTGGCCAAGCAGGGAGTCTCCCCAGTGTAAGTCACACCTGCATTTTAAATCACATTTAAATCATGTAAAAAGGTAAAGGTAGTTTGTTAAGGGTGCTGGGAATTATAGTTCTATGAGGGGTAAACTACAGTTCCCAGGATTCTTTGCCAACTTGACTCTTCTCACAGCGCAGGTAATAATAATGATTACTCATGGGATATTAGTAGCATAGCAGCAATAATAATTTCCGTAGAATATTTGGAATGTTTCTTCTGTATTTCCCGGGGGACTGTCCCCTTCTATTTTAACATGAACTGAAAGTCACTTGGATTTTTCCTATTCAGAGTCGCCATGTATGAGCAGCACCAACCAATATAATGTTTCTTCCCCTCCTCTCCCCCCCTCTCTTTATGATCACCCTCATCCCCTCTGCCTGACACAGGAGACCTTGCTGTGGAGCCAATGAGCCTTCCCTTTGCTTGTATTTTCTCCTTAGTTAGGAAAAGAAAAAGCCACTAATTAAAGATACAGCAGCTCTTGTGGTCATTTGGAGTCTGCGCTTTGCTAACATTTGGAAGTGTTTAGTTTTTTGTGCATCTGAAGTTGGAGGGGGGGGGACGGCGGCGGCGGGGAGAGCAGTGATTGGTGGAAGGAAAAAGAAATCAAAGATCGCAGTGGCATGCGCTCCTGACCTCAAATTGATTTTCCAGCATGACATTAAAGCCTTTTTAAAAAAAATGCATGCACACACACACACACACACACACACACAGCCAGGAAGGCAAAGATGGGGACTACCCAGCCCAGGGAACACGTTGACAGAGTGGGAAATAGTAATTTCAGTTGTATCCCCTACCACTGCTGCTACCAAACGCTGTCCACCCCAGGCTCTTGTTCCCACTCAACACTTTCTCAATAGTTCAATAGGAGTTGAACTATTGTGCGTTGTATTTACTCAAAAGCCGAATGAAAGTTTTGTTTTGAGAGCCAGTGTGGTGTAGTGGTTAAGAGCGGTAGACTTGTAATCTGGTGAACTGGGTTCGCATCCCCACTCCTCCACATGCAGCTGCTGGGTGACCTTGGGCTAGTCACACTTCTCTGAAGTCTCTCAGCACCACTCACCTCACAGAGTGTTTGTTGTGGGGGGAGGAAGGGAAAGGAGAATGTTAGCCGCTTTGAGACTCCTTTGGGTAGTGATAAAGCGGGATATCAAATCCAAACTCTTCTTCTTGTGCTTCGGCCACCGAAGGCAACATATATTTGAGCTGTATTTTAATCCTGTCCTGCCTACAATGATCCCAGATCCCAGCAGACAAGGCCTACACTTTGCCTTCAAAACAATCCTGCAAGGTAGCTTAGGCTGAGCAAAGTGACTGGCTGAAGGCTGCCCAGGACTGAGCAACAATTTGAATTCACGTAGACTAAGGACACATCCACACGATACCTTTAGAGCACCTGGCTTTCCCCAGAGGATCCTGGGAACCGTAGTTTACCCCCCTCACAGAGCTGCAATATCCCAGTACCCTTAACAAACTATAGTTCCCAGGATACTTTGAGAGAAACCATGTGCTTTAGAAGTATAGTGTGGAAGTCACCATAGCACAACTCACTGGCCACTGCAATGAACTAGTCATGCTGCACTATCCACCGCGGCCAGATTATCCATGTGGTTTCCTCACGTGAAGGCAGTCAGATCTCCGGCCCATTATCTGAGTGACCTGATAAATCCCACATTAAGAAGGGCCTTCACACTAGCACGATTCCCCGCCATCCCTACAGCATTCCTACAGGGTGTATTTTCCAATACTCCTCTGGATCTTCGACTCTGCCCATGCAACAAGGGAAAGATAGAGGACTTTATCCATTTTTTCTTTTACTGCCCTCTATATGTTACAGTTAGACCCAGGCTTTTCCTCTTAATCTTGCCGACCATCGCCCAGGACGACGACCGCATGAAATACTTATTGGTAGACGCCAACCCCCTGGTCACACGTGGTGTGGCTATCTATATTTTACAGGCACTGAAACTCAGGGCCACCTCTTCGGCTAACTTGCCCTAGACCTAGACCTATGTAACTTCCTGACATAGTCACTGTCGACATGCCCTGTTATTGCTTCTTATTTTATCTGTTTTACTCAGCATGATTTTACACTTAAAGTTTTTAAATGTATTTGTACAAAATGTATAAAATGTATCTGTTGTATTTTATGTACATTCGCGACAGGTTTCCGCCTGGTTTCGCATTATGTGCTATGGCCATGTGGCTAATGCAATAAATAATATTTGATAGTCATGCTGCCCATGGAAAAGAGTGGGAAGAAAGAGTGGGAAGTAGAAGTGCTAGGACCTGATCTCGTCTTTGCTTTGGGAGAAAAGTGCAGGAATCTATGCGTTTGCTGCTGTGCTTATTTTGCTACCAATTCTTCCTTTGGAAATGGCTCTTCGGAGGAGAGGCTGCAACTGGGCAGCTGTGCATTGTGAGAAGAGAGAATTAGGAGGGGAGAGGCAGGGTGCTGCTTGCCACCCTTTTATTCATTGATTTATTTGGAGGAGCCCTGCCCCACAAAAAAAAAGCATATTTAAAAGATGCCATTTCCACAGCAGTTTACAGTGCAATCCTAACCACGTAACTCCTAACCAAGTAAATACACTGGGTTAGGATTACAGCCTAAATATTTGAGAATCTTGACGAGTTTCTGCTGTGCAAGTTTATCCCATTCAATCTGTGTGCTTAGTTCTCCTGCTGTTGGTTGGTGGCAGGGGCGTAGCAAGGGGGGCGGGGGGCGGGCCACCCCGGGTACCACCCTGCTAGGGGTGACACTTTGGGGGCTTTTTAAAAAAAGTTTTTTTAATTTTTTTTTTTAAGGCTATTTTCACCCCCTCCTGGCTGGTCCGCCCCACTCCTCCATGCCGCAGCTCCGTCCAGGGAGCGCAGCGGCGAAAAAAACAGCTGAAAGGGGTGAAAAAAGGAAAGCAAAGCAGGCGCTTTAAAAGCGCCTGCTTTGTCTTCCTTTCACCCCCTTTCAGCTGTCTTTTTCGCCCCGGCATGGAGGAGAGGGGCGGGCCAGTAGCATGGAGGAGTGTCACCCCCTCTGGCTCTGGTCCGCCCCTCTCCTCCATGCCGACGCCGTAGCTCCGCCCGGGAGCGCAGCGGCGAAAAAACCCCGCTGAAAGGGTTTTTTTTCAGTGGCTTTTTTTGCCGCGGCATGGGGCAAAGGAGTCGCTCCGTGCGCATGCACGTTGTGACGTCATGCGCACGGAGCGACGCCCCGCCCCCAGGGGTGCCGCTTGGCTTGCCGCCCCCGGTACCCAAGCGGCACGCTACGCCCCTGGTTGGTGGGGTGGCTTTTATTTTTATTTTTGCCTTATTTAGTTTTCGTGTGTTGACTCCTCATCTTTTTAAAAATATATATATATATGGTAAGGTCCTCTGTCTGCAACCCCTTTCTCCAGGAAGGGAGCAGGAGTTACGGTAGTATGCAAGTGTGCCCCACAGCTGATGAAGAAATCCACTGGTCTGGACCTGCAACAGAACGACACAGAAAAACCATTTCCTTCCATGTTTATAAGCAACAATCCTTTCCATAGTTTTTTTAAAAAAATCATTACTGTACCTGTTAAGTAGATACCTTTGGACCATGTAATTTAAAAAATGTTAGGATGCAACTGAGTACATGTTAGCTTTGTTGGTTTTGCTTTCTGCATGAGTCAAAAAGGGCAGAGAGGGTAGGGAGGCGTGGAATTTGAAATCCAGGATGACGGAGCCTCCATTTGGAGTTGCAGGTCTGACTGGGACAAGGGAGAAGTCCCGGAATAAGGCCCCTTCCAGGCTGTTGCTCTTTTGTGGCGGAATTCAGCTGCATACCGGCAAATTCCTTTGTTGCATGTCGGTTAAAACCTTTACAGCCAGCATTGTAAAAACCTCTCCACACACACACACAAAAAACACGAAACAGGAGGATTGCTCAATAAACAGATTGTCTGTAAGCCACCTGAGAGACAAAGGGCCCATTTTGCAGGTCACAGTAAACCATGGCTAATGGTTTTACCGTGATCAAGGAGTTCGATTCTGTTTCGCTGCTCTCCTAGTGTGAGCAGGAGCAACCAACCACAATAGGGCAGCCACTTGACTTTGGTTTGTCTGAAGTTTTCCGGTTCGGAAGTAGCACTAAGCCAGGGATCATGGTTTGTTGCTCCTGCTAGGGAAGGATTGGAGCAGGAACCACATGCGCACGTACAATAAACCATGGATTATGGCTTACCCTTGGGACGCGGGTGGCGCTGTAGGTTAAACCACAGAGCCTAGGGCTTGCCGATCAGAAGGTTGGCGGTTCGAATCCCCGCGACGGGGTGAGCTCCCGTTGCTCGGTCCCAGCTCCTGCCCACCTAGCAGTTCAAAAGCACATCAAAGTGCAAGTAGATAAATAGGTACCGCTCCGGCGGGAAGGTAAACGGCGTTTCCGTGCGCTGCTCTGGTTCGCCAGAAGTGGCTTAGTCATGCTGGCCACATGACCTGGAAGCTGTACGCCGGCTCCCTCGGCCAGTAAAGCGAGATGAGCACCACAACCCCAGAGTCGTCCGCGACTGGACCTAATGGTCAGGGGTCCCTTTACCTTTATGGCTTACCCTGGTGGCATGTGAAGGCAGCAGCAAAGTGGTTACCAGCTGGAAAGATTGAGTTTAGAAGAGGGCAGAAGAGTTGCTGAGCAGCAGTAGCACCTTTGGGTAAAGGAGACCTCGCCATTGCTCTCTCACCTCTTTCCCCATCCACTGCTGTAAGGATAAACAGTAAACTGGTTCCTCCATGGGCTTATCTCCCAGCTAATCAGTTTGATCTGCCTTCTCCATCCTGAGGGCAGCACCGAGGGGGAAGGGTGTGTGAGCACAGAGCCTTGCTGGTTTAATACGTACCCACCCCCCTTCTTCCAACATCTGGGGTGGCAGCATCAATCTGGCATGATATAGGCACACTCATAGGAAATATCACATGTGAGTCCAAGGAGGAATAAAAAAGAAGGGAATAAGTTATTGGCCAAAGTCATGTTGCTACTGAAAACCAAAAGCGGGAGGAGGGCTGGTGGTGGTGTTGGAATGTTGATAGCAACAAATATTTACAAAGAAAGAAAGAAGATTAACTGGATAAAACCAGACTGCATTCAGAACGTGGGGTGGGGGGGAAAGGCATATATGGCTGTACTTTATCTTTAAAATTATCGTTGCAAAGATTGGTAATCGGAGAATGTTTTTCAAGAAATCAAATTGTTTTCTTCAGTAGCTGCTTGAAAAATAACTCTCAGTAAAGCAATATTCCAGGGTTTTTGGGTTTTTAAAAATCAAACTGAGATTGTAGGAATTTGTGCGGATTTACATTATTGCAGCAGTAGCAAAGAAAGTCAGTAACAGAAGGGGTATCTCTTGACCAAACAGAATACTGTATCATAGTCTGGCCTTTCTTTGACTTAGTCCACAGCTATCCTCCAAAATCGTTGTATATGCAGACAGATTTTAAAAATGTATAAAAATTGTCGACTATAGTTTAAGTATATAGATACAATTTTGAAAGCCAGCAAGAAGCGAGCCTCAGTAAGGAGCCGAAAGACAGCCCACAAGGAATTGTTGACAGAGATCAAGATTTGAACTACAGTTCCCATTATTCTTGGCCTTTGACCTTGCTGGCTGGGGCTGATGGGAGTCGGAGTCCAACAATATCTGGTGGCGACACCATTGGCTACCCCTGGCAGAGTTTATTTCCCAGCCAGTATGACGCAAGGTGAAGTGGCAGGCTTGCATACGATCATATCCTTGTCCAACTGGTGTAACCCAAGGATTTACTGTGGCAGTGATAAGACACACACACAAATGCTGTACCAGGCCTTCTGGATAGAGTAGCCAAAAAAATAAAAATAAAATAAAATAAAATACCACCACAATCTGATTGGGACTTAAACATAATCTAATATACCAGTGGCCTCAAAACAGGATACATCTAAAACTCCCAACTTAAGTATTAAAGAACAGTTATGCAAGGTTTGGAAAACTGCTGAAATGGCAAAACTCCCAAAAGGCATCCATATAAGGCAGAAAATGTACCCAATACTTTATAAAAATCATTATTAGATTCTGTAAACATCAGAAAGATAATCAATACAATCTTTCCCCAGGATTTAATATCTATGCAGCTGTTCCAAGTCACGTAAGCCGAATCACATTAACTCTTTATTATTCTTCCCTGCGCAATCATAACTTTGATGTTTTATTTGGTATTCGGTTTTTTCTTATATTTAGGAAAAACAGGCTGAGGATCTGCGTTGTGTCCAGAGATTTGGCACTGGTACAGTAGCTGGGGCAAGGCTTGATGCCTCTCTGCCTCCTCTCCGCCCAGTTAAAAAGGTAAAGGGACCCCTGACCATTAGGTCCAGTCGTGACAGACTCTGGGGTTGCGGCGCTCATCTCGCTTTATTGGCCGAGAGCCGGCGTACAGCTTCCAGGTCATGTGGCCAGCATGACTAAGCCGCTTCTGGCGAACCAGAGCAGCGCACGGAAACGCCGTTTACCTTCCCGCCGGAGCGGTACCTATTTATCTACTTGCACTTTGATGTGCTTTCGAACTGCTAGGTGGGCAGGAGCTGGGACCGAAAAACGGGAGCTCACCCCGTCGCGGGGATTCGAACCGCCGACCTTCTGATCAGCAAGCCCTAGGCTCTGTGGTTTAACCCACAGCGCCACCCGCGTTTAATAAGCCAAACAGTGCTGCTAGGGCAGAAGGCAAGGAGCCCAACAGTAGGTGGCGCCAGAGCCAGTGGTAGGTGCAGCCTGAAGCAATGACAGGCAGAACCAACAAACTGTGTTCCCATCCTCCTCCCTGCTGAGTCCTTGAAGGGCAATACCAAAACACAGGAGGAGGAAGCTGAGCAGCAGTGCCAACAGGAGCTCCCAGTGGCACAATGAATCAATGCATATGACCGGGTTCAGAATACCAATGCAAAGTTTATTTATTTATTTAAATTTATTTAAATTCATTTAAATTCATTTAAATTTACAAACATTCATCAAGGAAACAAATGAAATAATTTCCATAAGTTCCCTCGCACTTCCCCCCTCCCCTTTGTGGGTCCTTATGTTAACTTTTTTCTCCTGCATGTTCTCTGTTAATCCAATTCTATTAAACCCCCAATAAATCCATAGTCCAACATTTAACTGCAAGCGTCATTCCAGTCCTACTAATAATTTCAATTGTTTACAATGAATCTTTTAGGTAAATTATATATTTTCCCCATTCCTTATTGAAATTTTAGTCTACCTGATTCCTAATTCTTCTGGTCAGTTTTGCCATTTCTGCAAGTCCATCAGTTTAATCTGCCATCTTCTTCTGGTAGGGACTTTGCCTTCTTTCCATCTCTGAGCTAATACCGGTAGTGTCTGGGCAGCAGCGGTCGCATACATGAAAAGTCTGTTCTGGTCACTTGGAATTTCAGCACCTACAATTCCTGGAAGAAAAGCTTCCAGGTGTTTTTTTTTAGAAAAGGTTATCTTAAACACACACACCCCGTTCATTGTATATCATCTCCCAAAATTCTTTTACCACTTTACAAGTCCACCACTTATGGTGGAAGGTGCCCTCTTTTTCCTTACATTTCCAGCATGTTTTTGATCTTGCTTTATACATTTTATCTAATTTTGCTAGGGGTTAAATACAGGATAGGTGTGATATAGGTGTCTTTCCAAGAATCTGGCACCCTCCCTGTGTTTAATATCTCATTCATTACATCTTTTAATGGTTGTGCCAGAATACCAGTGCAAAGTTTAGAGGTGGTATGTAACTACTATTACCAGCTTTGGGAAACATGTGTTTGTGTGTTGTGCAATCCTAACCACGTAACTCCTGTTACAGGTAGATAGCCGTGTTGGTCTGTCATAGTCAAAACAAAATAAAAAATAAAAAAAATCCTTCCAGTAGCACCTTAGAGACCAACTAAGTTTGTTCTTGGTATGAGCTTTCGTGTGCATGTATCTGAAGAAGTGTGCATGCACACGAAAGCTCATACCAAGAACAAACTTAGTTGGTCTCTAAGGTGCTACTGGAAGGAATTTTTTTATTTTGTTTTGACTACGGCAGACCAACACGACTACCTACCTGTAACTAGATTTTCCACAGACCCTCTTTGTGTACTCCAGGGGTCAGGTCAGCAAACTTTTTCAGCCATGAGCCGGTCCACCGTCCCTCAGATCATGTGGTGGGCTGGACTATATTTTTGGGGGGGGAAATATGAACGAATTCCTATGCCCCACAAATAACCCAGAGATGCATTTTAAATAAAAGGACACATTCTACTCATGTAAAAACATGCTGATTCCCAGACCGTCCGCGGGCTGGATTGAGAAGGCGATTGGGCCGCATCCGGCCCGCAACCTTCAGGCATGGCTGTTGCATGCCATGGTGCAATAGGCCCATTGCAAGGCATGGGACCGTTTTGTCTCTGGTTCTGAGTAATTATTGGAGCTAAATTGTTACTTTGAAAAAATGGGCACAGCAAAGATGGCAAGTTAAATGGATGTGATTTAAGGAGATTTGCAGGTCCTGATCTTCTTGAAGCCTTACCCGACCCCCCTCCTTTATATTTCTAGTTGCACCCTTGGAGTGCAAACCAAACTTTGATAATGGTAGATCCATCCAGGCAAGTGACTTAAGATAATACAGTTACGGGTAGGTAGCCGTGTTGGTCTGCCATAGTCAAAACAAAATAGAAAATAAAAAAAATCCTTCCAGTAGCACCTTAGAGACCAACTAAGTTTGTTCTTGGTATGAGCTTTCGTGTGCATGCACACTTCTTCAGATACACTGAAACAGAAGTCACCAGACCCTTATATATAGTGAGAGGGTGGGAGGGGTATTACTCAGAGGGGTGGTGGGAATGGGTGTACAGTTAGGGTGTACAGGGATCCCTTACCTCCTGCTGCAACATTTGCCAGGAACCTCATTTGGATGTCATAGTTTGCTGTGGGGCCCTTCTACTCAAACCCTCCCCTTTCCATGCCCTCCTTCATTGTGCTAGGTGGCGCCATGGCAACAAGGTCCTGGATGAGGAAAATCCATCCTGCTGGCAGGTTCCTGGTTTTGGAGGTAGAAGACAAAAGGCTCCACAGGTGAGATAGGCCTTGGGCAAAAATGCATGACAAGGACACATTCCTGCTTAACAAAAGGATGGATGGGAGGTTGGGGAGGAGAGCAGCTAATAAAGGAATATCTCCCAAATAGCCAAGGGCATTTTGAGGAACTTGCAGAGGATGCTGGTGGTGTGAAAAAAGTTCTTATTCCTTTCTAAAGTCAGAATTGCTCCTTCAGGTAAAAACATTTCAGCAAGAAGACAGGCTGTGCATCATGCGAAAAAAGAGAAGGAAAAGAGGACACAGGCTAATTTATATGCATAGATGCAATTTTAAGAAATGCATCTCACTTATAGTGAGGAAGACTATGCAGGCGAACTGTGTGCCCTGCTCAGTTTGCTGTCCAGCTGCTAAGTTACTGGTCATGGGCAACTTCAAGGCCTCTCCTGCCTTGTGGTCCTGGACTGGCCAACCTTTCAATTAGAAATCTTTGTCAAACAGAGGACTGACATCCTTTCAAACAGGGGACTGAGCTCTCTGTAAAGTAGTATGGCCACTTTACTTTAAAGGGGCACACTCAGAACAATTTAGCTTGGGCTAGTTACATCTTAGGGACGCGGGTGGTGCTGTGGTCTAAATCACTGAGCCTAGGGCTTGCCGATCAGAAGGTTGGCGGTTCGAATCCCTGCGACGGGGTGAGCTCCCGTTGCTCGGTCCCTTCTCCTGTCAACCTAGCAGTTCGCAAGCACGTCAAAGTGCAAGTAGATAAATAGGTAACGCTCCAGCGGGAAGGTAAACGGCGTTTCCGTGCGCTGCTCTGGTTCGCCAGAAGCGGCTTAGTCATGCTGGCCACATGACCTGGAAGCTGTACGCCGGCTCCCTCAGCCAGTAAAGCAAGATGAGTGCCGCAACCCCAGAGTCGTCCGCGACTGGACCTGACAGTCAGGGGTACCTTTACTTTTACCTTTAGTTACATCTTAATGCCCTTTAACCATTCCACCCTGATTAAATCAAGTTGCGGAAGCTGGGCCTCTCTCTCTCTCTCTCTCTCTCTCTCTCACACACACACACACACACACACACACACACCAAGCACTAAACTAATAAAAACAACAGGCACCATGTTCCCTTCCTAAGCTAGAGAAAGGGTTGCACAGCTTCTCTCTCTGCCATGTGAATTATCACACAAATGGGCTCATTGCACAAGGGCCTGTAGGTCTGGTGCTCCCACATCTCACCTGAGGTGATGGGGAAGGGTGCTCCCAGTCCTCTGTCACAAGGAGGAAAACAGTTGTTACCTCAGAGTTGCTAACGCTCAAGAGTAGGCCAGTCATAGAAGCCAACTCCTAGGGGCCGAGATCCATTTGCCCCCCCATAAAATATTGAGGGGGCCAGGCACCCCCAAAGTTGATGGGCATTGCCATTCAAATGATGTGTACGCACCTCACCTTGTGATTGATTATGCAAGGAGGGGCTTACCTGGGCCCCCCAATATTTTATTCAAGCTTAGAAAAATGGCAGACAAATGTGGTGGCATATGAAGAATTGGCGAAACTGACCAGGAAAATCCGAAACCAGCGTGATCAAGCTTTCCAAAAAGAGGGGGGTAAATTTGTACAATATTTGAAGGAAAATTGCAAACAATTAACAACACTAGCAGGATTGATTTAAGAAGACTTGTACCGGTATATGATTTATACCTTGTTTATATTTATTTTAAAAGGTGATAATTGGAATGATTGAAAGACAAACAGAAGAGGTGCAAATGCTATGACTTAGAAAGGAATTATGAAAACCATGAGGCAGGAGGGAGGGAAGTTGATCAGCTTGTATGAGCAAAATTAATGTGAATAATAAGGATGTACCAGTATTTAAATATTATGAAATGAAAACTTAATAAAAATATTATAAAAGAAACAATATTTCATTCAAGCTGGCACCCCTGAGGCCAGTAGCTGTTGTGAATGCTAAAAGGTTAAGGTGGTGCTGTTTGGCCTCAGGCTCCTGCAGTTTTCTTCCAGTTGTAGCTACCATGTGGTTTCCCCCTCAGTCTAGTTATATTGCAATAAAATAAGTGTGTTGAAGGCCTAGCTATGTGGCTATCACAGTAAAATGGGTCCCCCCCCCCGGGGGTGGGGGTGCCGATACAGCTCCTTGCCAAGGGCTCAAGGGGCCCTAGGTACAACTCTGCCAATCAGACCTTGAGGCCCTTATCCTCCATAAGCCCCCTTGCACCTCTTGCCATTCCCTCCACCTAGAACCTCAACCAAGATGGCCGCCACCAACAGGCATCCCTATGGGACCCTTTGGTCCATTCAGAGTTCTGCGGTCACCCGACCAAAGGGAGTGAGCTGAGGAGAAATGAAAGGGTTATAAATAAACACAGCATTTAGGTCCTTTGGCTGATTACAGGGCAGAGCCGCAGTCTGGCTGTGCAGGAAACTTGCTCTCTTATTTTAGCATCTTGTGTTTTGGGTGACCCGACTCCCAGGGCCACGAGCGGAGCCAATCTCAGTTATCTCGATACTGTTGTTCCATGTCAGTAAAGAGATATTTGGAACTGTTGGAAGTAAATATGTTAAAGGGCCCCTGCGGACGTCCTTTTTATTCTGCGTTCATGATTAATCGTGCTCATGAAGGTACTGAAGCAGTTATATGTGATCCCACTCTCTTTTTTAATTGTTGTATTTTCCAATTTTCCAAACATCAAATAAAAACAGAACAATAAATAAAATGAAAACACATATCCCCTTTGACTTCCCTCCCCCCTTTTGTGGATCCTTATGTTATAATTTCCCCCCTGCATCTCCTTTATATTTCCAATTTTAACTATTCCTTAGTTCAACATTTTAACTACATATTTTAAATCAATCCTGCTAATGAATTTGTTTACAGTAATTTTTTTTCAAATAGATCATATACTTTCTTCATTCTTTATTAAAAATGGATTCTTCCTGGTTTCTAATTCTTCCTGTAAGTTTTGCCATTTTGGCATAGTCCAATTTTTTCATCTGCCATTCTTCCTGGCTGTATCTTCCTTCCATCTCTGGGCTAACAACATCCGGGCAGCTGTGGTCACGGACATAAAGAGGTTTTTTTCCCTGGTCCTTTGGTATCTCAACACCTAATATTCCTAAAAGAAAAGCTTCTGGTTTCTTCTCACTCTCAACACGTTTCAGGGAGGAGAGGCAGCTTGGTTTTTGGTCAATGTGTCTCTTGTAACTTCCTGCTGAAATCCTCTAATTTTTATGCCCCGAATGCCCCGCTTTATTTTCTGTCCTGCTTTTGTTGCACCGTAGCCCAGCAGACGGGACGCGGGTGGCGCCTAGGGCTTGCCGATCAGAAGGTCGGCGGTTCGAATCCCCGTGACGGGGTGAGCTCCCGTTGCTCGGTCCCTGCTCCTGCCAACATAGCAGTTTGAAAGCATGTCAAAGTGCAAGTAGATAAATAGGTACCGCTCCAGCGGGAAGGTAAACGGCGTTTCCGTGCGCTGCTCTGGTTCGCCAGAAGCGGCTTAGTCATGCTGGCCACATGACCTCCGGAAGCTGTATGCTGGCTCCCTCGGCCAATAATGCGAGATGAGCGCGCAACCCCAGAGTCGGTCACGACTGGACCTAATGGTCAGGTGTCCCTTTACCTTTACCTTTAGCCCAGCAGACAATGTGATAGCATTGGGGTAGCAACTAATAAGGCTGAATGATGTGTGGAGAGTTCAGTCTAAATCCATTCCTAGTTCACTATTATTGCTTCAATGACATGTTGCTAATACATCCACAAAAAAGAACAGTCTGGAGGGGGCCAGGGATTTCCTCTGAAGCCAGTTCCTGGGGTTCTGTGCCATTGAGAGCGTGCTCACTTATGGCTTATGTGTGTGGTACGGAAGCTGTACTACCCAGGACAGGATGGGGTTGCGCAGAGTTGTTAAGGCAGCAGAGAGCATTGTTGGCTGCTCACTCTCCACCTTAGAGCAGATTTATGCCATGAGGTGCCACAGAAAGGCACTGGACATAGTGAAAGATCCATCGCATCCTGGTCACCGTCTCTTTGAGCTCTTGCCATCGGGACGGAGATACAGGACGATGACGACAAGAACAAGCCGTCTTAGGAACAGCTTCTTCTCCAGAGCGATCTCGGCCTTGAATGGGAAGCCTGGACTTTGAAAGTCACCTAATCTTACCTGTTATGTTGTATCATACTGTATGGTTTTAATCAGTGTTTTTGTAGTTGTTTTGTTTTTGCGTGGAGTGCCCTATCTGGGTGGATGGAGCAGCCAAGTAATTTCGTTGTCCCCAAAGGGGACAATGACAATAAAATATATTCTATTCTATTCTTCTATTCTTTCTCCACCCACCCTCTCTCTCTCCCTCATCCAAAGCACTGCATCTGTCACAAGACAAAAGAGAAAGTATCTGGTCATACCTTAGATTGAATGGAAATGTGGCCAGATGTGACAACAGTGAAGAATATGTCTGGAACCAATAGAGGCAAAGAGAGTAACGGGCTGACAGTCTCCAAAACGGAGGTGTCACTCGCAGGATGAGGTTACCAGATGCCCCTCATAAGAAGAGCGCTGTGGGGTCAGGATGAAAACTCATCCAGTCCAGCATCCTATTTCTCACAGTGGCGAACCAGATGCTCCTATGATAGGAAGCTCACAAGCAAGGCAGTTATCTTCCCACTTGTGATTTCATTTTGAAAGGCATGCTGCTGCTTCCAAACCATAGCGTGTCTGTAGAATATGAGTTTTAAAAATTGTTTCTAAATTGTATTTTAAGCTGGTGGTAACCCACCCTGGTACCTAAGGGTGAAAAGCAGGTCGTCGTCGTCGTCGTCAACAACAACAACAACAACAACATCATCATGGGGTGCCCTTTATTGCCAGACCTACCTGTAATCCTCACAGCAGCCACCAAGACAAATGAAGTGAAGTTTAAATGTATTGTTGCATTTTTCCTCTGCCTTAAATTTCTTAAAGCGCACATTTTTGAAAGGGTAAAATGTAGACTTTCAGTCAAAAAAATAACAATTCTCCTCTGCTTTTGGTACAACAGCCCCATTCTGGAATCAAAAGCATTCTATGCATCAACGTCCTAAATTTCAACAGAGTTGGCCAGGTACTAGAAACGGGCCAAAGGCATCAAGCAGTATCAGAGGTCAAAGTCAGGCCAAAGGTCATTCCCAAAGGAGTCGACTGCAAGGGACTAACACATGGATGAACCGGGGAGGTGGTATCCTGAGCAGCAATGAGAAGGCGAGGCTGTGCACACATTTTCAGAGCTATTTCCCCTCTTTTTAATAAAGTTGCTCTAGGCCCGTTTCGGCGAGGGGATAACTAGAAAAGCATAATTAAGAAACCAAAGGACGAACACATCTGCCGAATGAGCTTTCAGGTACCTTCAGGGATAAGGAATTGGGTATTTATTCCCAGGTTTAGATGAAAGCATGTCAAAAACTCATCTTCATCGGAACTTCAAATGGTGCTGGGATAAACGAAAACTTTACATCTGTGCAAAGCTACGTCCAGGCAGGGTGTGTATGTGTGTGTGTGTGTGTGTGTGTGTGTGTGTGTGTGTGTGTTTGTATTGCACATCTTGTCGACCAGGACTTGTTTCAGAGTGGTAAGTGACGCTGCTTCTCTTACCACTGGAGTCCCCAAAAGAATTGCCCAAGTCTCTGCTCTGCCATGGCTTGTTAGAGGACACTAGAGCAAGAATCGGATCACAGCTACTCTGTTTAAATCACATGGCTTGCCCCAAAGAATCTTGGGAACCGTCGCTTACATCTCACAGAGCTACAATTCCCGGCACCCTTAGCAGACTACAATACATTTCTGCCGTTGGTTTTCTGCAGTTTCATACAACTCAGTGAATCTCCTTTATTACAGATGCCCGAATCACCTCTGACATGTCCCTTTATTTTTCAAAATGTGGCATTTCAGCCCATGCATGGGATGTGCATATCTGATATGCGCTAATTCTGTCCGCTTTTTCAAATGTGATTCTCTGGTTTCAACCATGAATAGACTTTTCTTCCTCCCTCTTTGTCAATTTCCGGTCTCTCCAGGGGAGGCAAGGACTGTGGAGGGTACATCTTTGGGTGGTAGGGGGCCGGGGGGGGGGCAGGGTGGTGCGGGAAGGGAATATAATTGAAGGGAGTGTTCTGTGCGGGGTATACTTTGTAAATTAGATTTCTAGTGGAATCCAATTTGGAGCAGACAGCGCCGGGTTGACAGCTACTAACTCGATTACCTGCACCTTCTAATGTTCATTCTGTGGGAATTGCCAGCCAGCTCAGCTTGCAAGGCGGATGGGTTTGATTTAGCAATAGCTTCAGTGGGGCATTTGCAGATTTGGGGAGGGGAACAAGCCCTGCTGTGAAGTGAAGCCACTGCGTTTCCCTCAGCCTCGACTGAGATGCTCAAGGCCATGGGTAGGCAAACGAAGGCCCGGGGGCCAGATCTGGCCCAATCGCCTTCTAAATCCGGCCTGCGGGTGGTTTGGGAATCAGCCTGTTTTTACATGAGTAGAATGTGTCATTTTATTTAAAATGCATCTCTGGGTTATTTGTGGGCACAAACAACATATAGTATCATAGTGGTGCTGATAAGCCAAACACAACAACAAAAACCACCACACACAGGCTGATGCTAGAGTAACAATGGGATATAAAACTCTAATAAGGAACTGATAATATTATGATAATGTATTCATGTAAGTATCGCATGTATAACAAAAATGTACATAATCCATATAGTCAAACCATTCAGCAATAGATGTAATAACGAAACTCAGTGCCAACGAAAAGTTCAGTAAATGTCTGTAGTGGAATACGATGATAGACGAAATTCTAGTCCAATAATGTCACCATCAGTCCACACTCAACAAGAAGGCAACTGAGAGAAAAAGCGATGAATGAACGAAGGAGAAGAGAAAACCTGTCTTCCGGATATTATCCAGGTTTCGCGTTTAATGCTTCATCAGTTCTTAATGATACATTTTGTTAGCAAAACATGCAGATATCACAGGCACAGCCATTTAAAATGCATCTCTGGGTTATTTGTGGGGCCTGCCTGGTGTTTTTACATGAGTAGAATGTGTGCTTTTATTTAAAACTAGTTGAATTCAGCCCATTAATAACGGGCGCTAGCGGCGGCGACCGGGACCCGAGGCGCGGAGGCGCCCGGCGGCGGTGGCCGGGGCGAGGAGGTTGTGGGGCGGCGTCGGCGGCGTCGGGGGCTCCTACCGGCCGCAGGTCTTCTTCCGAATGAAGGCGCGCAGCCCCCGCTCGCCCGTCGCGCGTCTCTGCGAGCCTCCCTGCTAAGCGGGGCAGGCGGAGGGAGCCCGGAGGTGAGCGGCACGGAGGGTCTCCCCCTCGCCCAGTTGAGGAGCGGCGGCGGTCGGTTGCCCCCTCAGCGGCCCGGGAGGGTGGCCGTGCGAGGTGGCGGCACTGACCCAACTGACGACGCGCCTGCGCACGGCCGCCCTCTCGGACACACCGCCCTCTCCGCCCGCTCCAATCCCTGCGTCCGTCTGGGACATGCGCAGTGGAAAATTTCCACTGACACACAGAACGTACGCACGGACACAGGCACTTTATTATAGAGGATGCATCTCTGGCTTATTTGTGGGGCATAGGAATTCGTTCATTTTTTTCCTTCAAAATATAGTCCGGCCCCCCACAAGGTCTGAGGGACAGTGGACCGGCCCCCTGCTGAAAAAGTTTGCTGAACCCTGCTCTAGGCAATCGAAAGGATCATGGGCGACACCGCTTGGGCCCAGAAGCCTAGACAACTCAGTTAGTTAGAGTGTGGTGTTGATAACCTCAAGGTTGCAGGTTCAATATGACAGCTGCATATTCCTTCATTGCAGGGGGTTAGACTAGATGAACCTTGGGGTTCCTTCCAGCTCTACAGCTCAATGATTGGAGAGACTCTTTGATCATTCCCATTCCATGAAAGATCCCAAAGAGACAGAATTCGAACAAGGACCATGAATGAAAACTGGCTTACTGATCTGATGTAAACTGCGTTTACTCGGAAGAAAGTTCTGTTGAAAATCAGTGAGACCGCTGAATACGTTCAGGACCGGGATATCTGTGCAGTGGAAGTTGGTGGTTAGAGATTTTGGGGTTGTATTTCTAAGCTCTGAGAAAGGAACTAAGTATAATGGTTTAGAACAGGATGGCGTAAAGCCCTGGAAGGGAAGCGGGATTTAGATATTTAGAATGAGAGTTGGGAAGATTCCTGGGCTTTTATCCCCAGCTTTGCCACTAGGCTTGGCAACCCTGTTTTTTGGATGCTTTCCTAGAGGTTTCGTGTCATGAAAAAATGTCTTTCAGAGACTAAGAGACCCAGAGACGAATTTGCTGCGGAGCAGCAATCAGATAATTTTTTGCTGATAACAAAAGTCAATCTGATTCTCCGTTTGTATTCATTCTGAGAATTCCCTCTACTGGTTTTAATTCTTCTAAGTAGCAATAGGGCCCTGGAAATGAATCTTTAATTCTTGGAGGCTCCAGAATAATCCTGCAGGGCTCACTGGCAACCTGAGCTGCCCACTAGCAATGCATGCTTAAAACATTCCTGCAGAAGTTTGTGACCCTCTGAGCTGAACACCAATCTTGAAAAAACCTGAATCTTGAATTTTCAGTACCCCATTTTTCTATTTCGCCAAGTGTATGTTCCTGTAAATCAGGGTCATTTGGGGTTACAATGGTGCCCTTAAGGTCTTCCTCTGGTGCCCCAAAAGCTTCTCAGCTGCCAATCACTGTCCCCTTGGTCACCTAATGGCATGGGTGGGTTTTTTTTTTTCCCTCCCTTGAAAAGTACATCCGCTTGGAGGCGGCTAACAGATGGATGGCGGCTAACAGATTGAGGTTGAATCCTGACAAGGCAGAAGTGCTGTTTTTGGGGGACAGGAGGCGGGCAGGTGTGGAGGACTCCCTGGTCCTGAATGGGGTAACTGTGCCCCTGAAGGACCAGGTGCACAGCCTGGGAGTCATTTTGGACTCACAGCTGTCCATGGAGGCGCAGGTTAATTCTGTATCCAGGGCAGCTGTCTACCAGCTCCATCTGGTACGCAGGCTGAGACCCTACCTGCCCGCGGACTGTCTCACCAGAGTGGTGCATGCTCTAGTTATCTCCCGCTTGGACTACTGCAATGTGCTCTACGTGGGGCTACCTTTGAAGGTGACCCGGAAACTACAACTAATCCAGAATGTGGCACCTAGACTGGTGACTGGGAGTGGCCGCCAAGACCACATAACACCGGTCTTGAAAGATCTACATTGGCTCCCAGTACGTTTCCAAGCACAATTCAAATTGTTGGTGCTGACCTTTAAAGCCCTAAACGGCCTTGGTCCTGTATACCTGAAGGAGCGTCTCCACCCCCATTGTTCAACCCGGACACTGAGGTCCAGTGCCGAGGGCCTTCTGGCGGTTCCCTCACTACGAGAAGCCAAGTTACAGGGAACCAGGCAGAGGGCCTTCTCGGTAGTGGCACCCGCCCTGTGGAACGCCCTCTCACCAGATGTCAAAGAGAACAACAACTACCAGACCTTTAGAAGACATCTGAAGGCAGCCCTGTTTAGGGAGACTTTTAATGTTTTATAGATTATTGTATTTTAATGTTCTGTTGAAAGCCGCCCAGAGTGGCTGGGGAAACCCAGCCACATGGGCGGGGTATAAATAATAAATTATTATTATTATTATTATTATTATTATTATTATTATTATTATTATTTCGTGCTTCCTTTTTCAGCTCTATGTACTTTTCAAGGCCCATGTTAATTCCACTGGATGTGACTTCAATGCAGATCCCTTGGGAAAGCATGAACAGACATGCACTTTCTCTCTTTCTGTCTCCCCTCCGGGGGTCTGAAGGGGAAAGAGAAGTGACCAGCGGGTAGGTGACTCCCAAAAGCCAACACATTCATCAATGAATTAGTTAGCTGTGTGCAAATATATATTATTTTGATGCACCTTTCCAATTCCCCTTTCTCCATATTTGTGTTAATGGGACACAATGCAGACAGCTAGAGCCGGATTTTGAGGGTTTCAGTTTGATGCAGCAGGCGAGTGAGATCAGCTTCAAACTCCAGCCTGAGAGCAGGGGCATACCAAGGGTTGGCTTCCACTAAGGGAGCATAAAAATTGTGCCTCTCTACTCTGTCTTGGAAAGGCTAGGAGCCCATCCATTTGTGCCCCAGGCCTGAGACTCTGGCTGCCTAGATGTCACAGGAGCCTGTCGGTCAGTAATCACCCAGTTCAAAGATGGAGTTAACTTTTATTAGCAAAAAACATGATGTCCATAGACTGGATTGAATGTCAGGCCTAATGAGCAGAGTAGCTCACTACTGGCACACTTCCTCCATGAAAATCAGATGCCGAGACTAAAATTCCCCACCTTCTCAGGGCTTTTTCCAAGCAATCAGAGACTAAGCCTACATGCAGCCAACAATCTCTTCTGCCCTTTTCATGCCTCTCCTAGTTCTGGGAGACAAGTGGGGAGGGGAACTTGTTGCAGCAAGAAAGAGAGATACCCTTGCCTCTTCACCAGCCTGACTCCTCTCTGCCTCTTGGCCTCCCTTCACCCACTCTCCTTCTTCAGCTTCTGCCTCTGATTCTGGACTGCTCTCTGTCATAGACTCTCCCAGCTCACTAAGCCCTGTTACCTCTTCAGCTTCTGACATTTGGGGCGTGGCTTCTGCTTTTTGTGTGTGTAGAGTCCTGGATTTCTGCCCTGAAGTCCTGCCCCCGATGGCACCACTGAGGAAAGCTTGTCTGAGCAATGGGCATAAGCTAAGCAACAGATGAAGAATGTGTCATTTCAGTGTCTCAAGCTGCATGGGAACAGGGCTGGTTTAAAAAACAAAACAAAAAGAGGTGACCACCACAGTGCTGATAGGGGACATTTTAAGCTTCACATTGGCACCTTCTTTTTGTACTTCCAGCCCCTCTCCCAGAGGAGGAGGCAAATGAAGTCCACACACATCTGGGCATTGCCCCCCCCCCCCCGTCAGCAGGAATGATGTCCAAGTCACTGCTTCGCATGTCGCTACACGCCAGCAGCCGAGCGAAATAAAAGGGAGGCAGGAGAAAACTGGCACAGCCTCTGTGAAGACACCCACAGTAGCAGATTGCGACGATTGCTTTTCCTTCTGCTTCTTAAACTGGGAAATTAAAAGCAGCTGAGGGGAAATCCAAATGTTATCTCAACCGCGTAGCTGCTGCCGATAATCACTTCCACCAAAAATCGTTTCCACGTGCTCAGGGCTCCACGTGGCTGTGGTAATGTATAGAGGATATCCTGTTTACCAGCCCCTTCTCCCCCAAAAAGCCAACCCAAGTTGCTGGTACAGTAAATGGGTGCATCTTTCCCAGGAGGCGGGACTTTTACTTATTCTTGGGCTCTTGCTGTGTCTATGGTGGCTGCATGAGTGTGATAGGCCCTTACTGTGTGGTACCCGCATGACATCATTGAGAGATGCAACACACATCCATCTACAACAAGGGTGGGCAACCTCTCCAGTCTGAGGACCACATTCCCTTGCAGGAAACTTTCCAGGGACCACATGCCAGTGGTGTGCAAGGCCAGAGGTCATAGCAACTAACACACACACATATAGAAGTTTCCATAAGTTTACAAACAGACACCCTACAAACACATACATCCAGTGCTTTTTTCTTAAAAAAATATGTTTAGGGGCACTCTAATTTTCCTACTCATATTGAAATACTGCCCCTCAATGAGGCCAAACTTAGATTCACAAAATGTTTAGGGGTATGCGTCCCCCTGCGTCCCCCAGAAAAAAGCACTGCATACTGGTACATCCAATACAAATACATATTTGACTTTCCTCCCCCTTTTGTGGTTTCTTTCTTAATTTTAGTTTTTTACACAGCATCTTCTACTTTACTCCATTTTTAAGTTAACCTTCTGTTTCTCTCAATTATATTTTTAACTGCTTGTTTTAAGTTAATCCTACTAATGAAATTGAGGGACCCAGGTGGCGCTGTGGGTTAAACCACAGAGCCTAGGGCTTGCTGATCAGAAGGTCGGTGGTTCGAATTCCTTACGACGGGGTGAGCTCCCGTTGTTCGGTCCCTGCTCCTGCCAACCTAGCAGTTCGAAAGCACGTCAAAGTGCAAGTAGATAAATAGGTACCGCTCCGGCGGGAAGGTAAACGGCGTTTCCATGCGCTGCTCTGGTTCGCCAGAAGCGGCTTTGTCATGCTGGCAGATCCTGAAGCTGAGGCTCCAAGACTTTGGCCACCTCATGAGAAGAGAAGACTCCCTGGAAAAGACCCTGGTGTTGGGAAAGATGGAGGGCACAAGGAGAAGGGGACGACAGAGGATGAGATGGTTGGACAGTGTTCTTGAAGCTACCAACATGAGTCTGACCAAACTGCAGGAGGCAGTGGAAGACAGGAGTGCCTGGCGTGCTATGGTCCATGGGGTCACGAAGAGTTGGACACAACTAAACGACTAAACAACAACAGTCCACCTTCCGTCCCCACCCTGCACTCAGCTCTTGCCTGTGGCTCCTAGAAGCTGTCAGCATGTTGCAGCAGCCACAATCCTGGAACGGCTTTGACTGGCTGGCTGAACCAGGTGAGGGTACCTGATGGGTCTCAAACCCTCGGTGAGTTAGAGACTTCCCCTGCATGTGAAGACAAGCTCTGGTGGATTGAGCAGACAAAACCAATAGTGGGTCCAACAGTCAAGAAGGCAGTTTCTGCACATGTTGTAGAGGGAGATGAGGGGGAGATGGGGGCTCATCAACCTGGGAAGGTAGCCCATCTAGGAGAAGGAAAACTGATCCTATACCTCCGCTGCCTTGCAGGATATCTTCATCCAGAGTGGAGTCTCTCAGATGACTGGATGGTGTCTGGTCTGCCTCCTTCCAGCAACAACTCCTGCAGCCAAGCTGGTGCCAAACGTATTGCTCTGCTTTCCCTTGGACCACATCAGTGAGGGCAAAAGGGGGGTCTTGCCATCTGGGCAGCCCATACACACTGCGCAGGCTCGCACCCCAGGGAAGTCACTTTGGTGTTTCTAAGGCAGCAGTCTCTCAAACAGAGCCTTTCCTGTGCAGGAACGCACAGGAAATCAGTTCTGGCACCTCTCAAGTGGGGCCGTTGCCATTCTAAGAGAATGAGGGGGGCATTCATGGTGAGTTCCGGCACCTCTTTTTCCAGAAAAATAGCATTGCTCTCGAGACAGAAGGATGCCAACATATTGATGATTTGGGGGCAGGGAGGAAACGTGAAGAGGCTTCAATTGTTGATGCAGAATCTGCAGCTGAATCATTAGCCCAGTGACTCTGAGAAATACACAACTGTTAGCCCAGTCCCTGATCAAAGTCCTAAAACGCCGATAGCTTAGGAACCCTTCTTAACATTCAAGAGTTGCGATTAATGAACACGGGAGACCAGATTTCCAAACAAGGATGACTGGTGTATGTAGCCCTGCCAAGCAGGCGCATCACTCAGATGTCTTAGCTCTTCTCTCCACAGCTGAAGGGGACAATGACAATAAATATATTCTATTCTATTCTATTCTATTCTATTCTATTCTATTCTATTCTATTCTATTCTATTCTATTCTATTCTGATGCAGCTCTTAAGTTGCAGGCAGACAACACCTTTTCCAGACAGTTAGATGGGGGCCTGTAGTGGGCATTGCTGCTTACAGTGCTTACACTGGTCTTGATGTTGTCTCTGGCCAACAGGTTTTTCAGGCTTTTGTGGTGCTTTAAAAACTTGGAAAACCTGTTTGACCAGAAGTGACAGTAGGGCAAAAGACACGGGTGTCTACACTTCCAGCTCTGGTTGGAAACCAAATCCCATCAGCCCCAGCCAGCAAGGCCGGCGCTTCAGGGATGATGAGAATTGTAGTCCAGCAAACATCTGGAACACCACAAATTCCTTTCCCCTGATATTTACTTTTATTGTATGCCACTTGATTGTAGCAACACCTCTGAGTGGTTTGCAAGAAATATTAAAATTATAAATAAATGAGGAGCAATCACATGCCATGCCTCTTTTAAGAGCTATTGTATGTCTGCAGCCTTACACTGTTGAAGCAATCCTAGAAGTCATAGGAAGCCTATGATGGAGTTATTCCTCTCTCTCTCTCTCTCTCTCTCTCTCTCTCTGTGTGTGTGTGTGTGGGAGGGGCTCCCTCCAACCATCTTACCCCTAGGGGCTAAAGATCTGAGGGAACTCCTCACCCGAACAGGCGCTTCTCCTTCAAAGAGGAAGCAAAATAAACTGTAGAATGAGTTCCATGTGCAGAGGTCGCTCTGTGTGTATGTGTGTGTTTAGGGGAAGGAGTTGGGCGGTGGGGAGTAAGGCCCCTCGGATGGGTAGAGGGGAGTGTGGAAGCCACAAGGCACCGGGCAGGACGGGTCCCACCCAAGAATCAGGGAAAGAGAATATGGCAAAGAGAGGCAAATGATTAGGGGGAGGGGGGAACAGAGCGTTGCGCCCCCCCCCCGGAGTGTGTGTCTTTGCATGTGAGCACACACAAAGAAAATCGGCTATGGAGATGTGGGAGGCAATAAACTGGTTTCATTCTGATAATAAAAGTCCATTGCGGATTGATTCTGCATTCCCCTGTAGTGTGTCCATTTGAAAACAGATGCAGGTGATGCCAGCGGGGGGGGGGGGGTGTCCATACCTGCCCAGTGATGTTGTCCGAGGTCACAGTCCCCTCTTCCTTCTTCATTCACCCACGGCAAATGCAGGGAGGAAGAAGTGTGGATACCTTAACAAATCGGAGGGTTTTCAAAGGTGTATCCCAGGGGTCAGCAAACTTTTTCAGCAGGGGGCCGGTCCACTGTCCCTCAGACCTTGTGGGGGGCCGGACTATATTTTTTTGGGGGGGGGGTAAATGAACGAATTCCTATGCCCCACAAATAACCCAGAGATGCATTTTACATAAATAATAATAATAATAATAATAATAATAATAATAATAATTTATTATTTGTACCCCGCCCATCTGGCTGGGTCTCCCCAGCCACTCTGGGCGGCTTCCAGCAAATATTAAAACACATCAACATGTTACAGATTAAAAACTTCCCTAAACAGGGCTGCCTTCAGGTATTTTTCTAAATAAAAGGACACATTCTACTCATGTAAAACACACACTGATTCCCGGACTGTCCATGGCTCAGATTTAGAAGGTGATTGGGCTGGATCTGGCCCCCCGGGCCTTAGTTTGCCAACCCATGGTGTATCCAGTAACCCCACCCCACCCCTTGCAGACAGCAGGATCTAGAATCAATCTCGAATAGATTGAAAGCAGAACATTGAGGATGAGCAAGAACAATTCTGGATTGTGAGGGGGACACACCCTATATTTTTGTGCTACAAACTGGTTACGTGTGTACACAGCTCAAGCGAAGGATGTTACGTTGAGCACTAGGGTGGCGTCTCTGTTTCCTACAACTGGAAACCATTTCCCCCTTTTCTTTATGTGCAAACTTCTTATTTTTTGAGGGGGTGGGGGGAAAGGTGATTAAAATTTGGTGGGCCATCAGAGGCCAGATAAAAAATACCTCCGGGGCTGCTGCTTGATGGACTCTAAAAGGCATGCAGCTATTCTGGACTGCGAGCCTCTGAGTCAACAGGGAATTTCCTCCCAATCCTAAGACGAGATTCAGAGGTGGGATTCCCCCCCCCCCCCCCCGGACCACAGCAGGAGGGGTAATTCCTCTTCCTTCCATGCTTGCTCTGGCCCCACCAATTATTAATTCCCACCCACGTGCATTTTTAGGGGGGGAACTTGCACATTATTTGCACATTGAATACAAAGAAGTGTGTGACATGATGCCTAGTTCAGCCCTTAAGACTAAACGTTTTGGCGTTTGGAGTTAATTATCCAGACTAAAAAGTCTTATCTGGCCATACAAATCACCCCTAGCCTAGCTCAGCCCTCAGACTAAACGTTTGGGGTTTCGTAGTTAATTACCCAGACTGAAAAGCACCATATGGCTATACAATTCTGCCTGATGTGAGATTCAGGCTGCCTCCATCTTGTTTGATCCCTGCGACTCCTTTTGCCAGCCGGTCCTCATGCACACCCCTTTCGGCTCTCTTGCGTTCCCTCTCCCTCTTTCTCCGAAAAAGGCCAATCCCTGGCCGTCCAAGGAGCCTCCCTCGGCCCCGGATGTTTCCCTTGTGGTCAGAGGCCCTGAAATAAGCTCCTCTAATGGGTGTGTGGGCTGTGGCGGCCGCTCGCTCCACCCGAAGCCCGACTTGCCTTTGCCAGCTGCCACTGGGCTCCAGACAGCTCAGCAGCGGAGGGGATGGGGAAGGCCACAAGCATGTGGAAGCTACCTCCCATCGCTTTCTTCCCTGCTGGAGCAAGGACAGAAATACCGGGCGAGGGGAGGGTGCCAGAGGCGAAGGAGAGGAAGGATCGCTTCGGTCCGCAAAGGGCTTCCTGCAAATGTACTGTGTGGGAGCTGACAGGATCCCTGAAGGAGCTTAAGGAGGTTCGCCTACAGCCCTGGGCCAGGGCTTAAGTTGTAAACAAAGAAGCGCACAGTTGCCCTCTGACCCAGAGGACTAGATCGGTACAGCCCGTCAGCTTGTGCGCATGAACAGCACACACAAGAGAGGCTCAAAGGCACTGGCTGCGCAAAGCTGTCCTTTTTTTTTTGTCCTCTCGCAACCTAAATCGGGACGATTCTTTACCCGAGGGCCACATTGCCTTCCAGGGGCCGCATGCCAGGCCTGGGCTGGGGGGGGGGATTGGGTGTGGCAAGCATATACCCTCCAGCATTTCTCCGATGAAAATAGGGATGTCCCGTTTCAAAATACAGTGGAACCTCGACTTACGAAGTACTCGACTTACATATTTTTCAACTTACAAAAGGGAAAAAGCGGCCGCGCGCCTATGAATTTTTCGACTTCCGAAAGGAAATCCACTTGGATTTTAGATGCGGTTTACTCGACTTACGAAGTTTTAGATGGGGTTTACTCAACTTACGAAAGTTTACATAGGGTTTTCTTACGAATTTTTCGACTTACGTTTCCAATGCATTCCTATGGGAATGCCGTTTTTCGACTTACGAAATTTTCGACTTACGAGTGTGCTTTCGGAACACATTAAATTCGTAAGTCGAGGTTCCACTGTATGGTAATAATAATAATAATAATTTTATTATTTATACCTGGGTTGCCCCAGCCACGCAAGTTGTACGCAAGTTGAAGTATAAACATCAAGGTTGGATACGTGGGAAGTCACTAGTTTTGTTGAACTGGAATATAATCGTCAAGTAACAAATATAATTGTCTCTATGGAAAAAAAGAATAAAATATTATTACTAAAAAAATCCTGCAAGGGACTACACATTGCAATGTGCATCGACTTTGCATCGTCATAATCTCAGTATCACAGAATCGGGACGTGGGTGGCGCTGTGGGTTGAACCACAGAGCCTAGGGCTTGCTGATCAGAAGGTTGGTGGTTCGAATCCCCGCGACGGGGTGAGCTCCCGTTGCTCGGTCCCTGCTCCTGCCAACCTAGCAATTCGAAAGCACGTCAAAGTGCAAGTAGATAAATAGGTAACGCTGCAGCGAGAAGGTAAACGGCGTTTCCGTGCGCTGCTCTGGTTCGCCAGAAGCAGCTTAGTCATGCTGGCCACATGACACGGAAGCTGTACGCCGGCTCCCTCGGCCAATAATGCGAGATGAGCGCCGCAACCCCAGAGTCGTCCGCGACTGGACCTAATGGTCAGGGGTCCCTTTACCTTTACCTTTATCCCCAGCAGTAAAGATGCTGGCGTCTTGGGGAAAGTCACTTAATTCCCCCCCCCTTTATTTCATTCTTGATCATGTCCCCTAAGGCCTTTGCCTTTTTCATGGTTTGACTATGGCTGATGCACAAAACCAGTGTGCGCTTGTCAAGGGTGGACACACAGCCTAAATTGTGGGTGTGTGTCCTCTGGCACAGGAAGCAGAATAGGCAGCCCCAAAGTCAACCCGGAGGGTAGGGACAAAGCCATAAAGTCGGACTTCGGGGGCCTAGGGCCAGGGGGGGGGGACTAACCACCAGACCACACTGAGTCTTTTTGTTTGCTTTTTACTAATGTATCCCTTTTTGCCTCTCCCATGGCAAATCCGCAGATGGTTTGGCCAGAGCTGGCTCGGATCTTTCTCCAAAACCTCTGGCTCAACTCCCTCTTTAATTAACAAGCAGAGCCCTGTTGCTTTTTTAAAAAGCGTTCCTTTTTTTACATGCCTCCTATTCTCCCATGTAACCTCTGGAAATAAAAGTAGAAGCGTGGGCAACTGATAGGCCTTGAACAGCTCTCCCTCTCTCGGGAGCCAACCGCCCTAGCGCCATGGGTGTTTTGAGGCAGGCTCCAGAGCCCAGGCTGGCCTAGCAGACACTGGAAGTCTTATGTGCTCCTTCTCCCTGTTCTGAACCACCGCTTCATGAGTAACTTCATTGGGCTGTAGCATCTCATGTGCTCAGGATGCATGCCGAGTCAGGCACGAACCACTGCACACTCGAAAAACAGCCTCAGCATCCACCAACGCCCAGGACAGATTCACCAACTCCCTGTGCTTCGCAGAGAGGTGCATTTCCATAGGCTGCCACACTTGGTGTGATGGCCTGGGATTCAGACTCAGATGCTGAACCTGAGGGATCCCAGCCTGCACAGGATTGGATCCTCAGGTGCAGGCATTGGCTGAGTCTGCTCTGGCCCCTGATGGGATGGAGGACTCGTTGCCTGCAGGTGCTCCACTCCCAGCCCTGTCAGGGGACGCTGAGGTTGCCTCTGGGTCAGGTAACCCTCCAGCCTCTCCTGAGCTCCAGAGGCTCAGGGCAGAGAGGCGAAGGGAACTGAGTTCCCGCAGGAGAAGTGCTCGCCTCCAAGCCAGGAGAGGCGAGTCAACAGAGGATCGGGGCCGCAGAGGCATAGCAAGCCCAGGTGGTACCCGGGGCGGAATTTTTTTTGTCACCCCCCACCACTTTAATTTTTAAAAAATTAAAAAAATTAAAAAGTGTCACCCCCCCCTCTGATGGTGCCACTTTGTGAGGTATGGGGGTTTTGTGTGTGTGTGTCTATTATCTCTTTTTTTCCAATAAAGTTAAAAAAAAATAAAAAAAAATTTAAAAAATTAAAAAAAAATTTAAAAAATTTGAAAAAATTAAAAAGTGTCACCCCCCTCTGATGGTGCCACTTTGTGAGGTGTGGGGGGTTGTGTGTGTGTCTATTATCTATTTTTTCAATGAAGTTAAATTTTTTAAAAAAATTAAATTAAGTGTCACCCCCCTCTGGGGTGGAACCTGGGGCGGCCCGCCTCCCCGTTGCTACGCCCCTGCGGGGCTGCCCTATGCCTCGGGGCAGATAAGAGCCGGCCAGCCCCAGCCCCAAGTTGCAGGAGCAACATCGTTGGTGACCAGGTCCTGCAGTGTTCCTGCTTGAAACCTGTCCTGTTTCCCTGCCTGAGCTCCTGACCCGCCCTGGTTCTCTGCTTGCCTACCTGTTCCTGACTTCGCCTGTCTCCCTGCCCTGCACCCAGCTTCAGTTATTATGGACTGCCTTTACGATACCCCTCTGACCACGGACCGGACTTGGACCTCGCCTTCCGGATAACCCACGGGACCAGCACACTTGTCCATCAGTAGGTTGGATGCAGCCTCTGAAGTTCTGGAAGCTGGGCTTTGGAACGTTGTGGTTTGCTCCCCTTCCCTGATTCCCTCTGACCTACTGTCTAATTAGCAGCAAGGCCCGGGGCTAAAAATACCTTTGAGCGCAGGGCTGGGCAAGCTCCTCTCTGTTCCTTTCTTGTTTTGCAGGCTGTGTGGTCACCACGGGGAGTGGGTGAGACCCACCCAGCCCTCCCCATGCCAACCTGGCAGATTGCAAACGTTGGCCACAAAGCCATGCACCGCTGAAGCTATTTCTGTCCCTTTGCATTGGCTCCCGCTGTCCTCCAGCCTGGGGGGTTCGCAGGGTTCCAGCCCTGGTTCAGAATTCACATTTAAGTATCAAACCAAACCCCTGTGTTGCAAGCACTGAAGTGAAACAAAAACTGGGCAACACGTGACCAAATTTCAACTGAACAGAATGTATTTACAATATGTAATATCCAAAACAAGACTTGAAACTAAGCATGTCTGATATAATACATATAAAACAGACACGTCCAACTTCCAAGAGACTGAGATCCATAGCTGTCAACTTTCGGATTTGAAAATAAGGGATGCCGCGAGGGCGGTGCAATGGCACCAAGTAGCCTCGCCACCCTGCGCTCCAGAGGCTGCGCACGAACGGGTGAGCGAAAGAGCGAGAGCATAGATGGCAGGCAGGCTGTCTGTCTGGTTGGGCGTGAGGGTCTGGCTGCACAAGGCATGCAAGCTCCTCCCCCAGTTGGTCTCAGACTCCTTATTGGCAGCCGAGCAACGCAGCTGAGGAGCCTCCCTGGCCGGCAGGGAGGGAGAGGAGCTGCTTCCTTTGAAATCTGGGAAATTTAAGGGATATCAACAATCCGGGATAGCAGCAGGAAACGGCATTGGAATAAGGGAGTTTCCCGTCAAAAAAAAGGGAGGGTTGACAGCTATGCTGAGATCTACTCCCAGTATAAAAAAAACTGGCAGTGATCTTCCCATTGTCATTGGAGGGAAGAGGAGCATGCATGGGGTGGGTGGATTGCCCAGAGTTGTTGAGTTTTTTGGGGGTAGGATTGCCCAGAGTTCTTCAGCTTTTGTTTGTTAACTTTCGGTAAACTTTATTTCAGACACATCCAACAGGTAGATCGTGATCTACTGGTAAATCACTAGACTCCTGTGGTAGATAATTGGTAGATCACTGGCTCCCCCCAAAGAAGCGCAACTTTGGCTCCCCTAAAAAAAAAAATCTCAATTTGTTTTGCCCTGCACCCCCCCAAAAATGGGGCTTTCCTTCTCCCTAAAAAAAGCTCAACAACAACTTTGATCTGAATGCCTAAAAAACGGGCCTTCCCCCTCCTTAAAAAAGCTCAACAACTTTGACCTGAACCCCAAAAAGGGGGTAGATCATTGCCAGTTTTTAACTTTGTAAGTAGATCGCAGTCTCTTGGGGGTTGGCCACCCCTGCTTTATTTAATTCCACGATCGATAAAGGTTCCCACGATCTACCAGGATCAGCCGGGGATCTACCAGTAGATCACGATCTACTGGTTGGACATGCCTATAAAACAAAAAAACTATCAGGTCTCTGAAAGTCACGGCTGAAATGAATAGAACCAAATAGCAGAAAGTCATCCAATGAGAAACAAGCTGAAAAGCTTTGTAATACAAAGTTCCAAAGTAGCTGAAGTAGTGAACCAACTGGCAAGATATAACAAGCAAAGTGAACTGCTTTGTTAGGCAGTTGGTCCCCTACCTCTCTCGCCCTGATCTGGCCACAGTGATCCATGCGACAGTCACCTCCAGACTAGATTATTGTAACTCGCTCTATGCGGGCTGCCCTTGAGGCTGCCCCAGAAACTCCAGCGGGTGCAGAATGCCGCGGCGAGGCTCCTTACGGGGTCCTTGCCGCGGGACCACATTCACCCAGTGCTCTACCAGCTGCACTGGCTCCCGGTGGAGTACAGGATCAGGTTCAAGGTGCTGGTTTTGACCTTTAAAGCCCTACGCGGCCTAGGACCCTCGTACCTAAGGGACAGCCTTTCCTGGTATGCCCCGGGTAGGACCTTGAGATCCTCAAATAATAACATCTTGGAGATCCCAGGCCATAAGGATATCAGGCTGGCAGCTACCAGGGCCAGGGCTTTCTCTGTTCTGGCCCCGACATGGTGGAATGGTCTGCCGCAAGAGACGAGGGCCCTGCAGGATTTGGCATCCTTCCGCAGGGCCTGCAAGACGGAGCTGTTTCGCCTGGCTTTTGGGCAGGATTGAGTTTAACCCTGACGTTTTACTCCGTTGGTTTGTTGGTGGGCTGCTTAAAATGAGGTGGCATTTAAAAATTTTAAATTTTAAATTGTATTTTAATTTGTATTTTTAACTGATTGTTTTGTGGTTTGTTGTGGTTTTTATGACAGTTAGCCGCTCTGAGCCCGGTCTTGGCTGGGAAGGGTGGGGTACAAATAAAAGTTTATTATTATTATTATTATTATTATTATTATTATTATTATTGTTATGTGAGGTGCCAACGTGCTGAAGTAGTCAACAAACTTGTCGAGGATGTACAGTGTTTCCGGATATAATCCACTGTTTCGTAAGAACTTCTTCAGCGCAGCAATAGAAAATAGACGTATTTCATAAACTGTAAAAAATTAAAGGGACAATGTCCTATATCTACATAACAATGTAAAAAACCATACAATAATGAAATACAAATATGAAGTGCAAATGCTGATGGCACATTGACAGAGGCTGCAGAGTCCTTGGTGCGCCTTACTAAGCAGCTCTGACTGGAAGGGCGTTCCCACGTTGCGTTCAGTAAGCGTACAAACTGTGCACACAGATACTTGAGCTGTACACCCGTGCAGTTGTTCACATGTCAAGTTTAAGGAGTGTGCAGTCTGTGTGCACAGTAGCTGAGCTGTGCAAATAAAGAAGTTTCACACTCTTTCACACAAACATGTGTCTGTGTGTGTGGTGACAGCTTGCACATGGATTCAGTATAACACGTGAACAAGGTTACCGGAGCAATATCAATCGATTGATAACATTCGATTCCCACTGTTTTACAAGACTCTCAAAAGCAGCTTGACAACACCATGAGAAACACACACACACACACACACACACACACACACACACACACACACACTCCACAGGAAGAACATCAGAAGATCTGTCTCTCCTTCCTTTCAGAAAAGGATGAGTGGTTTTTTTAGAAAACAACAGGAAGAGACCGTGACTCATTTTCTCTCCCCCCCCCCCCAACATGGTCTTCAGAAATCGAAGCATACTTCCTCTGTCAATGGAGGTTCCATTTTGCTGTATCTGATTGTGGCTATTAACAAATTTGCCCCAGGCTTTAAAAAACACGCAACATGCTCTAGCACCGGGAGCCCCAATGTGGCATCCGTGGGCACCAAGATAGCCTCAGACACCCAGCTCCATGCACCCATGGTGCTTGCCAAGGCCCCTCATTTTTGAAAGGTGGTTTTTTTTCTACAGTGGTACCTCGGTTTATGAACTTAATCCGTTCCGGAAGTCCATTCTTAAACAGAAACCATTCTTAAACTGAGGCGCGCTTTCCCTAATGAGGTCTCCCGCCGCCGGTGCCCTTCCACCGTTCAGATTCCGTTCTTAGGCCGATATAAAGTTCTCAAACCGGGACACTATTTCTGGTTTTGCGGAGTTTGTAAACCAAATTGTTCTTGAACTGGAATTTTTCTTAAACCGAGCTACCACTGTATTTGGTTTGGGGGAGCTTGTCTGGTTGTTGTGGTTGTTTTGCCTGTGTTTTATTTATTTTTTGGAGAGATGTTGGTGTTTTACCTATTGTTTGAGGAGGGGAGTGAGTGTTATTAGTCTTTCTTCTGTGAAATGGGTATTTTGTGGTGTCCACAGTTTCTTTGATTGTCAAATGAGCCCCCATGCCCAGATAGGTTGGGAACCCCTGATCTTGTGCCACATTTTGTAGCAGTAAATTACATCAGTTGTGGAACAGTGTCTTATCTATCTTCCGATCTATTTATTTGTCTATAATTTTGAGCCAGGGCTCATCACTGCTTCACCCTGGAATCTGGTTTCAATGTCCGGGGAAAAGGCTTCTGATAAAGAAATATGACTTGCAGGGAAGCACCTCACAGTTTAGCATTTAGGCTTTTTAAAGATTCCTATCCCTCTTCATCTGAGCTGATAGATAGATTTTGGGGGAATGCTTAAATAGGGGGGGAAAGAGCTTGTCCAAATATTATCTCAGGCGTTCATGTTATCTTTGAAAAACTACTGCTCTTCTTAGTCTCAGCTCCTCGCCTTTATAATATGGACACCAAACCTACCTCACAGGGTTGTTGTACAGATTGAGATAATATATGCAAGTTGTCTTGGGCACCCAACAATAAATGTTATTGAATCGCTGTTATTTATCCGTCTTATCCTCCTTTAAATCCTGGGACCTTTCTAATTTTCAGTGCAAGGAAACTGTGGCAAGCAGGATGTGTTGAAGTGGGTGTGTTTATTGTGCAGACATGGGAGTGGGTGGGGAGGGGAGGCAGGGGGTATGTTTCTTTTTTTGGTGGAGAAGCCAGGGCAGTCCCTTTTCTGTGTTGGTCCTGCCATCGCTCTGCGGCCTAGGCTTGGTTTAGATGAATCATCATTTTGAGTGAACACACAAACCATAATTAGCTTTGGAATATAAATATGGAAAGTTCGGCGAATGTTACTGACCAATATAGCTCCCCGGCTCATTATCTGCACCCGGGCTGCTCCACACAGCTATTTTCTGAACAAAGGGCTTCGCTTCACTTTCCAGTTATTTAAATAAAGCTCGGGGAGATTTATGAGACTTAGAAGCTGGGAGAGAGATGGCGGCCCAGGAAGGGATGCTTGGCTGTTCAGCGTAGCCGCTGTGGAGACAGAATCTCTCCCTCTGAGGAGAAGTCAGAAGTCAGAAGCAGAGCTCATGCTGGCTCCTCAGCCTTGGACGGAGGGAGGAATGGATGGGGTAGGGCAATTGCTGAGGATTTACCTCAGCAAACACACTGCAGGCTGTTTTGGGGGCCAAAGTGAGCTAAAGTGACACAGGTCACACCCAAATCGTACATTTAAAGCACTCTTAAAACTTGGAAGGATTTTATTTCCTTTATGGATAATGACGATACAGATTCTTTCAAGTACCAGACTGATATATCTGCTTTAAAGGTAAAAATAAAGGGACCCCTGGCCATTAGGTCCAGTCGCGGATGACTCTGGGGTTGCGGCGCTCATCTCGCTTTATTGACCGAGAGCCGGCGTACAGCTTCTGGGTCATGTGGCCAGCATGACTAAGCCGCTTCTGGCGAACCAGAGCAGCGCACGGAAACGCCGTTTACCTTCCCGCTGGAGCGGTACCTATTTATCTACCTGCACTTTGACGTGCTTTCGAACTGCTAGGTTGGCAGGAGCTGGGACAGAGCAACGGGAGCTCACCCCGTCGCGGGGATTCGAACCGCCGACCTTCTGATCGACAAGCCCTAGGCTCTGTGGTTTAACACACAGCGCCACCCGCGTCCCTGTATCTGCTTTGGGAGCTCGTAAATTTCCCTTTTATGATACAGTAAAGAAAGGGGGGGGGAGTTTGTTAAGGGTGCTGAGAATTATAGTTCTGTGCAGGGTAAACTAAAGCTTCCAGGATTCTTTGGGGGAAGTCATGATCGTTAAGGTGGTAAGAGCGCTATAAATGTATGGTGTGGGTGTGACCTCAGGCTGTCATTCCGCTGGACTCACTTTGAATGGCACCACCTCTCTCATTCTCTGCCTGTTCTTCCTGAAAACATACAAACTCAAAGATCCAGCTTGCCTAGCATCCTGTTTCCAATAGGGGTCAGCCAAATGTCTCTGGGAAGCCAGTAAGCAGAGTATGAAGGCAACAACCCCCCTCCCCAAACTGCAACTGTTATTCAGAGGTACACTGCCTCTGAATATGGAGGCTCAATGAAACCGTCATGCCTAACTGACAGCCTTATGAAAGGCATCTCACCCAATGGCCAACACTGCATCTGACGGCGGTGCATTTCATAGTTAGCAGCTGCAGCTGCACTGCTGCTGCTCACTGGATAGCTCAGTCAGCAGAGCATGAGACTCTTGATCTCAGGGTCATGGGTTCGAACCCCACATTGGGCAAAAGATTCCTGCGTTTCAAGGGGTTGGACTAGATGACCCTTGTGGTCCCTTCCAATTCTATGATTCCCGCCATGCTAGTTTCATTGGGCGACTGACAGTCTAGTACTATGAGAGAGGGAGGCACATTTCGATATATTCCCTTTCTCCACACCCTTTATAATTTTTTTGTACGTCTATCCTCCTATTGAAACATATTTTTCTCCAAACGAAAAAAGGAAACCAAACTCTTTTTCCTCCTGGAGAAGATGCTATAACCCACTTCTTTATTTAGCTAGATTTCTTACCTGCCTTTCACCAAAAGGTCCCAGGGAAACACAGCAACGGAAAATGCATTTTTTTGGCATTTTGGCATATAAGCCAGTCTATAAATTATTACTATTATTAAACAGATAAAATCATTACAATTAATGACAAAACTAGAGGCTGCTGCCCCTCCACGCTCTGCTTGCCAACCCAAACACCCACCCTATGTGCTGTGTAAAGAAATACTTATTTTCCTTCGTCCTTTTCACCTGCTCTGAAATCATCTGTCTCAGCGACAGACCCTTCTACAGAGAGTTTTGCCAGGGAGGGAAGGTAGCTGCTGCCCTCAAGTTCGCAATCTAAAAACAGCACAAAAGGAAAATGATTAGGGAGGGAAGAGGAGATGAGCAAACTCAGGTTCAAGGTCTTAGTTACCCGTTATCCTAATATTAAGCCAGGATGGAAACAATTCAAGGAGAAGAGCCACCAAGAGCTGCTAACAGCTACAGCAATGCGCTCTACGTGGGGCTACTTTTGAAGGTGACCCGGAAACTGCAATTAATCCAGAATGCGGCAGGTAGACTGGTGACTGGGAGTGGCCGCCAGGACCACATAACACCAGTCGTGAGAGAACTACATTGGCTCCCAGTACGTTTCCGAGCACAATTCAAAGTGTTGGTGCTGACCTTTAAAGCCCTAAACGGCCTCGGTCCTGTATACCTGAAGGAGCGTCTCCACCCCCACCGTTCAGCCCGGACACTGAGATCCAGCGCCGAGGGCCTTCTGGCGGTTCCCTCACTGTGAGAAGCAAAGCTACAGGGAACCAGGCAGAGGGCCTTCTCGGTGGTGGCACCCGCCCTGTGGAACGCCCTCCAATCAGAGGTCAAAGCGATAAACAACCACATGACTTTTAGAAAACAACTGAAGGCAGCCCTGTTCAGGGAAGTTTTTAATCTGTGATATTTTAATGTATTTTTATATTTGTTGGAAGCCGCCCAGAGTGGCTAGGGAGAGCCGGCCAGATGGGCGGGGTACAAATAATAAATTATTATTATTATTATTATTATTATTATTATTATTATTATTAACAGCCTGATATGCCATCTGCTGCCAGCTGACAAGATGATGGAGTCATTCAAAAGGGTTGCTCAGGAGAATTAGGATGAATGAGGGAAAGACACTGAGCTGAGTCACAGAATAATGTTTGCCAACGGCAGGGGTTGACTTTGCATGAATTGGCTGTTGCTGATCCAATACGGCAGAAAAGACTTTCATAGCACCTGAGATACAATGCATTTCAGTGGCGTTAATTCACACATTCAGCCACCAGTCACTGAGTACAGAAAAGTCATGATATATAAGGATGTGTAAATCATCCCCAAAACACTGAGCTCCATAAAAGGCTGGCATTTGCCACCATCCGCACAGAAGCCTAATTTCCCTCCCAAAATTTATTTCTCAAAAGGTGCCCCTGAAAAGACACCTTTGAGCTGCTCTTTCTCCTGAGAAGCCCTACATTAGAAAGGCGGGGGTTTGGCTCCACTGACAGACCCTCCATGTGTCCCTGTTTTCCAGGGACAGTCCCGGATTTACAGAAGCCAACCCAGTTTCTGATTTGATTCCGGAATGTCCCGCTTTTCCTTAGGACATCCCTATTTTCATCGGATAAATGTTGGAGGGCATGGAGTTATCCGACCCCTGAGTCTTCCGAAGGCATCCGTGTATAGGGAAGGTTTTAAAATGTTTAATGTGTTATGTTTTTTATATATGCTGGGAGCTGCCTAGAGTGGCTGAGGCAACCCAGTCAGGTGGTCGGGGTATAAATATTATTACAGTGGTACCTCTGGTTACGTATTTAATTCGTTCCGGAGGTCCGTTCTTAACCTGAAAACGTTCTTAACCTGAAGCACCACTTTAGCTAATGGGGCATCCCGCTGCTGCTGCTGCGCCGCCGTTGCCCAATTTCTGTTCTCATCCTGAGGTAAAGTTCTTAACCCGAGGTAATATTTCTGGGTTAGCAGAGTCTGTAACCTGAAGCACCTGAAACCTGAAGCGTATGTAACCCGAGGTACCACTGTATTATTATTATTACTAGCTGACCCGGCCACGCCTTGCTGTGGATGATTTGGTGAAATGCAATAGTAAGATACAGTATGAAAGAGAAAGCGTATGTTTACTTACCCTTATCTCGTTGAAGTTCAGTCTATGTGTTCTCCATTTGCCCTTCCCGTTTTTGTCTTCGTTTCTACAACTGTTTATTACTACTATTTTAGTCTATGAGGTTCTTTGTCCTGATTTTGTCAATGGTCTTCTTCGATGTTGTTGACGTGTAGTGGTGGGCTGTATGTTTGTTTTTATAGGAGCACGTTTGTATCTGTGGAAGGTGTGGTATCTGGCCCGAAATGTGAGTAGCGGCGTTGTCGTCCGGCCTCTCTCTATAGCCGGTCGAGGTAGCGTCGCAAACCGCAAAAATGGTAATTCCTCCCGGCGTGGTTCTATACCCGCCGGAGGAGCCAGCAGTAGTGTTTGTGGGCGGACTGTCTGTCGATTGGATGGTGGTAGTGACATGGGGAAAGGAGGAGGAGGGGTCAGAAACAGGTGTGTTGTGCTGTGCTGTTTAACGTCCACTGGAGGGCGCTATATATTTATTGCACAAAATCACATTTTTACCTGGGAAAGGTGTGGTATTTGTGCAATGTAAGTACATATGATCACTCCCATATGGGCATGGAACGTTGTGTCCAAATTTGAACGGAATCGATCAAGGGGTTACGGAGAAAGGCGATCGTTAACAAACATCCAACGTGAACGATTTTATATATATAGATTATTATTATTATTATGGAATAGGATGTCCCTGTTTTCATCAGATAAATGTTGGAGGGTATGCACTGTGACCCGATCTCTCACAAACCAGCTACAGATTTTAAATGCGCTGCAATTCTTTTGTGTGTGCGACAAACTTAGGACCATCGACTTTCAAGAGGTGCGAACACACACGGGGAGCAGAAGTGAGATCATGTCAGTTAGAGCTGAGGCAATCTCTCTCTCTCTCTCTCTCTCTCTCCCCCCACCAAAAAAAAGCTTCCAAGCCACACTCATTCAGCCCCATCGCAGGGTTCACCGCATGCTGAGAATGGTTCCCTAATTGCAGGCTCCAAAGAGAGGCGGCCGGGCCAGGCTTCTGCAAGCCACATGAGAAGCGACACCGGGGTAAGCGGAGGCTCTCCGGGTCTGGCTCGCGGCCCCCCACCCCACCCCCATCGCAGACGTCATGTGGCAGTGATTGAGCTGTGGTTGCAAGACCTCATCAAAGCCATCGTCCCAGTTCACAACAAGCTGCATACGCAGCAGAGGGGGAATTGGGGTGGGCGGGGGGAGAGAGAGAGAGAGAGATGACTACCGGTATAACATCCAAGCAGCTCAGTTGAAAGGGTTAAAGGAGCTACTACCATCTGCATTCTTAGGAACTGGGATTATCTGCCGCTATCGCTTTGTTAAAAGGAAATAAAAACTGCTCCTTTCCCCTTATGGGGTACCCAAGAGCCCGTATAGTGGGTTCCCTATCGGTAGGAGAAAATAACAGAGGCCAACCAGAGTATATTGAGAAGCAGAGCGGCTAGTAAGCCTGATCTTTATTGCAATAGAAAAGTACTGTTGCAACAGGGTCCCCATTCCCCACATGCAGGAGGAAGGAGAGAACCCAGAACAATGGTGTGCAAGCCCTTATATAGACTTTTGAAATTGCCCACCCTGTAGCCCAAGACCACCCCCCAAAACATCATACATACATCACAGAAAGAGGCGGTCTGCAGCAGAAATCCTGTCTGCCAGGATAACTGGCAATGGTCACTGATTGCTTTACCTGGACAGCCTGGCCATTCTTTTGTGATGGTTAATACTTTAGCTCCTGAATCCAGGTCACGGGCTCACCCTAGTCATACACAAATACACCCTTTAAGACAGGATTTGTAAGCAAAAAGATAATGGGAAGGCTTTCCCCATTTGCCTCCCTTACTGCAGAGGAATATTTGAGGTCACTGGGAGAGTCAAAATGACTTCAGGATTGCTCTTCCGTACTATTTCAGACAGGTGGCTCTCCGCAGCACCACCACCACCACCACCCCGGTGCTGGAGCATGAAGCTCCGCCACTGCATCAGGGTTTTTTCCAGGGAGTCTTCTCTTCTCAGGACTCAGCTACACAGCTGCAAATAAAATGTTTTAAGTGTGTTGTAAAGTGCAATATACAAATGTGACACTAGATGGCGAAAGTGAGCTGTGCCAAATTTAATGCATTTTTCAAAACGTTTTTTTTTTTTAAGCATTTTCACAGCGTGTGTGGATTCTACCCTATAAAGCCTTAAACGGCTCAGGACCACACAACCTCAAAGACTGCCTCTCCCCATATGAGCCAACCCAGACCCTGTGGTCATCTTCTGAGGCCCTTCTTCATGGACCTCCAGAGGGTGGCAACACAAGGATGGGCCTATTCTGTGGTGGCTCCCTGTTTGTAGAATGCTCTCCCCAGGGAGACCTGCCTGGCACCTTTGTTGCATATCTTCAGGTACCAGGTGAACATGTTTTCCTATAACCAGGCCTTTGGCCGATTAACATTCTATGGCTTTTGAAATGTGTTTTTATGTTGTGAACACACACATACACAAAGAGGACTGAATCCCAGCTAAGTCAGGGTGAAAGCGGAATAACCTTTGCCTGCACTATGGAACTTCCCTTCTCTCTCCCCCCTCTATGTGCCTCTGCCCCCCCCCCAAAAAAATTCTGCTCTGGAGGGTTGGTGGAAAATCCAGAGAAGATTTGGGGAGGTGCAGGTAGAGGAGAGGAGGAGAGGGAAAGAAGGAGGAGTTCTGTTGCACTTGCGGAACTCATTCTGAGAGCAGTACATGTGAAAAGGATCTAGGAGTCTTGGTAGACCATAAACTTGACATGAGTCAACAGTGTGATGCAGCAGCCAAAAAAGCCAATGCAATTCTGGGCTGCATCAATAGGAGTATAGCATCTAGATCTAGGGAAGTAATAGTACCACTGTATTCCGCTCTGGTCAGACCCCACCTGGAATACTGTGTCCAATTCTGGGCACCACAGTTCAAGAAGGATACTGACAAGCTGGAACGTGTCCAGAAGAGGGCAACCAAAATGGTCAAAGGCCTGGAAACGATGCCTTATGAGGAACGGCTTAGGGAGCTGGGTATGTTTAGCCTGGAGAAGAGAAGGTTAAGGGGTGATATGATAGCCATGTTCAAATATATAAAAGGATGTCATATAGAGGAGGGAGAAAGGTTGTTTTCTGCTGCTCCAGAGAAGCGGACACGGAGCAATGGATTCAAACTACAAGAAAGAAGATTCCACCTAAACATTAGGAAGAACTTCCTGACAGTAAGAGCTGTTCGACAGTGGAATTTGCTGCCAAGGAGTGTGGTGGAGTCTCCTTCTTTGGAGGTCTTTAAGCAGAGGCTTGAAGTCCATCTGTCAAGAATGCTTTGATGGTGTTCCTGCTTGGCAGGGGGTTGGACTGGATGGCCCTTGTGGTCTCTTCCAACTCTATGATTCTATGATTCTATGCTCTCACAGTGGCTTAGCTGGACTTAACCTAAACTGTCCTCAGGAGGGCATATTGCCATCCTTCCGCTGAGCTCAGTAACATCAGACAGACCTCGAAACCAGACGCCCGGCAGAATTTGCACTGAAGGCCTGTAGCAGCACACAGCCTCTCTGATGAGCATGAATGCCATCCTTTGAACTTGGCCGCCTCCAATGCAACTGAATGTGGAGGCATAACTTTCTTTATTTGTTAAAGCATTCTTGCTCCAAATAGGCAGAGTAAGCACAGAGCTATGGGGCCTTTTAGGGGGCCCCATGGCAACAGATCAAAACAATATTGATTTGATCTTGAAAGAAAATTACAATACAATTATGTTCAATAACATAATACAGTCGTACCTTGGATCCCGAACGCCTTGCGAGTCGAATATTTTGGCTCCCGAACGCCGCAAACCTGGAAGTGAGTGTTCTGGTTTGCGAATGTTCTTTGGAACCCGGATGTCTTGGCGCGGCTTCCATGGCATCCGATTGGCTGCAGGAGCTTCCTGCAGCCAATCGGAAGCCGCGCCTTGGTTTCCGAACGTTTTGGAAGTCGAACGGACTTCCGGAATGGATTCCGTTTGACTTCCGAGGTACCACTGTATGTCAATTTGTTTAATAACATTAATGGTTGTTAATGGTTGTTTTGTGGAATGAAATTTGTTTATTTTATTATTGGTTGGTTTAAAAGAAACATATTAGGAGATAATTTGCAAGCCCCCCCCCCTCCGAGATTTCAACTGCCTAGGGTAGTGGCATGTGCCCTGTGGAATGCCCTCCCACCAGATGTCAAAGAGAACAACAACTACCAGACTTTTAGAAGACATCTGAAGGCAGCCCTGTTTAGGGAAGCTTTTAATGCTTGATTGATTATTGTATTTTAATATTTTGTTGGAAGCCGCCCAAAGTGGCTGGGGAAGCCCAGCCAGATGGGTGGGGTATGTATAAATAAATAAATTATTATTATTATTATTATTATTATTATTTATTAGGGCCTCCATAGAGTTTGATCTGGCACTGATAATAATAATAATAATTTATTATTTGTACCCCGCCCATCTGGCCGGGTCCCCCCAGCCACTCTGGGGGGCTTCCAACAAACATTAAAATACATCAAAATGTCACAGATTAAAAACTTCCATAAAGGGAAGGGCTGCCTTCAGGTATTTTCTAAATGTCATGTAGTTGTTTACCGGTATCTCTTTGACCTCTGCTGGGAGGGCGTTCCACAGGGCGGGCGCCACTACCAAGAAGGCCCTCTGCCTGGTTCCCTGTAGCTTTGCTTCTCGCAGTGAGGGAACCGCCAGAAGGCCCTCGGCGCTGGACCTCAGTGTCCGGGCTGGACGATGGGGGTGGAGACGTTCCTTCAGGTATCCTGGGCCGAGGCCGTTTAGGGCTTTAAAGGTCAGCACCAACACTTTGAATTGTGCTCAGAAACGTACTGGGAGCCAAGGTAGATCTCTCAGGACCGGTGTTATGTGGTCCCGGCGGCCGCTCCCAGTCACCAGTGATGGACTGGACACCCTCCACCGCAAAAGGGTAACGATCACAGCTTTAAACGAAACAAATACAAAATACTGCCACAATATCAGCAGCAAAGCCGACAACATGGTAAAGTGCTGAGGTGGCAGAACGGGTGTTATTGCTTCGCCCTGTTTTAATTCCCCACTAGGTTAAAAATGCTCCGCAGATAGAAAAGCAAGGGCTGAGACAGGAACTTTCTCTCCCTGCAGTTTTTCTGGGCTTTTTTATGTTTGCAAGGAAGATAGGGTAGCCCTACTTTCCTCCCTTTCAAGGGCTGCCTAACTAGTCCAAGTCCAGTTAAAAGATCAACAGCATACAAAGGGAGAATAGGGAGATCTTGAGGTTGCCCATCAACAGCGCCTGAGCAACTGACGGAGGCCGTTTGCTCCCCGCCTTTCTCACTAGAGCAAGATGCACTGTATCTTAGAGCAGGGAGAAGCTATAAAGAAACGAGGGCTTCTGTGTGCATGCTAGTCAGTTACCCTGGCAAAATGTGACGGTTTCCCTAAGCTGTGCAAATCAAATCATTTCTTCTTGGCGCGGGTGTTTTGCGTTCAATGCCACTTTCCCTCTCCCTGCCTCTTGTCTTGCCCTGACTCTGCTCCTACTGTATTTGGGTCCTGGGCCTGTTGCTGCAGGGGGGTGGGGCAAGGCGGGGGTGGGGCAAGCAAGCCTCTCACTAGCTTCTGAACACCTGCCCAGGTGCACACCTGACACACAGCGTTTCCGGAGTCTGCAGCCTTTTGTCCTACTCCATGTGGTCAGGCACGCCTAGGCTCATTTTGGCAAACTATTTGCATGGGGAGCCAGGACCGCCCGCATAAAGGGACATTGCATCCTCATGGGGTGGGGTGGGGGGGTGGACCCCTATTTGTTCTAACTTTTTTTTAGAAGTCCACTCCCACGCACAGAAGCACTGTCTCTCACATTGGTGCATGCCTGCCTGCTTCCTTTGCACCCAGCTGAGTAGAGGGCAGAAGTGCACATAAAGCATGGGCTGAGATATTTTTTGCATATACATGTACAGGACCAGCTGGTTTTGAATCTGCACCACATGGCTTTGAACCTACACCAGGGATAGGCAACCTAAGGCCCGTGGGCCGGATGCGGCCCAATCGCCTTCTCAATCCAGCCCGTGGACGGTCCGGGAATCAGCGTGTTTTTACATGAGTAGAATGTGTCCTTTTACAGTGGTCCTTCTGGTCAGGACCGGTGCTAGGGATTTTGGCGCCCTAGGCGAGAGGGCGGGCCACGTGACATCATTGCGCATGACGTACGGTGCCCCGCCCCCTGCCCGGCCGGGCGCCCCGCGCTGCCGCGGTTTTCGCCGCTGGTTGGGGCGGCACCGGGCGGCAGCGGGGGGCGAGGGGCAGGCTGGCCAGCGCCCCCTCCATTTTGGCACGCCCGCCGCCACGGTTTTTGCCCCAAGCTGCTTGCTCCACCGCTGGTTGGGGCGGCACCGGGCGGCGGGGGGCGGGGGCAGGCTGGCCAGCGCCCCCTCCATTTTGGCGCCCCCGCTGCTTCGGTTTTCGCCCTAAGCTGCTTGCTCCGCCGCTGGTTGGGGCGGCACCGGGCGGCGGGGGGCAGGCTAGCCAGCGCCCCCTCCATTTTGGCGCCCTAGGCAACTGCCTAGTTCGCCTTAATGGACGCGCTGGCCCTGCTTCTGGTTACGAACTTAACTCGTTCTGGAGGTCCGTTCTTAACCTGAGGTACCACTTTAGCTAATGGGGCCTCCCGCTGCCACCACGCCGCCAGCGTGCGATTTCTGTTCTCACCCTGAGGTAAAGTTCTTAACCCGAGGTACTACTTCCAGGTTAGCGGAGTCTGTAACCTGAAGTGTTTGTAACCCGAGGTACCACTATATTTAAAATGCATCTCTGGGTTATTTGTGGGGCCTGCCTGGTGTTTTTACATGAGTAGATTATGTAGAAGGCGATTGGGCCGGATTCGGCTCCCGGGCCTTAGGTTGCCTACCCATGATATATGCCTTCTCATACCAACCAATTCCACATAGCAGCAAGACCAGGACTAGCGCAAGACATTTTGCCGCCTGAGGCGCAGGGCAAGATAACCCCTCTCTCCCTAGTCCATGTGCAAAAGCCAAGCAGCTGCGTCATACTTCAATGCCGTCGAAGGGGCAGCGTCCTCCGGTACATCCGAGAGATGCTGGCTAGATTGGGGTTGTCTGTGTGACGTGCTCAGGTGTCTCTCCGTTTCTGCTCACCCTGCAGCATCTGCTGCCTGAGGCGGCTGCCTTGTGATGACCTGGGATTCAAACTCAGACGCTGAACCTGAGGGATCCCAGCCTGCACAGGATTCCCTGCCTCCAGAACCAGCAGAGCTGGGGCTGGGGCCTGAGTCTGAAGGGGCCTCACCTGTGCTGGATCCTCAGGTGCAGGCATCGGCTGAGTCTGCTCTGGCTCCTGCTGGGATGGAGGACCCATTGCCTGCAGGTGCTCCACTCCCAGCCCTGTCAGGGGAAGCTGAGGTTGCCTCTGGGTCCAGTAACCCTCCAGCCTCTCCTGAGCTGCAGAGGCTCAGGGCAGAGAGGCGAAGGGAACTAAGTTCCCGCAGGAGGAGTGCTCGCCTCCAAGCCAGGAGAGGCGAGTCACCTGAGGATCGGAGCCGCCCTATGCCTCGGGGCAGATAAAAGCCGGTCAGCCCCAGCCCCAAGTTGCAGGAGCAACATCGTTGCTGACCAGTTCCTGCCAGTGTTCCTGCTTGATACCTGTCCTGCTTTCCTGCCTGAGCTCCTGACCCGCCCTGGTTCCCTGCTTGCCTACCTGTTCCTGACTTCGCCTGACTCCCTGCCCTGCACCCTGCTTCAGTTATTTCGGACTGCCTTTACGTTGTACCTCTGACCACGGACCGGACTTAGACCTCACCTTTTGGATACCCCACGGGACCAGCACATGCCTCACTCTACCTAACGGTAGGGCCGGCCCTGACCGTGGCAATCCCCTGAGCCTCTCTAGCCCCTCTGCAGTGCCGCCGCATTTATTTACGACTGCCGTGCAATCAAAGGCTTGACATCCTTCGCCTCCGAAGCTGCCTTCGCCAGCTGAGGCACGCTCGCGCTGTAACACATCGGCTCGAGAGCCAGCCTGAAGGGTTGGGCTAAGAGGAGTGCCGATGTCAGGAGGAGAGCGAAGCCTGCAATTATAAGCCACATGCTGACAGGCAGAGACTCCCGCACGTGCGTGCCCCTCTCCGGCGTGTTAATCCCAACGCTTTGCAACTTTCCTTTCGCAAGACAGCATTCGCTTGGCAGCTTTCCACCCTTTCTTCTGACAATGGGCTGCTTCTGTGAGCCTGTCAGCGAGAGCCAGGCCCCTTCCCAGGAGGAACGGGGATTCAGGGGGGTGCGGAGGCGTGCAAAACCCAGCATCCCAAGAATCTCAGCTTTCACGCTCAAGGAAGCACATTTCCCAGCTCTTCAAGCCCCCAAGATGGGCCTGACAGTGGTGGTGTGGGGTTGGGGTGAGGAGAAAGAGGAAGAGGAAGGAGTGTGTATGGCGAGATCTCAGCAGCAAAGAATTGCTCAGTTAACTTTGCAGCAAGAAAAGCCATTTCAGCATACCTTTCAGCATACGAACGCTGCGGGTTGCGTGTTTTCGGGTTGCGGGCCGCGCCGAACCCAGAAGTACCGGGACGGGTTACTTCCGGGTTTGGGCGCTCGCGCATGCGCAGAAACACAAAATGACATCATGCGCAAAAGCGCCGAATTGCATCATGCACAGACACGGCGCTGCAGGTTGCGGACGCTGCGGGTTGCGAACGTGCCTCCCGCACGGATCACGTTCGCAACCCGAGGTATGACTGTACAGTCAAACCTCGGCTGTCAAACGTAATATGTTCTGGAAGACCTTTCGACTTCCAAAACGTTAGATAGCCGAGGCGTGGCTTCCAATTGGTTGTAAGAGCTTCTTGCCCTCAAGCGGAAGCCGCGATGGACATTCGGGTTCCAAAAAACGTTCAAAAACCGGAGCATTTACTTCCGGGTTTTCGGCGTTCGGGAACCAAGGTTTGACTGTACCCTCCAATATTTCTCCAATGAAAATAGGAATGTCCTACTGTATGCCATAATAATAATTAGTGCTGTTTTTGTAGCATTAGAAGGGACCCTGAGGTTCTACTCTAGTTCTGCTCCAACCCCCTGCAATGCAAGAATATGCAGCTGTCTCATACGGGGATTGAATCTGCAACCTTGGCATTATCAGCACCACGCTCTAACCAACAGAGCTATCCTCCCTCCATCCTTTTAAAGATGCACATATCTAAATTCCATTGCATGTGCAGCAACAGTGACTATTCCTCCCATGGGCCTCTAACCTGGGAGAGGTGTTCCGTCTCTTCCGTAGACGGTTATTTGGTCTCCAGATGTGCGAGAGGCCTTGTCCTCTCTCTGTGCTCACGAGAGGGAAAGTTAAAGTGATTGGGTTCAGGGTTGCCTCTCTCCGCACCCCCCTGCGAAACTCTTGCCAACAGCAGCATAGGGGAGGGGTTCTGACTCTTGATATATCCAGGAACTGCATTTCTGTGGTTCTAACCAAAATTGCTGGAACCAAGTGGTGGAGCCCAATGGCGCTGCCTTGCCCACGGCCCAGCCTTTGGTGGTTACAGCCCCAGTACCAGGCATTCTCCCTCCCTCCCTCCCTCCCACCCCCCAGACTCCTTTTCAAATAATGGGAAAGGGTCTCCCAGTTTGCAACAGTGAATCCTCCTCTGTGTGCTTGCCGCCCTGCCTCTCGTTGCAGCACCAGAGAAGGAGCTCAAGGGCACATGACTGCAACCAGCCTCTTCAGGTGTGCAGGTAAAGGTAAAGGGATCCCTGACCATTAGGTCCAGTTGCGGACGACTCTGGGGTTGCGGCGCTCATCTCGCTTTATTGGCCGAGGGAGCCGGCGTACAGCTTCCAGGTCATGTGGCCAGCATGACTAAGCCGCTTCTGGCGAACCAGAGCAGCACACGGAAACGCCGTTTACCTTCCCGCCGGAGCAGTACCTATTTATCTACTTGCACTTTGACGTGCTTTCGAACTGCTAGGTGGGCAGGAGCAGGGACCGAGCAACGGGAGCTCACCCCGTTGCGGGGATTCGAACCGCCGACCTTCTGATCGACAAGCCCTAGGCTCTGTGGTTTAACCCACAGCGCCACCCGCGTCCCTTGTGCGGGTATATTCTGTGAATTAAGGGTGGCTACTAAGCTGTCGGGACGTCAAAGTGTAAGTAGATACGGTAAATAGGTACCGCTGCAGCGGGAAGGTAAACGGCATTTCCGTGCGCTGCTCTGGTTTGCCAGAAGCGGCTTAGTCATGCTGGCCACATGACCTTAAGAATTGCCTTGCATACATGTTCTACCGCATGTGGTGGACGTGCAAGATAACAAAAGCATTCTGGGAAATGATATACAATGAGTTGAAAAAAATGTGTAAAATAACGTTTGTGGGGAAAAACCAGAGGCCTTTTTATTAGGCTTTTTAGGTGCAGAGATACCAAAGGACAGAAACAATTATTTACCAGTATGTATGCGCTGACAGCAGCGTGGATACTACCGGTACTGGCCCAGAGATGGAAAGAAGATCAAGTCCCAACCAGAGACGAATGGCTGATGAAGGTGATGGACTACGCTGAAATGGCGAAAATGACCGGGAAAATCAGAAACCAGGAAGAGAGGAACTTTAAGAAGGAATGGGAAAATTTTACAATGTGCTTAAAGGAACACTGTAAACAACTAAAAGCTTTGGCAGGATTTGAGTAACGCTTGTAATGAACTGAAAACTGAGGAAAATTTGATTATTTAAGAAAAATAGAGAAAATATTTGAAGCAGTTGAAAAAGATTGGAAATGGTAACCGTGGAAGGGTGTAGGGGAGTCTAAGGGTTCAGGGAATCCTAAATGACGATGATAATGTTTAATGTTTGAATTTAAATGTGCAATGTAAAACTCAATAAAAAAAGATTTTTATTTTTTTTAAAAAAAGAACTGCCTTACATAGACTAAGTCACTCCACTAGTTTCTGTTGCCCAGTATTGTCTTCTGACACTGACTGGCAGCAGCAGCCCCAGTCCTACCTAGAGATAGAATCATAGAATGGTAAAGCTGGAAAGGACCCTGAGGGTCGTCTAGTCCAAACGCCTGCAATGCAGGAATAAACACCAGGGACCTTTTCTTCTCTTGCATTGGTCACAGGCCTGCAAGCCACAGTCAGGGCGCTTCCAAACATCCTCTTTATTGAGCATTCATCCGTCTGACCATTGGTCCACCTAGCTCAGTATGTCTACTCTGACTGGCAGCAGCCCTCCAGGATTTCAGGCAGGGCAAGTACCCAGCCATCAGGGATTGAACCTGGGGCCTTCTGCATGCAAAGCAGATGCTCTGCCTCTGAGCTACCGCCCATCCCGTTCGGATTTGTTTGCAAGGAAGTCAGCTGATGTCCCATCGAAGCAAGCGCAACCCCACAATTTCCAGCGCCCTCTTCTGCCGCTTTCCTTTATCGCAAAAAGTCCGGTCTTTGGGGGAAGTGGGTTTGTTGCGCAAGATCACCCCCAGGCCTGGTCAACTCTACTTGCGCAGCCTGCATTTGCCAGTACGTTACTGAATCCCACCCGAAAGAAGGAACAGTCTGGAAGCACTCTCAGTTCTCTCAGCAAAATCTCATGATGTCTTTATTGACTGCCTGGACTCCGACGCCTGCAGTCAGAAGCAGACTTCCGTTTTGGTTCAACTACACTTTGCTGCTTTTGTTTGGAATTGCTTTACTTGTTTATTATATTTGTATATAAACTGTATTTATTCCTTTATTTGTTGGGCTGGACTGAGAAGGGTGGGCAAGAAATAATAATAATAATAATAATAATAATAATAATAATAATAATAATAAAATAAAAATAAAAATAAAAATAAAAATAATAAAAAGGAATAGCAATAGCAATAGCAATAAGGAGTCTAGCAACAATTACGGTACATCCAGGGAGTTTGCTGATGACGTAACTCAGCCTGAAACCTTCTCTCCTGTGCTGTCTGCAGCATAGCTACTCCTGAATCCATGCTGGAAGTAGCAGTAGCAAAACGTTGTTGTTGTTGTTGTTGTTGTTGTTTTTACAATGAAACAGTCAGTGTCAATCAGCTACTCTTCAACACATTGAACAGTTATCCTTTTATAACTAAAACCTGATGGTGGGGGAATTCCTCTTGGCTTACCTGCAATTGGCTCACCATTTACCCTCTATCTTGGTTATAATTCAGAAAAAGCAATTCCACTTTCTGAGAGTACTCCCCTGGCTTGTAACATTGGAACTCTCATACCCATGGTGAACTATCATATCTTGCCACCTAGGATAATGGGTGCATCTTTATCTGTCCTCCATCTGCTTCACAAGACCACTGATGTTGTTGTTGTTGTTGTTGTTGTTTAGTCGTTTAGTCGTGTCCGACTCTTCATGACCCCATGGACCAGAGCACGCCAGGCACTCCTGTCTTCCACTGCCTCCCGCAGTTTGGTCAGACTCATGTTGGTAGCTTTGAGAACACTGTCCAACCATCTCATCCTCTGTCATCCCCTTCTCCTTGTGCCCTCCATCTTTCCCAACATCAGGGTCTTTTCCAGGGAGTCTTCTCTTCTCATGAGGTGGCCAAAGTATTGGAGCCTCAGCTTCAGGATCTGTCCTTCCAGTGAGCACTCTGGGCTGATTTCCTTAAGAATGGATAGGTTTGATCTTCTTGCAGTCCATGGGACTCTCAAGAGTCTCCTCCAGCACCATAATTCAAAAGCATCAATTCTTTGGCGATCAGCCTTCTTTATGGTCCAGCTCTCACTTCCATACATCACTACTGGGAAAACCATAGCTTTAACTATACGAACCTTTGCCACTGATTATAGAGAAAGCCAATAATTCATCTGACCACAAACAGACCATCTTACACCATGATCATTTCAAGAGGGGTTTGTCCCTCACAGCCGTGCAGCCAGCCCTTCAGCCAGCCTGCCCAACATGGATCCCATACCTTCTTCGTTCTTCTTCCCAGCAACCCTTCCTCAAAACTCTCTTTTCCTGTCACGTCACACTCAGTTACCTTGGCAACCTTCCAAACTGAGTCTCTGTTCACACTTCAGGACAAGGGGGGAAAGGACAGTTGTCTTGCATTGCCAATGGCCCTCAGTGGCCCTTAATGGCCCTAGCTTGCCCAGGTCATTTTGCATAGGCTAGCCCAGGAATTCCTCTGCAGTGTCTTTCCTTCCTTCATATCACCAAAACTCAAAATCCTAGCATTTATTAATTTCTGTTGTTTAGGGCAGGGGTCAGCAACCTTTTTCAGCTGTGGTCCACCGTCCCTCAGACCTTGTGGGGGGCCGGACTATTTTGGGGAGAGAAAAAAAGAACGAATTCCTATGCCCCACAAATAACCCAGATATGCATCTATATATATATATAAATGTTCCCGTTGCGCGTTTGTCCGAAACACCCTTGCTGCGTAACCGCTGGACCAAATCACATCAAATTTGGACACAGCATTTCCATTACCATCTCAAAGTAATCTGGCATAATAAAAATTCAGAAAAACCACACCTGTCATACCTAAAATAAAGAAAAAACGCAAAAAATTGGCGTGCACATATAACATCACCAGGAAAACAGCGCCCTCTAGTGACAGCTATACTTGTACTACAGCTACAAAAGCAAAAAAATTGGCGCGCACATATGACATCACCAGGAAAACCTCGCCCTCTAGCAACGGCAGGCTGTCTCCAATTTCACTCCCAAACTGACAAACTGTTTCTCTGCAAGGAAGGATGAGGTGATTGTGTCAGTGGCTTCCTGATACCTGAGTGCCAGACAAAAGGGTGTGATTAACTTGGCTGGGAAACAGGGAAATGTAAATATCTCTTTTGTCAAAGGCACGCTGGGAAATGGAGGCCGCCGCCTCTCGCAGTTAACTAGGCCGGACCAGCAAGGGACGCTGGGAAATGGAGTCACGGCGCCCTGTGGGTGAACTGAGCTCTTTCGCCCAAACCGCAAGGCATGCTGGGAAACGGTGGGCTTATTATCCCAACCAACCGCGCGCTCAAGGCACTCTGGGAAATGGAATCAAATCCTCTCTGTAGAGGGTTACTAGCACTTTTCCCCTTGAAAAGGCCACAGGCAAGGCACGCCGGGAAATGGCCACTGTGATCGTCCCTCAGTGATCTCCCGATGTGTGTTTTATATCTGTGCGTTTCCATAGTGCTTTTCCCTCAGACGGCATCAGAGGCCTCCTTCCTCGGCTTTCTCTGCCACAGGCCGCGAGAGGGCACCTGAGCGCATGCAGAGTGCACACGACGCCGGCAGGGGTAGGTGGGGGTTTATTTTGGCTGCGGCTGCTACTGATGGTAATAAGCATAAAATGAGCCATAGCAAGGCGTGGCTGGGCCCGCTAGTTTTAAATAAAAACACACATTCTAGTCATGTAAAAACACCAGGCAGGCCCCACAAATAACCCAGAGATGCATTTTAAATAAAAGGACACATTCTACTCATGTAAAAACACGCTGATTCCCGCACTGTCCACGGGCCGGATTGAGAAGGTGATGGGGCCACACCTTAGGTTGCCTACCCCTGGTTTAGGGGGTCGTCCCCACTTCAATCTATAACAATATGCAAAATGGCCAGCCAGCAGAATAAATTGCTGACCAGAGATCTTCTGGGTGGTAGCCGATAAGATCCAAACGTGGTAAAAGGAACAGATTGGCTTTGTAGTGCTGCTTTACCACCCAAAGAGGTGAGAGCAGGGAGCACTGCCACCCAGCGCTGCCCACCCCATGCTTGGTCTGGGCACTGCAACTATCCTCTGTTCCCTTGCACTGACGCCAAGGGGAATAGCTTTTTTCCAGAGCCACAATCCCTGGGCAAGCGGGGAAGACCATCAGCCCAGGCCACAAGCCATCGGGAGTGCATGAGCAGGGGAGAGCCGCCAAGCAGGCCACGCTCCGCACCCCTTTGCCTTTGTAACAATTTCCGATTGGGCTGCCTGAATCAATCCAAAGAGAGAAGCCACTTCCTGGAACATTTTCTACATCCGAAACCACAGGAGAGGGCCCCCGTCGCCAGCGGGGAGGGGAGAGTGATCAAAGCCAGATGGTGGGCTGGGCAGGGAGACGACAGGGAGGGGGACATGCCTGTACGACAACACACACACACACACACACACACACACACACAAAGGCAGGCACTAATATCCGACACGCATAGGAAATCGCTAATGCAAAGGCAGCCAGCGAGAGAAATCTCCGCAGAGAGCGCTCTAATCAGAGGTGCATGCCTTGCGATATATACAGAATGCATGCACGTTGCAACCAGTGGGTTGGGTGAGAGGCATCTCTGGCAAGGGCTGTCAGTCTTTGTCTTGTAGCCCCGCCCCTCCTCCTCTAGACACACCCATTTATCACAACTCAATCCCGTCTGCGGGCGTAGCACTTGCGTAAAGAAAGGAAGAAGCACAAGATCCTCCTTTGACATAGAGGAAAAGTACTTCTGAGCATGTGCAGAGTGGCTTTCCCTTGACCACTGAGCTACTACCCTGTGTTTCCCCTATTTTAAGACACCGTCATATTTTTTTTTTCTCAAGGAAACGCACTATGGCTTATTTTGAGGGGATGTCTTATTTTTATTACGTAAGCACGCCTTGGCAAGGCCACGCTCGAGTTCTGGGGCTGCGAAGGATGGAACGGGCGCGGAGCTCTTTATTTGCTTGCTGGCAGCGGGGGGAGGATCCAAGCTGAGCTTTGAGGAAACGGGCACCAGAGAGACCCGCTTTCGCTGGGCGCTCTCTCCTGCTCCTCCTCCACCGCCTTCCCTCCTTGAAACTCGACAGAAGCCTTGTTTTCCAAGGGGCCTCTTGGGTGACGTGCGGGGCGGCTTGGGGGATTTTGTCATGGCGGCGAGCAGGGAAAGCCCGTGCCGCCTTCCCTCTCCGCCACGGCGGCTGCCCCGTGTGCTCTGTGTCGAACGGAGTTGAGCAAGCGCGCGGGCGAAGAGACCTTCGGAGTGCCTTTGTCGCGCCCGCTGCCCCTTCCTGTGCGCCCTGCTCTGCAGAGTTCCTGAGCGTTGCTTCTGGGGCTGACTGGTTTTGGTGGCAGGACTGGACGCCCAGCCCCTCCTTTTCCTTGGCGCCCTCCAGAACTGCGCCTATCACTATGGCTTATTTTCGGGGTACGGCTTATATTTCGCAAATGCGAAAAAATCCTGCTATGGCTTATTTTATGACTACGTCTTAAAATAGGGAAAACAGGGTACAGGCAGTCCCCATACCCTTAAGAGGTTGCGTGCAGACTGGTATTTTTGCAGGAGGAATACATGCACATACCGGAAATGTAGGTTTGTGCAGTTGAAGTGGGTTAAAGGAATCTGCCACCTTCAACAAATCCACTTAAAAAATAAAAAAATGGACTTTTTGAGGTTAGGAAAGTGATGGGGAAACACATTGAAAAGTGCGGGATGAATGGATGAACAGTGGGAATATTGGAAGGAATGCTTCATATATCCTTCAAGTAAGCAAATCAGGATGAAAGCTCAATAAACAGAATAACATAGGGAATTTCCTTACACAGTCGAGCCACTGGGTCCATCTAGGTCTGTACTGTTTTCAATGACTAATAGCAGCTCTTTAGGATTTCAGGCAGAAATCTTTCTTAGCCCTACCTGGAGATGCCAGGAACTGAAACGGGAGCCTGGTACTCTATCCCCGAGCTATAGTTCTTCCCTAAATAGGTCACCTGGAAGAGCCCAGTGTTATGGGACAGGGCTACCCCTCCCCAGGGCAGATGGCAGCAGAGCCCATCACAGTCTTGCTCTGTAAAGCCACTATAGCTGCTGCTTCCTCTAAAACTCATATCCCCTATAATTCCTGGATTTTGAATTATAGAATATATCAGTTATGTGACCCCCCTCCCCCAAGCCAAGGAGAAGTAAGTATACAACCTTTAGAAGACATCTGAAGGCAGCCCTGTCTAGGGAAGCTTTTTTTTTAGTGTTTAATGTTTTATTATCTTTTTATGTATGTTGGAAGCCGCACAGAGAGGCTGGGGTATCCTATATAATAAAGTTGCTGTGTCCCTGCGTCCAGTCCGTGTGTCACGGAATTGCGCTACTGCGCATGTCCGTGTCCCACACGGACGCAGGGATTGGAGCGGGTGGAGAGGGGGGCGTGTCCACGAGGCACGGACGCAGAGGGCCGCCCCATCCTCGCCGCCGCTACTGCCGCCACTACAGCCGCCCCCGGGGAAAATGAAGAAGGGGGAGGGAGCCCCTCTCCACTCCCCAGCGGCCGCTGTTCTGCCTCCTCCTGCCTCCTCCTCCTCTAGCGCCCGTTATTGAACGGGCTAACTTCAACTAGTAAAGAATAAAATTATTATTGCAACTATTGAATAGGACGTCCCTATTTTCATCGGAGAAATGTTGGAGGGTACGCAATGGATCTAGATTGTGTGTGGACCACACACACAAAACAAGAAGTTTCCATTGATTCGAGAATAAAATGTCTGGTGTCCACGCAGCCTTGCTCTCGGTGGGCAACTTCGTGGCTCCTGCTCTCACTTTCTATCATTCCTCATCTTTAAAACAGACTTAGACTGGATAGCCCTCAACAAGGCCTTCTTACCCATAGGTGCTAGGGGTGCTGGGCACCCGGGTGCCGGGCTCTCAGGGGCTCCAGGCCGAGAGTCCGGGGCCTGAGACTTGAGTCTGGGGAAGAGCCCACCCGTCGGCCGGAGCGCCGCGGTGTGCTCTTCTGCTGCGGGCAGCTCTGTGCCACAGGTTCGGGGGTGACCAAGACAGCGAGACGCTGAGGCGGCCGGCTGGCTCCGCTCTCCTGCGCGTCTGGGACTGGGCAACCGGGGGGGGGGGGGGCGCAGGAGGGCAGATCTTGGCACCCCGGCACTGCATATGCTTAAGACCGCCCTGGCCCTCAAACAGAGGGTGTGTTCAAACAGAGGAGTGCACCTCTGACAGCCCATCAACACAGAGGACCGTCCTACACAAAGTGGAGCACCTGGCCACCCTGTTCATAAAAATCAGCAAATAAAGCTAGCTACCCCATTTGCTCTGCATCCCACAGTTTCTCTGGATGGTCTCCAGTTTCTTTAAAAAGTGCAAAGCTTCAGCAAGGTCCTGACATGGGAAACTCCCTGCTCAGCATCCTGATTTCCACCACGACCAGCTTCACATATTCCACTGCTGAGGACAACTCAGAGATGGCCAAGGGCCACTTCATTTCTCCCCTAAATCTGCCGCGCGGCCTAATCTTTCCTTCCAATTGCTGAGCAGTGACATAACCCCCAAGACTGTGGGATTAATCCTATTAGATCATTTTTACATCCTAGGGAAACCTCAGTCTGTTTTCTCTGGTCACCATCTGAGGCCAGGAGAAGCCTGAGATGTTAACTTGTTGCTGTCAGGAATTGAGCTTCATGAGGAACAGACAGGATTTAGCCCATGCTAAACTTCAAGGGACGCGGGTGGCGCTGTGGGTTAAACCACAGAGCCTAGGGCTTGCCGATCAGAAGGTCGGCGGTTCGAATCCCCGCGACGGGGTGAGCTCCCGTTGCTCGGTCCCTGCTCCTGCCAACCTAGCAGTTCAAAAGCACGTCAAAGTGCAAGTAGATCAATAGGTACCACTGCAGCGGGAAGGTAAACGGCATTTCCGTGCGCTGCTCTGGTTCGCCAGAAGCAGCTTAGTCATGGTGGCCACATGACCTGGAAGCTGTACGCTGGCGAGATGAGCGCCGCAACCCCAGAGTCGGTCACGACTGGACCTAATGGTCAGGGGCCCCTTTACCTTTACCTTTAAACTGCAAGGCAAGGCATAAATATTAGCCCAGCAAACTTCCTTGCTCTAATACGCTCTGACCCACATAAGAGGGTTCCAGGTCACCTTTCTGATTGCTTGAAACAATGTGTGGCTTTTACCAATGGGGCCTCCTTGCCTCAAAGTTGCTGAATGGCTATAGATGTCAGCAGGCAATAAAGTTTCTTTCCAGGCTGTGAAAAGCTTTGTCTGTGGATTTTTATTCCACACACCCCCAGATCAAGCTGCTGTTAAAAGCAGAAGCACAGGCCGGGCCTGTTTTTGTACAGTCAGTTGGCAACCCTAAAAGCAATCCAGTGTTTGCTGTTATGGCACATGCATCGTCCTGAAGTTGGCCTGCATGAGGCCTTTTCAACCAGTTATTGAACTGAGAGGTGCACAGAATATCTCCTGTTGACTGTCCATCTCCCCACTCTGCCTCTGCTGCCTCTCTCATGGCAAAATTTAGACTGGAAGCACCTAGGAGCAGCTGAACATGCATCTTTTTAAAATTCATGTTGCTCTTGTTACGGGAAAAATCCCAGGCACGAGTCCTCTCAGCAACCTGGCCCTTCGGACAGGAGGTCCGTGGTACTACGGAGCTAAAGATGAAACCAACCAGCAACCGGAGCAAAGGACAAAGTCACTTTATTGCGCAACAGGTTCGAGTAACAGAGACTGAGCCCTGAACACAGGGTGACAAGGACTTTTAAAACTTCCCGCCCTGTCCCAAGATGCAGTTTGGAAGCATCATAATTACATCATGATTACATGGGGAAGATGTCAGAAAAAGGGTGGAGAGAAGGAGGGTCAAACATGATTAACATATAGGTAAACAGGATTAACATACAGGTGATGGGTTTTAGGAGCATGTGAATAGCAGTTGAGTGGGTTTAAATACATCCTGAATATCTACTGAGGGAGAACAATGGGAAAACATTGGGAGTTGTCTGGCACATAGGAAATCAGAGGATGGGTACTTGAGAGGAGATTACCCAGGTGGGGCACATCCTGGGGCACCGGGTGTGTAAGTGATGCTCCGCTCAGGGGATTATGGAGAACTGGGGGTGACCTGGAGGCCGAAGCCGGCAGGAGTAGAATGGTGCAAAGAGCGAGAAAATCCATGGAGGCTACGATTTTCTATGAATGTCTAAAAGTTTAAAGCCTCCATGTGGGTGTTCAGAGTCCAACTTCATACAATGTATCCAAATAGTATTAATAAACACTTGAAACTGAATTTCGCGAGGGTTTATGTGTGACAAAAAGGGGGGACCCTTGTGGGAGAGGGTCCCGCACTGCCTGGTGCTGTCTCTGCACCTCACGGAGGGGAGAAAGGCAAGGGGGGGGGTGTCCCTTCCCTTCGTAGTCACCCGTATCACTCTGTAAAGCAAAGGTATGTTGATGGTGGTATAGAACTTAGTACTAGTAGGGAGGTTGTTATCTAAAGCTAGTTTCCGCAACATGCCACCACTTTTTGGCAAACCAAGAAGCAGAATCTGGGGTGCTGCTACGTAAAAGGAAGCAGACTTGACTCTGATGGCATACCATACATTTAAAGCACACACCCCGGGTCCTGGGAACTGTTGTTTACCCCTTTGAGAGAAGCCTTAAACTGCCTACACACAATATACCTTTAAAGAACACCTGAAACCCAGTCTTTCCCTCAAAGAATTCTGGGCACTGTAGTTCACCCCAACAGCCCTTAACAAACTACAGCACCCAGAATTCTTTGCAGGAAAGAATGGGTTTTGAGTGGACTTTAAGGATATAGTGTGCACAGAGCCTATATGTGCTTTAAATATAGGTGGGGTGCAGCCAGTCATATAGACTGGTATCGGTTTGTTTGGGGGTGGGGTAAATAGATTACTGCATTGCAGTAAGGGCAAAATGTGCTTTCCACCCCTGACATTGTTGAGCTGTCTGCAAGTGGGTTTGGGGTGTCTTCCTAGGCACTGCAACAACCCTCCGGGAATCATTGTAATACCCGGGACTTTCTCCCCTGCAAGCTCCACTTATCACAATGACGAGCAGTTTGAGTACAACGTTCTAAAGTCTGCAAAGTATAGTTTTGTATGCTCTCAAGTGAAAACAAGAGGATTTGTACACTAGGTGGCAGCAAAGGCTTACTTTTCAACCCATTCTCCAATTGCAAATATTGGCAGGATAAAGTTTGGGATAATTCTATCCTTTCTAGCCATTTATATATACTGTAGAACCTTTAATCCCGCAGATATTTGGCGGTCTTTATCGCTTTTATCTTCTCTCTGAGGTGGATCACCTGATTGATATTTGTGTCAGGAAAGAACAGAATCCTGGACACAGCAGAGTGCTCGCAGTCCTTCAGGAAGCTTCTGGATGTATAGCGTTGACAGAACACGATGACGTAGGAACTCACTGCCACTAGTAACTTGCTAACTATATACAGCTTTATTGAAGCAAACAGTATCCACAAGTTACTATATACAGACTTAGGAAAATAAAGAAACAAAAGCAAAACCTTTCCTCTCACTATCTCTCTCTCACAACCTTCTCCAACAATCGCAAACTCCATTAACACACCAACCAACCAAGAGCACATGGTCACTCTTATCTTTATGGAACTTTCCACCCAATGAGATGGTTGTTACTAAGGCCCTGTTACTAGGCAGAGATAGGAAAACTTGGCCTTCAGCCAACTCTTAATTGCTTTATGTGGATAGCTGCACGTAGGCACTTCCAGAGTTCCTAACATCACCATTATTCCCATTTTGCAGATGGGGAACTGAGGAACTATGATTTACCCAAGAGAGCTTAACAGGTCCAGGGCAGAGATGGGGTTTGAACCCAAATCTCTATTTACCAGACCAAATCGTTTTTTCTCTTTTTTCTTTCTCTTCTTTTTATATATGTAATATTATGTTATCTTTTTTGTTAAAATCTTACAAAATCAATAAAAAAATATTTTTTTAAAAAAATGTCTTACTAAAAACAAAAACAAATGCTGACCTTCTGTTTCAGGCATTCTCTGTTTCTCTCCCCCCCCCCCCTTTATTTTTCTTGACTTGAGTTCCACAATGTGTAAACACAAGAAGGAATTTCAGATACGTTCAATTGTTCAGAGCCAGTTTTAGACCTGACCAGTAGATGTCACCGAAACCATGGGCTATGGCTAGAAAATAATATTTTCCCACCAGACCTTGCTTTTGTTTTTGTTTCAACTGCACTGCTGTTTCCTCTGCCCAACGCAATGTTATTTGCCTCCACCACCACACAGCACCTCCAGCCCCACGTTTAGGACTCGTGTTGGCGCCTGGTTGCCAACTTTTACTGATCTGAAGGCAAGGCTGTCGTCAATGTGGCGCATAACAAAATACAAGTTTTCAGAAACCCATTAGACTATGTTCATTACTCTCTTTCTTCAAAATAGCAATGATTATGCTGCCCTATGGTGGCAGATTTTTTTTTTTTGATGGAGTGTCAAATGGTTAAAAGCAAAAGAGCCACAACAGTCTACTGGACTTACACCAGAAGCTTTCCATATAGGAAGTTACATTTCAAGAGGCTGTGCTACAAGTGGGACGTGGGTGGCGCTGTGGGTTAAACCACAGAGCCTAGGGCTTGCCGATCAGAAGGTCGGCGGTTCGAATCCCCGCTATGGGGTGAGCTCCCGTTGCTCGGTCCCTGCTCCTGCCAACCTAGCAGTTCGAAAGCACGTCAAAGTGCAAGTAGATAAATAGGTACCACTCCAGCGGGAAGGTAAACGGTGTTTCCGTGGGCTGCTCTGGTTCGCCAGAAGCGGCTTAGTCATGCTGGCCACATGACCCGGAAGCTGTATGCTGGCTTCCTCGGCCAATAAAGCGAGATGAGCGCCGCAACCCCAGAGTCGGTCACGACTGGACCTAATGGTCAGGGGGTTAAACCACAGAGCCTAGGGCTTGCTGATCAGAAGGTCGGCGGTTCGAATCCCCGCGACTGGGTGAGCTCCCGTTGCTCGGTCCCTGCTCCTGCCAACCTAGCAGTTCGAAAGCACGTCAAAGTGCAAGTAGATCAATAGGTACCACTCCAGCAGGAAGGTAAACGGTGTTTCCGTGCGCTGTTCTGGTTCGCCAGAAGCGGCTTAGTCATGCTGGCCACATGACCCGGAAGCTGTATGCTGGCTCCCTCAGCCAATAAAGCGAGATGAGCACCGCAACCCCAGAGTTGGTCACGACTGGACCTAATGGTCAGGGGTCCCTTTACCTTTACCTATGCTACAAGTGTTAATAGTCTTCTGTGACATTGTGGAATCTGGCAGAACAAACCCTTTTAGAGGCAGCCCCAGACATTAACAGCAGGGAGTGGTAACCTGTAGCCCAGTCTAGACGTTGCTAGACTACAAATTCAAGATAGACTTGTAGAGTTGGAAGGGGTCCTCATGACTAATGGCCGTCCAACCTCCCATGCCTGATCATTGGCCATGCTGGCCGGGGCAGATAGGAGTTGGAGTTTAACAACAGCTGGAAGGTCACAGATTCCGTCTCTCTGTTTAACAGGAAGAGGATGAAGCGTGGCGTGATGGTCCAGGCAGATAATGACTTCCTGAGTGTGCTTCATGGATGCTGAGTCCATTTGGACCCAGCTATTTCCAATCGCTATGCTACAGCGACTGTCCTCATGGTGTAGAACCTCCATGCTCAAGAGAAGAATACCAGGCACAAGAGACAAATAACAGGGGGAAACCAGCTGCCTTTATGTCCTGCTTGTAAGCTGTCCAGAACCCCTTGTCTGGTGGCCCACTGGTAGAAAACAGGACTAGACTAAGTTTTATTCCGGCCGGCTGGACTCTCCTTAGATCTTTAGGACAAATAAAGCGAATATGTTTGCCCTGATAAGAAAATTCTGCCCAGGGGGGGGCTTATCTGTCACAGCCATTTCGCACAACCAAGCTATTGCACGACAGCTGCCATTTTGTTGCATGAGGAATATCGCTGCTCAGTTGACCTGCCTTTCCTATGGTTGGTTCGTTTCTCTCCTGAACTTGGTCAGCATTTTGGAAAGTCGGGGAGACAGAGGCAGGTGCTCAGTTCTCTTCCCGCCAATGAATTTATGGGTCGCCCTGGCAATTTGGAGGATAGCACCGCACTGCCCACTTTGTATGTGAGCCGGGGATTGGCCTGGAAGAAGCACAGTGGCACATCCTCTTGCGAAAAATTCATTTTCCGCACTATTTCCAGGAGACTTTCCCCCCTTCTTTCATAAACACTGGCTGTGCGCAGACAGCTCTGAAGGAGGATCCATCTGTGGCGCCACTCTGTGAGCCAAGTGCAAGCGGGCCTCCGTCCCAGCACCGACACATGAATGCAACCATCGATCTGGCAGGGCTGAGTAGCCCATTGATCCCCCTGCCAGCTTTGGGGAGGAGTGTCTGGGAGCTCAGGCAAGCAGCTTTCAAAGAGTTCTCCCAAAACTCTTTGGTCGGAGAGGGGAGGATTTTCTGAGATGAAGTGGATAAGACTAAAAAAAAATAAAAATGGATGACACTAGAGATCAAACAATGCAAATCTATATGCGCTAATGCCCGTCTCAAATTAACAGGGAGAGAAGAGAGGGAGGCGCCCCCCCTGCTCAGCTTTGAAGGAAAACAGGAGCCTCTAGCCAAATCTGTTCATAGCAGAAACACAATTCCTCATAGCGCATGATCCAGCCCGTATTAAGCGCTTTTAAGTCCCACCGATTTCAGAAGAAACCTTTGGCATGTACAGGTAGGTAGCCGTGTTGGTCTGTCATAGTCAAAACAAAATAAAAAATAAAAAAATTCCTTCCAGTAGCACCTTAGAGACCAACTAAGTTTGTTCTTGGTATGAGCTTTCGTGTGCATGCACACTTCTTCAGATACACTGAAACAGAAGTCACCAGACCCTTATATATAGTGAGAGGGTGGGAGGGGTATTACTCAGAAGGGTGGTGGGAATGGGTGATAGGCTGATAGCTGTGGTAAACCTGTTGACGACTGTTAACGACTGCAATTAGTCTTACAGGAAAAAGCAAGGGGTGAGAAGGTTAAAAATAGCTTTGTCATGTATAATGAGATAAGAATCCAATGTCCCTGTTCAGACCAGGTCTCTCCATGGTTTTAAGCTTGGTAATGAGTTGCAATTCAGCAACTTCTCTTTCCAGTCGATTTCTGAAATTCCTTTGCAATAAGACATCTACTTTGAGATCTTGTATAGAATGTCCTGGGAGATTGAAGTGTTCTCCTACTGGTTTCTCTGTCTTGTGATTCCTGATGTCAGATTTATGTCCATTTATCCTTTGGCGTAGGGTTTGACCTGTTTGTCCAACATAGAGAGCTGAAGGGCACTGTTGGCATTTGATGGCATACACAATGTTAGACGATGAGCAATTAAATAGTCCTGAGATGGTGTGTTTGATGTTGTTGGGGCCAGTAATGGTGTTTGTTGCACCGGCAAAGAAACGACACGGTGACAGGATGGTATGAACAGGAAAGCCACCACGAGCCACACCCGAGGGCTCCCTTTTATTAGCAATCTCACACACTGGTTAATGATTAGCCCCACAGGCACAGCTCCAAAGACCAAACAAGGAGACATACAACCCAATGGTGGTTGTTGTTGTTCAGTCGTTCAGTCGTGTCCGACTCTTCGTGACCCCATGGACCAGAGCACGCCAGGCACGCCTATCCTTCACTGCCTCTCGCAGTTTGGCCAAACTCATGTTAGTAGCTTCGAGAACACTGTCCAACCATCTCATCTTCTGTCGTCCCCTCTCCTTGTGCCCTCAATCTTTCCCAACATCAGGGTCTTTTCTAGGGAGTCTTCTCTTCTCATGAGGTGGCCAAAGTACTGGAGCCTCAACTTCAGGATCTGTCCTTCTAGTGAGCACTCAGGGTGGTACATAGCACCATATAAGGAAATGCTTACAAACAGTGACACCCCAACACTTCCCCACATGACATCTCCATTGCGTACGTGCTCATCCTGCATGCCTCTTTCACATGCACTTCTCACACACCTCCCTTACGCTCATCTTGTGACTTTTCCAGTACTTTTCCACTTTTGTTTTGCTGTCCTGCTAACCCGTGTTTCCCATCCTGACGTTCTGGTGTCAGCGTGGTTTGCCAGCGCTGCATTTCTAGCCTTGGCAGAATCGACGTGGTTTGCCAGCGCCAATCCAGCCACAATCCCTACAGGTGTTGTCCGGGTGTATGTGGCAGCGAAGTTGAATAGAATAGAATAGAATAGAATATATTTTATTGTCATTGTCCCCTTCGGGGACAACGAAATTACTTGGCTGCTCCATCCACCCAGATAGGGCACTCCACGCAAAAACAAAACAACTACAAAAACTGATTAAAACCATACACACTGATTAAAACCATACAATGATAAACGTAACAGGTAAGATTAGATGACTTCAAAGTCCAGGCTTCCCATTTAAGGCCGCGATCGCTCTGGAAAAGAAGCTGTTTATAAGACGGCTTGTTCTTGTTGTCATCGTCCTGTATCTCCATCCCGATGGCAAAAGTTCAAAGAGACGGTGACCAGGATGCGATGGATCTTTCACTATGTCCAGAGCCTTTCTGTGGCACCTCGTGGCATACATCTGCTCTAAGGTGGAGAGCGAGCAGCCAACAATGCTCTCTGCTGCCTTAACAACTCTGCGCAACCCCATCCTGTCCTTGGTAGTACAGCTTCCGTACCACACACATAAGCCATAAGTGAGCACGCTCTCAATGGCACAGTGATAGAAGGCAAGCAGCAGCTTTTGTGGAAGATGGTTTATTATTGGCATCTGGGTTTATTGCAGGCTCTGGTGCCAGTGTCTGTGTTAAGTCTGGTTGTAGTATTATTGTGGGGGAGGAGTTGTTTAAGATTGGGTGGCTGTCTGTAGGCGATGTCTGTAGGTGCACCCCACATCTCCAAGCCCCGAGAAGTTGCAGGGTTGTCACATAATTTCATCCAGGTTCGCTTCCCTTTGGAAGGAGTTCGCTCACGGAAGGCTTATGGGCATTTTGTAACGTCTGAGTTTATTTACAAAAATACAGGTGAGGCAGAGGCACAACTTGAATTGAGGGTCCCCAGCATGGTGCCCGTGGGCACAATGGCACCCGCAGATACCCCCTAATTGGTGCCTAGAGATCTCTGCTTTCAGATGTGTCAAAATATGGGGGGGGGGGGTCAGGTAAGCCCTGCCTTGTATAATTGATTGCAAAACACAGCGCGCGCACACCCATCAACTTTGGGGTGCAGCCACCTCCAATATTTTATGTGGGGAGTGAGACTTCAGCCCCTAGGGGTTGGCTACTGTATGTTTGCTTTCCTGCTCAACATTTTTTTTAAATGAGTGATTTCCCCTTTTTGGTTGCTTGTTTGGGGAAATCTGTTTCTTGTCGGGTACTACCTACTTTTTTTTTTGTCTGTGTTTTATTTGTTGGGTAAAGGTGTTTTGCCTGGGTTTTTTTTGTGGGGGTGGGGTGGGGTTCTGAGCATCGCCTGATTTTCTTCTGTGAAACATGTCCATGACAGCATGGGCATAGCCGGCGGGGGGGGGGGAGGGAATGGGGGGCAGCTGCCCCCACTAAATCAAGTGAGTAAATAAAAATACTTAACTAAAGTAGAAATTGTAGAAAGATTTTGACAGATTTTTCTGAGCACTTGGGGTCAAAAGAAAGCAATTTAAAACAACTGTCACTGAGACATTTAATTCCGAATCTCCTAGGCAGAGCCAGACAGAGGATGATGATGGTTGGGTGTCCTGTCCCGTCATCCACCCCCCTCCCCGCCATCCTAAATCCTGGTTATGCCCATGCTTGACAGTTTCTTTGATTCCCAAATGTGACCCTGGACCCAAAAGGGTTGGATCTCCCTGGCATAAACACTGCAGTTGATGTCTTTGAAAGTCTACTGTTATGTACTGAGCTGAATCCTAGAACAATAGGATACAGAATGCAGCAGTCTGATTGGTCTGCAGGAGCCATCCAATCCAGCTCCTGGATGAAGTGAGTCAGCAACCTGATTGGCCTGCAGGAGCATCCCAGAAGTAGCCAATCACGCAAGGCCCATTGTGTAAATAATGTATATATAGCAGACGTTTTGGGGAAACAGACATTCATTCATTGCTACTACCGTATGAGTTGAATAAAGAGCATGAAATTCACACTTGACTCCGAGTATATTTCATCTACTCTACTACTTTCATACCAGGCCTCTAGGGAGATGGGCTGTCATCACACTGCCTTGTCTCAGGTGTGCACATTCTGGAAGACCATAGCCAGGGGTCAAACCAAAGACCTCTTGTGAGTTTAGGGAAGTTTTTAACCTGTGATATTTTAATGTATTTTAATATCTGTTGGAAGCCGCCCAGAGTGGCTGGGAAGACCCAGCCAGATGGGTGGGGTACAAATAATAAATTATTATTATTATTATTATCATTACAGCTGCCCTGTTCCACTGATCTCGAGATCAGCACAGAGTACCTTCACTCCTGGGTCCACAAAGGGGGCATGCCAAGGATGCTGTCACCTGAGTCTTTCCTCTGTGTCTGTGTACTAACGTGCAGGTCATGAAGGAGTTGCGCTCTCTCCTCTGTCATTTAAATAGATGCTTGTAGCTGCCCCATTGCTGCAGCTAGGGAAGCCCATCTCTGGTGGCGAGAACCAACTAGCAAGGAGCTCATGGAGGACACTTTGTCCAGAGCCCCTTCAAACTTGGTCCTGGTGGAAAAATGAGATTGACCCAGTCAGCATTTTGCTATCTATGACTGCTTCATGCAAATGGTTACCTGACCCCTTACAAGTGTTAATACAATCATGTCAACAATCATCCCTTATCAGCCAACATAAAACAAATCTGTTTAACATATCTTTAATGATCACCGGATGTAATTTTTGCATCTCATTGCCATTCAACTCCCACCTCCTTTATATGGCTGGGCTTAAGTCTCCCAAAGGTTAGGCAACAAAATTTGTTAGTCTGTAAGGTTCCATAAGACTCTTTGATTGTTTCTCCTAAAATAGCTGTTAAAGGTAAAGGGACCCCTGACCATTAGGTCCAGTCGTGACCGACTCTGGGGTTGCGGCGCTCATCTCGCTTTATTGGCCGAGAGCCGGCGTACAGCTTCCAGGTCATGTGGCCAGCATGACAAAGCCACTTCTGGCGAACCAGAGCAGCGCACGGAAACGCCATTTACCTTCCCGCCGGAGCGGTACCTATTTATCTACTTGCACTTTGACGTGCTTTCGAACTGCTAGGTTGGCAGGAGCTGGGACCGAGCAACAAGAGCTCACCCCGTCGCAGGGATTCGAACCGCCGACCTTCTGATCGGCAAGCCCTAGGCTCTGTGGTTTAACAACCCACAGCACCACCTGGGTCCCTAAAGCGCTAGGATACGGTGCTTTAAATCATGGACCGGAAAGAGCAGAGGAAAGGTAACTGTGGATAACCATTAACTCAGATCTGTCTTCAACAGAGCTGTTTGGATTAAGCTTCATGAATCTGCAGCCTGTTCACTTTGTAGCTTCGCGAAAGCAGAGCTGAAGTGACAAATATAAAAATAGTGAGAAGCATAAGCCGAGGAGGAGGAGGAAAGCCCCAGGCCATCCAGTACTTCAGTGCAGGAGTTAAATCTTCTGCGTCCCTTCCTAGGGCGCCAGCCACTAAGCCTTCCTCCCATTGGACGAAAATAATTGCGGGCTCGGCTGACCCATTTGCTCAGTTTCAAGGTGTGACCAAACATTTAAATTGCGTGTTTTCATGGCTACACCCACAGTTAATTGAATTTACTGTTTACCAATGTGGGAGGGGGAAATTAGTTTTCACAATGTCTGCTTCAGCTCTGGAGCATTATTCCTGTAGAACACAGATTAGATAAGGGGTCAGCAAACTTTTTCAGCAGGTCCCTCAGATCTTGTGGGGGGCTGGACTATATTTTTTTGGGGGGATGAACGAATTCCTATGCCCTACAAATAACCCAGAGATGCATTTTAAATAAAAGCACACGTTCTACTCATGTAAAAACATGCTGATTCCCAGACTGTCCAGATTTAGAAGGCGATTGGGCCGGATCTGGCCCCTGGGCCTTAGTTTGCCTACCCATGGATTAGATTGTTTCATAATGCAGTTAACAAGGAAAAATATGTGAGTAGATTCTATAATGTGCATCTTGTGGGGCAACTAATATGTATGTAGCGCTATTTTTCTAGAAAAAGAGGTGCTGGAACTCACCCTGAATGCCTCCCTTCTCTTAGAATGGCAATGGCACCCACCTGAGAGGTGCCAGGATTGGGTTCCGGTGAGTTATAGCTGAAAAAATCCCTGTATGTATGTATGTTTTGACGCCCCACAACTGAGCATATCCTATATAATAATCCCCCTGTGTCCCTGCGTCCACCATCCGTGTGTCAGTGGAATTGGCCAACTGCGCATGCACTCCACTGACACACAGATTGGAGCGCAGAGAGGAGGAGGAGCCTGATTGGTTGGAGCGCAGCGCGAGCGAAGCGCTTGCGCTTCGCGAGCCTCAGAACCTCTCCGCTTCAATCGCCACCGCTCCTACCGCCGCCTCCTCCTGCTCCGGGGCCAGAAGCCGCAATGGCGGGCGCTCCCCGCGTGCTGCTGCTTCTCCCCCTCCCTTCTTTCTCACCGCCTCAGCCGCCCGTGGCGGCGGCGGGGAGGGCGGCCGTCGCCGGGGCTGCCGGCGGGGCAGCGGCAACAGGCGGCTCCGCCATGGTGGTGGCTTGGCCGGCTGAGGCTGGGAGAAGGAAGGGAGGGGGACAACTGCATATTGCGCCTCGGGTCCCCGTCGCCGCCGCTAGCGCCCATTATTAATGGGCTGAATTCAACTAGTAGAATATAACCACACACACGCTTTTTAGATGCTGAATTAACAGCAATCTATTGGCTATACGTGGAAATTAGAACTCGGGCATGTGGCTACCTGAATCTATTTAACAACTATTTGGAAATATGTTGGCTCCCCCTTTTAGGAGGGAGGGTTTAACTGAGGGATGTGTTCAGCTGGCGAATGAGGGTGTCTTGCAGCTGCTATTTTTAGGAGATGTTAATAGCATATGAGAATTGGTGTATTGCTATTATTATTATTTTTTAAGTGCATGTATAAGTAACAGAGGGACCCAGGTGGCGCTGTGGGTTAAACCACAGAGCCTAGGGCTTGCCGATCAGAAGGTCAGCGGTTCAAATCCCCATGACGGGGTGAGCTGCCGTTGCTTGGTTCCTGCTCCTGCCAACCTAGCAGTTCGAAAGCACGTCAAAGTGCAAGTAGATAAATAGGTACTGCTCCGGCGGGAAGGTAAACGGCGTTTCCGTGCGCTGCTCTGGTTCGCCAGAAGCGGCTTTGTCATGCTGGCCACATGACCCGGAAGCTGTACACCGGCTCTCAGCCAATAAAGCGAGATGAGCGCCGCAACCCCAGAGTCGGACACGACTGGACCTAATGGTCAGGGGTCCCTTTACCTATAAGTAACAGTGAAATGCTAATCATGACTGCACACAGCTAAGTGTTATTGAATCCACTGGGGCTTCCTCGCCAGTAAACACAATTAGGATTGCAGCCTACATCACTCGTGTGGTATGAACTTTGTGTTCTTAGCTTTGATGTTTAGAGGACAATGGGTATGTTGAGGCTGAGACTGCGTACTCGCTATACATTTAAAGCACATTCAAAGCTCATTCTTCCCCTCAAAGCATGCTGGATGCTGGAGTTTACTCCTCGCAAAGCTACAATTCACTGTACAAACTACAGTGCCCGGAATTCTCTGAAGGAAAGAACGTGTTTTGAACGTGCTGTAAAGGTGTTGTATGGACACAGCCTAAGGGTAAAGCAAGACAGATTCTTCCTCTGGACTGGTAAATAAGAAGGCAGACATGTGGAGGCTGTTAGAGGTTACAGGGCAGTGCCCTGTTTGCCCTAAAGGTAAACGGGACCCCTGACCATTTGGTCCAGTCGCGGATGACTCTGGGGTTGCAGCGCTCATCTCGCCTTACTTGCCGAGGGAGCCGGCGTACAGCTTCCGGGTCATGTGGCCAGCATGACTAAGCCGCTTCTGGCGAACCAGAGCAGCGCACAGAAACGCCGTTTATCTTCCCGCCAGAGCGGTTCCTATTTATCTACTTGCACTTTGACGTGCTTTCGAACTGCTAGGTTGGCAGGACCTAATGTTTGCCCTAATGGACTGCAGTTCTTCAGAAGCTCTCACCCACGTGTCAAGTGTTCAAATTATGAGGGGAGGGGACTCGTAATTAAATCTACAAGCATCATTCCTGCCAAAAAAAAATTACTTTTTTTTAGAGCACAATTTTTATTAATTTAAAGACTACCAGCTTTTAGTAGAAATAGAAATAAATAGAAATACTTTATTGTCACTGTACCACATGTTTGCAGTGAGATTAAATGATTAAATTATAGTAGTTCCATGCAGTAGCTTCAATACAGGTGTACCGGTACAGCAACAGACAATGTCATAAAGAACAAAGTTTAGTCACTTAAAGGGAAAGATTGCAGTGGAGGGTTGTGGGTTTTTTGCAAGAGTAAGAAGAAAGCAAGATGAACTAGGCAATGCATCAAGTTTTGTTTAAATCACAGTTCTCCAGAGCTTTTGGTTTAGTTTAAACAAAACTTATGCAACCATACATTGTGACATTATGTTAGGGGAAATAGGGGAAAACACTATGGAAAACACTTGAGAATTCTGACTGGAATCATTCCTGCAATTTTGTCCAAATTGTGGCTCCCTTGTAGCTTTTGAAAGCCATACCAGTAGTGATCTTTCAGACCACTGGTCACCAACCTTCTTTTGGGCCAATGGGCATGTATATAATTTGGGGGATGTTGTGCCATGGGAGCAAGTCACGAAATGGCTCTTGTGGAGGTTGTGGCCTAACACAAAATGAACGCCACATCTAAAAGCAGCCAAAGAAGTGACAAGGCCACAACACTGTATGGTCATGTTCCCCCATCAGCCAATGCAGAGAAGGGCACCGACATCAGCTACCACCACGCTTGCTCACAGAGAGAAGCTCTTTGTGCCTCTCGTCTGTTCAGAAGGTGGGTGTCCAGTCATGGCATCCAGTGGAATGTGGCCATGTTTAAGGGAGTCTGTTCAATGTAGGAGAGACCAAGTCGCTGCTAAGCTAACAGAAACTGAACAGGAAGAGCAAACAGTCTCTCATGCATTGCAGACCTTCCAAGTGTCCCTATTTTCCAGGGACAGTCACGGATTTACAGCATAGCTGTCAACTTTCGGATTTGAAAATAAGGGATTTTTTCAAACTTTCGGATTTGAAAATAAGGGATGCTGCGAGGGCGGTGCAATGGCACCAAGTAGCCTCGCCACCCTGTGCTCCAGAGGCTGCGCGCGAATGGGTGAGTGAAAGAGTGAGCGCGTAGACGGCAGGCAGGCTGTCTGTCTGGTTGGGCGTGAGGGTCTGGCTGCACAAGGTATGCAAGCTCCGCCCCCAGTCGGTCTCAGTCTCCTTATTGGCAGCCGAGCAAGGCAGCTGAGGAGCCTTCCTGGTCGGCAGGGAGGGAGAGGAGCTGCTTCCTTTGAAATCCGGGAAATTTAAGGGATATCAACAATCCGGGATGGCAGCGGGAAATGGCATTGGAATAAGGGAGTTTCCTGCAAAAAAAGGGAGGGTTGACAGCTATGATTTACAGAAGCCATCTCGGTTTCTGATTGGATCCCAGAATGCCCCACTTTCCCCTGTTTTCATTGGAGAAAAGTTGGAGGGTATGGAGTTATGCGACCCCTGAGCCAGGGAGATTAGTAACTATACAACCTTTAGAAGACATCTGAAGGCAGCCCTGTGTAGGGAAGTTTCTTCATGCTTAATGTTTTACCCGGAGTGGCTTGGGCAGCCCAGTCAGATGGGCAGAGTGGTGATGATGATGATTGAATAGGATGTCCCAATTTTCATTGGAGAAATGTTGTGGGGTATGGCATTGTGGATTTTGCGGGTGCCGTAGGAGGTGCTCATGAATACCCTGGCGCCTACGGGAACAGTGATAACCCCTGTTTTTAATTATCCTGTAGGGCCACCCTCTTTAGATGGTAATGTGTACTTCCTCACAGTATGCTAAGCCAGCTCTGCTGTGTTTGGGGGCCCTCCTGTTATTCTGCCTTGGACGTCTGCTCCAAACTCCTGCCCTGATGGCACCATTGCAAAATAATAATAATAAGGGAGCCAGGTCACTTCTGATCCCCCCCCCCAACTCAAGAACTCAATGTCTCCCTTCTGTTCTTTAAATGAAACCCCCTCATAACTAACTGAGTGTTAACTGATGCAGACACCCAGCAGGTCTGCCAAGGCCGTCACACGTAGTTCAGTCCAAGGGCAACTTTCCCTGATATTGCCAGCATGTTTGTGGCTACAAAACTAAGTTGAGACTGAACAGAGCCACCCAAATAAATGGCAGGGGGAGAGGAGGAAGCTGACAAGGCAGCCCCAGATGCTTTACAACTCTGGCGAGAGATCAAAGCGGGAGACTCATCCTTTTCGCATTGAAGTTGCTTCCCCTGCCATCACTCCCGATCCAGAGAGATCCCCATCAACCCACTGATGCTCCAGACCAGGAACTCTGTGGCGGCTTCAACTAGAGTCTAGCTTTGTGTGAGCATTCGCGGAGCAGAACAAATCAGGCCACCTGGCATTCCATGGTCGCAAACAATGATTACTGTTTTGGAGAGGACATGGAATTGGGGGAGGAACAGGAATGGCCGACATCCAGAGAACAGAGATTTGGGGGCGAGTTAGATTAAAGGATGTTTTGCTCGGAAGCTGCAAAATGGAAATAAGGGGAGGTGAATAACAACAACAACAACAACAACAACAACAACAACAACAACAACAACAACAACAACAACAACAGTCTGCCATTCAAAGTGGAAAGACCTCTTTTCTTAAAGATGTTTCATGGAGCAGTTCTCCAGTTCCTTTGTTGTGTGAGGGGTGTGGCCAAGGAGCCTGGCTCCAGTTGTCAGACTTGGTGGTTTCTAGCAAAAAAGCAAGGTAGGTCCTGCAAACCTGAAGCCTGCCCGTTACCTTGCTTCAGGGCATGTTGCCCTCCAGACATCCCTGATCACTGGTCATGCTGAATGGGGCAAATAGAAGTGGTAATTCGAAACATCTCCAGGCTACCATATTGGCTACCATGCCTTAGGGCAGTGATGGCTAACCTTGACACTCCAGATGTTTTGGGACTACAACTCCCATCATCCCTGACCACCGATCCTGTTAGCTAGGGATGATGGGAGTTGTAGTTCCAAAACATCTGGTGTGTCACGGTTGGCCATCACTGCCTTAGGGTGTACTTTATAACGCTGTTGGTAACTAAAACTCATGGAGTGTCTCGTGCCACCATACAATCCACTCCACTTTGCATAAAGGTAAAGGTAAAGGTAACCCTGACCGTTAGGTCCAGTCGCAGACGACTCTGGGGTTGCGGCGCTCATCTCGCTTTATTGGCTGAGGGAGCCAGCGTGTCTGCGACTGGACCTAACGGTCAGGGTTACCTTTACCTTTACCGGTCATGTTGCCAGCATGACCAAGCCGCTTCTGGCGAACCAGAGCAGCACACAGAAACGCCGTTTACCTTCCCGCTGGAGTGGTACCTATTTATCTACTTGCACTTTGACGTGCTTTCGAACTGCTAGGTGGGCAGGAGCTGGGACCGAACAACGGGAGCTCACCCCGTCGCTGGGATTTGAAATAAACAGAAATCTGCTCTTATTCCCTTATGGGGTACACAAGAGCCTTTTCAGGTTCTCCATCGGTAGGAGTAAATTACAGAGGCCAACCAGAGAAAAATTGAGAAGCAAAATCTTTATTATATCTGTTGCAACAGGGCCCTCACTCCCAAAATGGAGGAGGGAGGAGGTACCCCCAACAATGGTGTGCAAGCTCCTATATAGACTTTTGAAATCCCCCCCCCCGCTCAAGACCACCCCCCTATACATCATACATACATCACAAAAAGGGGTGTAACCCAGGACCACCTCCCAGATACATCACAGTTACGTCATGAAAGGGGAGGTCTGGTAGCAGTAATCTGAGCATCCTAGGCCCTCCCCATGCCTCCTCTTGCCCTCCACCAAAATCCCATCAAGTAAAATAAAAGAGATATTTACATTTCCCTGTTTCCCAGCCAAGTTAATCACACCCTTTTGTCTGGCACTCAGGTATCAGGAAGCCACACACCCTTTTGTCTGGCACTCAGGTATCAGGAAGCCAGGAATTATCACTGAGACAATCACCCCCTCCTTCCTTGCAGAGAAATACTGGTCAGCTGGGAGTCAAAATGGAGACAGGCCTGTGGCCTGTCTTCAGACATGTGGCCTTGTTTGCTTGGAACACTTATGAACATTTATTGTGTATATATATACATATATATATATATATATATATATATATATATATATATATATGACCTTAAAATTCTTACAACAGATTCAAACCGCCGACCTTCTGATTGGCAAGCCCTAGGCTCTGTGGTCTCGACCACAGCGCCACCCGTGTCCCTCCACTTTGCATACCATCCTTTAAAACAGTGGTGTGCAGGCAGTGGACTAGGGGAACTAGGCTAGTCCCCTAAACATTCCCCTGGAAGCTCCTTCCCAAAGCCCTGGAAGCTTCTGTCCAGCTTCGGGAGGGATGTGCGATGCTCTGACAGGGTCCAAGAGCCCTCCTGCCACCGTCCCAAAGCCTGCCTGGCTTCCCGCTCTGAGGTATGCAAAGAAGGAGTTCTCCTGGAAAACCACCACACCTCTTTTCCAATCTTAGGAGCAGCCTTGAAAAATGTAATAATAATTTTAAAAGTTACACAAAGAAAACCAGCTCCTCTGAGCATGCCTGGAGTGCTTTTGTGCTGGGCACCTGCATTCCCCTTTCCGGCTCAAGCACCCCAAGCTTCAAGGACAGAGAGCCTGATGTTCGGGCAGAGCAACAGCACTTAAGATTCTGAAATCCAGGAGGGAGCGTGAGCAGGCCTCGTCATTTTTCAGAGCGCAGAAGAAGGAAAAGCACGTGGCTGGTGGGCAGGACGCCTCTCTCTGAGCCAGCCTCCCTGGTTCCTTATCTTCAAGCCAGGGGGAGGGCATGTGCAGCCTCCGCAGACAGGGGAAGTCCATGCCACACCCTGGTCCTGTGCTGGGGGAAGATAAGACCGCTGGATCCGTTCTCTTGCCTGCCCTTCCTGCTGCTGATTAACAGGAGAGGGGAGTGGCTGAGAGAGCTATAAAGCGAAAGTTGCCAGAGTGGTTCCTGTCAGGGGCTCCTGAGCAACAAACCGCAGTGAAGCGGCCAACCCACAAAATATCACACCTCCAGAAGAGGGGATGCCCTAGGGCCCATCAGCAACATCCCTTAGGCCAGTGATGGCTAACCTTGACACCCCAGATGTTTTGGAACTACAACTCCCATCATCCCTAGCTAACTGGATCAGTGGTCAGGGATGATGGGAGTTGTAGTCCCAAAACATCTGGAGTGTCAAGGTTAGCCATCACTGCCTTAGGCTGAGATTGAACTCCAGCCAAATGCCCTGCCTGAACTGGGAGCAGGAGGAGACTGGGAGTGAAGCCCACCTTGAAGCTGTCAGGGTGCACCTGAGTCCATGCAGGCTGAACCCCAGCACTTCTCTTTTGATAAATTACTCCCTCTAAAGCAACATGGGTCATTTCTGTAAGCCTTCGGCTAAAGCACCATTGATGACCTGTTTACTGAGCATTCACCCTGATTTGCTTGCAGGGTGTTTACACGTAGACTTCCTCTTAGTTGCTTGCCCCACATGCACTTCCCCATCATTTCCAAACTGCATCAGTGCATTTCCTCACAATTTTCAAACCAGCGTTTAAAGGGGGGAAACTGAAAACCTGCATTTTCCGTATCAAATCAAATCATTTATTTAAACGGTCACAGACCAGCTTCGACTCATACAACATCAAATAAAACATCAATTTAAAATTTGATACAAGGAACATTACAAGTAAAACATCAATTTAAAATTTGAGAACCTGAATTAAAATCAGATGTTTACATGCCCCCACTAGCTTCCTTTAAGAAGTTCTTGTTTCCTACATTTAATAGCAGATACACAAAATTTAGCTACATTAATCGTAATTTCGGGGTCCTTATCATCTACCAAGGCTCTTAGACGTTGGGAATCAGATTCGTTCTTGGACTTTTGTAGAACCGGTGAGATGTAGGTCAGCCGTAGATCCTTGTAGAAACTACAGTACTGTATAACAGTACGTGTAAATTTGTTTCTACTTCCGACGAACCAGTATGTGCTTGTGTATTTGTTTATTTACATCCTGCCTTTCTCCCCGTGCAGGACCGAAGGTGCCTGGCAACCTGAATTAAAAACAGGTAAGAATTAAAAACACAGCAGTTGTAAATATTTTTTAAAACAATTACCGTACCTTTCCGTGTATAAGTCTATGTTCTTTTACTCTAAAATAACGTTCAGAATCTGGGCTCGTCTTATACACGGATAGTACAGTCATACCTCGGGTTGCGCCCGCTGTGGGTTGCGCATTTTCGGGTTATGGACGCGCCAAACCCGGAAGTACTGGAATGGGTTACTTCCGGGTTTCGGCGCTCGCACATGCGCAGAAGCACGGAATTGCGACCCGCGCATGCGCAGACGCGGCAGCACTGCGGGTTGCAAACGCTGCGGGTTGCGAACGTGCCTCCCGCACGGATCACGTTCACAACCCGAGCGTCCACTGTATCTCCCCCAAATCGGAGTCCCCCAAAATAGGGGGCGTCTTATACATGGGGGCATCTTAAACGGAAAAATACAGTAAGTAGGCTACTGTGTTAAAAACAGCATTGGTTCAAAACGTTAACAATTCTGAAAAGCACAATGTAAGTCCATCTCAGCCCTACTTGAAGATGCCGGGGATTGGAGGAAGGAGGAAGGTGGAAGGAGGAAAATATACCAACTATTCAGGAATGGCAAACTAAATTAGCGGAATTTATGAATCTGGCACGAATGACGGCGTCAATCAGAAATATATCAAAGGAAAAACTTAAAGAAGAGTGGAAATATGTAGAGGAGTATTTAAAGAAAGAAGGTATTAATACAGAATTAGTGAATTGCTTGTAACGAAATACATGTGTGAGAGAATTAAGAAAATAAAGGGAATAAGTAAATAAAGAAGAAAATATATAGTCACATATAGGAGGAATGTAGAGATAAATGATAGGATAGGTAATAAATAGATAAGGAAGATTGGGAAGATAAAGGGAAATCGAAGAAGGAACTATATAAAGAAAAATGAATTAGATCAGGAATAGCTGAATTAAAAGAAAATTTTAAAAACACGGTACTCGAATGGGGAGAAGTCATGTTTTAGATAGGAATGGTATGGGATGGAAATGGATGTAGTTTTTGTAAATTTGTTGTTTATTTTGCTTTGTTTTGTTTTGCTTGTCTTTGTCTCTTTTGTGTATTTGATACGAATGAATGAGGTGTGGGATGCTTGATTTGTTGTACTATTTGTATTTTATTATAAGACATTAATAAAGTATTTTAAAGTGTAAAAAAAAAAAAAATGAAGATGCCGGGGATTGAACCTGGTACCTACTGTGTGAAAAACATGCTCTACCAGTGAGCTAAAATTTAGTGTATCAAGCTCCCCTGCCAGCCCGGCACAAGCCCCTTCCCCACGCCATGCTTTGGCCCTGGGGGTTTGGCTGCACTCTCTTCCACCAGCCCAACTGTATCTCCATCCCCTGACTGCTAACCCACCGCTGCTAGTACCCAGGGTAGCTGGGTCTTCGTTTCAGAAATGTAGCTCTTGGAGTAAGGGGCCAGAGGCAAGCTTTGTTTTACTTGGCCCAGGAGCCAATACAAGCGGGTTTTGTCTGTTGTATGTGTGATTAAGGCGAGGAGAAAAGTTATTCCACACAAAATGACTTTTCACGTGCCTCTGTTAGCTTGCAGCCCTTGAGGAATTGTTCCAGGCCGAACTCCAGTGGTTCCCAGTTGGATTTAAGGGTACGTGCCCTACTCAGAAGTAAATTCCGCTGAATTCAAGGAGACTAACTCCCAGGGAAGTGGGGTTAGGACTGCTGCCTAGAGAACCTCTCCTGCAATGCTATGGTGCGTCATGGCGCCGCAGCAGCAGCTCGCTAACTTCCCTTATTTCAAATTGTTGATCTGGTAACTTTAGTCTAGTGGATGGGGACAAACACAAGCCTATGCCTGTCAGATAGGAATCCGAGTTTGGCTGCCAAGCACATTCTATGCCTGCATTTTGCTGGGGTTGGCGTGCTGTCTACGCCCTTCCCTCATTTCTGAAAGGTAACATTAACAAAACAGCCTCCCTAAAATAGCTCCTAGGCCACCCAGTAGCTGCCAGCCTGCATCTGCAAGCTTCTCTCTGGGCAAGTTGGAGCAGATCGGGCAAACAAGCCACACCCCAGAGGGATGTTCCTAAGCGCAACTCAGGGCACACCAGGGTAGTTTATTGAGAAAGCTCAACCCCTAAACGAGACCGCCCTCCTCTCTGTGGGCTGGCTCTGCTTTGACATGGGTTTGTTTTCTTCCTTAGCAGAGAATTGCCATAGATCTGAACTGCTGGCTTAAATTACAGATGCTTCGAAGGGAGAAGTCAGCAGCTTGGTTTGTGTTCCCTTGGACAGGGGAGAATTTAGAGTTTATTTCTCTAGGATCTGAGAAGAGGCAGGAAGCTGGGCTCGTATCTGAAAGATCTGGGTACAAGTGCCACCTCAAAAGCAGACCGCTTAGTCTTCTTCTCCAATTCTGTCATCATGCGTGGAGGTGGAATAGACTTTGTCCACTGCCTTGTCCCATCTCTACACAGTGGAAGGTGGCAAAACAGAGAACATGGACAGATGTGCACATATAGAATCTCACCTTCTGCTGAATGCGTGGCGGTCAGGGATGGGGTCAGTGGATGTGATGCTGCTTCCCTTTGGCTCGTTCACTCAATGCATGTGTTATAAGAAAAAAACTGCTCCTTTCCCTTATGGGGTATCCAAGAGCCCATATAGTGGCTCCCCTATTGGTAGGAGAAAACAAGAGGCCAACCAGAGCACAGTCGTACCTTGGTTTTCAAACAGCTTAGTTCTCGAACGTTTTGGTTCCCGAATGCCGCAAATCCGGAAGTGAGTGTTCTGGTTTGGGAACTATTTTTGGAAGCCAAACGTCCGATGCGGCTTCCACTTGGCTGCAATCAGAAGCCACGCTCTGGTTTCCGAACGTTTTGGAAGTCGAACGGACTTCTGGAACGGATTCCGTTCCACTTCCAAGGTACGACTGTATATTGAGAAGCAAAACGGCTAGTAAGCCTGATCTTTATTAAACTGTTGCAACAGGGTCCCCACTCACCACACGCAAGAGGGAGAACCCTGAACAATGGTGCGCAAGCCCTTATATAGACGTTTGAAATTGCCCACCTTGTAGCCCAAGACCACCCCCCTAAAACATCATACATACATCACAGAAGGAGGTGGTCTACAGCAGAAATCCTGTCTGCCAGGATACCTGACAATGGTCACTGATTGCATGGATCATGGGAAGGGGGGCTATTGTGCTGCCCTAGGCAACAAACTCTAGTTTAAAACTTCACGGAGGTGCTGTGAGAGCTGCTTTTCCATTGATTGATCCAGTGCTATTTTTCTAGAACAAGAGGTGACGGAACTCACCATGAACGCCTCCCTTGCTCTTCTATACTGTAATGGCAATGGCGCCCACCTAAGAGGTGCCGGAAAGGAGTTCGAGCGAGTTCCGGCTGAAAAAAAGCCCTGGATTCATCCCACATCACTGCTGTTAATAGTTAAGGCGTGGAACACCATAGGCAGAGGGCCTTCAGTGCAGCATTACTTCCTCACCCACCCCCAACCTGCCCAGGTGACATTTTTCTGATAAAGATCCACATGCTAGGCTTGTCATGGGATGAGTTCTGTTTTTGGTATTTAATAGGTATACTCATCTTTTGTTTGTTTGTTTGTTTGTTTATTGCATTCCTAGCCCACCTTTCCTCCAAGCTCAAGGTGGTGTGTGACATGGTTGTCTTCCAATTTTAATCCCCTCAACAACCCTGTGAGGTAGGCTAGGCAGAGGGACTGCAACTGGCCCTAAGAACACCCAGTGAGTTCCATGGCTGAGCATGGATTTGAATCCTGATCTCCCTATTCCTAGTCCAACACTCTAACCCAGGGGTCAGCAACCTTTTTCAGCCGTGGGCCGGGGGGGAATGAACGAATTCCTATGCCCCACAAATAAGCCAGAGATGCATTTTAAATAAAAGCACACATTCTACTCATGTAAAAATACCAGGCAGGCCCCACAAATAACCCAGAGATGCATTTTAAATAAAAGGACACATTCTACTCATGTAAAAACACGCCGATTCCCCAACCGTCCGTGGGCCGGATTGAGAAGGCGATTGGGCCGCATCCGGCCCACAGACCTTAGGTTGCCTACCCCTGCTCTAACCGCTACACCACAACTGGTTCTCAACCTCACATATTTGTGAAATGGGAATATCAGTGAGCTATCTCACAGGGTGGTGATTGCTATGAAGTAAAACCATAACTAAGAATTTAAAGTACCGGTATCTTTTCAGTCTTCATTTAAAAAACAAAAAGGAAAAGTTGTGTACCAGTCCTAAGATGAATAAATGAAATAAGTATTAAATTCTGAAGCCGTTCTCATAATTTTTAGTGGGGTATTTGCTTACCACCACCCAAACGCACGTCATATTGTTTATTCTTATTTAATGACCCTGCATAACCACATTGTGAAAGAAGAAAATCTGGGTTAGATTCAGGAGCTGGGAAGATGCTGGAGTTGTATGCGGTGAGATCCAGAACCGGTATAGACACCCACATGTTATCATTTAAGCAAAAACAATAGGATAATTCAAGTTGCAATTACGTTTATTTACAATTAAATAAATGTAGTTCTGTATTTTCCATGGATTTTCACAAGTAGCTTCTGAGTTATGGTAGTACAACCACAGCCAATCTCTAGTCATAGACAAGATTAAAGGATTTTAAATGCCGTGAAGATTAGTCCTGCTAGGATTTGTCATTTGCCAATGTCTTTTTTTCTTGGGGCACTATTGTTCTTTGAAGAGCGACATGCTTTATTGCTAAAGGTAGATAGCCGTGTTGGTCTGTCATAGTCAAAACAAAATAAAATAAAAAAAATTCCTTCCAGTAGCACCTTAGAGACCAACTAAGTTTGTTCTTGGTATGAGCTTTCGTGTGCATGCACACTTCTTCAGATACACTGAAACAGAAGTCACCAGATTTTATCAGGGTCTGGTGACTTCTGTTTCAGTGTATCTGAAGAAGTGTGCATGCACACGAAAGCTCATACCAAGAACAAACTTAGTTGGTCTCTAAGGTGCTACTGGAAGGAATTTTTTTTATTATGCTTTATTGCTGTTTGATCAACTGAGATGCTCCTCATGAGCTTGTGACCCACAAGTTTGTTGCTGGCCACGCCTAAATCCTCCTGGGGTGACAGTGGGTTGAAGGAGGAAGGGCTCCTGATCTCCCTAGGTGAGAGTTGAGTTTTTGGCTTTACACCTGTTGGATTTGGACATGCTCATTGGCTGTTGAATCTTTCAGAGGTTTGCTGAAGTGAGAATTGAGAGGAGCGATAAATAAGCGAATAAAATGCGAGTGAGCGAAAGGTGATTGTTTAATGAGTGGGTGTGGCACTATGGTTCTTGAATTCCTGATTTGTATTATTAAATGTGATGCTTTTTTTTTGCAATATTCAGGGACTTTTAAAAGCTATATATTGTAATTATGTTGTACGCTTTTGCTTCTTTATTTGGTATGATTCACTTTTGCATTCATTTTACTTATGTACTAATGAATGTATCCAATGTAGTGCTACATTAAAGTCACTTAATGGTAAATGTGTTCTGTGGATTTTTCCGCAAGCAGAATGGTGTTGTGGAAGAGACTGCATAAGCAGTTTGCTGGTAACTTTGTTGCACAATAAATTGCTGGCGCAATCTGTTGCACAACAAGTTTCCACTAGCAGAACATTAAAACTCACCTATCCATGCTAGTGGACAGAAAATGTTGGATACAGCTCAATGTTTAGAGATTTATTGCTCAATTTTGTTACTTAAAATGTATAATGCTGTTTTTGTTATCATTGCCATCTGCTGTGTAGAATTTGTATTTTTACGGTATATATGTAATCTACTTTGGTTTTTGTTGAGATGTAAATTGCTTTGTGATTTCTTGAAATTCAAAGTTGGTATACAGATAACAACTTAAATAAAAATAGATACATGTATTAATCTCCTTCTCACCTCTATGAAAATGAACAGGATGTGGTCCGCTGGTTCCCATTTCTTTTACACAGACTGCATCCTTCCTTTCCTCAAGTATATTTACTTAATGTAATAATAACAGAGGAAGATAGCTGAAATCAGTTAAGTTTCTGAACCACCTCCCCAGTGAGAACTAGTTGCTGAAGAAGATGCTGAGTAAAATCTGTGTTTTCAGTAAACAGGCAATTAGTTGTAATTATGAGTCATCGGCTCCAGACTAATCAAAAAGCTACTTAACCGCAAGCTAGATGACAAAATGTTCTTTAAGCGTCTCATTCCCAAGCTGGAATTGTCAATGGGGCAGTTCTACAGCAGAATTACAAGATCTGACCCAGAGACAAGAGATAGCAGCAGCCCCCACCAGTCCTGGTGCTCAGATGATGCTCGAATGATCTGTTCTCATGCCTTCTGCTGCTTGCTATACTGCTGAATACCAGTTGCTGGGAGATCCCAAGCAGGGAGGGTACTCTTGTGCTCATATTCTGCTTTGCAGGCTTCCCATTGGTGAAGGGTTCTCAAACTGTGGTCTGCTGGGGTTTCATGAGCTTCATTTGCGTGGTTTGCAGCAGGTCTGCTAAAAGACAATTAAAAACATGCAACGTCTAGCAGAGCACATTGCAATTGCTACAACGAGCAGGAAAACCATTAAGTGGTCCACCAAGACCCTCAGCAAATTTCAGGTGGCCTGTGGGGAAGGGGGAATTTGGGAACCACTGACGTACCGGTACATATCTGGTTGGCCACCATAAGAACAGGATGCCATCAGTATTACTGATGGAGAATAGAATGTCCCTATTTTCATCTGAGGAAGGCATGCTGGACTCGACTGGCATTTGGTCTGATCCAGTGGGGCTCTTCTTATGAAACAAGCAAAAATCTAGTTGCAGCCAGTGAAACTTGGATGGAAGTTACTTTGGTCGAAATCCAGACCAGTCCAAGCTAGGGCCATAGGCAGCCATACCAGGTGTACATTCATCATCCTAGGCGCTTGAAGTGCAGAAGTATTTGCCATTTTGACGCCTTTCTAATTTCTAGATCCTCATTTTCCTTTCCAGTTCTTGGATGATGTTATATTCCTTTCTGTACCCAAAGGAAGCTCTGGGACCAAAACACACCTGCTTCTAGGTAGCTGCCTGGGTTAGGCCTCAGCCTGGGATTATGCAGCAACTGGTTCAATAGTTCTTGTGACAGTAGTACTGAAGTGTTAGAAACAATCTTGGCAGTCTCCATCCCAAAACAAGGGTCCTGTGCCTTTAAAAGCTGCATGACAGACCAACATGAAGTTGAACTCCCCCTTCTCCATGCAATGTCAGGAAAAGCGGGGGGGGGGGGGGCTGCAATGCTGTTGTTGGCACAAGCATTCTACCAAATCTTTTTAAAACTGCAATCTTACCAGAAGCTGGGAGTCCAAAGTAAGCTAATAAAGAAAAGCAATTAAGTCCCTTTGCAAGAAACCTTCCATTTTAAAGCCTGTCAGACACAAGTTTAGCAAGATCAGTTACTGAACCAGAGTTGCATGGTAATGGGATGCCAGCTGGCCAACCAACTTTGAGTGCTCATTGTGTTTGCGCTGCAATGGTAGGGTGACCCCTGCTCCAGCACCAACCCTGCAAGGTAGCCTAGCAGCACTGGATAGCCCATCATATTCTTGCTACTGCCACTACCTGCTTATGTGTCACACACAGCAAGGGGTTATGGTAGGTTAACAGACAGCTGAATTCCGAATCTCCTGCTTAGCAACTCCAGTCTGCTTCCCCTCCTGCTCTCCCAGCATTGTGTGACTACCAGTTACATAGCCCAAGATGTCTAAAGAATGTGGGAGGACAACCAGCTCTTGAGTGTGTCCAGAAACCAGTACACCCTGGGAACCCAATCTATCAGTTTATTCAAAAGTATAGGTAATAAGGAAGATGGGGAGAAATAGCAAGTACTGTATGTAGTTAAAAACTGAAATAAAACACAGTACCAGAATATGGGTATTTTGGTAATCAGTGACTTTCAAGATCCATGGCCCAGGTGGGTGCTGATGGACAGGTGGCATTTTCCAGGCAGTCACCTAGTCAGGAATATGTCCAGGGGGTGTTCAGGGATGAAGCAAGAAGGGTGACAATGCCATGAGGTAGGGGCTGTCACTGTGTGAGACAGAAGCCTCTCTTGTGGTTGTGTCTTGGGAACTTGACTGACTTGACTCCCTGCTTTGCTTATACATGATGGAGGGCTGGGTAATCTTAACATGACAAACTGGGGACAGCACAACTGCGCCACAGGGCCCTCTACCCAGGAAACCAACAGGGTAAAGCGGATCCTGAATATCACGTTGGGCTGCAGCTCAAGCAGATCTGCTTATATCCACTTATCCAGTGGATCCAGTTCCTTTTTTTTTTTTTTTTTATAATAATTTTTATTAGGTTTTCAAATTTTGTCCAGCCCCGATTCAGGCCAGATCACATACATTTTATACAATATCTGATGACTTCCTCTCGCCCCCCCTCATTGTTTTCATTTATTATAATATTAATTCTTACCAGGTTTCTAATTCCACATCATTTACATTTCCATATCTAATTATCAAATCGTTTACCAACCACTCACATCTTTAACATTCTTATCTTCTACATTAATCATATCCCTATTTCTCCCCCCCCAGTCCCCGACGCAGACTATTTCAATATCAAAATTACTTATCATTTATAATATCTATCAATCTTATATCATTATTTTCCAAAAATCAAACTATAATCATTTCCTGCCATATCCGAGTTCAGAAACCAATAGGCCACAAAACAGTTACTTCAAATAAATGTTCATCCTATTCCTGCAGGATCCAACTTTGGAACCCATTGTCTTTGCTGCAGAGTAGCATCCAAAACAACATCCATTGAAATCTTTGGCCTTCCAATCCATATTTGGTCCAGATTGTCTCTACTTCCTCTTCGCTGCTTGTCATTGCGCTGTGGTTTGTTGACTGTTCTCCTGATATTTCTCTTTTTCCTGAAGGTGACGACAGCTCTTGACTTAAAATGGATGATTCTTTTGCAGCTGGTTATCTTCTGAATAGACTTTCTCTGTTTAGACTCCACAGATACACTGTTCACAGGGTTTAGTTGTAAATCCTGACCAATCAGACCATTGTTTATGCTTTGCTTTATCTCTGTCTCCAAGCTGTTCCCAGCAGCAGCCAGTTCAGCTCTCAATTCTTTCACTCCAGCATTGTAATCCATTCTAAGTTCTTTCAGTTTCTCCAACAATATTGTCAAATCCACATCCTGTTTCACCGCCATTTTTAGCAAATAGTTCTTTTCTAACTTTTCCAACTTTTTTCCAACTTTTCAAAAAGTTCCAAAACTCCAAAATAATCCTCTTATTTCTCAATATTTATTTAACTTCGTCTGCCCCCTAGGACCGGGGGAGGCGCAAGGGTTAAATCTTCGAAACAAAGTATCAAATTCCAAGCAATACTTTTCAAAGCTGTGCAACAATGCCCTGTCGTTGTTACACAATGGCAAGGGACGGACCTCCGTTTTTACGTCCTTTAGCCAGTCCGAAATAGTCCGAAATTAAAACTCTTCCTTTTAAGATTACTTACAGTTCCAAATTGCAGAATTTAGAGGAATCGGCGCGCTCGGTAGTGACGGTCTTGCAGCTTCGCCAGACGGGGCTGTTAGCGGACCCTAGAGCTCCGCCGCCCGATCGCTCCCGGGAGCTCCGCTAAGAGCTCCCTGGGATCGGGACCGGCGTCCGAGCTCCTGCAGGTCCTCCGGACCCCGGGACGCCCTTCCCGGGGGTTTTGGGGGTCGCGGCGCTGGCGCGAACACCCCTTTGCCCGGTCCGACGGGGGAATGTCAGGAGCGACATGTCCCCCCGACCGCCATCTCCGGCAGCGCCAACCGGAAGCCCCAGTGGATCCAGTTCCTGCTGCAGAGCTTTTCGATGATGTCTCTGGATCAGCAACTATAGCTCTGCCCCTCGCAACACTTCAAAGCACTTAAGATATGAAACTAGGCAGCAGCAGAAGTTTCCATAGTTTTCTTGTAGCTGCTGTTTCTTTGCTTTTACGGGTTCTGCATCCTTTGCATTTCTGTCTAGAGGCTTTTCCTTCTCTTCAAAACTTGAATGGTTGACTAAGAAACACTGTTATTTTGGTTGCCCTCTGATCTCCAGAAGTGAAATGAAAACAATTCCCTCCGATGGGAATGGGGGCGTGAGGTCATACTTGGTAGAGGCAGAATTTTCCAGCTGCTGGTTTAACATAGACAGCAGCTGCTCTCACGCAGCATTTTGGGCTTTCTCCAAGAGGATGTCCAGTGCAACACTGAAAGAATAGCAGAATTTTGTCCTATCTGTTGCGTCTTTCCTGAAGCTTCCAACACCTACAAGGGGAAAAATAATTTCACTTCATCTGTGTTATAAAGTTTATGAAGCAGTGACTATCCTGCTTATATATCTTTTTGCTGCAGGCCACCAAAGCCTCACTTTTATTTTGTTTTTATAGTAACACCGTCTTTTTACGTTTGGTTCACATGGGTGCAAATGAAGGCCTGCATGGATACTTATTTCTTAGCTCAACATTTCCTCCCTTAACTTACCCAGGGATGAAAATATTTGACCTTGTGGTATACAATGTTTCTCTATATCCATGTGAAATGATTTATTCATCCCTGGAATGGGAAATCCCAGATACAGATTAATGCAGGACACTTGGTCAGATCCTCCTTTCAATTTGGAGGAAGAAGGTTCAGATTAACAGGTTCAGAAAAGGGGGGGAAATGGTGGAGCAACTTCCCTATGAGGAAAGGTTGCAACTTTTTAGTTTGGAAAACAACAGGGGTAGAACATTATAGAAGTCTGTAAGACTATGCATGGTATGGATATAGGACAGACAAAAGGAGGTACTTTTTCACAGTGCATAGAGTTTGCTTCCATGAGATGTGGTGGCCACCAGCTTGGATGGCTTTAAAAGAGGATTAAACAAATTCATGGAGGATAAAGCTATCAAAAGCTATCAATGACTACTAGTCACGATGGCTCTTTATCTGGATAAAAATTGCTGGGAATTACAAGTAGAGAGGGTGCTATTCCACTCAGGTCCTGCTCTTGGGCTTCTTATAGACTCCTGGCTGGCCACTGAGAACAGGGTGGGTCTTTGTTTTGGTCCAGCAGCAGTTTTCTTACATTCTTAAGGTGAGATAAGACATACAGGATTCAGACATGAGTATCTGACCAACAACTAAAGCTTTATGGGAAGATATTGTTCCAGTTACTGTATATGGAAAACTCTGTGCAATCCTTGAGTGTCTGGTTATCTAAACACTTGATTAGGTGGATTTCATTTTGCTGACCTTTTCACCCTACTACACTGACCAGTTTGCATTAGCCAAAGTTATGACCAAAAGGAAATTATTGCACAAGGTGGCTCTGATTGGATATGACTCTATTGTAAACCTCAAATGAATTCTTGGTAAAACAGTTAAAAACAGCTATTCAAAACAACATTCAGAATTAAAACCAGTGATAAACTAAAATGAGATCAAAACAGACATCTGTGTAGAAGCACAGTTGTAGAGCTGGAAGGGATCCTGACGGTCATCTAGTCCAACCCCCTGCAATGCGGGTTTGTCTAACCAAAAATACTTTTAGCAGGTGCTGAAAAGGGTACCGTGAAGGTGCCTGCCTGATGTCAACCGGCAGCGAGTTCCAAAGTTTAGGTGCTGCCACACTACAAGATTGATTTCTTGCAATTGCATGACAGTGGCACCTGTAACTGGGTATTTGGGTAAACATGTGTGGAACTGAAATGCAGCTTCCACTGACAACAGTGGGGTTTCAGCACAGGTATGAAACCAGCAGAAAAAGAGGCTGTGAGGAAAACGATCACCTTTAACTATTGGTTTTGGTAACAAAAATAATACAGAAGAAACAGATCCGCCTAGAAACCCTGGCCCTTAAACTCACGTGCCTCTGAGCACGTGCAGAGTGACCCGCTCCTTTTCTGAAGGGCGCCGTTTTTAATTTCTGTGGCGGCTGCTTTAAAAAGCGTGTTATGCGCAACACGTGAGAAAAGGACAACACCTGACTATTCCTGCTCCCCGGGTCTCCATCTTCTTTTCGCTGGCAATTAGCGCAAAAAAAATTAACCGTCTCGCCCAGCCGCTAAAGTTATGACCGGATGTGAGACCTTTTCGCCAATTCCCAGGAAGAAAAAAACCCCACTCGCGTCACTTCTCGTTACATAACCGCTTCATTAAATGGAGGAAAAAGGCGGGACGTCGCCCTCTGCGCCTGAGCTAAAATGGCGCCAGCATCCGTCACCTTTTCCTTAAAAAACAACCCCCACACCGCGGGGACCGCCTCGCCCATTGGCCAATTTAAGGAGGTCCCGCTTCCTCATTGGGGCAGACTGTTTTTCTCCTCTCTCTTCTTGGCGCTGTTTGGCTAAGCGTTCCATCACTCTGAAACGCGTCTTTCCCTCGCCATTCCCTCTGCGGAAGCTGATTGGCTACATTCCGTGTCATTTCCCACATTCTCCCCGGCCTCCCCAAACCCACTTTGCGAAACGGTCTTGTGGGCGGAGGGGAGAGCCTCAGCCGTGATTGGATTACAGGCAATTCAATCACGAGTTAAGCCGCACAATTTCATCACGCCCGTTCAGGCCTCAGAACCCCTCTCCCGCGATTGGCCGTCGGCGCCGCCTGTTATTAGTTTTGCCTCCTGCCCGCCCCACTCGGAACAGCTAGTTCAGAAGAGCTATCGGCCAAGCCCCGCCTCCCACCATTGGGTGGGGCCTCACCTAGAGGCGTTTCCCGAAAGGCCTACCGCCGCGGAGCTTTTCGTAAATTGCTCCTGCTTCTCTCTCACTTCCCCCTCCCGCCCCGCGCGCGGGCGCCAAAACCCCGCCTCGTTTCCGCCCTAATGGCCGGACGTCACGCCACTCAAGGCTAACCCACACCTCCCGCCGTCCCCTCCTGGCTCCGTGATTGGGCGCCGCGGCGGGAGGCGTGCCCTCGAGTTCGGGGCCGTGTCGGCGCAAGCTCCCTCCCCTCGCCAACCCTTTGGCGGTCACCGGTGGGGTTAGGCTGCCTCGTCACCGACTTCGCTGCCCCCCGCCCCGCCCACCCCTCTGGCGCCACTTGGGTTCGCCTCCCCCCTTCGGCCAACATGAGCGGTAAGGACGGGACCATCGCGGCCGGGCGGGGGGCGCCGCCTCCCTCCCCTCTCCCGCGCCCCGCCCCGCCCAGCCCCCCGGGCGGAGGGACCCGGGCGGGGGAGGGGTAACGAGCCCGGCTGAGGGGAGGGCAAGCCGGGAAGCCCTTCGGGGAGGGGCCCGCGGAAAGGGGAGCGGGGCTAGTGGATTGGGGGGTGGAGGAAGCGGAGGAGGAGGAGGGCAAGTCGCCTCAGGGACCAGGGGAGGGGCAGGGCCCAGCGCGCGGGGCGGGGGGTGTCCAGGGCGGGACCAGGTGGGGGCAGGAATACGGCTGGGGGTGGGAATTTCCCGGCGGGAAGGAAGAAGCAGCCTCCGCCGTAGAAGCAGCCGCCGCTCCACCACCACCGGAGGAGCCTCCGTCGCCGTGCGGCCCAAAGCCGAGAGGCAGAAGCAGGCGGTTGTCTCTTGGGGTGTGTGCTTAAAGGGAAGGGAAAATATGTTTCCTTAACTGCACGACTTGAGCCGGGGCTCAAGCCGCGCTAATTATCAGAATAAACGAGGTTAGTAAAGGAGCGGCGGAGCGTTCCTGAGCATGTGCAGAGTTGCTTCCCCTCGCGCGTGGGTTTCCCTCACGAGGTTGCCCCGCATGGAGCGGCGGTGGGAGGCCGGCGGGGATAAGTAGAGCTGGGCTAAGCACTTTGCTTCTGAGGTGTGTGGAGCATGAGGTTCGTGGGTTCGAGCCCCACGTTGGGCGAAAGATTCCTGCATTTCAGTGGGGTTTGGGCTGGAGAGCCTCGTGGTCCCTTCCAACTCGACGATTTGGTTGACAGAAACTCAAGAGAGGCCTAGGCCCCTATGCCAGACACACATCTCCTAAATATAGGAAGGCAGTCTTCAGCAACTTACTGCTGGTTCTTTTTTAAAACACACCCAAGCACGCTTGGATTTCCCAGATAATTTCTCCTGTGCTGTCTTTTCCACAAGCTCTGTTTTGGGCCTTAAAATAAGGTGGTATTCACTTGGAACTCTTCGTTGATTAGGACTTGAAACTTTGCTTGGCAAGCTTTGCTGTACACTAAGAGTATGCAAGGCTTAGAGCAGCGCAGAGCTCCTTGTTGGGTCAACTGCAAGTCAGAAGTTTGCATAACTCCTGCGCCACTTGGGACTGACTCATGCAGCTGCTTCCCCAGGTCCAGACAGATGATTTTTTTTTTAATGGCTTCATACCTGAAAGGTATGAAGGGGGTCCAGGGTATCTTGATACATCACTACCAAATAAAGAAGGGTGCTTCAGCAAGGGGGATACTGTTTTTTTAATAGCATGCCACTGGGAATTAAAATTTTAGTGACATGTTGTGGGGAAGGATGTTAAAAATAGGCTTGATAATTCCCCTTGGGGGCAACCCCCCTCCAATATGCAGTTGTAAAGGGCACTGTGAGAATACTGGGTGGTATTCCCAACTGAGTTTTAAATACTGAAACGGGAAAAGCTGTTCATGTTGTATATGGTAGTATGGGAGCACAAAGTCTATTGGAACTGCTAAAAAGATTGTTTTCCACATGGCTTTCAGCCTCAGGTGTTTGCCAGATTTGCTCTTTATTTAATGTGCGTCTCTAGAGCTTGAAAAATTGCTTCTATACCAGTAGTGAGGAGGAAGTGATCCTTGTCGTGCAAGAGAGGGAGGCTTTGGATATGACAATCCTTGAGTCACCGTTTCTTTGCCTAGCCTGCTTTATGTGGTGGTTGTGAGTTTGTACAGCAACAATTATTAACAACAGCTTGGTTCAGTGAGGAGAAGCCATCTTATTTTTCACATACGTGACAGCAGCTCCTCCTCCCACTACCCTGCCACCGCCATCTGACTTCATTTTTCATTGATGATACATGATGCATATCACCCCCTTCTGGTAGGTTGGTTGGTGCCCTTTAAAGGCTGAGACGTTATTGTTGCATTTGTACTCTGCCCTTTCTTGAAGGCGCTCATGATATCATTCCTTCTCATCCTCTGAACAGTTCCGTGAGGTATGTCAAGCTGAGACTTGCTCAGGGACGCTCATAAACTTCATAGCTAAGCAGGAATTGGAGTATGGGTCTTCCTGGTCCAATCCCAGCACTGTTCACTACACTGGTGCTCTCTGTTTTCTCTGACATCTGCCCCACAGCACACTCTCTTCCTTCTGCTCCCCCGCCCCCAGATCTTAACTCAAGGTTAGCTCTTCAGTGTGCTAGATGCTTTTCAGCATATTTTCCAAAGGCAAGGTACTTATATTTTCCACTAGTATATGAAGCCCGTTACAAAAACGGGCGCTAGAAGGGCGGCGGTGCTTCGCGCCGCTTCCCCCGCGCTTTGGCGAGGCAGTAAAGGCGGCGGCGGCAGCAGGAGGCTCCGCTCGAGGCGTGCGGGCGGCGGTGCTTCGCGCCGCTTCCCCCGCGCTTTGGCAAGGCAAAAAGGCGGCGGCAGCAGGAGGCTCGGAGCTGCGGGGTGGGGAGGAAGAGGCGTACCCCCATCGCCTCTACGCTCCAATCCCTGCGTCCGTGTGTGACATGCGCAGTAGCACACTTCCGTGACACACGGAAAGTTGGACGCAGGGACACAGCCACTTTATTATATAGGATTATCCAATACAACACCGGGTGCATAACCCTAATACTTTTGAGTTGTCTGCAGTGAAGTGAATTACTTAACAGTAACTACTTAGAATGCTCAAAGTCCCTATTTTTTAAATCTATTTTCAAACTCTGTCCTTCCTCCTCCAGGTAGAGCTGCTTGCTTTGTAGTACGTGTTTGACCATTCTGTCTTCACTCTTCTCTTTTTTCCTTCCTGCACCCCCAATTCCCATGCAGACCATGATATTTCAGAAGAAATGGTTATTGTCAAAACTGAGAAGGTAGAAGAAAGCTGCAGTAATGATGGACGGAACTGTGAGGGCCAGGTAAGTGTGGGTTCTAAAATAGGCAACGGTTTCTGTGTGTATGCGGGGAGCTTTGGTGAATATTATGATGAAACGTTCTCATTTTCAGTTTCATTGGATGAGATGGGTTAGTCTCTTTTGCCTTCCTCATGAACATGCTCTAAAATGTTAGAATTCTTGAAGCCTTTTGTGCTTGGAGACTGAGTAGGGGGGAAATAGAGCAATGTTTGCATCTATTTTGTTAGACACAACAGTCATAGATGATGGTGGGTTAATTAAAGGCTGCTGCTCCAAATTCTAGCAGTGCCCCCGTGAGCTTTATAATTTGAACTTCCTCATTTAGGAATTGTTGGACTGTGCAGCTGTCTTGCCCAGGGTGCCTTTGGTTTGTGGGTTCAGTGGCTGATCAGATGCCTGTGGGAGACCAGCAAGTAGGATTTGAGCTCAAGAAGATGGCTTCCAACATCTGGTATTTAGAAGTATTGCTGCCTACAACTGTGGAGGCAAAGCATAGCCACCTTGGCTAGTAGCCTTTGATAGTCCTGTTCTCCATGAATCAGCCTAATCCTCTTTTAAAGCCATCTAGGTTGGTGGCCATCTGCCTCCTGTGGGTTTTGAAGGCTGTTTGTGATTGAAAGTCACACCGTGGTGAAGGATGTATTTGTTAGAAATCTTCTTGGAGGTGAAAGCTGTTCTCCCCCCAGCTGATCTGTACTGTGCTTGTGAGTCCGATGTTTGCAGTCTCTGCTGCTTGTAGTGGGTGGTTCAACAGCTTCCAATAGGCTGTCTTGCTTGTATGCTCCTCCTTAGCTTCCCCTTGTTTTGTACAAACCCCCGGAAAGTGAGGCAAGTGCCTGACTCCTCCTCTCTCTGTCTTGTGTTTCCTGATAGGAGTCCCAGCCTTCCCCTCTGGCTCTGCTGGCTGCAACATGCAGCAGGATTGAATCTCCCAATGAGAATGCTGATGGATCACAGGGACAACAAGGAGGCTCAAATGAACTGGACCTCACTGCTGCAACTCATATCTCCCAGAATGCAAATGGTTGGCAACTAATTTCTACTCCCTCTGGGACTTCTGACTCCCCCAAAGACCAAGGGAACACAAGCAATGAGGAGAATGATTCGTCATCCAAAAACCGACCTGCTACCACCGGGCAGTATGTGGTTACTACCACCCCCAACATGCAGGGCCAGCACGTCCTCACGGGCTTGCCAGGAATGATGCCCAGTATTCAGTACCGGGTGATTCCCCAGTTTCAAACTGTGGATGGGCAACAGTTGCAGTTTGCCACCACCCCTACCCAAGTCAGCGTCCAACAGGATGCCAATGGCCAATTGCAGATCATCCCTGGGACGAACCAGCAGCTCATTGCAAATCAGTCGGGGACAGGCAATATCCTGGCTGCCATGCCAAATCTTCTGCAGCAGGCTGTCCCCATTCAGGGAGTGAATGCCCTGTCAGGGCAGACTCAGTATGTCACTAATGTGCCACTGGCTTTGAATGGCAATATCACTTTGTTGCCTGTCAATAGCATTGCAGCCAGTTTGGCACCCACCTCTCAGTCGGTTACTCTAAGCACCTCTGGCTCTAGCGAGAGTGGCTCTCAACCAGCAACATCTGGTTCCTCTGTCAGTTCCTCCAGCACGGCTGTGTCCCAGGCCAATTCTGCCGCTTTCTTTACCAATGCCAACAGCTACAATACCACTACCACAACAGGTAATTTGAGCATCATGAATTTTTCCACCAGTGGCACTCTGGGAACAAACGTTCAGGTGCAGGCGCCTCAGAGGACAGGAAGTGCTCAAAATACTGATGCTCTCCAGTTGACTGGAGTGACAGTCCAGCAAGGGCAGCAGAAAGATGCTGATCAAAACCAGCAGCAGCAGCAGCAGCAGATCCTGGTGCAGCCTCAGCTTGTTCAAGGAGGGCAAGCTGGCCAGACTTTTACAACCCAAGATGCCTTGCAGAACCTGCAGATCCAGGCTCTCCCCAATGCTGGTCCAATCTTTATTCGAACACCCACTATGGGGCCAAACGGGCAGGTGAGCTGGCAGACGATTCAGCTGCAGAATCTTCAGGTTCAGAACCCGCAAGCTCAGACAATCGCCTTGGCTCCTGTGCAAGGAGTCTCCCTGGGGCAGACAGGGAGCACCAACACGACGCTGACCCCCATCGCTTCTGCCTCTCTGCCCAGTGGCACCGTCACTGTAAATGCCGCTCAGCTTTCCTCTGTGCCAGGCCTTCAGACCATTAACCTGGGGGCCCTGGGATCTGGGATCCAGCTTCATCAGCTGCAAGGGCTTCCACTCACTATAACAAATGCCACAGGTAAGTGGGAGATTTTAGCAAGCCATATGGTTGGGGTTGAGATCAGTTTCTATTTTAGAAGGGCAAGTTTCTGCCCTTCATGGCTAGTGGAAATGCATTGGAAGTGTCAGTGCAAACATGCTGAAGATTGCAAATGAGGACACAAACTACAGAACGTACAGTTGCATTTCCAGTTCTGAAAATGTCCAATTCAGTGTATCAGAATTTTCAAGGCTTTTCTGTACTATTATGGTATGCCACGTATGACAGGGCTGTGTCATATTTGAGGGCCACTGTTTCAGAAAGTTTTAAAAATGTAAATACGTAGAATGTCCATATCTTGCAGTATACTGTGGCACTAATGCCAGTTACAATAACATCATAAATTTATGTTGGGACCTTCCATGCAGAATACTATTTATTACTTCTCATTTTCCTTCAATAATAATAATAATAATTTATTCTTTATACCCTGCCCATCTGGCTGGGTTTCCCCAGTAATATTCTAGGTAGATTTAGATGACTGTTGATGCTATGATGGCTGCCTGCCTATAAATATACTTTATAATGCTTGCGACTATGTAGAGAGCTAGCCATTTCTGGAGTGACCAGCTAAGTGGCAAAGCAGATCTGGCACACTCCCAGCAACCATTTTTGAAATAATGGAGTTGTGGAGGAGTGTAAAATATGCTTCTCTTATTTATTTCTCCACAGAAGCTGCTTTTGTGTAGTATGATCTCATGTAGCTGCAAAATGTGTAAATACCAAATCTGAACCCAACACCTAGATCTTTTCCATCCAGTCACTTCCCTCCTTCCTGGTGGAGTGATGGAAAAGACCATAAAGTTTGGCTGGATCCACAAAGCTGCAGCATTCAAACACACAGACACAAACACACACCCCACAGCATGATAAAGTAGTGCTACAGGGAAGCAACTTCCACCCAGCTGCAGAAAATGTCCTAAAGCAAACCCTTTCCCCCAAGATCTACAGAGATGGCTGAATGTCTTAGGCTTGCCATGTTTGGAGCGTCTGAGGGCATGGGGAGAAAATGATGCCATAAGTGATTGGCTCTCCATCTGGTTGCATTAACCAAGCTGTGATTTATTTATTCTTTTTGAGACTCCCTGTGTACAGTCATTTAAATGTGGAATTTCCCTTCATTTGTTCATGTAACGTAACAGTATAACACAGGTTTTATCAATACAGCCACTGGTGAGGGATCCAGTCACTGTGTTCCCGCTTTCTGAGATCACGGTTTCCAAAGTTCACTGAGGATGCTTTATGCATTGTTAACTCCTCCCTTGCTCAGTGATATCAGTGGATGGCAAAGAATGTGCAAGTAAAACCCTTGTGGCTTGGGAATTCAGGATTGCACATATGGAAGAGGAATAAGAGAAATTCCAGAAGCTGAAGAGGAGGGGTGAGGGAAAAGAATAAACATGCTGTGTTGAGTCACAAATGCCAATGAGCTCAGAGTAACTCCCAAATAAGTGTGTCCAGGGTTGTAGCCTAGCTGTGTTACATTCACTCTTGTGACGTGATGTGGAATTGGAACCTAAATAAATTAAAAAGATCAGAAAGCATAAGATAATAGGTATTTATTACATTAACTTTAGGATGAGATCTCTGGGACTTGGAAGCAGCAGAATTGTATATTTTAAAATGAATAAATTGTGTGTTGTTGACACGGCTAAACCGCATGTTACAGTGAAGCTTAGTATTTAGAGCAGGCATCCCCAAACTCGGCTCTCCAGCTGTTTTGGGACTACAACTCCCATCATCCCTAGTTAACAGGACCAGTGGTCAGGGATGATGGGAATTGTAGTCCCAAAACAGCTGGAGGGCCGAGTTTGGGGATGCCTGCACTAAAGGATATGGGAGATTATATCCCCCTCTCAGCAGCCCATACCTCATATTTTAGAAAAGGTAAATTATGTTAGGAACTCTAAATCATTGGTGGCCAAACTTGGCCCTTCAGCTGTTTTGGGACTACAATTCACATAATCCCTGGCCACTGGTCCTGTTAGCTAGGGATGATGGGAGTTGTAGTCCAAAAACAGATGGAGGGCCTAATCCGGCCCAACCGTTCGGTTTAATCCGGCTCCTGTGGCAGTTTATTTCCTGGGGTAAAATCATTTAAAAACCCTCAACAACTTCATTCCTAAAAAAAAGCTCAGCAACTTTGGTTGGCCTTCACAGCCCTTCACTTTATCAAATCTGGCCCTCTTTGAAAAAAGTTTGGACACCACTGCTAAGTGTTGGTCCTGAGCCGTGCAGTTTCCATCTCTTTCTCCCACAAGTCTCTTAGGCAATTGGGCAAAGGGTAGTTGTGAGAGCTAAATTGAGACTTGAACTAGGAACGGCTGGCTCATAGCTGACCCCCACCAATTGGTGACATTAACCATTCAGATTCATAATCAGTCCAGCACAGACAGGGCATTGCATACAGCAGCCTTTGCCAACTGGGTGCCCTCTGGATATTTCAAACTACAGTTCCTATCAGCCCCAGAACCATATTGGACAGGCCAACTCCATCAGGCCTCCTTGCTCACTCCATTAGTTCTGGGGTGAGAGACCAGCTCCATCAGGCACCTCCTGCCCCTGAACTGTGACAGCTGGTCATCATAGGAACAACTGTTTAATAATTGTTGCCTTAGTTCAGGTTTAGATTTTCCTCTTCCCTCCCTGTCCCTCTTCCCTTTAGTGTCACTTTTTTATTGTAAGCATGTGGGTAGGGCGTGGGCTACAAATGCTGTAAGTAAATAAATAAGATAAAGGAGATTTTTACACAGCTATACAGTGTGGGGTTAGTTTGAATGTACTGTATATTTAGAAAGACAAAGGAAGGATGTAGTATGGCTATGATATCACTGTTGAAATGTGTAACATTCAGAATGGCACAAAGGCTGCCATTTGTTACAAAGGGCCAATGGTGAGCAAGAAGCATGATTCTGTTGCAAACAGTCTGTACTTTTAAGACAGTAGATTAAAAACAAGACCATAGATTTGTATAAAGGTACTCTAAAACTAGCTGTTGGCACTCAAAATGTGCAGCCTTGTTTTGAAAGAGATCTAATACTGCTTGGAAAAAGTAATTCTGTTTGGAAAGCCTGCCTTGTTTGTTCTTGCTCCTATTTTGCATTGGTTTCTGGGAATGGTGCATGTTTAAACATTAAGTAGTGCATTTGAAAAGAAGTTTCTCCAGTGAGCTGGAGAACCAGAGAATGATTAAGTTTTGCCTAGTTTAGCTTCTCTCTTTCACAAAGGGTAATTAAGCTGCTTTGGGGAAACTGTTTTTGTAACGTGCAGAACTGCAGGTGAGGTTTTTGTTCTTGGCATCTTTCCCCATAGCTGCTTGTTTGCAAATGTGTCCCTCATTAGTAGTCATGGTTTAGTGTGTACATCCTGCTTCTCTCACATTGTGGTGTATCTGATTTTCATGCTGAGAAGGCTAGATTACATTCAGATTATTATAAGAATATTGTGTAACTCAAAAATACGTTGAGGCATTCTGAACTCTGCACCAAGAAAAGTGAAATTCTGTAGCCCACAAAAATGGCATATTTACTTAATTTATTTTTTATTAACAGTTTCTCATTCTGCAAATCGTGGGCAAGGATGTTTCCAGGGCAGTCAAGTTCTGCCTTCTGACCACAGGAAGCCTTATTGAGCAATTCCTCTGGCTGCTGAGATTTCAGCAGCCATTGCCCACACACTTCAAACATACCTTCACAGCCGCAAGGGGTAGATTAAAACACCTTCTTTATAAAAAAAGGGGGGGGGAGCTCAGCTCCCTACAAAGCTGAATTCAATGCCCAGTGCCACATTGCCACTTTTCTGCATTCCTGCATGTGCACAGCCCGTTTTGAGCCTACTGAATGTGATGGTAGAGTATGGGGCAGTTGGGAATGGTTGTCATGCCTCCAGTACATGCCTTATTTTGGTTTCTTTGAATGCTTGTTTTGACCCAGTCTTTCATGTTATAGCTGCTTTTAGCTGTTCATTTCCTTTCCTCTTCTCTCACTTCCATTGGAGTTGCCAGCATCCTATTGCCCTAACGCAGGGTTTCTTAACTTGGGTCTCCAGCTGGTTTTGGACTACAACTCCCATCATCCATAGCTAGCAGGGATGATTGGAATTGTAGTCCAAAAACAGCTGGAGACCCAAATTTGGGGGAACCCTGCCGTAATGTTTCGATGTTGGCCTGACACTTCATGGTGATTGGTGACAAAGGAAAAGTTGGAAGGATTTGTACGAAGAAAGGTGGAACTACATGTGTTCATGTTCTACCGGTAGGTGTCTGTTCAGGCTTTTATATAACACATGTTCAGTAGATTTTATATATTAGGACGAGCTTGCATCAATTAGAACTGAGACTAGAAACCTTAAGATAGTAAGAGGCCATTAACATAAAGTTACTTAAGAGCAGCACAGAAGAATGACTAGAAAGCACATTAGTTGTGAAGTCTGACATCTAAGCTGTCACTTTTGGCCATCTTAAGGTGTGATTCATCATGTAGGTGAGACTAGTCAAACTACTGTTTTAATGTAATCCAGGCCACTTCCGGTGATAGAACGCCACCTTGAGTATGGCTTACTAATATTCAGCATGGTGATTAGCCAACACTGAACTAGTTTGCGAAATTAAACACTCTGAAAGGCAAGTTTAAAGAGAGACAAGGATGTCGGTTAAAGAAAGAACAGTGGGCCAAAAGGTGAAAATTATCTTTAATTCATTCTGCTCAACTAGAGAGCAAATGTATTCTAAAGGATAATTCATGGTAGTCATGTGTGAGACTTAGAACAATTATTATCTTTTATTTAAAAACTAAAAATATACGGTATATCAAAGGGAGCATATATATGAGCTGCAGTTCATCATGCTTGTGAAAATATAAGTAAGTTTTGCAGATCACAACACATATGTGTTGTGTCCTAATTCTTTCTAGCATGGTTCTTCAAACAAAGCAAACTAGAAAGTTAAGCTTCTGAAATAAAGTTGTTTGCTCAGGAGCTAACAGTGCAGCTTTAAACTTGCTTGCTTTACTTTGTCTCTGTGGCGAGATGTGGGGCTCTTGCCTCTTTTAGTGCACAAGAGATTTCATAAGTGAAGTGTTTTTTAAATAAGGAAAGAGTGTTTGAGTACACAGAATGTCTAGGCCCGAAGACAACTCTGTTCTTTCAGTGGCTCTGCACAAACGTTCATTGTGCTGTTAGGCCATGAACAAGACACTAAGGCAAATTGCATGACTGTGTTCCACTTTGGGTGCTTGCTTCCTTTCAACCCAAAGGTGACTAGGAATCTGTGACCCTCCAGATGTTATTGGACTGCAACTCCCATCAGCTATAGCCAGCATGGCCCGTGGTCAGAAGTATTCCAACAACAGCTGAAGGGCCACGCCTGCATTTTAACTATAGGTGGCATTTGGGTATGTTGGCATTTGATCGTGTTGGTAGTCCAGTGGAAGACATTTATTTGTAAAACTGCTGTACAAGGGGCGGGACTTTAAAAAGTATCTCGGCATAGATATTTCTTCACAGCTGGATAGCTAAGTTGGTTAGACCAGTGGTTTTTAACCTGTGTCCTGTGAATGATGGTCAGGGGTGCCGCGTGCAACACTGGCCTCTGTCCCTCTTTCCTTCCCTCCCTTCTCTGATGCCTTCTCACATCTCTGCCTCCTAAAGGCTTGCACAGCTGTTTATTGCAGCAGCCTTGGCTATAAGCTCCACAGACGAATGGTGTCTCTGGGAGGCACCTCTCTTTGGGGCGGGGGTGCAGTTCAGAGACCAGGGGCGGCAGCAGCAGCTGCCCAGAGGACTCCCAAGGAGAGGAGGCTGAGGGAACGCTCCACCAGGGAGGTTGTTCAAAAAAAGGGTGAGAAGCTGCCAGCTCTGCAGGCAAGGGGTGACATAACTGGGCTCCTGAGCCCCACAGGGAAGCCTCAGAAAGAATGTAGTTGGTTAAGGGAGCTGTGGACTCAAAAAGGTTGAAAACCTCTGGGTTGGAGCATAGTGCTGATAACACCAAGGTTGCAGGTTCGATCGCCATATGAAACAGCTGCATATTCCTGCATTGCAGGGGGTTGGACTAGATGATCCTCAGCGTCAATTCCAACACTATGATTCTATGCTTTCTGTAAGGGATGTGCTTTGGGTGAGTTCATCAATGGGAAGCCACATGGTTCCCTTGGATTGGAGTGCAGGAGAGAGACCCATGAGCTATGCAGAATTGCCCCCACCTTCTCTCCTGGTGTCTTGGATGGCAGTTGGCAGGGGGGGAGTTCATATATACCGGTAACACAGCAAGCACTGAATTGGTGCTATCTTGCTCATGGCAAACTCTAAAACGGCTGGCCATGATCACCGCATTAAACAAAAAGTTAAAGGAATCCTGGTAACACATGGTAAAAACAACAACAACCTGACACTTTTTAATCCTTCCTCTTGTATTCTTCCTTAACTCATACTTGAAGTACGGGGCAATACTGGCTTCTTTTGTTGTTGTAACACTCCAGTCTGCTTTGTGAATGTGTGCTGGCACCAACCCGAAAATAAAGCAGTTGAGCAAAACTCACTTTATTTGGAGGAGAGGTTCTCAGAACCTAGTCATTTGACACAGCGTTGACAGGTTTTTGGCTTTTAGTCCCAAGTTACCAATTTTTTCTTATTTTTTCTTATTGATGACTCTGCAAACTTCGAGTCTAGCACTTGATGCAGAATGAAGAAAGTGTTAATTTTGTGTGTGCATGCAATAAAGTAGAGAGATCAGTGTTTAGTAACTTTGTGAACTTTGACCAGAGGATTCTTGGGCAAGAACTGCCCTCTGCAGCGTGCCCGCATTTTCTCCTTTCAGTTCTCTACTCAGTGGATGATAAGCAGGAAAGACACCGCGAGAGAGGGAGGATAGCTGAATTAGGCTTCTTGGTTTTGAGGATTAGCTGGTTTCAGCTTGCCCAACAAGAGAAGTGTCCTCAGTGACAGGGAAGTTGCTCGTTCCTGACCTCCCTGAGCTAGCAGCTGTAGCCTTTGAAGGCCTTGAGTTGCAGCCCTCCCTGCACCTTGGCCAACTGTAGAGATACCCTTTTTGGATTTGACGGTAGCCCCACCTCACCCTAAGAGGTTAGAGTTCAGACTTCCCTAGGGCGTCCTGCTTCTCTTCCATCTCCAGTTGCATTGAATCTGATTTCTATCCAATTAGCCATTTGCTACTACTTTGGTCAAGGGACCCAGGTGGCGCTGTGGGTTACTCCACAGATCCTAGGGCTTGCTGATCAGAAGGTCGGCGGTTCGAATCCCTGCGACGGGGTGAGCTCCCGTTGCTTGGTCCCAGCTCCTGCCCACCTAGCAGTTCGAAAGCACGTCAAAGTGCAAGTAGATAAATGGGAACTGCTCTGGCGGGAATGTAAACGGCGTTTCCGTGTGCTGCTCTGGTTCGCCAGAAGCGGCTTAGTCATGCTGGCCACATGACCCGGAAGCTGTACGCCGGCTCTCAGCCTATAGAGCGAGATGAGCGCCGCAACCCCAGAGTCGGACACGACTGGACCGAATGGTCAGGGGTCCCTTTACCTTTACTACTTTGGTCTAGCTAGCCAAAAACTATCCATGACGTTGTTGTTGGAAGGGTTGGCCTGTAATTGATAGCCATGTGGGCACTTCCTAGCTTCTTTATTCTTTAAATGTTTCTGGGCGGCAAATAGTGGTATCCACTCATTTTGTCTTGATGGTGCAGGTAATACAAGGTGTAGAAAATCTGCTGCCATCAGAGTATTCTGGTTGTCACAGAGAGTTTTGAAAAGTCCATGAACTGACGGGCAAAAACATAATTTCATTTGGTAGCGTCTCTCGTTCTCATTGATTATAAACTATGGAGTTTTTCCGTAGAGCTGTCACCTGGGAAAAAAATTAACCGATCTGTCATCTACCTCTTATAAGTCAGACTTCCGTATTATGAACACTTCAATATAGGTTGCTTTTGAGATATTAAAAAGGAAGGGAACTGGGAACTTTACAAGCAAAGAATATCACATAGTGTTGGGGTGGGGGCATAATATTGTCACCTTCATTCTATTTAATGATGATGCAATGTAATGAAAATAGCCTTTAGAAATAAAAATGTGTGTGCCCTTAACTTTCAGCCTCACTTTGTTTAGAATTGCCCCTGCAGATGAATCAGTCAAAGCTTTGATTAATCTGTGGTTTAAAACTTGCATTGATAATATTTTTTCTTCAGCCATCATCTCTGCTATTTGCGATGAATTGGACCTGGATTGTGAGCTAGTATAGGGAAGTGAGGTGCATTATTGTCCAGATGTACACAGGCGTTCCAAGTGAAAAGCAGAAGAGCAAATGCCTGATAAGAGAACACCTGTGACTTCTACTTTAGTGCTGGAAGGTAGTCGCGTAATTGGGGTCTAGAATTTTCCTTACCCCTCTTTGCGTATCTTATTTTGAGGCTTGGAAATTGAAACAGGAGTTGGGGCATGCCAGGGCTTGTGCAGAGACTGCACTTTATCCCTTGGCTGGTAGAGGGCATTGCCGGTTTTGACTTCAAGATAAACTCTCAACAAAATAAGAATTAAAGAAAGAGACAATCCAGGAGCAATTTGCCCAGAGATAAGTGGGGATTTGCCAAGAAACAACTACCATCTGCACCAAATGCATGGACTGAGAACATTAGGTGCAAGAGCAGGCGACAGGCATGGCCCTCCACAATTCTGTATGTGGCATTTAGGATTCTCTCCAATCCACATCTGCTACCTGCCCTCCTTATGTGCTTTGCTTGCCTGGATTATGCCTCTTGCTTGCCTGGATGGAGAGGTGTGTAGAAACATCTGTGGCTGGAATGCAACCTTTATTCTGGCCCTGCCCGCCCACCACTGGCATGCACTCCCCCCAAGTTACCCACAAGGAAATACAGCCCTCAAGTTGAAAAAGGTTCCTGCCTCTAATGCAAGGTAATGTGGGGACAAAAGGCAAGGCAAATAAGCCTTAAAATGCAACTTGTTTATAAGTGTACAGCAACAGACGCTGGAGGGCAGAATTCAGATTTATAGAAGCCAGCGTCAGGTTCTCATATTCCATAGATCTCTTCCCCCCCCCCCCAACTCTCCCCTGGTGTTAGAAATAAGATATGCAATCTTGAGTAACTTTATAGTCCTAACTGCAAGCAAATTAAGTCAGGCATCTGGACACAAATTAAGTTTTCTTGAGAACGAGAAAACCCTACTTAGAATGGCTAGAACCCCAGCACAGATTTTGAAGACTGGTGTATGCCAACGTCGCTGTCTTCAGTAGGTCTCAAATCTCAGTGTAGTCCTCAAAAAAGGTTCAGTAACTAAACTGAAGTACAGTAATTTTACTCAGAACCAGCTCCACTAGTTTTTCAGATGTTTCTATGGCTACAAGGAACATCAAATAAAAAAGAATGGGCACATTTTAACTCGTGTTGGATCCCAGTACCTAATATTGCAATTTGCTTGGCACATGAATCAAACTAGATTTGAAGCTCATTATTACTATTCATTAACTTGAAGCACAAAATAAACAGAATAAAGTTTTACACAGCAATAAGTATTTCTTTTCATATGCTTGCCTCTTCTTAAAATAGTGTATTAATGTAAATCTTGTGCCTCATCACCAGTACTTCATTTATTTTAATGCGTCATTTCCTCACTTTTCTTCCATGTCTGTTTGCTTACAGTCCTGGTATTGTACCATTTTAAAATTTCCACCTGGAACCAGATTTTTCTTTAGTTTGGTGAGCTAATAAACAAAAACTTGAGAGTTGTAATTTAGTCAAGTTTACAGTTCAGACATACTGGTTTAGCAGGTCTCATGTTTGCGCAACTATCCGGTGTTACCGATGTCAGAACTTCCTTGTACAGCATGTGACTACTCAGGGCAACACATAAGCTTGTTAATAGGGAGGCGAGAACATATTACTTAGACCAAAATGCAGTGAAGAGATAAAACAATTCCAGTGGTGCAATAGGTCAGTGTGTCTGGCTACTAGCCAGAAAGTTGGTGGTTCGATCCCACCCAGGGATGGCTGTGCGCAGGATTCCTTCTTTGTGCAGGTGGTTGGACTAGATGACCCTTGGGGGATCCTTTCCAACTCTACATTTCTATGTTTCCAACACTGCCTTGTGTTCAGTTAATCCCCCCCCCAAAAGACCCCCAGGCATAAACAAATATTCCTTGCTGGGTCAGATCAAAGATCTATGCAGGTCAGCAGCCTTCTCTTTCTGTTGTTCCACAACAAAGGGTTGTTAGAGGTAGCTGTTGATAGCTAGCAGTGGAGATGAGTGTCCTAACGATCGTATAATGCACCAGTTGTTTGTGAGGGTGTCCAGCCCTCCACCCCCTTTTCAGTGTAGAATAATATACAGTCGTACCTCTGGTTACGCTTGCTTCAGGTTGCGTTTGTCACGGGATACGAATGCGCCGAACCCGGAAGTACCGGAATGGGTTACTTCCGGGTTCGGCAATTCACGCATGCAACACGCAAAATGACGCCATGCGCATGTGCAGAAGCGCCGAATTGTGCCATGCGCAGACGCGGCGCTTCATGTTGCGTTCTGCTCATGTTGTGAACGGGGCTCCGGAATGGATCCCGTTCGCAACCAGAAGTACCACTGTACTAGCCTTGGCCTGTGCTGTTTCAAGATTATCAAGATAATTCATGTGAAATACTTTGAAAACTTCAAAGCACTATATAAAATGCTGAGTGTCTAACCTGGGACCAGAGTGTGCGCGCATTTTACTAGATAATCCCTACGGCATAGTCGCACCCCCCCCAAGCATTACCTGAGAATCATACCCACCTTAGACAACGCTGCATTTTTGTCCCATACTCTTGAGTACTGCGATGGCATATGCATTGCAGGTTGATTGACAGCAATGGCTTTAAGGAGCGATTGTGTGTCTTCTTTTAAATGGAAGCCGCGTTGCAGAGCTAACTGCGCAATTTGTATTGCAGACTCCTAACGGCTTTATGTATGCCTTGGTCCGATGGAAATGAGTGAGCTGGACCATACTACTGGCATATGCTAATTGCCTCTGAAAACAGATTGCTCAGCCTGCTGCGTTTTGCATCTGTTACGATTTGCGTGATATTCCTCTCCCCCCTCCCTCACTCCCCCCAATGCGTGAAAATAATCAAGCAACGAAGCTTGTAGGAAAATAAACTATTTGGGAAGTGTAGCGGGGAGTTATGGAAGAAGCAATTAGATGACAGCATAAGAATGGCCCAATAAAATGGAAACTAAAATTGATAGGCTTGAAAGTGTCCCACTCATTCAGGGTTCCCCTCCCTTTACAAAATGTTTTATATCCTTGCCTGCATTTGAAAACTCATCAGTGTTGTGCTATAATTCCTATGGTTTTTGTAATTGGATATTGGCTTTTGAGAGAGAGGAGGAGAGAATATGGTGCATGGGCTGTTAACAGATGATTTTTCAACTTTATGTATGCTTTCTGTGATCATAGTAATTAGCCAGCTAGCAGGCTCCCAGGAAAAAAACAACCCCTGATATCTTCCTTAGGAGAAGCACTACTTAAACTATTCTCTCTCCCAGCCTGCTGTATTTATTGCCTTTTCTCTCTCTATTATTGGGATGGTTCGCATCTGTTTTGCAGATTAGCTCCCCGGGTGCTACTACAATCATTTCCCGTTAAACGGATACTTTAAAAAATCTTTCTGTTAAGCCCAGCACTTTGTAAGTTCCCAAACAAAGAAACTTGAACAAAGCTATAATGTGTAATACATAAGGTAAAAACTTTACACTTCAAAAGAATCTAGGCCCCAGTGCAACCTACTGTAGTGGTGAGGATTTAGTAGCTTCAGATATTTTTCATAGACAACAGTACTGAGTACCGGTAAGTACTGCTTTGTCCTCCAGGGTGGCTACAAGGAGTTAGGAAGTGTTCACTTCGTTTTGGATCAGCAGCAGTTTGTGTCTTCTGAACCCAACAAGCTGTGGTTAATCTCAGCTGTGGTTTAAATGAAGGCAGCTAGCTTTCAACAAACCATAGTTAAGATGAACCACAGTTTCAGGCTTAATGATGAACTGCAGTTAGTCAAAACAGAGAAGCACTGTGCACACAGCAGGACTTTGCCTTCCTCCCTGCACATTCCCTCGGAATCAGCTCTGGAGGGACCTCCAAGCCCCTATAGCAGATTTTGAGAGTGCATAGGGGGCTGCAGGGGAGAGGTGGGGAAAGCACCATTGTGCAACCAAAATTTTGCCAGTGGAACAGCAGTGTTGGATACAACCCATAAAGTTTCACATCGCTGCCTTGCAGCTATGTCCGACTAGGAGGGATGAGCACATGACCCTGAGGCTCACATTGATGCATTCCCGTAGAGCAGGGGTTGATAACCTGTGGCCCTCTGTATGCCATTGGACTGCAGCTCTCATCAAATCCAGTCATCATAATCTGGTCATGGATGATGGGAATTGTGGTGTGATGATGGGAAAACGCGGGTGGCGCTGTGGGTTAAACCACAGAGCCTAGGGCTTGCCGATCAGAAGGTTGGCGGTTTGAATCCCCGCAACGGGGGGAGCTCCCATTGCTTGGTCCCTGCTCCTGCCCACCTAGCAGTTCGAAAGCACATCAAAGTGTAAGTAGATAAATAGGTACTGCTGCAGCGGGAAGGTAAACAGCATTTCCGCTGGTTTGCCAGAAGCGGCTTAGTCATGCTGGCCACGACCTGGAAGCTGTACGCCGGCTCCCTTGGCCAATAAAGCGAGATGAGCGCTGCAAACCCAGAGTTGGTCACGACTGGACCTAATGGTCAGGGGTCCCTTTACCTTTTAACATATGGAGAGCCACAGTGAAGCCACCCTGGTCTGTGGGAATAAGCCTGTTTATCATGACATTTTAATTCAGCCTGTATGTAGAAATTCTTGGGTACCCAGTATCACATGGGTATAGCAGAAGAGGTGAGAATACATTTTAGTCTGATTGACTTGCATTCAAGTTTCTGTACGCAAGTTTTCAAATGATAAAATAATTCTTGGTCTGAATGTACAGGAAACCAAACCATAGAGGCTTTAGAGCCAGGGTGTTTTCTCCAACTGTGACCACGCTGGTATAGCTTCCGTCCTAAGATGAAGAAACTGAGTCTGGACAAAGGGCAGCTAAAGTGAAGTGTGCTCTTGCTTCTGGGCTAGGGCAACATGCGGGTGGGAATTTTTCTGGAAGTTGCCTGTGGGAGATGCAAGAACTGATCCTCATTGGAAAATGTGAAAGCTCTCCATTTGCTCACTACTCCAAAGAGTAATTTTCTCATTTCCTTTGGGGCGGGATGGGGAGAGAAACGACCCAGACAGCGAAACTGAAAAGCCAAATGTGGTGTCGGTTTTAACTGGACTGTCCTTTTTCTGTAGCTTGTGTGTACCATTGCCATTTTGATAGTGAAATACAAAGCAAAAATGTTTTCCCACAGGTGATCATAACACCCACCTCAGCCTTCATGGCACCGGTGGCGACGGGCTAGCTGATGATGGGGGAACCGTTGAAGAAGGAGAGGCCAGCCCAGACGCTCAGCCACAGCAAGGTCGAAGAATGCGCAGAGAAGCATGCACTTGCCCCTACTGCAAAGACAACGAAGGAAGGTAAGGCGGTGCAGGCATAGCATGTGTCATTAATGTGTTGTGCGCTGTGGTGCAAGTGAGGGGTGGAGTTGGTTTGGAGTTCTTTGGTCACCTTTTGCATCCAGGACTTTCATAGCCGCAAGTATACATCCTCAAAGAATACTGGGAATTGTTTTGAGGAAGTGGAGAAATATCTGCAGGAGGGTCGCCAGCCCTCCGTGTTCCCTCCCAAAATTACAGTTCCTGGGTTTCATGTGGGTGGGGTGGGAGAGAATGATTTGTTCAACCAGTTTATTTTCTGTGACGAGAGTCTTAGCCACATTCACCCCAGGGTGGATTTGATTTAAATCAAATTGATTTAAATCACGATTTAAATCACTAGTCAGTAAGGCTTGATTTAAATCACTAGTCAGTAAGACTTGATTTAAATATATTTTTTTACAGAAAGACTCATTCTTGCTGGTATAATCTTAATATTTACAACCATATGAAGGTTTCATTTTTGGAATAATAAATTTTCAGAGTAGTTTTTACAGTTATATCAAAAATTACTGGTTTGGTTATACTACTAGAAATACATAGATAATTATGAAATTATGGTGAGGTTTAATAAGTTAACTGTTTATATTTGGACAACTTTTCTGCTGTACTTTATTGGAAGGAGAAAAATAATCATTTCCTTAATAACCATTTAAACAATTTATTTAACTAAAACAATAACATGATAGCATATGTATCCATGTTTGTTACCTGTTGTGGTTAAACGTTTTTAAAAAAAACTTAGACTGAGTTTTAGCACACTTGATAAACTTAAAACAAATCCTTATTTCCTGATGACTAGCCTTTGGACTACAATAGAAGACTATATTTAGAAAGATTTTTCATCCAAAAGCATTTTATTTTAAAAATCCAATTTAAATCAAAAAAATCTGATTTTTTAATTTTTTTTTTTTTTTAAATCATTGATTTTTATTCACCCTGCTGCAAGATTTCAGTGCTTAGAGCTGTCTGGGTGGGATGTCGGTGGTTTCAGGTGAAGTTGTGCATCTTGTAGCTCCATGTAGACCAAAGTTTTGCCAGGGTTACATGATGGGGAGCTACAGTCAGGCTTATGTTGCCTTTGCTTCAGATTGCAATACTAACCAAATATTGCCTCTCCTGGTGCTCATGGGAAATGAGGTGTTCATTTTCTGGGTGCTATTAACCAATGGTGAGCCTTCCAACAGTACCCGTGGATTCTTTCCTCCTCCTCTTATCCAACATGATTCCTCCATTACCATCTGCATTTATTTTGCTGTCCCATTTCTTTCCTACATTTCCCAGCCCAATTATGGATCTGGGCTTAAAATAAATAAATCACATTTCCAAAGCTGAATAATGTAGCATCTGCCTATACCAATCCAATGAATGAGCATAATTAACTGTGCTACAGAAACTCAACTTCCTTGTTGTAGAAATTAAACATAAACTGCCTGTATTCAGGACATGAAACTTGCACAAGCAATTAGTGCAAAGTAAAGGTAGGGGTGGGAATGAGGTATTTTATGGCCATTGTTTAAAATATTAGCCATAGATGAGCAGAGAGCACCTGCTTAGATATGTTTGTTCAGCATTTTGCCTTTCATCCCATTAGAGGCCTCTCAAGGTGGCTTGCAATTGAAATAACCATCACTTAAACCAGCAAAGAAAAATTTAAAGCACACATATTTGAGATAGGGAATTGTCTCCTCGTAGTTACAGGAGCTATTGGCTCTCTTCCTGATCTCTTAGAACAGGCTGGTCTATAAATCTGCTCAAGAGAATTGAAAAATAACTGTCCACTATTGTGAGAATCTGAATGTGAGGCAGATAGTAAGTGGTCTCGTTGGACTTATTATTTGTGTGGCTGTAGAGCCTCTAATTTTAAAGAGGGATCCCTGTTATATTATTTTATTGGTTTAAAGTGGGTTAGAAATACACAAAACACACACATTTTAGAGACATGCAGAATGTAACATGATGCTGGTCTCAAGATAAAGATTGAGAATTGGGAAGGGATTCAGAAGACGTAAGAGACTGAGAAGGCACATTAATATAACTGGCATTTATTCACTTGAAAATAAGTCTAGTGAAAATACACGTGAGTATTTCCAAAAATATTAAAAGGATTCTATGTATGGAACTATTTTTAGGGGCACTGGGGATCCAGGGAAAAAGAAGCAGCATATCTGCCACATCCCAGGCTGTGGGAAAGTGTATGGGAAGACATCTCATCTGCGGGCCCACCTTCGGTGGCATACCGGAGAGCGGCCGTTTGTGTGTTCCTGGATGTTTTGTGGCAAGCGCTTCACACGCAGCGACGAACTGCAGCGACACAAGCGGACACATACAGGTAAGTGCAAGGATCTGGTGTGGTTTGAACAAGCAGCTCCATCAGCTCAGGGCAAAAGAAGGATTGGAACAAGTGCTGTAGGAATGTTGGAACCCTTCATGAATGCAGGGCTGATCTCATCCAGTGGAACCCCAGAATTCCCTAGTGATGTGTTTCTTATAAACTCCAGACTCCAGCTGCTACAGAGTCCATGCTAAAGGGCAGATAGTCATCCTCTCTGCTGTGGATTGAAGACCCTTCTTCAGGCTATGAATGAATGAATGAATTTATTATTTCGGTCACAGACCAGATCCAGCTCACATACAAAATCAGGGAAGTCATGAAACACAATAGGGATACATTTAAATTTGCAGTTTGGTATAACAGAGACAGTACAGATATAGCAGCAGTTAAAATATATAAATTAGATCTTACTCACTAAAATATAGTGAGTATTCAGGCTATGTTCTCACAAACACAGGAATAGTATCCAGCAAATGTGTTCTGCCAGCATAAGGATTACTGCTTGTGCAGTGGGGAATCCCCCCACTTTCCTACTCCCCCCCATACACTGCACCCTCCCTAAATCTGCTGTGGAAGATTTGGGGGATCCCCTAGAACAGATTTGGGGGACGATCTGTTGCGCAGACAGAAATTATTATGCTGACAGAACACATTCGTTGGATATTGCCCAGGTTTAAGAAATGGGGAGATGTTATTTTTATAGCATCCGTACCCTTGCTCACTCCGCATTTCAGCTGTTTCCAATTAGAGCAGAAATATAACACATTAAGAACTACAGCTAGTGGAGTAACTGTATGCCAGAACATTGCATTTTAAATATTGCACTACGCACATTCGTTAAGAAGCTTCTTTTTCAGATGCTGCTTTGCATATCGTTTGTAAAAACACAGTTGCTTTCCAAAATTTGCTAAAGCTAAAATAACTGCTACTACCGGTAAAAGCGTGTTTCCTGTAATGGTAGATGAAAGTTACTATAAATCAGCAAATAAACTTGAGCAATAATGGAAATGTAATTAGAAGTACTTATGGGAAAAAAATTTTTGGGAAAAAGCCACACCCAGCAACAGGCATATGCAGATGGCATAAGGCAGATATCACCGAGAAAGACAGTTAGAATGGATGCTGTTTCAGAGAAGGCCATGCCTTGTGTGCTAGCTCATCGCACTTTGCACATGGGTGTTCCCCAAAGTGAAGCCCTCTCTGCAGATCTTAAGGAAGTTTGCTGGGAGAAGGCTTCTCTTGAGATAACGCTGGGTCTTACTTACAGTATTTTCCTGCGTATAAGACTACTTTTTAACCCAGGAAAATCTTCTCAAAAGTTGGGGGTCGTCTTATACGCCGGGTCGTATTTCTTATACGGTGAGTATATCCCAAACTCTATATTTTAACTGGAAAAGTTGGGGGTCGTCTTATATGCCCAGTCGTCTTATATGCCGGAAAATACGGTATTTAGGGTTATAAAAGCAATAACCAGCACTTTGACTTGGACACAGAAGGAAATGGGCAACCATTTCATCTGCTAAAATAGGTGCTGTGTATAGCTAGACATTGTTAACACACTTCACTTGAATTCCACACTAGTTGAAGCTTTAGAGCCATCTTCAAAGGCCACTTTGTGAGTCTCTTACAGTAATCCAGACGAGGACACAAGAGCATGGATGGTGGTAGGGGCCAGATTCCAGCTGGTTTGGAGTACCACTTGCTCACTTTCTACAAGCAAGTGCTTGCTGGTGGAAGGGCTTCAATCTCTAGCCTTTTGAGTGTGGAGGGGGGTCTACGCAGTCTCATCCTCATTTCCTTTCTGCAGGAGAGAAGAAGTTTGCCTGTCCCGAGTGCCCCAAGCGCTTCATGAGGAGCGACCACCTCTCCAAGCACATCAAGACCCACCAAAACAAGAAGGGGCCCAACAACGTGGCCATGGACGTCTCTGCCGTCTCCATGGACACTGGTGCTTCATCAGAGGGCACTAGTGGGGCAACACCCTCGACCCTAATTGCGACCAACATGGTGGCCATGGAGGCAATCTGCTCCGAAAGCATTGCGCGCCTTGCCAGCAGCGGCATCAACGTCATGCAAGTGGCAGATCTCCAGTCAATCAACATCAGCGGCAATGGATTTTGAGGCACTGCATGGTGGAGGTGTTGTGCAAACGTGGGATACTCAAGGTAGCAATGGGTCCAAGGGATGAGATCTTTCATTACACAAAAGGTGAAAGATTAGGGACTCAGCTGCACCACCCAGCCTCCAACCCCCATTGTGGTCTCCCAGGAATACTGCTTGCAAAATAAGGCCTGCTTGCTGTCCAGGTCAACCCTCAGATGCCTGATGTGATTACCTGGGGAAATGATGGAGATGGCCCTGAGCTGTTTGACTCGTTTTGTTTTGCTCTCCCCCCACCCCCATAAAAGTCCACCCCCTTGTTAGGTACCCCAGATGCCATCATGCCTTGGTTCTAAATGTATATGATCATTGAAATACTTTTTAGCAGAAAAAAAAAATCTATATTATTATTATTATTATTATTGTAATTATATAAAGCTATAAAATATGTTCATTTTGATGAGAGGTTAAAATTGCTGTGACCAAAGTCTTTGGTCGTTGTTCAGATGCCTTAACTTGGAACTCCTTGAGCTGTTAGGTGGTGCTCAAGCCTATGTTCAGATGCTATATTGCATTTTACATTGTAAGTATAAAAACATGAATTTAGCTTTTTGTATGCTTGGCTTTTAGGTTTGTCTTTCTTCTCTCCAACCCCCATTTAAAAAAAAACAATAATTTGGGTACTTTTTTTGTTTGTTTAACTTTATTTCCTTGGGGTTTTTTGTTTGGTTTTAATTCTTATTTCTCTCCTTTTGGAGAGAAGTGCATCTGTGCACATCAGCTATTCCCCCCCCCCAATGCTGCCAAGTGGTAGGGTCCATGACCCGAAACATGTTCTATTCTGATTTTGTTGCGGGAGTTAAGCAATTAAGATGTATCACTTCTAGGCCTGTACATTTGGCACAAGCTCTATTCGCTTTCTGATTTGAATCGGTCAAAATCTCATATAATAAAACCTGCAATGGAACTGAGGCCCAAGTAACCTGGTACACATGCAGCTGATGTGCCAAGCATGTTACATATATGGTGGTGTGTGTTTTGAAAGGGTGAGGTCTTTACTCAGCCAAGGAAGTGTGTACTGTGGGACAAGATAGATCTAGAGCTTTGTATCCCGTTGTGTTTTTGTCTGTTTGGTAGGTGAATACTATACCCAAATAGGAAAGGAAGATGGGTATCTTGGATTTGTGTTTATTTTTTAAAACCTCAAGCTAATGCATTGCACTTCTCCCGTTCTATTTAAACTGCCTTTGGTAGCATTCAGTTAAGCTGCGGGGCCAATCGCCCAACTCTTGGCTTTTGCTACCCTTCCCTCAAGAGTGAACCATCACTTGTCCTGTGCATGCACCCGAGATTTGCATTTGCTTTTCAGTGCTCCAGCCATAGTGCTCCCTTGCAATATTGTGCATGCCCATGTGGGTGCAATATCAATAGGAAATGCAGCAGGTGGGACTGGGTGTTGTTGGCTTTCAGCAAGCTGCAGAAGATGTATGAGGGCCAAGATAAATGAAGAAGAAAGAGGGTGGCTTGGGGAGCTGCTTCTTGAGGAGCAACAGGGCCTTTTGATCTTCTGTACTTAGCAGTATTTGAACATTTCCCCAGATCCCTGGGCTTCAGTGTGAACCAGCCTGACATTCTATGCAGTACCACAGTTGGCCATACTCCGCCAGTGCCTTACCCTTTCTTTTTCCTCTTTGGCTTACCCAGCTGTTAATTAAAAGTCATCTCTTCTCCCCTTGGGCTATTGAAGCAAACTGCTTTCGCTTCAAGTAGTGAAGGGGAAATAGCAAATACTGAATTTCAGGAAGGTGACAGCTTTTGGGGGCATCCTGTCTCTTTTTAACATCCTTCACCAGGAGAATGATGCTTACTACAGCGCCTGGGCCACCCTTCTTTGCCATAGAGTGCTCAAAGGGGTCTGTGACTTGGTAGCCAGCCATTATGTTTGGCTGCCACTGCCATGGCCCCAAGTCCTGATTAAACTGTGCTTTTCAAGAGCAGTGGCCAAGTCGCATCATTTCTACGTGCTTTTCCACTCACCGGCACCCCCCAGCTGCCTTCCTTTCTCTGCCTTGTCCTACCTCTGTCTTCCAGCTTTATTTCACCAGAAAATACACACTATGCTCTAAATTACCAGCCAGTGTCTCTTCTGTCCGTAATCCAGCCATCAGATCTTGATGCTAGCATGCAGTGTTTTAGCAAGACTGGAGTAGAGCTTTGTTTCTGTTGAGCAGAGGTGGAGGAAATGACTCTGCCATCTCACTTCCTCAGGAGCTTGTGGTCGCTGCTGCTGACCGGGTGGCTGTGTCTGCAAGGCCTCTGGTGCACGGAGTCATGCTTTCATGATCTTCTGCAGTTTCAGAACATAAGGACATTTCCTGCATGGCCTGCAGTATTTGTTGAGCTGATGGAGAATGGAAACCCGTCTTTAGATCAAAGGTATAAGACAGGAAACTGTCCGTATTGGGGGGGGAAAGGAACTGGTATGATATTATATTGTGAGTTCTGCAGCACGGATGAATTATCCGGTTTTTTGCCCTATGAGCTTGGTTCTTTGGTGTAGCTTTCTTTTCACTGAGACAGAAGTATTAAGGACTTCCCCCTCTTGCTTATGGTTCTGTGAAGCTTGGCCCCACCCCCTTTTATCAGTTCGCTCTTAGTTCAGTCACTATATCTTGTCATGCAGATATTGGGTTGCAAAGAGCAGAGCTGTACCATAGGAAACAGTTCATGCAAAAATTTTGTGTGCGTGTTTTGAGCATTACTAAAAAGGAACTTCCTGTGCCAGCATAGAAAGCGAGGCATTGGCATGCCAATACCTTGGCTTCTTTCTCCATACCAGTGAAAAACTTTTGATTAGATTGTCACTTCAGTGTGTATGCACCCAAATCCTCAGAGATGCACATCGAAATAAATTGATGAGCCTCTGCTAGAAACATCCTTCTGTCAGTTTTATAAGATTCGGAATTGCACCTTTAAAACTGGCACCCCAGTGTGAAAGCAAGTATGGTTATCACTTTGTACACGCTATGCATTCATTCACTTGTAGAAAGACCAGTGAAATTGTAAGTAGTAAATGCTATGGCTTAAAAGGGTTTTATTTCAGCATGGGTGAAAGAAAACTGTCTCTTGAAAAGGTTCTAGTATCTCTGCTGGATTTGATCTGGCAAAACAGATTGATCTTGCTGCAAGATCAGCTTATATGGCACCTTTTCCAAACCAGTGTTGCTTCAAAAGCAAGAAGTTTTTCTGTGCCAAAATGACTTTGGGGGTACAGTCAGGTCAGAGATAGATTGTCCCAAGGAAGTAAGGATTTTAAAAGGATGAGTGGCTGTTTATTCTGAGCAAGTCTGCTTTTACAGTGATGGATCTTAGAGTTCAATGAAAGTCAGGTTAACCATGTTGTTACTGAAATGACTGAACACAGGCTTTGGGAAGGTGGAGACAGGATATGTCCTAGGTAAGTAAAATAAGCAATAATACAGAAACCTCTGGTCCTTAATTTTAGTTTTTCTCTGGGTCTGCCATTTTAGTCACAGTGCTTCAAATTTATATTGACAGAGATGGTAAGGATCTCTTTAATATGCTGTACATTGAATGCTTCCCCTTTTGCCAGAGAGCCATGTTGTGTCTTCTAGAATGCCCAGAAGGTAATTATTTCCAATCAGTTGTCTTCAGCACCCATTTTCAAACTGCTTTTCCTTAATGAATTAATGGAACTTCATTTTCAAACTGCTTTTCCTTAATGAATTAATGGAAAACAGTGAGCATTGCTGTGGTCTGTCCCAGTCATCCTTGTGGACTGCAGACATCATTATAGGTCTGCTGCCTTGTTAGTCTGCACAAAAGTATTTGCCTATTCATCTTCTTGTACAGATTTTCTGCAGCTAAGGAAACTTGTTTTCTTTTAAAATCCATAGGACATTTTCTTCTTTATTGTGCGTGTGGGTTGTTCAATCTCAGGCTCAGTGTGGCATAGGAAAAGAATCCATTGGTAGCCAATAGCTAGAATTTTGTCATGTTGTCAATTATATCAGGAGTGTTGTGTAGCAAATTTCCCATCCCAAAGGATATATTGGTCTTACTTGCTGAATCTTCGCAGTGTTTTTTTTCTTTTAAAAGAGCAATATTGCCCAGCTTATTACTACCACAGGGGTCACAAAGCAGAAACCAGGTGTTTTCAGCCCGCGATAGAAGTATAGGAAAACTGTGAAACTTGAACACTAAGGGTCGTTGTGTTCAATGCTAGTCCTGCTCAAAGTATACTTATTTAAATGCATAGATCTAAGTTAGTCATGTTTATGAATTTCAGTGGCTCTACTCTGAGTATGATTGGCATTGGGTATAACCCTAAGGAAGGGAAGTAGCTCTTGCTATAAATCCCTCTACTTTATTTCTTTCCACTTTTGGTGGGGGTGGGGGAGGTTATATATTTTTATCTTGAGAGTGCAAGTATTTGTATTTTTTAAAAAAACAACAACAATCTTAACGATCTTTAGAAACTAGATGCATTGGAATGGTCATGTTTTGGGAATAGCGGAAATTCTAGATCCCTTGGTAGAATGCAGTATTAATTTTCTCCCAAAGTTTTGCAAAAGGTGCCTTAACTTGAGATGCCCCAGGGGTGGCAGCTTTTGCGCCTGCTTGCAGTATGCCACCGGTTCTCTCTGTGCATCCGTTTGCAAGAACTGAAGTCCAAAACAAGCCGAGGTGTTCTAGGCATCTTCCAGAGTGGCTTTATCTGCGGCAGTATGCCAAATATTTAGCAGAGCCCCCAGGGTTGCTCTCTTACCATACTTACGTTGCTTTTTCCAAGTAGTACCTTTCATCCATCCATCCAACCAACCAACCATCCATCCATCCCCATTCCCTAGAAAACGCCCTCCACTCAGGCAGTACCCCACCTACCTGACCTCTCAATATAGCAAGTTATCTGAAATGTGTTATCGTGCCCCATCTTTAAGCAAAGCAGCAGTAGCAAAATGAGTGCCTTTTGTGGGGAGTTCTAAAATGATGCTTGCTTTTTAAAAGTTTTTAGTTTTCTCATGGAAGTGGCCGTTAAGTTGAGACAGCCTGGTAAAGGACAGAGTGGCACCATTTGAGTAGCATCGTGCCAGTGGAGCCCAGGGGACATGGACTTCCACCTGTGTCTTCTGCATCTCTCCTGCTTCTCCTGTTGTCGAGCTGGAGTTGATGTTACTTACCTAGCGTCTACTCCAGGGGTTGGCAACCTAAGGCCCATGGGCCACAAGCAGCCCATGGGGGTTGTTTAACTGGCCCATGGACCCCAGTCGCCTGCTCGGTCGGCTCCCGTGCGCCGTGCTAAACCAGCGCGGAGCAGAGCGGGGACCGCCTTCCACGACACTGGCCGGCTTCCCATTGTCTGCAGGAAGCTCCTGCAGCCAATGGGAAGCTGCGCACGCCTCCTCTGCGCTGGAAGGAGCACCAGAAATAGCATTTGTGTGCGCATGCACTCCAGCCCACCACGGCGGCTGCGGGACCGTGAACCGGCCCAAGCCACAAAAACTTTGCTGACCCCTGGTCTACTCCCTGTCCCCCGCACAGGTCAGGGCTTTGTTTCTGGAAGTCTTCGTTCCTAGCCATGCCTGCTCACACCGCCTACTTCTGTGGCACAACAGGGTGGGGTGGGGAGAGACCGGAAGCATCTTAAACTTCCTGTGGGGTTTCAAAAAGGGATTCGTCTGCACCAGTGTTGTTCAACCTTGGGGTCTCCAGTACAATATTGGACTGTAACTCCCCACCATCCCCGGCCAAGCGTAGCCCAACGCTCAGGGATGATGGAAGTTGCGGTCCCCACATCATCTAGGGACCTCAAGGCTGAAGAACGCCAGTCCAAATTGCCACATGTGTCTGCTTCATGGCTAGTGCAGGATTATGACCTATGCCAGAATGGTACCGTGACTCTTGCCTGTCTGTGCTGGTTGTGAGGGTCTCTCATGGCTGGTCACTGCTTAAGCCCATACACACAATGCCTGATGGAATACTTGAGATAAAAGCATCCTTTGCTGTACGTACACTGAAAACACAAGACTCGAAACAACTCACAAGTGGGGTTTTCCCCCTTCTGGGCTACCTCTTCAGGCTGCCGATGGAGTTTGGGGTGTGTGTGTTGGAGAATTGCCTTATTGATTACTTCCCCCAATTGAGGGTGGAGGAAGATCCATGTCTTGAATCCGCACCTGACATGCTGGGGTTTGGGGGCATTTGTGGCTTTTTGTTTGTTACTTTAAAATAAATTTTAAGTTCGGGTGGCTTTATTTGTGGAGAATCATTCAGAGATGCAACTGCAAAGTGGATCTAGGGAAAGCTTTACTATTTGATTCCTCCGATTTGTGTAAAGTGGCCCTAAATCCAAAACGTGCAAAGCGAAAGGAGGGGGGGAGACTGTATATTATTATTATTATTTTATATTTTCTTAAAATAACTTACAATGTTCTTTCTGGAATCAGACGTGCCTTTTCCTTTATATAATACAAGGGTTTTATATAGCCAAGCCAGTGCCATCAGCCTTCAGTGGCTCTTCTGTCGCATTCTGTGCCTTCAAACAGCTTTGTCTAGCTTTAATCTTGTCACAGTCCCACCTAAATGGGCAGCGGGAGTTCAGCAGTTAACTTACTCCCCCACCCACCCACCCCCGGTCCCAAGGTGAAAGGATGAGAGCGCTGACTTTTTGCATGCTCTGCAATGGAAAGGGGCGGTTGTGGAGGGGAATGAGAGTTTCTGCCCAGTTGCCATTCCCAGGTCCCGCTAACGTTTCATAAACGTTTTTCATTCTGTTCAGTGGCTTGTAATCTTCTTCCGCAGTAACCCGGCTGCCTCTGTCGCCTCTCCCAGGAAGGGGGAAGGTGGGTAGCGAGCTAAGTCTTCTTTGGTGCTTAACAGTACAGTTCTGCAGACACTTAAGCCAACCTGTAACACTGGCAATAAAATAATTCTTGTCTAGCTGTGTAAAAGACTGTTTGTTTTATCTTGTAATAATGTATGTGCTTCTTCTTTTTTTTTAAAAAAAAAATCCAATTCCCGATGTAATGATGTCTGAAACACTTTTTAAAAGTGCTATTTTTGTACAAAGATTAAAGTAGTTTGGCTCCTTTGTATACTGATTACAATTTTTTTAAAATGAAAAGAATAAAACAAGTATTTACAGAGTTTGTTTTTAATCTGCCTAGCCACACAAGCAGTATATATTGCACACACAAACATAAACACATGTCTTCCTTTAATGTTTTATGGTATGCATGCTGAGCCCTCAAACTTCCCGCCTTGAATAACTCCGGTTTCTAACCTTTTTCTCAGGCTTCTTTAGCCCTGTTTTTCCGGTCTTCACATGTTAGGTCAAGATTCATGTTGACAGCAGGACTCTTATCCTTTTAGCTCCATCCTAGCCCTTTGATGTTCCTCCTGCAAGACCCATGTAGTGTTAAAAGGACTAGTGTGGTGTAGTGGTTAAGAGCGGTAGACTTGTAATCTGGGGAACCGGGTTTCGATTCCCTGCTCCTCCACATGCAGCTGCTGGGTGACCTTGGGCTAGTCACACTTCTGTGAAGTCTCTCAGCCCCACTCACCTCACAGAGTGTTTGTTGTGGGGGAGGAAGGGAAAGGAGATTGTTAGCCGCTTTGAGACTCCTACGGGTAGTGATAAAGCAGGATATCAAATCCAAACTCTTCTTAGTGAAAATCCAGGGAGAGAGTGGCTGGATTGTGACCTTCGCGCAAAACAAAGTTGACGTAAATCACTTCCTACCATTGCCTTCCACATTCAACAATGTATCCAGATCTGTGGGCACTCAGCACAAACATTTTGTGGCTTGCTTCTCTGCATTCTTATTAACTGAAAAGGCCAGCATTTTTTTATATATATAAAGGGGGGAAAAGCTCAACAACTTTTGTGTCTGGATTTTCAATTCTTAAAATTATAATTATACCTCACCTTTTTCCCTGACAGGGGCCCAAGGCAGCTTACAGGTGAAACTCGAAAAATTAGACTGATCGTGGAAAAGTCCATTTATGTAAGCAACTGTTTTCATTAGCTACTGGAGTTTAATATATGAGATAGACTCATGACATGCAAAGCGAGATATGTCAAGCCTTTGTTATAATTGTGATGATTATGGTGTACAGCTGATGAAAACCCCAAAGTTGAAATTGTTAAGTTGGGGTTCTCATCAGCTGTACGCCATAATAATCCTAATTATAACAAATAAAGGCTTGACATATCTCGCTTGGCATGTCATGAGTCTATCTCATATATTAGTTTCACCTTTTAAGTTGAATTACTGAAAGAAATGACCCTTTCCACGATATTCTAATTTTTTGAGTTTCACCTGTACAAATAAAAATAAGAACAGCTAAAAACAATGGATCATTAAAGAAGAATTAAACATTGATAGAATTAAAACCACACACACACACACAAACCCCTATTAAAACTATATAAATAATTACAATAAAAACAAGGCAGTAGCCATTCCATTAAACGCAGTCAGTTTCCAAAAGCCTGTTTGAATATTTGAGCGTCAATGCAGCAGTCAGACTGGTGACTGGGGGTGGCCACTGAGACCATATTACATCAGTCCTTAAAGACCTACATTGGCTCCCAGTACGTTTCCGAGCACAATTTCAAAGTGTTGGTGCTGATCTTTAAAGCCCTAAACGGCCTCGGCCCAGGATACCTGAAGGAGCGTCTCCACCCCCATCGCTCAGCCTGGACACCGAGGTCAAGATCCGAGGACCTTCTTGCGGTTCCCTCCCTGCGAGAAGTGAGGTTACAGGGAACTAGGCAGAGGGCTTTCTCAGTAGTGGCGCCTGCCCTGTGGAATGCCCTCCCATCAGATGTCAAGGAAATAAACAACTCTCTGAGTTTTAGAAGACACCTGAAGGCAGCCCTGTTTAAGGAAGTTTTTAATGTTTGAAGTTTTATTCTGTTTTTAGTGTTCTGTTGGGAGCTGCCCAGAGCAGCTGGGGAAACCCAGCCAGATGGACTGGGTATTAATAATAATAAATAAATAAATAAAATGTGAGATGTTTTGTATGCATGAGCATGGTGCTAATGCTTTTAAGCAAGAATGTACAAGCAGGGTCACTTAAGACCTAAAGCGTAGCTAGTCTGTGGCCAAAGATCTTGAGTCTACACTCCTGCTTTAAATTTACAGCACAGTCATGGACCATGAAGATTTGAAGGGGGAGAATCTAGCCCATGGGTAGGCAAACTAAGGCCCGGGGGCCGGATCCAGCCCAATTGCCTTCTAAATCCGGCCCGCGGACGGTCCGGGAATCGACTTGTTTTTACATGAGTAGAATGTGTCCTTTTATTTAAAATGCATCTCTGGGTTATTTGCGGGGCCTGCCTGGTGTTTTTACATGAGTAGAATGTGTGCTTTTATTTAAAATGCACCTCTGGGTTATTTGTGGGGCATAGGAATTCGTTCATATTCCCCCCCAAAAAAAATATTCCGGCCCCCCCCCACAGGGTCCGAGGGACAGTGTACCAGCCCCCTGCTGAAAAAGTTTGCTGACCCCTAGTCTAGTCTATATCTGCTGTACTGCTAATGCACCTACTTGACATCTATCTTGTTCCTGAGCAGATAAGAGGCAACCAGGAAGCGCCTGTGCTGAGAACTGCAAGTGTGCTTTGCTATGTCTACAGAGAGACTCCTTTATCAGCCTGGTTGTTGAAAGCAAGGCTGAAGTTTTCAACCGCAGTCCTGGCGGTGGTGCTGGCAATCTCATTTAACGCCACCAGCAGAAGTGTTTATGCAGCCAAGTTCTGCCGGTGCTGCTCATAGTTAAATATAGAATCATAAGAACGGTAAGAGTTGGAAGGGACCATGAGGGTTCATCTTGTCCAACCCCCTGAAATTCAGAAATATTTTGCTCAAGCCCACAGCCCTGAGATTAAGAGTCTCATGCTCTACCAACTGAGCTACCGTATTTTTCGCTCTATAAGGCACATCTGACCATAGGACGCACCTCGTTTTTAGAGGGGGAAAGCCCCATTTTTTTTTAAGGATCAGCTCAAATTTCTGCAGCTTCTTTTGCAAAGGAGAAAAGCCCCATTTTTTGAGGATCAGCTCAAATTTCTGCAGCTTCTTTTGCAAAGCAGAAAAGCCCCATTTTTTGAGGATCAGTTCAAAGTTGTTGAGCTTACTTTGCAAAGGGAAAAAAATCCTGTTTTATGGGGTTTAACTCGCAGTTCTGCAGCTTCAAGAATGGGAGCCATTTCTACAGTTTCCAGACAGATAATCTAATCAGCCAGTCACATGTCCCTGGGGAAACAGCCTCCCTCTGCAAGGGGGCGGGGCTGGAATCTCTCTCCCTTATCTCTCTCCCCGATCCTTTGCTGAGTAGCTGCTCAGCAGGCTTCCTTTCAACACCCCCTTCTCTCTCTTTTTTTTAAAAAAGCACGATCTGCTTTTGCCCCTGGGCAGTTCAGCTCCAGGGACCACACATTCGCTCCATAAGACGCACAGACAATTCCCCTTAATTTTTAGGAGGAAAAAAGTGCGTCTTATGGAGCAAAAAATGCGGTATATTCAAGTGGAAGGCTGAGGAGCTTTTGCATATTCTAATTGCTCTGCACTGGGTGAGGAAGTTAGCAAGATGGTTGTTAACCTATGCCGTCAAAGCGGAAGCTTTTATCATTTCATCTGCTCGATATTCAGTCTGGTGGAGACACTAGTATGTTTTAAGGTGCTCTTCTGAACAAAACAGCAGCCTGCAGCCAGCCCAGGGGTGATGACGTAGAGGGCAAGACACTTTGCATGAGATGTAAACTTCCATCTACCGGGCCCCATGCGAGTCCCCCACCCCACTGCCCCCTTGGTCCCTTAGCCCACAAAAGTTTAGCCTGCTCATTCATTGGGTTGCATTTACAAGTGGGTTGTGTTGTGATCGTATGAAGCTCTGTTTTGCTGAGTCGGACTGTTGATTGAACCCCTTACCAGATCAATATGATCTGCTCTGACTGGTAGCAGTTCTCATAAGTTCTCAAGATGAAAGGATCTTTTCCTGGTTTACTGCCTGAGATCCTTGAACTCCAGATGCTGAGGATTGAACATGGGGCCCTTTGGATGCAAAGCATGTGCTCTGTTCTAGCGCTGTCATTTGTTGTTGTTGTTTAGTCGTTTAGTCGTGTCCGACTCTTCGTGACCCCATGGACCAGAGCACGCCAGGCACTCTTGTCTTCCACTGCCTCCCGCAGTTTGGTCAAACTCATGTTGGTAGCTTCGAGAACACTGTCCAACCATCTCGTCCTCTGTCGTCCCCTTCTCCTTGTGCCCTCCATCTTTCCCAACATCAGGGTCTTTTCCAGGGAGCGCTGTCATACCATCGCAAATAAAAAGTAAACCCTCTCCTGAACATCTGAAAGGAAGGCTTCAAGGATGCCAATATGTCCCCTGCCTCCAAAGGAAATTCTTTTTTTTTAATCATTTTTATTTGATTTTACAAATATAATTTTATAACAATCCAAATGCATATCCATATACAGAGATTACTCTGAATCTGGGGACTCCCCCCCCCATCCCCTTCATGGGTCCTATTGTCAACATTTACAATTGTATTTTATTCCGTAGTCTATATTTTATATCAATCCATATTGTCCATAATTTTGTTACATTACAAGTGAGATTAAAATCCTGCTAATGTTTTCATCTGCTTGCAGTGGTCTCTTTAAATAAAATATAATTTTTTCCCGTTCTTTTTTAAAGTTTTTGTCCTCTTGGAAATTCAATGGGATGTAAGTACACAATTCTGCCAGTTAACCACCTCTAGCCATCTACCCTTGGGACCCAGGTGGCGCTGTGGGTTAAACCACAGAGCCTAGGGCTTGCTGATCAGAAGGTCGGCGGTTCGAATCCCTGCAACGGGGTGAGCTCCCATTGCTCGGTCCCTGCTCCTGCCCACCTAGCAGTTCGACAGCACGTCAAAGTGCAAGTAGATAAATAGGAACCGCTCTGGCGGGAAGGTAAACGGCGTTTCTGTGCGCTGCTCTGGTTTGCCAGAAGCGGCTTTGTCATGCTGGCCACATGACCCGGAAGCTGTACGCACAAAAATGACCCCAACAGTATCTTAACATGCAGTGCTGAACATACCCATTCGAGTGGACCTTGGATGAATATTGCTGAGAATCTTGTTCCACCGACTGAAAACCTCCTTGTCTCCCCCCCCCCCCATACCAATATTCTTTAAATCTGAAACTCTGTCCTTGAGCTGCCAAGGGGGCACCCAGGCTAGGGCATCTGAGATCGGGAGATCCTTGAGTTTGCAGGGAGTTGTTTTGCTGCCTCGTGGGAGGTGTTTTTGTATGGTGGCATTGGAAGCTGTTAGACCCAATCTGCTTAGGCATGAAGGCAGACCCACTGGAAATTCATCCTGTCCCTCCTTGCCTAGATGTGCTGCCTCCCTTCCCTGCTTCAGCACTTGAGGTCACTCGCTGACAGCAACCAGCCCCATCCCACACGCTGGAGCCAGCCAAGTCCTTCCCACCTGGGCCCGGAGGAGGAACTCCAAGGCGGGCAAGCTAGATTTGCACATCCAGTTCAGGTGCTCTTGGAGAGTAGATGGGGCCCTGCAGCCTGCTTTTTAGACTGTCTGCCTGGCTAATAGTACTGAGATGCCAAAAGATGAGCACCGGCGCCCTGCGTAAAAACCGCAGCTGCGTCTCCTATGGATCTAATGCCGTGATGGAAGGTATGGAGCATCTCAAGGGCTTAATCTTGGAGGACGGCCACAACAGGACCATCCAGTGCCCTCACAACCAGTGCTGCTTCGGTATCTGGAACCTGACCCAAGGACATCTCCAAGCCAAGTTGCAAGGTGAGGACCAAAGGTGGACAGAGGAGCTGCTACGATTCTTCCTTAGGGGTCGGGTGGGAAAGGAAGGCAGGATTGGATGCGGTGGTTTGGCAGGAAGACGGAAAGCCCAAGGCTCACATGATTTCGGATCCAAAGGGAGGTGGGATTTTAGAGCACGTAGATTTTAGAGGCAAGGGCTCTGCTGCATGGTGTGGGAATGAGATGATGGGGGCTCTACAAGCTTAGAACAAAGGAATTTTCTTTATGCCATGTCCGATTATGGGTCCATTTGGTTCAGTGTTGTCTACACTGCCTGGCAGAAGCTCTCCGTGATTTCAGACACGGTTCTCTCCCAGTCTTACCTGGAAATTGAACCTGGGACCTTCTGCAAGAAAAGCAGATACAGCCTTCCCCAGCGATGCATGCATTTCATCTCTCGATCCATAAGCCTGTAAGAGAGAGATCAAAGGGTCATCAAGTATACCTGAGTGTCCCTAATGCAGGATCTCTCATCCCTTAAAAACTATTGTGCTAGACTGAATGTTCAAGCAGAAATATATTAGCACCGGGGTAGAAATGAAGCCTAGAAAATTAGCACCATGAGAAAGGGAGAAATTGAACAGCAGCCTCTACTTTCCTTTTGATTTCTGACAATTTAAAAGGCACGGAGATTCATCAAAACTGATTCCTTGCAGCATGGACTGTAGCGCAAAAGATCTGAGGGTTTTTATAGTGACTTCAGAGGGGTGTGCTGCCTTCTGCTTCTGGGATAATCCGGTTTGATGGATTTCCCAGGTTGATTTGTTGGAGAAGGGGTTGAGGGGCTAGTGGAGGAACAGATATGCACCATAGCTCGGTGGCTGGGTGCTGGGTATTGTAGTTTGGGGGGTAAACTACAATTTCCAGGTGTCTGGAGTGGGAGAATGCACTTCAAATGTATGGTGTGTATGCAGCCTGTTTCTGTGTGTATGTAGTAGATTCTATTGGCTGATTTGCAAGCACATTCATCATCCAGTGTCTCATCGCTGGATGATTTGCAGCTGAATGAGTGAATTGCTTCCACCACCACCCGGCTGAAGTGCTCTGCTTGATAATAAGTGAGAAGATATGAAATCATAGAATTGTAGAGTTGGAAGGGATCCCACGGGTCATCTAGTCCAACCCCCTGCAATGCAGGAATCTCAGCGAAAGCATCCAATGTAGAAATGAGTGCAACCATCACATAATGGCTTGTCAGTGCAACTGATCACAGCTGAGGGGCTAAGACAGAGCCTTCAGATTAACTAAAAATGTGAAAAGGCTTTTCAGTTTGTATACAGACTGTCTCGCCAGAGTGGTGCATGCTCTGGTTATCTCCCACTTGGACTACTGCAATGCGCTCTACGTGGGGCTACCTTTGAAGGTGACCCGGAAACTGCAATTAATCCAGAATGCGGCAGCTAGACTGGTGACTGGGAGTGGCCGCCGGGACCACATAACACCGGTCCTGAGAGAACTACATTGGCTCCCAGTACGTTTCCGAGCACAATTCAAAGTGTTGGTGCTGACCTTTAAAGCCCTAAACGGCCTCGGTCCTGTATACCTGAAGGAGCGTCTCCACCCCCACCGTTCAGCCCGGACACTGAGATCCAGCGCCGAGGGCCTTCTGGCAGTTCCCTCACTGCAAGAAACAAAGCTACAGGGAAGCAGGCAGAGGGCCTTCTCGGTAGTGGCGCCCGCCCTGTGGAACGCCCTCCTATCAGAGGTCAGAGCGATAAACAACTATCTGACATTCAGAAAATACCTCAAGGCAGCCCTATTTAGGGAAGTTTTTAATTTGTGATTTTAATGTATTTTAATGTCTGTTGGAGGCCGCCCAGAGTGGCTGGGGAGACCCGGCCAGATGGGCGGGGTACAAATTAAAAAATTATTATTATTATTATTATACATTCTTGTCTGGACTCACCCACCCTGACATATGGCAGGTTACAAGCATGCCAAACGTTTCCTGTGTATTCAGTTTTATATTGTGTTTTCCATCCCATTATTTTCCAAGAACATCATTTTTCTTCAGCTACCCCGTTTTATCGTCACAACAACACTGTTATGGGCTAAGAGACAGTGACCGGCTGAAGGCTACCCACTTAGCTTCAGGGCTGAGTGAGAATTTGAAGTTGAGTTCTCCTCTGCTGTAGTCCAGCACTTTAACCACTATTCCACACTTCCTTCCTTCCTCAGAATATGAGAGAGAAGAAAAAAACTAGTGGAGAACAGATAGCTGAGGCTGTTTGCTCCCAGCCAACATATACCAGACCCAGCTTATGAAATGTATCACAGCAAGCCTTTAGTCCCTCATTGTAGCTGTTTGAAAAGATAAAAACGAAGTTTTAAAAGATGGTTTTAAAACGAAGTTTTAACACACGGTGACCCTTCTTCCCTCCCTTCCAAAGAGGGCTGGGGAGCTGGCGGTTGCTATGGGGAGAGACGAGGAAGATGAGGTCAGAGTGCACCTTGTGCGAGCGTGTACCAAAAACGCAGCAACTCCCACCTTTCCTCCGGCAGTTCGGCCTTTCGTTGCCACACGTGCAACTACCTGTGGCTCAGGGTGAGAGCCCGCTGGAAGCCTGGCATTCCCACCCGCTTTCACTCCTCGGCTAGTTAGGCTGTGACGTTCTCCTGCTCAACTCTGCAAAAAAAAACAACCAACCACTCCACGCTTCCCGACGATTTTAAGGCGATCATGTGACTCTAAGGAAAGAGGGGCATCTCCCTAAAGCTGATGGCAGGTGAGGAAGGGCAGGCCTGAAGGAAAACCTTGCGTCAGGGCTGAGTAACTGAGGGCCACATTTCTTGCTAGGCAGCCTTCCAAGGGCCACATGCCAGTAGTGAGTGGGGCCAGAGGCAATCGATGGGCAAAGCACCAGGTGCAAATTATATCTTTTTTCCAGTAGACTACTACTACTTAAAAAGGCAGCATCTTAAAAAGCAGAGACATCACCTTGCTGACAAAGGTCTGTACAGTTAAAGCTATGGTTTTCCCAGTAGTGATGTACGGAAGTGAGAGCTGGACCATAAAGAAGGCTGATCGATGAAGAATTGATGCTTTATGGTGCTGGAGGAGACTCTTGAGAGTCCCATGGACTGCAAGAAGATCAAACCTATCAATTCTTAAGGAAATCAGCCCGGAGTGCTCACTGGAAGGACAGATCCTGAAGCTGAGGCTCCAATACTTTGGCCGCCTCATGAGAAGAGAAGACTCCATGGAAAAGACCCTGATGTTGGGAAAGATGGAGGGCACAAGGAGAAGGGGACGACAGAGGACGAGATGGTTGGACAGTGTTCTCGAAGCTACTAACATGAGTTTGGCCAAACTGCGAGAGGCAGTGAAGGATAGGCGTGCCCGGCGTGCTCTGGTCCATGGGGTCACGAAGAGTCGGACACGACTAAACGACTAAACAACAACAACAACAACAACACTACTTTCTCTCTCTCTTCTCTTCTTCCATCCCTCCTCTATCCAGAGAAGCAAAAGGCGCTATCAGAGTTCAAGGGCACATTCCAGCCAAGCAAAAATATACAGGATGCAAAATAGGGCCTGTGAGGAACATGGGTGTAGCCAGGATTTTTGTTTTTGGGGAGGGCACCCATGTTACTGAGCTTATTTTAGATGATCACCCCCTTATGTTGTCGAGCTTTTTTTGGGAAAGCATTGGTAAAAATACAGGCGGAGGGGGGGCAGGATTCTGCTGGGGGGGCCAGAACCTCAGTTATTGTAGTACTGTTCTGTGCGCCCCTCTGCCCCACTTGGCAATGCCCATGGTGAGGAATCTGGCCCTGGGTGACTTCTGAAAGAAAGGCCTATAGCCTAGCATACAATATATTGAAATAATATAAGTTTTGTTAGCATCCATTGGAGGGGGCGGGCGGTAGTGAAAGTATTACAGTGGTACCTTGGTTCTCATACTTAATCCGTTCTGGAAGTCCGTTCCAAAACCAAAGCGTTCCAAAACCAAGGCGCGCTTTCCCATAGAAAGTAATGCAAAACGGATTAATCCATTCCAGACTTTTCAAAACAACCCCTAAAACAGCAATTTAAGATGAATTTTACTACCGTGTTTCCCCGAAAATAAGACATACCCCGGAAATAAGACATACTTACGTGGCGCCTCCCTTAAGACGGCCTAGATAGGCGTGGCTATGCAGCGTACCGACGCGGAGCGGTTAAAATAAGACATCCCCCGAAAATAAGCCATAGTGTGTTTTCTTGAGGGAAAAAAATAAGATAGTGTCTTATTTTCAGGGAAACACGGTATCTAATGAGACCATTGATCCATGAAATGAAAGCAATAATCAATGTTCTGTACTATAAAACAAATAAGACAGTACTGTATTTTTACTATTACCAGTGCCTTTTTCTAAAAAAATAAAATAAAAATGTTTAGGGGTACTCTCAATTTCCTACTCATATTGAAATACTGTCCCTCAATGAGGCCAAACTTAGATTTACAAAATGTTTAAGGGTATGCGTCCCCCTGCGCCCCCCCAGAAAAAAAAGCACTGACTAAATTAATTAATTGATTGATTGATTTAATTTGTATACCACCCTATCCCCACAGGTCTCAGGGCGGTTCACAAGACAAAATCACAAGATAAAAACACAAAATGCATAATAAAAACAAGAACAAGAACCACCCAATTATCCCTCATCCCCAACACATTTTAAAAGTACAGGCAGATTTTGCAGGCTGTGTGTCAGTGGCAATAATAATAGTAATAATAATAATTTATTATTTATACCCCGCTCATCTGGCTGGGTTTCCCCAGCCACTCTGGGTGGCTTTCAACAGAACATTAAAATACAATAATCTATAAAACATTAAAAGCCTCCCTAAACAGGGCTGCCTTCAGATGTCTTCTAAAGGTCTGGTAGTTGTTGTTCTCTTTGACATCGGTGCCACTACCGAGAAGGCCCTCTGCCTGGTTCCCCGTAACTTGGCTTCTCGCAGTGAGGGAACCGCCAGAAGGCCCTCGGCACTGGACCTCAGTGTCTGGGCTGAACGATGGGGGTGGAGACGCTCCTTCAGGCAACCCAATGAGGTGGAGCAGTAGCTCAGGGGAGACTGATATTGAGCACAACTTTGCACCCAGCTCTTTGGCCCTGGGCTATTGGTTTCCATAGAATGCTGCTATGGGTTCTTTCAAGTCGGAGGCTTCTCTCGTGATTCCTAGTGTGGGCTGGGCACTAATTCAGGGCAAACCAGTGTGGATGCTTGGAGATGAGAGACACATGTCCACAATGCGGTGTCCAAATGCAGGGTGAGAATCAGGATATGGGCCAATGGTTAGGAGTCAAGATGCAAAAATTCAATTTATTTGAATTCTAGTCCCTACAAAATATGTGTGGGGAGGACCCCAGGTCCCACAAGGACTAAGTGAGGGTTGGCTGGAGAAAATGGGAGGAACTGTGGAAATCAGATCCTGAATTCAAATCCCAGCACAGCTTTGGACTTCCTGGGATAAGCTTGAAGAAGCTGTTCTCCCTTGGTCCCTTTCCTATTTACTAAGGCGCCCTGTTAATTTCATTGTTGTTGTTGTTGTTGTTGTTCAGTCGTTCAGTCATGTCCGACTCTTTGTGACCCCATGGACCAGAGCACGCCAGGCACACCTATCCTTCACTGCCTCTCGCAGTTTGGCCAAACTCATGTTAGTAGCTTCGAGAACACTGTCCAACCATCTCGTCCTCTGTCGTCCCCTTCTCCTTGTGCCCTCAACCTTTCCCAACATCAGGGTCTTTTCTAGGGAGTCTTCTCTTCTCATGAGGTGGCCAAAGTACTGGAGCCTTAACCTCAGGATCTGTCCTTCTAGTGAGCACTCAGGGCTGATTTCTTTAAGAATGGATAGGTTTGATCTTCTTGCAGTCCATGTGACTCTCAAGGGTCTCCTCCAGCACCATAATTCAAAAGCATTAAAAGCATAGTGACATATATATATTTTTAAGACACTGAAGGACCTGCAGGCTGAATTTGAAGCCCCTTTTCCTTCTCATTGTTCTCTGTATTTGTATGTTTCTTCTTTTAATGCTGCCCCCCCCTTTCCATATTTATCTGTTAAATTTATAGCTGTCTGGGGTGCTTGCAAATCCACGAAAAGCAGAAAACCAAAATAACATTTAAACTATGCAAACAAAGCAGATAAAACTGGCACACAAGGAGGGTCTGCTTGGAATCTAGCTCTCAAGGTTACGGAGATGCGATGTTCCCCTGATTAAACTGTTTATCTGAACTCCCTCCTCCCCCTGTCCCCCACCCCTGTCTTCTGCCCATCCAGGTTGCTGGATTAGTGAAAAAGATGCCTGCGATTCTGCTGCCTGTGAGTCTCGATCTTCCGAGGATGCCAAAACGGTCACTTTGTCCTGTAGGTGTAGCTCTGATTTGTGTAATGCTAACATCAGCCACGTTGGGCCTGGAAAGAGGCAGGGTAAGGAGGTCTATGGGGTCAGGGGTTGGTGGGGAGTTGCAGGATAGAACAGGGGTAGGCAAACTAAGGCCCGGGGGCCGGATGCAGCCCAATCGCCTTCTCAATCCGGCCCACGGACGGTCTGGGAATCAGCATGTTTTTACATGAGTAGAATGTGTCCTTTTACAGTATTTAAAATGCATCTCTGGGCAAGGGGGTCCTCAGGGCTTTGCAAAACCTATTGCCTGCTGCTCTGGCTAAGGAAACTGCTCAAAATATGCAAAGTCTGCTTCCTTTGTTCAGTGCACAGAATGTCTTTCCTTCTCACATTTACACTCCACCTTTCCTCCAAGCCACTCAGGGTTGCCCCAGTTTTCTCTTCTGTTGTATTTTAATTGCTGCAACCTGCCCTGGGACTTTAGGGTGAATTGTAGTGATAACAGCAACAACAACCCTGTGAGGTAGTTTAGGCTGAGAGAGCAGAACAGGCCCGTCATCACCATGTGATTCATTTCAGCAGGGGTTTGAAGTCAAGTCTCTCTCTGGCTGGAAGACAGAACGCCAAAACAGGATGCCTTTATCATCTTGGTTGCCCTCCTCTGCACACGTTCCAGCTTGTCAGCATCCTTCTTAAACTGTGGTGCCCAGAATTGGACACAGTATTTCAAGTGTGGTCTGACTAAGGCAGAATAGAGCGGTACTATTTCTTCCCTTGATCTGGGCACAATCCTTCTGTTGATGCAGCCTAGAATAGCATTAGCCTTTTTTGCTGCTGCATCACACTGTTGACTCATGTTCAGGTTGTGGTCCACCAAAACCCCTAGATCACGGGTAGGCAACCTAAGGCCCGTGGGCCAGATGCGGCCCAATTGCCTTCTCAATCCGGCCCACGGATGGTCCGGGAATCAGCGTGTTTTTACATGAGTAGAATGTGTCCTTTTATTTAAAATGCATCTCTGGGTTATTTGTGGGGCCTGCCTGGTGTTTTCACATGAGTAGAATGTGTTGTTGTTGTTGTTGTTCAGTCGTTCAGTCGTGTCCGACTCTTCGTGACCCCATGGACCAGAGCACGCCAGGCACGCCTATCCTTCACTGCCTCTCGCAGTTTGGCCAAACTCATGTTAGTAGCTTCGAGAACACTGTCCAACCATCTCATCTTCTGTCGTCCCCTTCTCCTTGTGCCCTCAATCCTTCCCAACATCAGGGTCTTTTCTAGGGAGTCTTCTCTTCTCATGAGGTGGCCAAAGTACTGGAGCCTCAACTTCAGGATCTGTCCTTCTAATGAGCACTCAGGGTTAGTCAGGGTTACTCAGGGTAGAATGTGTGCTTTTATTTAAAATGCATCTCTGGGTTATTTGTGGGGCAAAGGAATTCGTTCATTCCCCCCCCCCAAAAAAAATATAGTCTGACCCACCACATGCTCTGAGGGACGGTGGACCGGCCCACGGCTGAAAAAGTTTGCTGACCCTAGAATAGAAGATAACGGCACAATCCAAACCATATGCATTAAAGCACATTGCGTACCCTACAGTTCCCGGGATTCTTTTGGAGAAGTTAGGGTTGCAGCCATAGAGGTGTAACTCTAATATTCCCTTCCCATGTCTTTCCTTCCTCCTTCACTGTTCTCTTTTCTTTTCACTGCTGTTTACCGTCCAGGCTTTCTCCAAACCCCTGTGAGAAAAACTGTGTCTTCCCTCCCGCATCCCACCAACAGGTGCACTCCTGCATATCAGGGGTGGGGGTGACCCACTCACTCAGCAAAGACCTTGAGAGTCTCGCAGGGAGGGAGCACACCACATTTCTGAGTCAGACTGATAACTACAATTTGGAGAAGCAGGAGCTGCTTGCTCCGGTGGGAACCATCAGATTGCAGGACCAGGGCTCCCTTCCAAAATATCTCCTCCAAGAAATGTCCTGACCCATATGGGGGTTCACATGGAAGGGAGGGCAGAACTGGCCATAATTCTCTGGTTTTCTAGCGCTGGAAGCACAGGGATGTCTACGGGTAAGCACAACAGGAGCACACATTCTAAGCCTGAGTCCTAGAATCTAGAACCATGGTTGGGCCGGCCCAACCATTAGGCAAGGTGAAGTGTATCCTGCCTCAGGCAGCAGGATACAAAGGGGCAACATATTCCAGTGTAGAACTTTATTCTCCCTTTGTTCCTAATGTAGATCTTCACTCACCCCTTCTTCCCTGTCGGGGAGGGAGGTGGCATTTTGCGGTTTGCCTCAGGTGCCAAAATGACTTGGGCTGGCCCTGCATTCCACCCATTACATTTTTAAGACGTATACAAAGCTACACTGAGATCCAGCGCTGAGGGCCTTCTGGCGGTTCCCTCACTGCGAGAAGCAAAGCTACAGGGAACCAGGCAGAGGGCCTTCTCGGTAGTGGCGCCCGCCCTGTGGAACGCCCTCCCATCAGAGGTTGAAGGGATCAACAACTACATGACATTTAGAAAACACCTGAAGGCAGCCCTGTTTAGGGAAGTTTTTAATCTGTGATGTGTTAATGTATTTTAATGTTTGCTGGAAGCCGCCCATAGTGGCTGGGGAGACCCAGCCAGATGGGCGGGGTACAAATAATAAATTATTATTATTATTATTATTACAGTTCTCAAGAGTAGTTTAACTATCAACCCCTCCTCCTGGGGAACCTGGGAACTGTAGTTCTGTGCGGGAAATAGAGGTCTCCTGACAACTTTCAGCACCCTTCAACTACATTCCCAGGATTCCTTGGGGGAAGCTATGACTTCACAAAGTGATATGATTCGGCTTTAAATGTATAGTGCACATGGGGGTCTTACGTTCGATGTACTCCTGCAGATTTGATGTGCACACTACAGCAACAGTGCTTAACGCCTGCAGGGATCAAGGCACAGAATGCTAGGCTTGGCCATGGCTCCCAGGCAAGCATATGCACAGTGTGAAAGCACATCTTTTCACTGTCGGTCCTACTCTGGTATTTGAGACAGTCGTGCAGCCCTGGAGTCAAAGGCATCTCTCCCAGCCTGCCTTCAGCCAGCCTGCCCAAGATGGATCCCAGTCTTTCTTCTTCCTCCTTCTTTCCAGAACATCCTGCTAAAAACTCTATTTTCCTGTCACTTCAAACACACACCCCATCACCTTGGCAACATCTGTCTCCCCAGGCCAAAGGATTCCTCTTGGATGGCCCACCAACCCCTTTTGTCATGATAACAGATTTCCTCTTCACCAGGCCAGCTGGGCTGGTTTGCATAAGCCAGCCCAGATATTCCTTCTCTGGCACAGCTCTGCAGCTTGTACTTTCATCCATATCCCAATTAATCAAAATCCTACCAGGGTGTTCTAGGGTTTAGGGGGGTCCCCCCAAATCTATTAACAATATTCATCAAATATAAGATAAGATTTATTTATTGTCATTGTACAAGTACAAGTACAACGTTGTATAAGTGCAACGAAATTGAATGCCATCCCATAAAAACAAAACAAAAAACAGCACAAAAAACCCACACATTTTCAGCCACACATGCACATGCGTACACACCCATCACAACTCTCCAAGGTCATATTATCTGGTTACAGCATTTAAGATGGTTACAGCTCTTGGGTAGAAACTATTCTTCAATCTCTTTGTTCTTGATCTAATTGTTCTATATCTCTTGCCCGAAGGCAGTGGTGCAAAAAGACTATATCCCGGATGAGATGGATCCTTTAAAATATTGTTAACCTTTTTAAGGCACCGGGAACTGTATAGTTCTTCCAGAGATGGGAGAGGATGACCAATAATATTTTGGGCTGTGGTTATGACCTTCTGTAGTGCCTTCCTCTCCCTGGCTGTGCAGCTGGAAAACCAAGCACAGATACAATATGTAAGAATGCTCTCTATGGAGCCTCGGTAGAAGGACACCAGCAGTCTCTCACTCAGATTGTTCTTCTTTAAAAGTCTGAGGAAATAAATTCTCTGCTGGGCATGTTGATATAAACAAACGTCAACATGTTACAGCCACTCCTTGAAGATGTCGTGGCCTTGCTTTTCAATCCTGAAAGGGTCCCTTCCTCAAGAGTTCTTCTGAACCTGAATTTGACCTTGAACTCAAGTAACACAGGGATTTTCAAAGCTGGTTCCTTTGTTCATAAAACATCCATTCATTGTAACAATCATAGAACAACAAACTGTTTGCCTCACACGATGTTCTCTTGGTGGGCAGCTGTTCAAAGCCGGTGGGTGGAGAGAGCGAAGGGAGGAATAAGGGTCTTCATGGTGTATTTAGATGCCTTAGAGTTGCCAGTTGACTAGTATCATAGAATCGTAGAGTTGGAAGGGACCCCAGAGGTCATCTAGTCCAACCCCCTGCGATGCAGGATTCTCAACTAAAGCATCCATGACAGATGGCCATCCAAACTCTGCTTAAAAACCTCCAAGGAAGGCGAGTCCAGCACCTTTGGAGGAAGACTGTTCCACTATCGAACAACAGTTACTGCCAGAGAGTTCTTCCTGATGTTCAGTCAGTGTGGTGTAGTGGTTAAGAGCGGTAGACTCGTAATCTGGTGAACCGGGTTCGCGTCTCCGCTCCTCCACATGCAGCTGCTGGGTGACCTTGGGCTAGTCACGCTTCTCTGAAGTCTCTCAGCCCCACTCACCTCACAGAGTGTTTGTTGTGGGGGAGGAAGGGAAAATGAGATTGTTAGCCGCTTTGAGACTCCTTCGGGTAGTGATAAAGCGGGATATCAAATCCAAACTCTTCTTCTTCTTCAGTCCGAATCTCTTTTCTCGTAACTTGAAGCCATTGGTTTGTATACTATTCTCCAGAGCAGGAGAAAAAATGTCCTGGCTTGTTCTTGTGCCATTTTAACAACATGTAGGCTTGCAGTTTGTGAAAATGGAGAACACTGCCTCCTTCAGGCTGAAACGAAGCCACTACTTTATGGACTTACCGGTAACTGAACCAAATCTAGTATAATGTACGCCAGGGGTCAGCAACCTTTTTCAGCCATGGGCTGGTCCACCATCCCTCAGACCATGTGGTGGGCCGGACTTTTTTTGGGGGGGGGGGAATGAACCAATTCCTATGCCCAACAAATAACCCATTTGAATGCATTTGATGCATTTGAAATAAAAGCACACATTCCACTCATGTAAAAACACCAGGCAGGCCCCACAAATAACCCAGAGATGCATTTGAAATAAAAGGACACATTCTACTCCTGTAAAAACGCCAGGCAGGCCCCACAAATAACCCAGAGATGCATTTGAAATAAAAGGACACATTCTACTCCTGTAAAAACGCCAGGCAGGCCCCACAAATAACCCAGAGATGCATTTGAAATAAAAGGACACATCACATTCTGCTCATGTAAAAACACCAGGCAGGCCCCACAAATAACCCAGAGATGCATTTTAAATAAAAGCACACATTCTACTCATGTAAAAACACCAGGCAGACCCCACAAATAACCCAGAGATGCATTTGAAATAAAAGCACACATTCTACTCATGTAAAAATACCAGGCAGACCCCACAAATAACCCAGAGATGCATTTGAAATAAAAAGACACATTCTACTGCTGTAAAAACACCAGGCAGGCCCGACAAATAACCCAGAGATGCATTTTAAATAAAAAGACACATTCTACTCCTGTAAAAACACCAGGCAGATCCTACAAATAACCCAGAGGTGCATTTGAAATAAAAGCACACATTCGACTCATGTAAAAATACCAGGCAGGCCCCATAAATAACCCAGAGATGCATTTTAAATAAAAGCACACATTCTACTCATGTAAAAATACCAGGCAGACCCCACAAATAACCCACAGATGCATTTTAAATAAAAGCACACATTCTACTCATGTAAAAACACGCTGATTCCCGGACCGTCCATGGGCCAGATTGAGAAGGCGATTGGGCCACATCCGGCCCATGGGCCTTAGGTTGCCTACCCCTGATGTACGCAAATGAGCAAGAAAGCTTTAAACAGGGAATCTGAGTATTTATTCATTTGTTATAATTCTATCCTGCCCTTCCAAGGAACTTGGAGACGAGTGCATTGTTATGGCCTAATATATTATCCTCGCAACAACCCTGTGAGGTGGGTTCAGCCAGGAGTAGGCAGGTTTCAAGCTTGACGTATCTACATTGGGGTTTTTTGTTTTTGTTTTACTAAAACTTTTAAATCCACTAACCAGTCACAGAAGCAAAACGATGGAACAGGGGAGCTCTGCATGCTTAGAATTAAGGGTGTCTCACAACACAAGCTCAGCCCAGGAATTTGTTTTTGCAACCAGAACTGACCTCCCAGCCCTTTCACACACAAACCACTCTTCCTCTCCACTTCCCAATTTTTCCTTCTTTCAGCCACCTAATTCGGGGGGGGGGGGGGCAATATTTTTGTTGCTGCTATTGTTAAACCATTGGGAGTGCAGAAACAGTTACTACTATGAACAGTGCTTTTTTCTGGGGGTACGCAGGGGTACGCATACCCCTAAGCATTTTGTGAATCTTTGTACTTTTGTCCATTTACTGTATTTATTTCCCCCGATTTGAACTACAAAATGGTGGTTTTCTTGAGTCAAAATGAGAGTACCCCTAAACATTTTTTTAAAGAAAAATAGCACTGACTATGAATCACCCTGAAATCTGTCAGGAGCAGGTCGACATTTTGCTGACCTCTGGCTTAGGCTGAGATACAGCATTTGACCCAAAACCATCCTCTGAGTGTCATGGCTGAGGAGGAACTGAACTCTCTCGTCTTGGCATTATAGCTTTGCTGAAAGCAATCTGTTTTGCGTACATCCCCAGAGACAAAAGAATGAGAAAAGAAAACAGCCATGTTCCCTCAGAGAAACTGGACTACGCAAGACACTCTTTTCCCCTCACAAGTGCTACACTAGGCCTTGGCGAGATAGAGAAAGGAAACAAACTAAGCATTGCTTTGCGAAACTGAAGATAGCTTTGCAGCAAGTGCAACCTGGGCTGTATTTTATTTTATACAGTGTACGTTCTACTCCAAGGGTCAGCACCTTTTTCAGCCGTGGGCCGGTCCACCGTCCCTCAGACCATGTGGTGGGCCGGACTATATTTTGAAGGAAAAAATGAACAAATTCCTATGCCCCACAAATAAACCAGAGATGCATTTGAAACAAAAGCACACATTCTACTCATGTAAAAACACACTGATTCCCGGACCGTCCACGGGCCGGATTTAGAAGGCGATTGGGCCGCATCTGGCCCATGGGCCTTAGGTTGCCTACCCCTGTTCTACTCTTTGCAGAATAGTGTAAGGAAAAGGCAGGCCCCTGCCCTTGAGAAGTTTTACAATCGATTGCAGCCTTTGCTAGCAAGTCCCTTCCAGCTATTTGGGGCCATGTGCAACCCCCGCCAGCCCCAGACAGAATGTGTAAGGGCCTTGCCCTGTTGCTTCTTTTGCACAAGTTTGCACAAAGTCCCGTGTTGCAGCGACTGCATTTCCTGGTTCTCCCCGCTGCCTCCCGCCAGAGCACTGCAGTTACCACAGCAAGGCCTTCAAACGTGGGAAGGCAACGGGGAGGATGCAGGAATGTTGGCTGTCGAGATGAGAAGGGGGCTGCCTAGGGAGTGGGAGATGTCCTTTCCCCCCTGCCCAATTTTAATTTTAATTAAAACATCAGAGGAAAGGGCCGTGGAGATGGAAGGAAGCTGATGCCAGGGTTGGGCAGAGAGGTCTTGGAGATGGACATGCCAGAGGCCCTTGAGCACCTGGAGGGATGGAGGAGCGGCCGATGGGATCGAAGCCCAAGGCATGGAGCCCAAGAGCCTTGGAAGTGCACACCCTGGGAAATGGTGTTCCTCCTCCTCTGAAATGTGGAACGCGCTGAACCGATGCTCCCACCGCAATGGAGATGTTTGTGATCACCTTCCCCTCTTATCTCTGCAGCTGCGTCACTGCCCAGTGGGAACATCTGGATCCTTACCTCCTGCATTCTTCTGCTCTTCCTGGGCTGTCTGGCGTTTCTAGGTATTTGTGACTTTGAGGGGGGGGGCAAGGCATTTGCAATAAGGGTTGGCTATAGGGACACAGGTGGCGCTGTGGGTTAAACCACAGAGCCTAGGGCTTGCCAGTGTGGTGTAGTGGTTAAGCGTGGTAGACTGGTAATCTGGGGAACCGGGTTCGTGTCTCTGCTCCTCCACATGCAGCTGCTGGGTGACCTTGGGCTGGTCCCACTTCTCTGAAGTCTCTCAGCCCCACTCACCTCACAGAGTGTTTGTTGTGGGGGAGGAAGGGAAAGGAGAATGTGAGCCGCTTTGAGACTCCTTCGGGTAGTGATAAAGCGGGGTATCAAATCCAAACTCTTCTTCTTCTTCTTCTTCTTCTTCTTGCCGATCAGAAGGTCGGCGGTTTGATCCCCGTGACATGGTTAAGCTCCCGTTGCTCGGTTCCCAGCTCCTGCCAACCTAGCAGTTTGAAAGCCACGTCAAAGTGCAAGTAGATAAATAGGAACCGCTCCGGCGGAAGGTAAACGGTGTTTCCGTGCGCTGCTCTGGTTCACCAGAAGTGGCTTAGTCATGCTGGCCACATGACCTGGAAGTTCTACACCGGCTCCCTCGGCCAGTAAAGCGAGATGAGCACCGCAACCCCAGAGTCGTCAGGGGTCCCTTTACCTTTACACAGCAACATTCAGCTAGAGGCGAGGGAAGAAGGGAGCACACCTCGAAGGCTGCTCAGAGAATGGCGACAGCAGACTCTCTGCTTGCCTTGCATAGAAAACCCAAATACACCGAACAGGGCGCCATTGCTGGGCACCAGCCGATGCCCAAAACCCAGCAGGGGCTCTGATGATGACCCTCCCAAACCCACTGGCCTCTCCAACCTTGTAAACAGTGACTTCTGCTTTGCTGTCTCCTGGGTAGCGATGCTAGTGATATGGCCTGGATAAAAGTATTACTTCATGCAACACATAACTATGGAACTCCCTCCCGCAGGAGGCAATGATGACTCCCAACTTGGATGGCTTTAAGAGAGAATTAGGCAAACACAATGGAAGAGAAGTCTATGGGAAGCAGCAATGCTTCTGAATGCCAGTTTCTGGAAGCTGCCAGAATGCTTGGATCCTGCTTGCGGGTTTTCCGCAGGCATTCTGTTGTCCGCCATGAGAACAGGCTGCTGGATTGCGTGGACTATTGGCCTGATCCAGCAGCTGTTCTGGGTGTTCTTATTTAGAGAGGCAGGAGCAGGGCCGTGCTGTACTAGACCAGTAGGGAGTGCTGACCAGCCCCAACTCCGATATCTGTGTCTATGGCCCAAACAGTCTGCATTGAGAGGAGTTCTGTGTGTACAAACATATGTACGAAGGCTTCCACAGAATCTGGAACCGGGCATGATCCCAAACACTGTCGCACTTAGATCCTCTTAAAGGATCTCTCACACGTTGTGCTTGTCATTATTACAGGCATTACATTAGGATGAGTGTGTGTGTGTAGTTATTTCTGAGAAGCAAACACACTCTCATGCAGCAGCCAAGACTTCACCAAATGTGATCCTTTAAAAGTAGCCAAGATATGCGAACGATGCATTGTATTCATGGCTATTTTTCTAGAAAAAGAGGTGCCGGAACGCACCATGAACTTGTTGTCTTATAAAGGCAGTGGCGCCCACCTGAGAGGTGCCGGAACTGAGTTCAGGCTGGAAAAAAGCCCTGATTGTATTTATTAGTTACCGTATTTTTCTGTCTATAAGACGCCCCCATGTATAAGACGGCTCCTATTTTTTTCAGCCCAAAATTAAGAAATAAATATTTTAAACATTCCATGTATAAGACGACCACCAATTTTAAACTTGAAAAAATTGGGCAAAAATATAGTCTTATACACGGAAAAATACGGTATTATGCCCCACCTTTTTCTCCAAGGAGCTCAAGGTGGTGTGTGTGATTCTCCCCATCCCCTTTTAATTCCCACAACAAGCCTGTGAGGTAGGTTATGCTGAGAGGCAGTGACTGGCCCAAAGTCACCCAGTGAGCTTCATGGTCAAGTGAAGATTTGAACCTTGGCTTCTCCCAGGTCCTAGTCTGACACTTTAACCCAGGCATCCCCAAACTTCGGCCCTCCAGATGTTTGGCCCTCCAGATGTTTTGGACTACAATTCCCATCATCCCTGACCACTGGTCCTGTTAGAAGAAGAATATATATTTTATTGTCATTGTCCCCTTCAGGGACAACGAAATTACTTGGCTGCTCCATCCACCCAGATAGGGCACTCCACCCAAAGACAAAACTACTACAAAAACACTGATTAAAACCATACACACTGATTAAAACCATACAATGATAAAACATAACAGGTAAGATTACATGACTTCAAAGTCCAGGCTTCCCATTCAAGGCCGCGATTGCTCTGGAGAAGAAGCTGTTTCTAAGACGGCTTGTTCTTGTCGTCATCGTCCTGTATCTCCGTCCCGATGGCAAAAGTTCAAAGAGACGGTGACCAGGATGCGATGGATCTTTCACTATGTCCAGAGCCTTTCTGTGGCACCTCATGGCATAAATCTGCTCTAAGGTGGAGAGCGAGCAGCCAACAATGCTCTCTGCTGCCTTAACAACTCTGCACAACCCCATCCTGTCCTGGGTAGTACAGCTTCCGTACCACACACATAAGCCATAAGTGAGCACGCTCTCAATGGCTTATGTGTGTGGTACGGAAGCTGTAGCTAGGGATCATGGGAGTTGTAGGCCAAAACGTCTGGAGGGCCGCAGTTTGTGGGTGCCTGCTAACCACTACATACCTCACTGAACTTTGAAGTTTGGCTAAGGAAAGGCTGAGCAGGATTTCTAGCGGCCAGAGATTGTGGCTCTTCATTGCCTCCCCATGACCAGCAGTACAAATTAGGCAAACATATGAACATCTGCGTAATTTGTGCAGGACTTTGATAATTTTGGGGCACGTGTCTTGCTGCAGGGGCAAATATACGTACCGGTACTTTTCTTTCCTTGTAGTTCTAAGGCAGGGGAAAGTCCTTGCTGTGCTCCTGAGCCCAGAAGAAAGTGGCGAGCTCACCAAGGTCACTACAAGCTCGGAGCCAAAAACCGAGAGGAAACTGCCCAGACAGGAGCTTCCAGATCTCCAGTTCCTTCAGGTATCAGTTGTGGGGGACCATGGACCCACTGAGAGTCACCCTAGTTTGATTGCTTTAGCATTCTGTGAACGGCTAAACTCAGAATTCTGAATACCAGCAAAAAAAACCTACAGTTCCCAGAATTACTCTCTACGAAGTGGGGGAGAGGGGTAGCCTTTGCTGTTAAGCTTGTATTTATGCCTTGAGGGTCGCTGCCCTTCTGTCTTCTCCCCATCCTAACCACAAGGACTAGAAGCTTGCACGGTTTGTGAGATGACGATCACATGGGGTAGAAAGCAAGGTGTGGCGGAATGATGCCTGCTGATGGTTCAAGCTCATCCTGGGTTAATCTATCACTCCCCAGTTGGGCAGGTGTGCCCTGGGAGGCGGAGCTTGTGGGCATTCAAAAAGGAGGAAGAGAACGGTTGAAAGGCAGTTGGGGGGTTGGCAGTTGGGTTGGAGGTTTAGAGAGGGGTTTGGGAGAGGGAGTGTGAGGTGGTTAAAAAAAGAAGGTCTGTGAGAGTAGGTTTAGGTTAGGTAATTGTATTGTTATCTTTTATATGATTAACAAAGATATTAACACTGAAACTAAGTATGTACACAAGAAACCTTAATACAACCATTACGATCTTAAGCAAATAAAACTTCCATATTTAAAGTGCCAATCATAAAGTCGTCTGTATTTTCCAGCAAAGGAACATGAAACCCACAGGAGGGGATACCCATTAAAGATACTATACTTTCCTCCAGAGTGGAAAGGATAGATTGTGGCTGCGGAGGGCGCTGAAAGGGCTTAATAGGGAGACAGACCCAGGTTGTCAAGAAGTTGCCTCAGGGAAGAGGCGAGCTTTTCAGTAAGGGATTTCTAGTTGCTGAACCCCTTATAAGGTAGACACAAAAGGATAGTCTCATATATAGCCCAGGGTTTAAAAGGGTACCTGGCCACGTTATTTGCTGGAAAGGGACTCTCTTTTATTGGGTAAAAACCTTTAAATGCTAGAGGGTTTACCGGAAAGGCTACGGAATAAGGGGGAGGTTAGATTTACCTCATCAATCCTGTTAGTTCTTTTAATAAATTGAGAGGGCGAAGTGAGAAAACGAAAGCAAGGGGCCTTTCGATACACAAGGTATGCTCAGTTTCGTAATGTCTTCCAGATTAAACAGCGTTTTGAAACTTAAATGTGCATTTCAAGAATAATGGATCTGCTGTACAGCGCTGTGCTTAGAGTTAAGAGTGGGTGCTTAAATTTGCCGCAGCTTCTCCAAACTGGTCCTCTCCAGATGTTTTGCATTATTATTATTATTATTATTATTATTAAATTGCATTTTTATACTGCCCTTCATCAAGGATCTCAGGGTGGTTTACAATGTAAAACACAAAAATACATAGCACAGTAACAAACTAAAACAATAACACCCCAACCCCAGTTTAAAATCAATTAATTAGGCAAAGGCCTGGGAGAAGAGGATATTTTTGCCTGGCACCTAAAAATATCTAACAAAGGCTCCACAACTGGGGAGCCACCCATAAAAGGCCCCTTCTCTTGTTGCTGCCCTATGGACATCTCAGGGAGGCGGCACACGAAAAAGGGCCTCAGATGATGATCACAAAGTCCAGGTCGGTTCTTACTATTGCTCATGTGAGACGGGGGTGATGGGAAATGTACTCCAAAGCGCCTGAAGGGCGCCAGGTTGGGAAAGGCTCCTTCACCCAAATTCTTTTTGCCCAGCAGGTTCTTCATGAGGGGCAGTCTCCAAGCTGTGGCAAGGAACATTCCGCCAGCAGCCTGTGGCCATCAAAGCCTTCCCCGCTTGTGCTACCGGCAATTCGCATCCGAGTGGGCTGTGCACAGCCTCCCGCTGATGAGCCACGACAATGTTGTGCAGTTTGTGGCTGCGGGTGTGAGGACCACACAAGGAACAGGGGGGCCTCTGGTGCTGACGCTGTACCCGTTGGTGAGTGCCACGCGCAGGAACTAGTGATACGATTCAGGTTGTGCCCAAGCAATGGTGCGCACACAAGGGCAATTTATACATGTGTGTCTGGAGCAAATATTTGCCTGCATATAGTAATGCACAAGGGACACGGGTGGCGCTGTGGGTTAAACCACAGAGCCTAGGGCTTGCCGATCAGAAGGTCGGCGGTTCGAATCCCCGCGACGGGGTGAGCTCCCGTTGCTCGGTCCCAGCTCCTGCCAACCTAAGCAGTTCAAAAGCACGTCAAAGTGCAAGTAGATAAATAGAACCGCTCTGGCGGGGAGGTAAACGGCGTTTCCGTGCGCTGCTCTGGTTCGCCAGAAGCGGCTTTGTCATGCTGGCCACATGACCTGGAAGCTGTACGCCGGCTCCTCAGCCATGTAAAGCGAGATGAGCACCGCAACCCCAGAGTCGTCGGGGTTCCTTTACCTTTACCTTTTAGTAATGCACAAACGTTATTTGCCTGATTACAAGCACAGCACACGGTGCATTTTACATGCTTACCATCTTGTTCTATAAGTTGGAAGTTTGGAATCCCTCCTGGACAAAATTCAGCCCCATTGGAATCTCACCTTGCTCTTTCTAAAAATCACATTTCTAGACCGTAAGACTATGAGGAAAGGTTTGGAAACGTGTTGGCAGTGAAATTCCAAATACCAGAGATGAATGAGGAGGGATAGCGGGATCTGACCAGGAACTCCTCTTCAACCATGAGCAGTAATCCCCCACTCATACTCCCTCTTCTATTTCCAAGGCTTTGCGAAAGAACAAAACCAAAATTGTTTGAAATCCTGAATGTCGGAAGCAGAATATATGGTTGTGCAGACAACTCCTGTGGATTTTACTTAGTGGACATAATTAATTCTGTGTTGTAGATGTCAAATCCTGCAACTCTGCTGTAGCCCTCAGGTCTTGCTTGTGGGCTTCCCATAGGGGCATCAGCTTGGCCACTGCGAGGACAGAGCGCTGGACTCAATGGGCCTTCTTATGTTCTGAACCCAAATTCCCTGTGTCCAGTATAAGCAAGACAACATTATTACCGTATTTTTCCATGTATAAGACGAGGTTATTTTCTTTAAAAATTATGCTGGAAATTGGGGGTCGTCTTATACACGGATAGTGGAGAGGTGGGACGGGCGATTGGCGGCTGCCACGAGCTGGAGATTGCCAGAAGCATTTCTGCGGGTGATTGGTGTGTGCAGCAAGGTCCGGTGGTTATTGGCTGCTGCGGCAATTGGGCGGGCGATTGGCTCTTGGTGAGCGTGCAGACGATTGGTGGATTCATTGATGTGCGTGTGATTTGCTGTGGCGGTTCTGTCGGTGAGCGCTCTTCAGCAACTCTGGGCAACCTCCCCCCCCCAAAAGCTGAACAACTCAGGGCCATCTCCCTCTATTTTCTCAATCTGGAGTCCCGAAAAAAGAGCGGCCGTCTTATACACGGTGGCGTGTTGTGCACGGAAAAATATGGTAACTTGCGTCTGACAGGGCATGGGATAGCCATACCTGAAAGTAGCTCTGGGCAGGGGAAGAGATGTCAACAGATGTTCAAGAGGTAAAGTTGTACAGTGGTACCTCAGAACAAAATAAAATTTAAAAAAAAAAAAAAAAAACCTGAGGTGGTACCTCAGGTTACATACGCTTCAGGTTATATACGCTTCAGGTTAAGAACTCCGCTAACCCAGAAATAATGCTTCAGGTTAAGAACTTTGCTTCAGGATAAGAACAGAAATTGTGCTCTGGTGGCGCAGCGGCAGCGGGAGGCTCCATTAGCTAAAGTGGTGCTTCAGGTTAAGAACAGTTTCAGGTTAAGAACGGACCTCCGGAACGAATTAAGTACTTAACCAGAGGTACCACTGTATTGGGTCACGCCAGGGAAAGCAGTTAAAGGAGTACAGTGGTCCCTCAACTTACGAATGACCCGACTTACGTAGTTTTCGAGTTATGAGTGAAAAAAGCGGCCGCGCGCCTACGAATTTTTTTGACTTCCGAAAGGAAATCGTTGCCGTTTTAGATGCGGTTTCCTCGACTTACGAAGTTTAGATGCGTTTTTTTTCGACTTACGAATTTTTCAGGATATTTTTCTCCCAATGCATTCCTATGGGGACTCAACTTACGATTTTTCCCGACCTACGAAAGTCCCTTCGGAACGCATTAAATTCGTAAGTCGAGGGGCCACTGTACAGGAGTCCCCAGCTAAGGCCTTATTCTCACCGTCAGCAGTCCTCTTAGTCAGAGGTGTAGGAAGCCGCTCGGGCACCCGGAGCAGCAAACAAGACGTGCACCTGGGGGCTGGGGCGTCGCTACGTAGTGCGCACGCGCAATGTTACTACGTACGACTCATGCGTCGTATGTAGCGACGCCGCACATGCACGCTACGTAGCGGGTTGCCGGCGCCGCTGCTCCAGCACTGTACGGACGGTGCCGGGATCCTCTGCTTGTGGCTGCAGCCGCGAACGGAGGATCCTCTACATGCGGCTTCAGCCACTAGCAGAGGATCCCGGCACTGTCCGTACGGCGCTGGAGCACCGCAGCCGGCAACCCGCATGCCTTGTCACCCCCGGAGACGTGGCACCGGGAGCGCCACGCCCCCACCGCCCCCACTCTCAGTTCTGCAGTTCTCACATAGTTGCAGTTGTCGGACCGCACTAGTTCATGTGCATTGAGTTCTGTTGCATGGTGCTTTCTTCACAGGGGTCCCTACGGCATTTCCTCATGCAACATGTTTGTTCCTGGGACGTCACTCTCAAGCTGGGCTCCTCCCTTGTCAAGGGCCTTGCTTTCTTACACAAGGAGCTGTGGAAGGAAGGTAAGAGGCAGTGGGATCATCATCGCCATGTGTTTTATTGTTCCTTAGATGTATGGGAAAAGGGGTAGTACCTCTGGCGGGGAACATGTCGTGCTCCTTCTGGGTAGTTCGTCCACCAGTGTTCTCATTGCTCTAGTCTGTGGCTCCAAGAAGCTGTGCGCGACAGCAGCCACCCCATGGGAACAGCTTTGACTATCTGGCTAAACCAGGTGAGGGCAGCTGATGGGTCTTAAACAGTGAGTTAAGGACTTCCCCTGCATGCAAGGACAGGTGTTGGTGCTGACCTTTAAAGCCCTAAATGGCCTCGGTCCTGTATACCTGAAGAGCGTCTCCACTCCCATTATTCAGCCTGAGGTCCAGCGCCGAGGGCCTTCTGGCGGTTCCCTCACTGCGAGAAGCAAAGCTACAGGGAACCAGGCAGAGGGCCTTCTTGGTAGTGGCGCCCGCCCTGTGGAACGCCCTCCCAGCAGAGGTCAAAAAGATAAACAACTATCTGACATTCAGAAAATACCTGAAGGCAGCCCTCTTTAGGGAAGTTTTTAACCTGTGATATTTTAATGTATTTTAATATCTGTTGGAGGCAGCCCAGAGTGGCTGCGGGGACCCAGCCAGATGGGCGGGGTACAAATAATAAATTATTATTATTATTATTATTCCAGTGGAAGGAGCGTGCGAGACCAATAGTGGGTCTAATGGACAAGAAGGCGCTTTCTGCATGAGCTGTAGAGGAAAATGAGGGCCGTGTTATAAGAAAAACTGCTCCTTTTCCCTTATGGGGTATTCCGGAGCCCGTATAGAGTTCTTAAGTGAGTTCCCTATTGGTAGGGGAAAATAACAGAGGCCAACCAGAGTATATTGAGAAGCAAAGCAGCTAGTAATCCTGATCTTTATTAAGGGAACTGTTGCAACAGGGTCCCCATTCCCCACATGCAGGAGGAAGGAGAGAACCCAGAACAATGGTGTGCAAGCCCTTATATAGACTTTTGAAATTGCCCACCCTGTAGCCCAAGACCACCCCCCTAAAGAGCATATCATACATGCATCACAGAAGGAGGCAGTCTACAGGCCACAGTGTCCCGAGCCACAAGGTTGTTAGACTGGTTTCAACTAGGGCCAGGGCCTTTTCAGTACTGGCCCCAACTTGGTGGAACGCTCTGTCACAAGAGACCAGGGCCCTGCGGGATTTGACATCTTTCCGCAGGGCCTGCAAGACAGAGCTGTTCCGCCTGGCCTTCGGATTGGACTCAGTCTGATGTTTCCTCCCCTTATGGTTTTGATTATGGGCGATAAATGAAGCTGCATTTAAATTTTAAATTGTATTTTAACCTGTATTTTAATTAACGGTTTTTCTTTCTTTTATATTTTATTGTAATTTTTATTGGTGTTAGCTGCCCTGAGCCCGGTAATGGCTGGGAAGGGTGGGGCATAAATAAAATTTATTATTATTATTATTATTATTATTACAGCAGAAATACATCACAGGAGACAGTCTACAGCAGAAATCCTGCTTGCCAGAATACCTGATAATGGTCACTGATTGCATTGCCTGGGCAGACTGGCCATTCTTTTGTGATGGTTAATATTTTAGTTCCTGAATCCAGGTCACAGGCTCACCCTATTCATACACAAATATGCCCTTAAAACAAGTTTTGCAAGCAAAAAGACAATAGGAAGGCTTTTCCCATTTGCCTCCCTTATTGCAGAGGAATATTTGAGGTCATTGGGAGGGTCAAAATGGCTTCAGGATTGCCTCTCCCATACTATTTCAGAAACATGGTTCATATATTTAGATATGTGTGCATTTATGAATATTCTAGATTTGAGACCTTAAAATTCTTATAACAGTCAGATGGGACTTGTCAACCTGGGAAAGTAGCCCGTCTAGGAGAAAGAAAATTCCCGTCCCCTGCTACCTGAGATCTTTTAAGTGGGAATGCTTGGGGGTCAAACCTTATCCCATGCAGTCCCTGTGCTCTGCTACTGAGCTATGGACCTTCTTCCTCTCTCTGCTTTCTCCCCGCTGCTCATTGTCTTGATAAGTTCATGGTTAGGGTTGCCAGGTCTGCTTCCAAAAATAGCGGACAAGCGGGGGGGGGGGGGGGTTAAATTAAATTAAATTATATATTTTCTTACAAACATTTTAACACGTATTAAAATAATCACTTCAAAACTTTACTTAAAATTCAAAACATCAACTATATTATAATAATATGTAAAATATTAAATTACATTTTACTTTGAATTCGAAATCTCGCCGCTGTCACTCTCATCACTCGACGCCATTTTAGGCCAGTCGACACAAGCTACAATACATTTTAAAAATGTTAACAACTGTACATAATTTTATAATCTTAATCTTAATTTAATCTTAATTTTATAATCTTAATCTTAGGGTCATGGGTTCGAGCCCCATGGGTTCGATTCCTGCACTGCAGGGGGTTTGGACTAGATGATCCTCATGGTCCCTTCAACAACTCTTCAATTCTATGTTTCTATGCTTGCTTCTTAGGGATCCTTGGGGCAAAGCTACCCAAGTTCCCAACAGGGGTTCCTTCTTACCGTTCCTGTATTAGGGAGGTGATCCTTGGGGCAAGGATCTCGCTCCCTCAGGTCGTCGGGCAAGTCTCCTCCAAGCCCGCCTCCCCCCCCCCTCACGCCTCTACCGGTAGCTGGTTTTACTGCTGCTCCTGCGCGTCAGGAACAGGAAGAGGCGTCTTTTTCTTTCGCGCCTCTCCCTTTTGTTCTCCTCGCGAGTCAGGAACAGGCGGGGCAGAACTCCGGCAAGAGGTGCCTCCCCCCCCCCCCCATTTTTAAATGTCTTGTGAAACAATTGAGTAGGATTAATACTTTTTTCGGAGAATCGAGTTCAATGGATATTCGATCTTTGTCTCATTCTTACTTACGAAAAAAAGACAAAACACGATTCTCCTATCCTTATTCTCTTAGACTGTACAGCTTTAGATTACGTACCATTTCATCATAAAGCTTTTGAATAAAAAAAATGTCCACTATTTGTGAAAAAAACTAGTGAACGTAATGTGAAAAAAGCGGACTGTCCGCTCAAATAGTGGACACCTGGCAACCTATTCATGGTGGGTGAAGCCTGAGCTTTCGGTTAGCCACGCCACCGCTAACGTCCTTCCTCTTGGTACCCAGGCCTGCATAAACCTGGGGTGGCACACCGAGACCTGAGCAGCCAGAATGTGCTGGTGCGGGAGGACGGGACCTGCGTCATCACCAAGATTTCGGCCTCGCCATGACTTTGCCTGCACGCCATGAGGCGTGGAGAGAGGGCCCCGCAGAAGGCATTGTCCGCAAGGTACCTGCATCGCTAAGGGGTTGAACGGGACAGGAAGCAGGTTGGAGAGGCGTACCATCAAGTCTTGGCCATATTGGGGGTGGCAATTGCAGGTGTTGTAAGAATTTAAGAGAGTTACCTAGATAAAGGGTTTGATTCCGGGTGGAATCCTGAACCTCGGCAGGAAGTTATTTTGAAACCCCTGCCTGCGCAGAAAAGACAGACCAGAGTTCTAATGGAAAGCAAGGCGAGTAAGCCTGATCTTTATTAACAAATACTGTTGCAACAGGGTTCTCACTCACCACATGCTGGATGGAGGAGCAACCTAGAACAAAAATGTGCCCGCCCCTATATAGACAATTTGAATCCCCCCCCCCGGACCAAGACCACCCCCCAGAAACACCATGCATACACCATAGGAGGGGTGTAGCCCGAGACCCCCCCCCCCGATACATCATGGTTACATCATGAAAGGGGAGGTCTGGTGGCAGCAATCTGAGCATCCTGGACCCTGCCCCCTCTTGTCCTCCACTAAACACCCACCAAGTGAAACAAAAGAGGTATTTACATTTCCCTGTTTCTCAGCCAAGTTAATCACACCCTTTTGTCTTCATCTGGGTTTGTTATCTCTGGAATGGCTACCTGTCTGGCACTCAGGTATCCGGATGCCAGGCATTATCACTCAGGCAGAGGGAGGGCTGCTGAGTAGCTGGAGGGGCAACCCCCCTTTGTTCCTGAGACAAAGAAATACACACATGTGGCCTTGTTTGCTTGGCACACTTATGAACATTTAATATATATATAAAAGGCCTTGATTTCTTATTACACAGGGCTGCTCAACCATTAGACAGAGGGAGCTGCTTCATGCGGGAGATGTTGGGGGGACGAAGCAGCAGCAAAGCGATAGAGGACACAGCTATGTGCCACGGGACATAAATATTGATTCTATGAGCTGCCTTGGAACTGGGCTGCGTAGGGCAAGGGCAGGGGTCAGCAACCTTTTCCAGCCGTGGGTCAGCAACCTTTTCCAGCCACTGTCCCTCAGACCATGTGGGGGGCCGGACTATATTTTGAAAAAAATAATAATGAATGAATTCCTATGCCCCACCAATAACCCAGAGATGCATTTTAAATAAAAGCACACATTCTACTCATGTAAAAGCACGCCGATTCCCGGACCGTCTGCAGGCCGCATTTAGAAGGCGATTGGGCCGCATCCGGCCCATGGGCCTTAGGTTGCCTACCCCTGGGCAAGGGGGTCCTCAGTGCTTTGCAAAACCTATTGCCTGCTCTGGCTGAGGAAACTGCTCAAAATATGCAAAGTCTGCTTCCTTTGTTCAGTGCACAGAATGTATTTCCTTCTCACATTTACACCCCACCTTTCCTCCAAGCCACTCAGGGTTGCCCCAGTTTTCTCTTCTGTTGTATTTTAATTGCTGCAACCTGCCCTGGGACTTTAGGGTGAATTGTAGTGATAACAGCAGCAACAACCCTGTGAGGTAGTTTAGGCTGAGAGAGCAGAACAGGCCCGTCATCACCATGTGATTCATTTCAGCAGGGGTTTGAAGTCTAGTCTCTCTCTGGCTGGAAGACAGAACGCTAAAACAGGATGCCTTTATCATCTTGGTTGCCCTCCTCTGCACACGTTCCAACTTGTCAGCATCCTTCTTAAACTGTGGTGCCCAGAATTGGACACAGTATTTCAAGTGTGGTCTGACTAAGGCAGAATAGAGCGGTACTATTTCTTCCCTTGATCTGGGCACAATCCTTCTGTTGATGCAGCCTAGAATAGCATTAGTCTTTTTTGCTGCTGCATCACACTGTTGACTCATGTTCAGCTTGTGGTCCACCAAAACCCCTAGATCAGGGGTAGGCAACCTAAGGCCCGTGGGCCAGATGCAGCCCAATTGCCTTCTCAATCCGGCCCACGGACGGTCCGGGAATCAGCGTGTTTTTACATGAGTAGAATGTGTCCTTTTATTTAAAACTAGTAGACTTTAAGCCCGTTAAATTAACGGGCGCTAGAACATCATGGAAAGCGGGGACGGCGAGAACTTGCTGAAGTGCTCGATGTACTTGGGCGCCCCGGCCAGCGCCGAATGGCCCTTCAGCAGGCAGCGCAGGAGGCGCATCGCGGCGGCACTGGCACCAGCCAGGCCCCGGCAGGCCAACTCAGCCGCCACTTGTAACGGCCGCTGCCGCTTATAAGTAAGTCCACGCGAGCGCGCACCCACCGCTTCAACAGCCCGGCCGCCCGAAGTCTCTGCGCTCCAATCCCTGTGCCCGTGGGGCACATGCGCAGTTTCGCCCGGCCGCCCGAAGTCTCTGCGCTCCAATCCCTGTGTCCGTGGGGCACATGCGCAGTAGGACACAGGGACGGACACAGGGACTGGACGCAGAGACACTTGCACTTTATTACTGTAGATGCATCTCAGGGTTATTTGTGGGGCCTGCCTGGTGTTTTCACATGAGTAGAATGTGTGCTTCTATTTAAAATGCATCTCTGGGTTATTTGTGGGGCAAAGGAATTCGTTCATTCCCCCCCCCCCCAAAAAAAATATAGTCTGACCCACCACATGCTCTGAGGGACGGTGGACTGGCCCACGACTGGAAAAGGTTGTTGAGCCCTGCCCTAGATGCTTTTCACATGTACTGCTAGCAAGCCAGGTACCCCCACCCTATATTTATGCATCTGGTTCTTCCTGCCCATGTGCAGAACCTTACATTTGTCCCTATTGAAATTCATTTTGTTAGCTTGTGCCCAGTTCTCCCATCTTTTAAGGTCATTTTGAATTCTAATTCTGTCTTCTGCGGCATTAACTACCCTTCCCGGTTAGGTGTCACCTGCAAATTTGATGAGCTTCCCCTCAATTCCTTCCATTTAGCTTCGGCCCAGGGTGTACAAAGGCAGGGTGTGCCAACTCTGAGCATAACCATTTCCTATTCCAAGCTTGCATTAAGCAGCTGGTGTCATAATTCACCCACATTCTCCCTAGGCAGGGGCTCCACGCTACATGGCTCCTGAAATTCTGGACGAGAGCTTGAACCTGCAAGACTTGGGCTCGGCGCTGAGGCAGGCTGACGTCTACTCCCTGGCACTGGTGCTGTGGGAAAGCCTGATGAGATGCTCTGCACTCTTCCCAGGTGAGCAAAGGAGAGAGAGGATGAGAGAGGCAGCCTAGCACTGCTCATCCACAGCCCCAAAGGTTATCACCACATTATAGGACGCGGGTGGCGCTGTGGTCTAACCCACTGAGCCTCTTGGGCTTGCCGATCAAAAGGTTGGTGGTTCGAATCTGCGCGACAGGATGAGCTCCCGTTGCTCTGTCCCAGCTCCTGCTAACCTAGCAGTTCAAAAGCACACCAGTGCAAGTAGATAAATAGGTACCACTGCGGTGGGAAGGTAAACGGCATTTCCGTGTGTTCTGGTTTCTGTCACAGTGTTCCGTTGCACCAGAAGCTGTTTAGTCCTGCTGGCCACATGACCCGGAAAGCGAGATGAGCGCTGCAACCCCATAGTTGCCTTTGACTGGACTTAACCGTCCAGGAGTCCTTTACCTTTTTTTCATCACCCCATGCATCTTTTTATCAACATTATTCCTATTTCTGGGCGCTTCCAGGCTGTCTCTATTTTTGGGTGGGATTCAGTCACATACCGGCAAATTCGGGTTGTGCAATTAGAGTTGGGGAGGAAGGTATGTCACAACAGAGCCACCAAAAGGCTAGACGTTTTGCACTAAGGAAAGTCACAGGGAAACAAGCAGGAAAGTGGAGGGTAACACATCGTCTAACCTCACGGCAAATAAATCCAAGAGCTGACTGTTGTCTAATCTCGCTGCAAACAAGTCTGGGTGAAGGCCCAATGAATAGGTCATCTGAAAGCAGCCTCTGTCATTCCACAAAAAAATGTTTGTAGCTTAAAAAGGTAAAGGTAAAGGGACCCCTGACCATCAGGTCCAGTCGTGTCCGACTCTGGGGTTGCGTGCTCATCTCGCTCTATAGGCCGAGGGAGCCGGCGTTTGTCCGAAGACAGCCTCCGAGTCATGTGGCCAGCATGACAAAGCTGCTTCTGGCGAACCAGAGCAGCGCACGGAAACGCCGTTTACCTTCCCGCCGGAGCGGTTCCTATTTATCTACTTGCACTTTGATGTGCTTTCGAACTGCTAGGTGGGCAGGAGCTGGGACCGAGCAACGGGAGCTCACCCCGTTGCAGGGATTCGAACCGCTGACCTTCTGATCAGCAAGCCTGTGGTTTAACCCACAGCGCCACCTGGTCCTCTTCACAAATGCAACAACCCAACAAATGGTGAGGCTGAACACAAAGCATTGCAGTTTTGGCAGCTTCTGACTCCACCTTGGGGAGTTCAAAAAGCTGTCATGGGACGAGTGCTCTTTTAACTCCTAAAGCCCTTGCCCATGGCTGCAGAGTGGTCTGGCTCTCTTGCAAACTGGCCATCAGCAGCGTCGGTGACAAGCAGCCTGTGTACTCTCCAGACAGTGCCAGCCTGAGACCTTTTGGTGCCTGAGGCAAGACGTGCCACCAATGCTCCCCTGCCCCCAAGATCTGGGCCCAAGCCCTGGTGGGGTGAGAGGAGTATGCTGCCCGAGGAGGGTTGCTTCATTGGTGCACTGGCCATGCCAACCATATGGCTGGCAGATACGCAGCTTCCCTCCCAAGCCTTTTTGGGAGGAGAGCGATCCCCGCAGAGGCTTGGGAGGCAAGCTGCACGCCCGCCAGCCATATGGTTGGCAGGGCACAGCTGGCGGGCGTGCAGGGAAAGGGGAGGCCGCCGGCAAAGACGTGCAGCTCCCCCACTCGCTGGGGTACCCCTGGCGCGACGCACCACTAAGCCCTATGGGAAAGACGGCTCTGCCCATCAGCCACAGCCAGCAGAGCCAATGGGCAGGAATGATCAGAGGCATAGCAAGCCCAGGTGGTGCCCGGGGCGGATTTTTTTTTTTGTCACCCCCCCTTTAATTTAAAAAAATTATGGTGCCACTTTGCGAGGTGTGGGGGTTTTGTGTGTGTGTGTCTATTATCTCTTTTTTTTCAATAAAGTTAAAATAAAATAAAAATAAAAAACAATAATAAATTTTTTAAAAAAAATTAAAAAATTAAAAAGTGTCACCCCCCTCTGATGGTGCCACTTTGTGAGGTGTGGGGGGTTGTGTGTGTGTGTGTGTCTATTATCTCTTTTTTTCAATAGAGTTAAAATAAAAATAATAATAATAAATGATAAAAATTAAAACAAATTAAAACAAATTACAAAAATTAAAAAGTGTCACCCCCCTCTGATGGTGCCACTTTGTGAGGTGTGGGGGGTTGTGTGTGTGTGTTTATTATCTCTTTTTTTCAATGAAGTTAAAATAAAATAAAATAAAATTTTAAATTATTTTTTTTTTAAAGTGTCACCCCCCTCTGGGGTGGAACCCGGGGCGGCCCGCACCCCCCATTGCTACGCCCCTGGGAATGATGGGCTCCAGCAACACCTGGGAGGCCCACATATTCCTCATTCCTGATCTATAGCTATTTGATCCGCTGGATCCGCACTGTTAGGAGGTGGTTCTGCTCTCTAAGGCATGCTGCCACCTGGTTTGCAGGTGCTCCCGCCTTGTGACAGTGGCCTCAACTTCCACCTCGAGGTCCCAACTGCCAGATGCAGGGAAACAGGATGGCTTCTGAAGTGAGGGTGATGGTGTGGATTGTGCTACCACCTGGTGACAGTTCTAGGGCATGGCATGCTGTTGACGAAAAACAAGCCTTTTCTGCTCACACACTCAGCTTTCGGGACGGGACTGAGCTCCTGGCGTGAGGGTATCTTGGGAGGGTTGCCATACGCCCAGAATTTCCTGGACATAGCCGGAAACAGTGTCCGGGCGGAAATCGGAAATCGACATGTCGGAAGTGTAGATGTTGGTGAATTTCCATACAGCTGCCATGTGGAAATAATATTTAGCAGTCTCCGAACGGGGGTTCTGAAGTATGAACAGGTCCTAGATTGTGGGGTGCTGGTAGTGCAGTGAGCCTGTTGTGCCGACAAGATGGAAATCCCCCGTCTCCAACCTCGCCGGCTTCTGCCTCTCTCCAGAAAACAGGGTCCCCGAGTTCCAGCTGGCCTATGAAGCAGAACTGGGCAGCAACCCTACATATAGTCAACTGCGGAGTCTGGCTGTTGTGGAAAGGGGTCGGCCGGCCATTCCAGCTGCTTGGAGGAGAATTGGGCAGGTAAGGTCTTTGCTCTCCCAAAGGGTCCTGTGAGAGAGCCAATGTGGTGTAGTGGTTAAGAGCGGTGGACTTGTAATCTGGTGAACCGGGTTCGTGTCTCGGCTCCTCAACATGCAGCTGCTGGGTGACCTTGGGCTAGTCACACTTCTTTGAAGTCTCTCAGCCCCACTGTCCATCCGGACAAGAGCCAGTGTGGTGTAGTGGTTAAGAGCGGTAGACTCGTAATCTGGTGAACCGGGTTCGCGTCCCCGCTCCTCCACATGCAGCTGCTGGGTGGCCTTGGGCTAGTCACACTTCTCTGAAGTCTCTCAGCCCCACTCACCTCACAGAGTGTTTGTTGTGGGGGAGGAAGGGAAAGGAGAATGTTAGCCGCTTTGAGACTCCTTCGGGTAGTGAGAAAGCGGGATATCAAATCCAAACTCTTCTTCCTGCTTGAGAATCTGCTAAAGATTTTGAAATCTTGGGGCGCCTCCAGAACGTCAGTATTTTGTGGGAGCAATTCAGTTGCGAACCAGAACTTTGGGTTTGCACAATTAAAGTGGATTCAAAGAGCTCTGCCGTTCTAGGGCAACAAATCTTGCCCCAGTGCTGCAGAGTCATTCTTGGTTAAGGAATGATAATGAAAACTCGAACTGTGGGTGGGAGAGGAGGGAGGGAAGTGTTTTTAATATGGAAGCAGAAAGACTCATAATCTCTCGCAGTTTATAGCAACTTTGTGAATCAGCCTACCGATATTAGCAGATAATTGAAACAAAAACATTGTCTGCCCACAGACATTGTATGTCAGTCGTTTATGGCACTGCAAGGGGTATGACAAAATGGCTGCCAGTCTTTTTAAATATATAAAATGGCAGCCACCGTGTTACTTAGAAGCCTGCTTGCTAGCCATTAAAGTAGGGTTGTCATATTTCAAAAAGTGAAAATCCGGACACAAAGTTGTTGAGCAAAACTCGAAATCCGCCAAAGTCTAGACATCTAGACTTCTGACATCGGTTGCCATTCGTCCAGATTTTCCCGGACATTTAAGCGATTTCCTGTTCCAGCCTTTTGCCTGGCAGGAGGGCCAAGACAAAACCTTGGAGTCAGCTTGAGGTCAGCAAAAAGAGAATAAGAACATTCATTTTAAGACAGCCGGAGACCTTTCGGAAGCTGAAGATGGCCGAGATCTGGGAGCAAAATTATAAGGCAGGGATATGTAAGGAGATAAGAATGGAAAGAGGGTGGGGCAAGCCTGAGGAAAACCTTGAAGGCAAAAGCAAGGACTGTAGAGCTGGAGGCGAGAGGAGGAAGAAAGCTAGTGGGGAATATGTGAAGAGGCACATCTCACTTGCAGACAAATGGTTGTGGGGTTTTTTGCAGGCCTGTTTAAAGGCAACATAATAATAATAATAATAATAATAATAATAATAATAATAATAATAATAAAAAATTTTTATTTATACCCCGCCCTTCCCAGCCAAGACCGAGCTCAGAGCGGCTAACACCCATAAAATCACAACAAAACATACAAAACAATCAATTAAAATGCAAGTTAAAATACGATTTAAAGTTTAAAATGCAGCCTCATTTTTAAGTAGCCCACCAATAAAACCATAAAGGAATAAAACATCAGGATTAAACTAAAACCAACCCAAAGGCCAGGCGGAACAGCTCTGTCTTGCAGGCCCTGCGGAAAGATGCCAAATCCCGCAGGGCCCTGGTCTCTTGTGACAGACCGTTCCACCAAGTCGGGGCCAGTACTGAGAAGGCCCTGGCCCTAGTTGCTGCCAGCCTAGCATCCTTATGGCTTGGGACCTCCAAAATGTTATTATTTGAGGACCTTAAGGTCCTACACGGGGCATACCAGGAGAGGCGGTCCCTTAGGTACGAGGGTCCTAGGCCGCATAGGGCTTTAAAGGTCAAAACCAGCACCTTAAACCTGACCCTGTACTCCACCAGGAGCCAGTGCAGCATTTCATCTTCTGGAGCACATACAGTTCCAAACGTCTGCCCCTGCAATGCCTTCCCACTCTGATGAATCTTCCAGTTCTCTGTGTCTCCTGACCCCCATCGCCGCTTCTCTGTGTTTCTCCCTAGGCTGCTGCCTGTCTACAGGAGCTCCTTGAGGACTGCTGGGATCCTGAACCAGAGGCTCGCTTGCAAGCTGAATGTGCCCAGCAGAGGCTGCAGAAGCTGTATGCTGAGGGCCTCATGAAAGAGTTGTGACGAGGCTGAAACACAGACAAGGCCTTTTGTCAAGAATAAGCGGCCACGAAGGGAAGTCCCACCAAGCATGGCTTTTCACCATGGCTTTGGACCTCATCAGAGTGGAATAGATGTGTTTCTTTTCCTTTGTTTTTATAAACCTTGTCCACTTAATCAACTCAGTGAGCTCTGTCCACTTAGTCAACTTGAATTGCACTTGTTTACCAGTGGGTCCCAACCTGCACCTTCCTCTCTTGTCTCATCTAGCCACTCTTGGGCTCTCAATCACTTGAATCTTCCCATTCCTACATCACTTCCTGCAGCACTGCAAATGCCATTTATGTACCATGATTTGGGCTGGGAATCCTAGGCACATTTTCCTAGGAATAAGGATCACTGGGGCTTAACTTCTTAGTAGAACTACATAGGACTGCCAAGTAAGATACCCAAATGAAGAAACTGGTATTGGGCACAGAATTCAGTAACCTAAGAACGTCTGTTTTTCTGTCAAGCAAAATACAAGTCCCTATCCTTTCATGCAGTAAAAATAGGCTTAAAAGGATATGTGCAATGATAGTTAAGGGAGGGCTGATGAGTGGGCAGCAATAAAACAAATATATGCAAATTTGCCACACACACACAATAAGTTTATACAAGTCATTTGGCCTGAAACCCCAGATAACTGCTGCCAGGACTTCAAAGTCCTTCAACATACTGCTGGTACTCAAAGGTTTGGCAAATTGCCCTCTTTGAAAAGGTATCTCGTAAACTAAACGTGTCCTAAGGGCAGAGCTCAAATGACTATTTCTTGTTATACGGCATGATTTTATTTCTTATACAAATATTGAGGCACATTGTCCCCCAGTTTCACTGGTATATGCAAAACGCTTGGCTCATCTGAGACTTTGTAGAACCTTTATTCTTAATAATGATAGAACTCCCAGGTGGAGAATACTTTTATTTTTATATATCTTGTAAAGGGAATCTTTCTATGAGCCAGTACTTTATTATTATCCCTCTGAAGCTGAGCTGTATCTTTGTGCTTTTGCCCCTCCTGGCTGTGAGGTTTTATGGTTTACATTTTTTATTCTTTGTTTTCTCTCTCTTTTTGTTATGTTTGCACTTTTTTAAACAAAATCAATAAAATATTAAATATACAAAGTCCTTCGCATGCATCATCTTATTTATTTAAGTATATATATATATTGTATGGCCAGCTAGTAGCTTATGTTCCCAGAATGAAATTAAGTAATAAAATTACAACGCACTATTATCCCCGTAACACAGATTGTGACAGAGAGACTAATGCCTGCTCATGAGTTCGTGAGAGAGGTGAGCCTGGAACTGGTTCATAGCTCAGTTTCATGGCCACTATACATTCACAATGACAATACACTTTTAAGAAAGTATGTAAAATGGTGTGGGCATGTGCTAACTTGTCATGTTGATGTTACAGGTAGGTAGCCGTGTTGGTCTGTCATAGTCAAAACAAAATAAAAAATAAAAAAAATTCCTTCCAGTAGCACCTTAGAGACCAACTAAGTTTGTTCTTGGTATGAGCTTTTGTGTGCATGCACACTTCTTCAGATACAGAAGTGTCTGATCTGAAGAAGTGTGCATGCACATGGAAGCTCATACCAAGAACAAACTTAGTTGGTCTCTAAGGTGCTACTGGAAGGAATTTTTTATTTTTTATTTTGTTTTGTCATGTTGATGTTACAGGCACTAGCCAATAAGTGGCTACGGCACTTGTACAAGACTATTCCATACAGTAATTGCAATAAACATAGTAAGTGGAGCAAAGATAACAAACATTTCCCCAAAGACAGCCCTGTTACATGGAAATTCAGTTGCTTCCAAGATGGACTCTAATGAAAGTGGATCTATTTTGCCTGTTACCATACACAAGGCAGGGTAAAAGCTGGTGTGCTGGATTGAGTTTTAAACTTGCAAAGAAAATAATTGGGTTCAAATCCTCACTCATTCAAGAGCCACACTGGAGTAGCTTTGGGAAGGTCAGCCTAATCTTGGTAAGTGGTTTCATTCACACTGAAATGGGAATGGCTATGTATATCGGTGAAAGAGTTTAACTGGAAGATTCCATTGCAGCTAAATTAAGAGCAAAAAGGACTCTCTGAACACATTGATGGGCTGATACTTAACTATTATTGTTCTCAGGTAGCTATGATGTGGTGTTTTAACCTTAGATCACATGAAAGGTATTAAATTGCAAATTCGCCATCTTGGAAGGAGTTCTTGGTTCCCAGACTCTGTGAGAGTGTGGGTGATGAAGCTCTCCAGGTAAACACAGGATGCAGGCTGTGGGGAGAGACAGACCTCTGCTTCTAGGTCTGTTGGAATTAGTTCATATTTTGTAAGAAGATGCTGAGCTTATGCCTTGGACCGGCATACGTCTTATGGAGTTATTTGAATGTTTCTGTTATGTTATGAAGAATGTTCTGCAAGTAAAGCTTTAATTAAACTTATGGGCCTTGACAATGTTTTATTTCCAAAAAACGAGTCCGTTTTCACGCATCAAAGTGTGCAATATTAATATCTGCAATAAATCTGACTCTCAGGCTTGTTGTGCAAATAAAAATGTGCCCTTGGTGGGAGAATGGGGATACAAATGGAATCAAATAAAGGATCTGTTTGTGATCTCCTTCAAGCGCTCGAAATAAAGGGAGCAGAAGCTTCTGCTGCTCAGCGATGTTCTCCTTTTGACATTCAGCTGTCAAGCGGAATTGCATTCCTGCAGCCTCATCAGAAGAGAAAGGGTGGCTTTTTCCTACATTATGCACCGAGCTGCTTGGCTGCATGCCAGAATCTGTCAGAAGTGCAGGGCCTGTGTCCTTGGCACAGGTGCTCACTTGCACACACAGGCTCGGCTCTGAACACTGGAGCCTGGTGTCTTATTTATAGCTGGGAAGGTCGATTAGTCACTTTTTAAACGAAACTTGACTTAGAGCCTTTTCCACACACTGATTTTTTTTTTTAATGGTTGCTATTTGGGACGATAATTCAAGAGGAGACTCGTAATCTGGTGAACCGGGTTCGCGTCCCCGCTCCTCCACATGCAGTTGCTGGGTGACCTTGGGCTAGTCACACTTCTCTGAAGTCTCTCAGCCCCACTCACCTCACAGAGTGTTTGTTGTGGGGGAGAAACGGAAAGGAGAATGTTAGCCGCTTTGAGACTCCTTCGGGTAGTGATAAAGCGGGATATCAAATCCAAACTCTTCTTCTTCTTCTTGAGAGTCCCATGGACAGCAAGAAGATCAAACCTATCCATTCTTAAAGAAATCAGCCCTGAATGCTCACTGGAAGGACAGATCCTGAAGTTGAGGCTCCAGTACTTTGGCCACCTCATGAGAAGAGAAGACTCCCTAGAAAAGACCCTGATGTTGGGAAAGGTTGAGGGCACAAGGAGAAGGGGACGGCAGAGGATGAGATGGTTGGACAGTGTTCTCGAAGCTGCTAACATGAGTTTGGCCAAACTGCGAGAGGCAGTGAAGGATAGGCGTGCCTGGCGTGCTCTGGTCCATGGGGTCACGAAGAGTCGGACACGACTGAACGACTGAACAACAACAACAAATTTGGGACGATGTTAGGCAAACACTATTTAAAGGTTGTATATGGACATTAAAAAAAAAAATTGTTCGGGAAGTTGATCAAGAGTGATGTAGAGGGCATATTCTAAGGGCATAACTAGATGCAATGACGAACGAACATAAGGCTGCTACTAAAAATGGCAGCCCTGTGTCATATTCTCCCCCTCACCCTGCACTGTGAACTTAGGGAAACATGCGACTTGGCAGCATTATGTCCCCCATTTCTTCTTCCCCAACCCCACATGCTGATAATGTGGAGTAGGGCTGGGCAATATCTGGTTCTCAAGATATATCACCAGGTAAGCGTTGTGATGTACCAATATATCACAATGTCTGAAATAAAGATGGAGCTATGTAGAGGCATGGGCTGGCTTCATGTTTTTCCCTGCATTGTGATTTTTGCCGGCACCTACTCTTGTGATTCACTGACCCCTGCAGGAGGCAGGGGAGAGCTGAGTCGGCAGAGTTAACAGGGGCTGCAGAAATCAAGAAGAAGAAGAAGAAGAAGAAGAAGAAGAAGAAGAAGAAGAAGAAGAAGAAGAGTTTGGATTTGATATCCCGCTTTATCACTACCCGAAGGAGTCTCAAAGCGGCTCACATTCTCCTTTCCCTTCCTCCCCCACAACAAACACTCTGTGGGGTGAGTGAGGCTGAGAGACTTCAGAGAAGTGTGACTAGACCAAGGTCACCCAGCAGCTGCACGTGGAGGAGTGGAGACACGAACCCGGTTCACCAGATTTCGAGTCTACCGCTCTTTAACCACTACACCACACTGGCTCAAGGGAAGCATTGGCTGGCTTCATGGTTTTCCTCATATTGTGACTTTTGCATCACACACACACACACACACACACACACACACACACAGTGATTTGTGGTGTGTTGCCAGGTCAAAAATTATGAAACTGATACCACAATATGGACTTCAAACTGGTTTTAGACGATATATCGATATATCACCCAGCCCTAGTGTGCCACAAGGAATTGGGACAGTGTGATGATGTCATGTCATTACAAATAGAGGAAGGGGAAGATTGCCTTGGAGCTACCTTTCCGGCAGCACCCTCCCTGTGTTACACTTTTCAGACTTGGGACCCACTTTTGAGTCCTCCCCTAACATGGGAGCCATCTTTGCATTATTATTACAGGCACCTCCGCCCCTCCCCCCCAACTTACACGTGATCAACTGGTGTACAATTGCATATACACTTGGTGCTGGGAAATAATTAAATTCAAACCTGGAAACGGCAAGAAAGAATTGAGGAGTTCTCATGGTTCATGAGAAGACCCTTCTAGGAGCCTGAAGAGGACATCAGTGAGGGCAGAGGAAACCCCCAAAAGACTAGAGGTGCAGTGGGGTTTTGTTTAGGCTGCTGAGCTTCCCCACCTAACAGCTGGTATGTGGGGTAGCGCAGCTACTGCATGCATCTTCCAACCTCCTGCTGGCCCCAGAGCTTCAATTCTAGTTGTGGGTACAGTATTTTGGGGTACAGTATTTTTTGGTATGGATTGAAGAGAGAGCAGAAGAGTGGGCATTTAGAGGGTGCTTCCCACTTACGCAGGCCAATTCCTCCTCCTCCTCATTCAATGTCAGTGTCCTCGGTACCACATAGAATTGTAAAATTGGATGGGACCACGAGGGTCATCTAGCCCACCCTCTGCAATGCAGGAATCCTTTGCCCAATGTGGAACTTGAACCCACGACCCTGAGATGAAGTCTCATACTTTATTGACTGAGCTAAGTGTGTTGCTCTTGCCCTCATTTTGAAATGATATCTATCCATGTTCTGAAAATATATTTTTTTATACTAGACTAAACTGAAATATTTAAATGTTTCTTTGTCCTTGAGTATTCCCACCACACTTACAATCCTTTCCTGCCACACCCTTTGAGAACCACTACATTAAATAATCTATTTCAGGTGGGTTTTTACCAAAAGCTACTGTGGTTATCATGACCTGGAAGCTTTCTGCGGACAAATGCCTGCTCCCTCGGCCAGTAAAGCGAGATGAGCACCGCAACCCCAGAGTCGTCTGTGACTGGACCTAATGGTCAGGGGTACCTTTACCTTTACTGTGGTTATATTACGTTTTAACTCAGAATACATTTTAAAAATAGTATTCTGTTTTTTTCTTCTTCTGGGTAATTAGTATGTATAATGCTTTTTACTATCTGGTTCCTGTTATTTGTTTGGATTTGTGAGGTTTTGTGGTGTTATGTTTTAGACGCTACCTTCTATGGTAGCTACTCTAAAAGACAGTTTATTAATCTTTTAAACAAACAAAAACCAAACAAAAACAAACAAACAAGTATTGGTATGTACAGCTGCCCATCCTGAAAGCAACATGAGAGGGTTGGATAGACTTCAGGACTGCAAAACCAGTTTTGTCCCTGTTCTTTTAATAGAGATCCACCCATCATTCACATGCAAAATAGTGGCTGGGCTTTGAGCCAGATGCAAAGTGGGTGGCTCAACTGCATCCCTTGAGCCCTGCAATTGGGTGTCTTGTATTTTACAAATCCCTGAACAACTTAGGTCTGGGGTACCTTAGGGACTGCCTGAGCCCTTATATCCTAGCTCAATTACTGAAACAATCTGGAGCATCATTGGCCATCCCACAAGTTGGTGAAGCTCATTTCACATCAGCAGTCATTTGCCCAGTCCTGTGGAATGCTCTCCCAATAAAGTTTTTTAACTTTCAAAGATTTGTCTATGCTGCCAGGCTTACGCTTGCAATTAAGAAAACATCTGTAATAGTTACCGTAGCTGATGATCTGTGATTTAATTTTTTTGCAAGGTTTTTATTGTGTATGTATAATGTATAGAGTTGGATACGCTATATCCAGCCTTTATTGATGGACAGTTTAAATGGCTTCGGTCCAGTATACCTGAAGGAGCGTCTCCACCCCCATCGTTCTGCCCGGACACTGAGGTCCAGTGCCGAGGGCCTTCTGGCAGTTCCCTCGCTGCGAGAAGCCAAGTTACAGGGAACCAGGCAGAGGGCCTTCTCGGTAGTGGCACCCGCCCTGTGGAACGCCCTCCCTTCAGATGTCAAAGAGAACAACAACTACCAGACCTTTAGAAGACATCTGAAGGCAGCCCTGTTTAGGGAGGCTTTTAATGTTTAATAGATTATTGTATTTTAATGTTCTGTTGAAAGCCGCCCAGAGTGGCTGGGGAAACCCAGCCAGATGGGCGGGGTATAAATAATAAATTATTATTATTATTATTATTATTATTATTATTATTATTGCTGATTTTGTTCTGTGAACTGCCGTGAGACCTCCGGGTATAGGGCAGTATATAATTCAATAAATAATCAATTAATCCAATTTAATTGAGCAAACCAAAAGTGCCTGAATCCCTGGGGGTGGTGGGAGACAGTCAAGAGAGGTGCCCCGAGACAACCATTGCTGCCTTTTTAAAGTTTCAAAGCTGCAGCATTTTTAAAGAACTCCACAACCCAGTTAATACCGTATGTATACTTCTACTCCGTATAACAGAATGTTTTCATCTTTAAACTGTTTAGCCTAGCTGCATTGAGAGCTATCTTTGACTGCAACCATTATATAAAAATTAAACGTTCAGATGAACGCATGCGAATATATTGACCAAGTGTATTCTGCATGCCAAAATTATTACAAAATAAAAAAAATCCTTCCAGTAGCACCTTAGAGACCAACTAAATTTGTTATTGGTATGAGCTTTCGTGTGCAGGCACACTTCTTCAGATACACGGCTACCTAAAAAGGTAAAGGGACCCCTGACCATTAGGTCCAGTCGTGTCCGACTCTGGGGTTGCGGCGCTCATCTCGCTTTATTGGCCGAGAGCCGGCGTACAGCTTCCAGGTCATGTGGCCAGCATGACTAAGCCGCTTCTGGCGAACCAGAGCAGCGCACGGAAACGCCGTTTACCTCCCCGCCAGAGTGGTACCTATTTATCTACTTGCCCTTTGACGTGCTTTCGAACTGCTAGGTTGGCAGGAGCAGGGACCAAGCAACGGGAGCTCACCCCGTCACGGGGATTCAAACCACCGTAAAGTTAAAGGCCATCAATCACTGCATAAACAAGCTCATAAATCAAGTAGGCGGGAAAGATTTCTACTCATAACAAAGTCCATACCATAAGGTCAAATTGCAAAAAGACAAGCCACCAACTAAGTTTATTGGTATGAGCTTTCGTGTGCATGCACACTTCTTCAGATACACGGCTACCTACCTGTAACTAAAATTATGACAATTATTACAAATATGAAAAGAGTCTCAGTTTAAATGAAAGATTCTTTTAAGTTTGCAGGCGGAAATAATAAGTGGAATAACACACCCTCCAACGTTTCTCCAATAAAAATAGGGATATCCTAAGGAAAAGTGGGACATTCTGGGATCAAATCATAAACCGGGACAGCTTCTCTAAAGCAGTTATGTCCCTGGAAAATAGGGACACTTGGAGGGTCTGCAATAATCCCAGAACAAGGCTGGTCTCTCCCTTCCCTCCTTCCCTCCTTATCTGCAGCCCGCGCCCTGAACAGTCATTGGTGGAAGGCGCCGCCTATCCCGCCTGCTTGAGCCGCAGCTCCTGATGGACACGCAGCCTCTCCTATGGGAAGTGGGCGGTGTCGGGCGAGAGCCAATGGGCTGGAGGGACATGACAAACGGAGCTCAGCAGCCCAGGAAGGCTTCCAGGAAGTAGCTGCTGCTGCTGCTGCAGAACTTGGAAGGGAGTCAGGGCAGAAGGCGGAGAGGTTGCAAAGGTGAAGGAAGGTAGGTGGGTGGGACGGGATCCTTGCAATCTGGTGGGATTTCTTGCAATTTGTGCAATCTGTGGAAGGATTTTATATGTATGGATGTATAAAAGGGCTCTAAAAAGTTTAAAGGCAAAGGCAACTTTTAAGGGGAATTTTTGCTGGAGCATTCGCTGCACAGCAGTTAATGTACGATTGGAGCTCTGCCCCATCTTTAGCCTCCCATTTCTACTTTTACTGTTGTTGTTTTATTTGCTATTTGTTTTTTTATTTGAGGCGAACTCAAAGCGGCTTACAAAAACTAACATTATTATTAATAACAATTTTATTATTTGTACCCCGCCCATCTGACTGGGTTGCCCCCAGCCACATATATAAAAACATAATGAAACATTAAACCTTAAAACCTTCCCTATACAGGGCTGCCTTCAGATGTCTTCTAAAAGATAAATGACTGTTTATTTTTCTGTGGCATCTGATGGGAGGGCGTTCCACAGGGTGGGTGCCGCTACCGAGAAGGCCTTTTAAAAATAAGAATTAAAAGCCTCCTAAAATGCTCAGCAACAACATGTACATAAAAGGGCAGATCACTTGTTTGCATGTAGTGTGGGAACATTTTCCATTCATTTGCCGCAGCGGTGTTAAGGCTTGAGATACCTGGTGGGTTCTTGATGCAGGTGAGACTCGAATCAGGATCTTCTTGGACCACTTTGGAGACTCTTAGCTTTTAGTCAGTGCTGAAATTCTATATACCGGTACTAATAGCAGACTCATCCTCGATGAGTCTGGGCTGTAGCCAAAATGGCACCATCTGTGGACAAGTGTCTTGGGGAAATCCCAAGATCTGCAGGAGTACAAGCATTTTAAAGGGGGAGGGAACTCATAAATGGGGGTGTAAAGGACCCTGACTGTTAGGTCCAGTTGCAGACGACTCTGGGGTTGCGGCGCTCATCTCGCTTTACTGGCGGAGGGAGCCGGCGTACAGCTTCCGGGTCATGTGGCCAGCATAACTAAGCCGCTTCTGGCGAACCAGAGCAGCGCACAGAAACGCTGTTTACCTTCCCGCCAGAGCGGTACCTATTTATCTACTTGCACTTTGACGTGCTTTCGAAGTGCTAGGTTGGCAGGAGCAGGGACTGATGAGCATGCTCCGGAGGCATAGAACGCATTGCTGACTTGATTGTTGGGGGGACGACGACTGGAAAACAGGTGGGGGGATGGAATAGAGTATCTTGGAAAAGGAATAGCTAGCTGGTTGGTTGAAACCCTGAACAGGACCTCTCAACACTGCAACATTTGGTTGCTGTTCCCATTTGTCTGTACAGGCTATGCAAATTATGTTGGGTGCCTTCTTGCTTAGTGTGACTGGACTCTAGTGTTAGTCAGAGAAGATGGAGGTGGGAAAGAGAGACATTGATAAGCGAGAGGAAAGAAGAAACATTAAGGTGAGACTTGGGTGAGGAGAGGGTGTGTTGAAGGGCAGTGGAGATGACAGCAATGCTATCCCACTCATTTTCTGAAATAAAACAAACCCAAGTGTTGGGTTTTGCCCTCTCCCTTGGTGCAGGGCTTCTCACCACTTGGGCATGTTCAGAAACCCTGTGAAAGGGAGCTCTTTAAACCATACTTCTATATATGAATGAAAGAGAGGCTGGCCACTTCGTACCCATCCAGACTGGGGATTTTGGCCTTCTTGGACCAGATGTGGGATAAAAATTTGTTCTGTTCTCTAGGCTTTATCACAGAATCATAGAGTTGGAAGAGACCACAAGGGCCATCCAGTCCAACCCCCTGCCAAGCAGGAAACACCATCAAAGCATTCCTGACAGGTGGCTGTCAAGCCTCTGCTTAAAGACCTCCAAAGAAGGAGACTCCACCACACTCCTTGGCAGCAAATTCCACTGTCAAACAGCTCTTACTGTCAGGAAGTTCTTCCTAATGTTTAGGTGGAATCTTCTTTCTTGTAGTTTGAATCCATTGCTCCGTGTCCGCTTCTCTGGAGCAGCAGAAAACAACCTTTCTCCCTCCTCTATATGACATCCTTTTATATATTTGAACATGGCTATCATATCACTCCTTAACCTTCTCTGATATGATAGCCTTTGAACATGGCTATCATAAGAGATAGCCTTAACCTTCTCTTCTCCAGGCTATCAGAATGTTAGGTTCCTGTTGATCATAAGTCAGTTAGCGTTTATGGAGACTTCCTTTAGCTCAGGAAGTTTGGTTGGTTATACACTTCTCCCCTTTATCTCTTGAAATATTGCTGCGCTTAGAACTAATAACAGTAACTTGGTAACATCATTTGAATGTTTTAATCTCATGAGCAACACACTGATGATAGACTGTTTAGTTTTGTAAAATAACCTTATTTATTATTATTTATTAATTCCAGTTCTATACCACTTTATGTTTTTAAGAAAAAAACCTCAAGTGAGGTTTAAAACACCAAATAAAACTATGGAATAAAACATTACCAAAGAAAGTCAAATATAAAGTATACATTCAAAGCAACTTAATTAACAGGAAGCTAATTAAAACTTCATGTTAAAAATGTAGATAAACCTCGAGGATTGCATGATGGAAAGATAGCCTGGAAATTATAAACGTGAAATGATATAATTGACCCATCAAGTTTTGAATCTTTGAATTTTGTATGAGTAACACACTGATGATGTATGGTTTAGATTTCTAAAATAACCTTATTTAGATACTTAAGATGCAGATAAGCCTAATTTCATACTGATTTTAAAGATGGAAAAATCAAATTAGAAAAAACGTGAGTTGGAAGGGAAAAATTAAATACACATGGTATACTTTTCACTTGCCTTCCAATAATTTAGTGTGGGCCCTCGCCTCGTATGCTTTCAAACATACATAACTAGATCCATATTCATGACGGCTAGGGACTTACTATTTTATAAAACAAGTTGTCAGAAACTTGAATTTCAGTCTGTGTACCGCATACTATTGCCCTTGGATAATCCTTGTCTTAAATTAAATTCTCTGTAGTAGAATCTGTGTAACTCTGTCTGTGTAGCCTGTAGCGCTTGTCTTTTTGCAATTTGACCTTATGGTATGGACTTTGTTATGAGTAGAAATCTTTCCCGCCTACTTGATTTATGAGCTTGTTTATGCAATAATTGATGGCCTTTAACTTTACGGCGGTTTGAATCCCCGCAACGGGGTGAGCTCCCGTTGCTCGGTCCCTGCTCCTGCCAACCTAGCAGTTCGAAAGCACGTTAAAGTGCAAGTAGATAAAAAACGGTAAACGGCGTTTCCGTGCGCTGCTCTGGTTCGCCAGAAGCGGCTTAGTCATGCTGGCCACATGACCTGGAAGCTGTACGCCGGCTCCCTCGGCCAATAAAGTGAGATGAGAGCCGCAACCCCAGAGTTGGTCACGACTGGACCTAATGGTCAGGGGTCCCTTTACCTTTACCTTTACGTAGTTTATGCTAACAATATCTTTCCCTACCCAGGTGACACATTCTCCTCTCTTTGAGAACCATGTGGGATCCCAATGCAGGTAAGTGGGAAGAAGGACTGATGGGTTTATCCAGGGCACCTCTCTAGGGAATATGCATAGGGATGGGCACAGAGGTGGCAAATATTACGTTGCATGTGAGCTGCCCCTGGGCAGGAGGGCATTTCTGGATAGGTGTTGGCTGCCTCCAGAAAGGGCTCTGAGTGCTTTCTACGCACTGAGTCATGTGCTTGTATCCATGCATTTAAATAGCTGCCACGCTATTTTTTAAGAAAAGAGAGTGAGCTGACTTGGTAGCTCCCAAGGTACCTCTCATGCCATTGTGCTGCTGTACCTAATCAGCATTAAAACTCACCTGGAGGATACGGAACCAAGGCGATCAGAAGTTTCAGAAAGTCTGGAGTAAATTTATTGACTGTTTAAGAGCTCATTGTAAACATTTGAAGACACTAACAGGATTGACATAGCACCTACAACATAGGACAATATTGAGTTTCTGACCATAATTAGGAAAAGGACTTGATATGTGTTAAAGGACAGAGACTGATATTAGAAAGGCGTATATATTATATGAGAACTCAGAAAACCAGTTGAAGGGAGGGAGGGAAGTCACGAGCTCGGCGGAGCAAATGTATTTGATTGATTATTGTAATGTGGTTTTTATTTTATGTTTTATTAATCAAAAACAATAAAAATTAATTTTTTTAAAAAAAACTCACCTGGATGGCAAAGATCTTCCAAGTGCTCTGTGAAGGAAGTCCTGCCAAGAGGAAAATCAGAAGACATTTTAAGTGTAGTCACAATTGGCTTGGGGCAGTCTTGCTTTCTGCAACAGAACTAGGTTGCCTCACGTCAGGGACAGTCATTTGTTTTGCCTGACCTCACTGCCTGTGAGTTGTCCTCAGCGATTCAGCAGAAGGCCCAGTTTGACATTGCTTGCTGTCACTAGTTGTCAGGGATCTGCCAGCCCCTGCCAGTCCAGCTCTGAGTGTTTATAGACAGCCACAGCCTGTGTTAACAACAGATCCATCTTTGAGTGAATCTAGCAGTCCAGGCGGGGACCCAGGTGGCACTGTGGGTTAAACCACAGAGCCTAGGGCTTGCTGATCAGAAGGTCAGCGGTTCGAATCCCTGCGACAGGGTGAGCTCTTGTTGCTTGGTCCCAGCTCCTGCCAACCTAGCAGTTCGAAAGCACATCAAAGTGCAAGTAGATAAATAGGTATCGCTCCGGCGGGAAGGTAAACGGCATTTCCGTGCTCTGCTCTGGTTCGCCAGAAGCGGCTTTGTCATGCTGGCCACATGACCCGGAAGCTGTACGCCAGCTCCCTCGGCCAGTAACGCGAGATGAGTGCCACAACCCCAGAGTCGGACACGACTGGACCTAATGGTCAGGGGTCCCTTTACCTTTACCTTAGTAGTCCAGGCTCGGGGGAGGAGCAGTTAGTGGCTGGGAGCCAGGGAGTGCCAGGTGTCCAGGGAGTTAGTGGGAGACCTGGCACCACCCAGCAGACTCGCTCAGAGGGGGAAACGTCAGTTCCGGCGCATATATCACGTAGGAGGAGAAGGCGGCAATTCCGGATGCCAAGGCTTTGGTGTTGGCGCCAAAACAGGAGGGAGGCACTTCCGGATTCTGCTAGTGATTGAGCAGACATGATAAGACTGAGCTCTGCACTGTAAATAGTTGGCACTGAATAAAAAGACTAAAAGACAAATGGCTTGGCACTTCTATTGAACAACCGATAAGAGAACCTGACACTAGTGATGTGTTGTTGCTTTTGAAAGACCCTGTGCTTTCTCCGCAACCAACCACATGGCCTCCTTGGACCTCCTGAATCCGAAGTTCCTTCTCCCATTAGTGTTAGTGGAGACTTGCTTCCCGAACGTTGGCGGTCCTTGGGTTGATTGAGGTTGAAACTTGTGTGGCCAAAAGCGCAGGGGCTGCTCCTCTGGAGAACAAGCAGAAATGTGGAAGGAAGAAGAACCGCTTCTCCTTGCAAGCTTGATGGGCTGAGGTTGGGAGTGGATGTGCCCAGTTAAGGAAGCAGCTGAGCTGTTGTAGGAGATCTATAGCTCACTGGCAGAGCCCAGGCTTTGCAAACAGAAGATCCCGGGTTCCATCCCTGACGGCACCTCCAGGTAGGGCTTGGAAAGACCCCTTTGTTTGGAAAATTCTGAGCTGGATGGATCACTGCTCTGACTTGGCATGAGACCGTTTCCTATGTTTTAGAGATGGTGTCTTGCTCATGTTGCCAGGGGTCAGCAAACTTTTTCAGCAGGGGGCCGGTCCACCGTCCCTCAGACCTTGTGCGGGGGCCGGACTGTATTTTGAAGGGGGAAAAAATGAACGAATTCCTATGCCCCACAAATAACCCAGAGATGCATTTTAAATAAAAGGACACATTCTACTCATGTAAAAACATGCTGATTCCCGGACCGTCCGTGGGCCAGATTTAGAAGGCGATTGGGCCGGATCCGGCCCCCGGGCCTTAGTTTGCCTACCCTTGACATAGACCGGGGGTGGCCAACTCCCAAGAGACTGTGATCTACTCACAGAGTTAAAAACTGGCAGTGATCTACCTCCTTTTTGGGGGTTCAGGTCAAAGTTGTCGAGTTTTTTCAGGGAGGAGGTAAAATGTTGAGCTTTTTTTAGGGGAGCCACAGTTGTTCAGCTTCTTTGGGGGGAGCCAATGATCTACCAGTGATCTACCACAGACGTCCGGTGATCTACCAGTAGATCACGATCTACCTGTTGGACATGCCTGCCATAGACAGAATGGTAAGATGCTTCAGGTTGACTGCTGCATGTTTCATTTACCCTTGCAACTGATAAGACTTTCTTTCTCCCCCCCCCATCTCCCTTTTTTGTTTTAGGCCAGCCAGGCACCTACCCAGGAGCTGCCTATCCTCCCAACCCTTCTTATCCAGCGGGCTTCAACCCTGCCCACCCCCCTCCTGTGAATCCTGCCTTTCCCCCAGGCCCAGTACCTGCTGGCTCATACCCTGGGCCCCCAGTAGGGATCCCCGGGCAACCTGCATACCCACCAGGTCATCCTATCCTGCCCCCGTATCCTGGACATCAACCAGGTTACCCTGTCCCCCCTGGCGGTCCTTACCCCCCACCTGCCCCGGGTATGCCTGGAGGGATGGGGGTGAATCCTTTGCTGCCCGGGGCTGTTGCCATGGGGACCCATGGGATGGATAAGAAGGCAGCGAAGAAGATGAAGAAGAAGATGAAGAAGGCGCACAAGATGGACAAGCCACACAAGCACCACAAGATGCATGGGAAGGTGTGTGAAGGCGGAAGGGAGGGTTGGGGAAGAACAGGAAACGTGGGACTTTCTTTACTTGTTGCTGTGCCTCAAGAAGCTAGCCAATCTGGTGCTCTTGAGATGTTGCTGGGCTCGCATCATCCCTGACCGTTGTCCATGCTAGATGGGGCTGATGGGAGTTGGAATTCAGCAACATCTGAGGGCTAGGACTGGGCGATATTTCGTCCAAAACTGGTTTGAAGTCCATATTGTGATATCAGCTTCATAATTGTTGACCTTGCAATATAACATGAATTGTTATGTATGTTAGGGCTGGGAGATATATCGTCCCAAAACCAGTTTGATAGAGATAGGTAGATAGATAGATACCGTATTTTTCGCTCCATAAGACGCACCTGAACATAAGACACACCTAGTTTTTAGAGGAGGAAAGGGGGAAAGCCCTGTTTTTGAGAATCAGCTCAAAGTGGTGCAGCTTCTTTTGCAAAGGGAAAAGCCCTGTTTTGAGGATCAGCTGAAAGTGATGCAGCTTCCTTTTCAAAGAGGAAAAGCCCCGTTTTTATGGGGTTCAACTCACAGTTTGCAGCTTCTAGTCCTACAGGAAAGGGAGCCATTTCTACAGTTTCCAGACAGATAATCTAATCAGCCAGTCACATGTCGCTGGGGAAACAAACAGCCTCCCTCTGCATTCAACAACGGAGGCCTGGGCAAGGGGGCGGGGCTGGAAAGGGAGCCTTATTTCTCTCCCCGATCGCTTGCTAAACAGCTGTTCAGCGGCTTCCTTTCAACACCCTCTTCTCTCTTGTAAAAAAAAGAGCACAATCTGCTTTTGGCCCCTAGGCAATTTGGCTCCAGGGACCATGCATTTGCTCCATAAGACGCACAGACATTTCTCCTTACTTTTTAGGAGGAAAAAAGTGCGTCTTACGGAGCGAAAAATACGGTACTTTATTGTCATTGTACGTAGTACAATGAAATTGAATGCCATCCCACATTTACAGCCACATATACGCATTTATACATTTACAGCCACACATACACATACATACCATCCATCACGACTCCCCAAAGATCATATCATATTGTGATATCAGCTTCATAATTTTTGACATGGTGATATATTGTGAATCGTGATTGTTTGTGTGTGTGTGTGTGTGTGTGTGTGTGTGCTTTGCAAAAATCACAATGCAGGATAAACTGTGAAGCCAGCCAATGCCTCTACATAGCTCCATCCTTATTACAGGCATTGTGATTATATCAGTATATTGCGATGTTTAGCTGGCGATATATCACAAGGTTGAAAACCAGGTATCGCCCAGCCCTACTAGGGGGCATTATGTTGAGGGAGGCTGCCATGGAGGTAGAGGAGAGAAGGCCTGGTGGTCTGAGGTAAATGGTCTCCCGGCCTTCAACCCTGAGCTAGACAGGTTCTGTGGGGTTTGTGATTAGAATTATTTTGGGGTGTAGCTGTAAATTATGGGGAGTGATGCTGGAGGAGGGTACATAGCATGGTTGGGGAGAGGTACTCCTTTCCGCAGGGAAGAGCTCTGACCTCTGACGGCCTGGTCCTCAGTCAAACAATGGACATGCGTATTGGCCGTCTTCAGAAAGGAGCAATTGTGCCAGCAGGTGGGAAGAGTCCCAAGAGAGAGAATGGGAGAAGAAAAAAATGGAACCGAAACAGATGGAAAGGGTGGGGGAAAGCCTCCTTCAAAATAATAATAATAATAATAATAATAATAATAATAATAATAATTTATTATTTGTACCCCACCCATCTGGCTGGGTCTTCCCAGCCACTCTGGGCGGCTTCAAACAAATATTAAAATACATTAAAATGTCACAGATTAAAAACTTCCCCACAGGGCTGCCTTCAGGTATTTTCTAAATGTCAGGTAGTTGTTTATCGCTTTGACCTCTGATGGGAGGGTGTTCCACAGGGCGGGCGACACTACCGAGAAGGCCCTCTGCCTGGTTCCCTGTAGCTTTGCTTCTCGCAGTGAGGGAACCGCCAGAAGGCCCTCGGCGCTGGACCTCAGTGTCCGGGCTGAACGATGGGGGTGGAGACGCTCCTTCAGGTATACAGGACCGAGGCCGTTTAGGGCTTTCAAGGTCAGCACCAACACTTTGAATTGTGCTCGGAAACGTACTGGGAGCCAATGTAGATCTCTCAGGACCGGTGTTATGTGGTCCCTGCGGCCACTCCCAGTCACCAGTCTAGCTGCCGCATTGTGGATTAATTGCAGTTTCCGGGTCACCTTCAAAGGATCCCAAACAGAGTGATGGAAAGGGTGGGGAAAGCCCTCTGCAAGCAGTCAGTTTGGACCGCTTGTTAATTGGGGATGGGACAGTGAAATGGACCAAGATGGAGGGCGGTGGGGGGCAGCAGCCGCAGCGAGGGAGAGAGAATAATGGCACTGGGGGGAGCACTATTCAATGCTGCAAGTTCCACCTAGTTAACTCTGGCTTCTCCCACCATCGGCTACAAACTCCAATTGTCTTTGTCCATGGCAAACGGCCCTTTGCGGGGGGGGGAGGGGCAGGGAGAGTTTCCCCTCCCCTGCAGTACATGTTCAGAGTCTGCCTCTTCCTTCAGCCAATCTGCGTGTATAGGAAACAGTAATTTTAGCTGATAATGAGGCATTAATATCCCCAATTGACATTTTCTTGAGCTGAGCTCTGGGATAGATTAAAGCCCTGATTAGATTTCGGTAGCAGTAACACTGAGTCAGAATTGAAGTCTCATGAGCCTCCCCCTTCTTCTGTTTACAGCATTCCTCCTCCTCTTCCAGCAGCAGCGACTCCGACTGAGGCCTGTTCCTACCTCCCAGACCTATCCTCTTCCCGCAAACGCTGATCCTTGCACCAGTCTTCCTGCTTCCAACAAGCGCTGATCTACTTAACTGTCACCAGATAACAATGAGGACTGCTTGTGGGTCACCCATTATCTACAGGGTTTGGCCAAAGTTCATCCCAACGGCATGCGCAACCTCCTTCAAAGTCTGATGGGAACTCTGGTGTTGATGATTTAAGCAGGGTTGGTGGGATCAGCTAATGAGTCTTAAGAAAGCCATAATGTGTGGCCACCAGTTGGCTTAAGTAAAGTTCATCTGCAAATGTGTGGCAGCCTTTGCTCTTTCTGAAATGTAGGCTGTTCAAAATGGCAGCCAATCAGGTTGTTTCTCGGCACCCCGAAGCTTTCTGATTGGCTTCCTCAGGCAGTTGGGGTCCAGTTGAATGGATAAGACGTGCTTTAAGTGACAAAGAAGTGGGCCTTCAGATGGCGTTGTACTATACCTCCCATCATCCCATGCTGGCTGGGACTGATGGGAATTGTAGTTGCAACAACATCTAGATCAGGGTTTTGCAAACTTGGGTCTCCAGCTGTTTTTGGACTACAGTTCCCATCATCCCTGACCACTGGTCCTGCTAGCTAGGGATGATGGGAGTTGTAGTCCAAAAACAGCTGGAGAACCAAGTTTGGGAAACCCTGCTCTAGAGTGCCAAAGCATAGCCACTCTTACTTTAGGCCAGTGATGGCTAACCTTGACACTCCAGATGTTTTGGAACTACAGCTCCCATCATCCCTAGCTAACAGGACCAGTGGTCAGGGATGGTGGGAGTTGTAGTCCCAAAACATCTGGAGTGTCAAGGTTAGCCATCACTGCTTGTGGGGTGATGGGTCCAAATTGGCCCGAGTACTTTCAAAAAATGGCTCCCGCTCCTCAATATGAGCGTCTTTCCTGTGCTACCTGGGGAAATGGCAGATAGAAGCGAAGAGATTCGGAAAGTGTGTGTTGCTTATTTAATATAAGGTTGAATGATAGGTTTCTTAATATCGCAGATAAAATGTGCTTGATCAGGAATGATTATGCTCCTTTGTGTGAACATTTCAGTAGCTTTATTATATTATTTCAGAGGCATGATTCATTTTTTTAATATAACTGAGGATGAGAATCTTGTTAGGGGCGTGTTGCAGAAAGCTTAAATACTTCAACATGGGGAAATAACACATTGGTTGTTTGCGTCACGTTTAATTGTAATGCTATAACCATGGGCACAATTTTCGGTGGAGTAAAGTGGGTATCTGATCCAAGATGGCTGGAGTATCTTAATGAATTGCAAAAAATCTAGGATCGCAAATCCTCCCCTGTAATGATAGAACTTGGAGGGAGCATGTTCTCTTTTTAACTCACAATTGCTTTTTTCCCCCTGCAGAAAGGGGCTACTTAGGGAACAGCCAGGTGTGCTTGGAGAATAAAAGGAACAAGTTGCAGTTGACCAACCAGTTAAAAAGTGCAAAGAGATTACAAGCAAAATGGCTTCACACAGCTATCCTTTAAAACTCTTCATTGTTCTGACAATTGTTAGTGTTTTAGTATTTTATATTAAAGGCCACCCTGGGATCTTTGCAGGGTTACAAAAGTTCCAAATAAATAATTTTAAAAAAAATGTTCTTTAATATCTTGGTGCATGTTTTGATAGTGCAAGGGAAAGCTTTGTGGAGTATAAACAGCAAGTTTAAGCATGTTGGGGATTCTCCAGATTGTTCAACAAAGAATGGGGGAGCATCGCTCTGCAATATCCAGAGCACATTAGCAGATCATAATTGTCAACATGCTAATTACTGTGTATCGGGATGAATCATCTCCTGCTTGTTTATTTCCTTTTGACATTTTGCTATTATAATTCAGCAGTTGAAGAACTGCAGTTACAAAAATGACTAGGCTAATCCTGGGCCTGATCCTGTGCTGGTGTAAAGCAGATACTGTTTTGTACGTTGACACAATCTCCACACTCGGATCTTGCTGACAAACAACAACATTTGTGGTTAAAAAGTACATTTGCCTTGTGCCTTCCCCAAGTCAGTCTCTTAAAACTGGTCCAATAAATGCAAATGTCACCCTCTGGACTCGTTTGTGGAGCCAAAATGGGAAGTGCATAATTGTTCGTTTAGATTTCTAGCCCGCCTTATATCCAAAGGTCCAGCAGTAGGAAGCATTAAAAGTAATGGACTGAATGGTTAGAATATTTCAACATGAAATCCCTTTTCCCCTCCTAAAATGAGGTTTGTAAAGAGTCAATTTGCCTAATCACCTGTGGGGAGTTAGACTTGTCTCCAGGTAACCAGGCAAGTTTATCCAGCTTTTGTTACGGAAGAAATTTGTTCTCTCTCTCCGCCCCCCTGCTTTTAGGTTCAATATGTATACGTTTTACACAGATACGTGTAGGTAAGCAGGCTAATAAACATTTTTTTATTTGGGGATAGTATCCTTTTGTGGATGTGTTGGCAAAGCTGCCCAAAACATTTATCTGAATGAAAAGGTCTTGTGTTTCTTCCAAAACAAACCAGCGCCACTGTTGACCATTTGGCCCAACCGCCGTGTAGTATGACTGGCTGCCTTTTTGTTTGTTTTTTTAAAAAGATTTTTATTAGGTTTTTCAACATCAAAAATAAACATAAATCATTGTTTCTGTAACATCATTTCTACTCATTTTTCAAACTAGACAAACACAACAAACATCTTATTTCCCTTCAGCTTTCAATATCATCTTTGGGGTGGCTTCCTCCCATCCCCCCCGCTGTGTTTCATTGTATATCCTCTAAATCCTCATAGTAATTTCTTAACATCTTAAAATAACTTTTACAAATCACCTATCTTATTTCTTAACCTATGTCTTATATCTATATCATCTATCATTAAATATCAACCATTCTATTCATTCTGCAGTCTCTTATATAATCCAGCTTTTATATCATTAAGTCTTTGAATCAAACAATATTTTTAAAATAGTCTTTCAGTTTTTTCCAGTCTTTTTCCACCACCTCCTCCCTCTGGTCTCGGAGTCTTCCGGTCATTTCAGCTAGTTCCATATAGTCCATCATTTTCATCTGCCAGTCTTCTAATGTGGGTATATTCTGTGTCTTCCAGTTTTTCGCAATT